>OY720451.1:69678419-70880919 GCA_963082715.1 Harpalus rubripes
TTACCAACATTGCTTCGCTTTAGCTTTCCACCAGAAAGAACCAAAATGGCGTCCATATCATTGACGTGACGATTACTGTCAAAAATAAGTGACACTAAAATTTTGAATTAAAATATTCCACACATTTTTAGTGATTAAAACACCATGTATTGTCTTCAGTGGTTAATACCTGTGTTACTTATACCAAAACCTGTGAATCCAGCGCTCATACACACACACGTGATGTTCATGGTGTTATATCTAATAGGATTTTTCCTGGAACGAAAACCATGCACAATATGTAGCCTCGTCTTCTTAGTAGCAGTATTCCTCATCTGTTATAGTGGTGTCGGCAACTGCTTATTTTGGGCTTCTTGTGAAAACGAAAATGGATGACTGAACCTATATGAACGAATATCTACATTAAGCTCCCTCTTATAGACTTTATATCTTAATTTATAGGATTATATGTTATTGTAATCCTATTCATTTTAATTGTAAAAAGTTTTTTATTTTTGTGTGCTTTTTAAATATGGTGAATAATTTTTATAAGATCTACGTTAAAAGTACAACCAAAGACATTTCTTTCCACAATATTTCAATACTGTGATGTTTGTCAATAAATGTTATTTAACATTATTTACAAGAATTTGTGATCGACAGTTTGTTCAATTTTGAGTAACTGTAAAAATTATACAGTATGACACCAATTTGATAGTATAGAAAAACGAATTTAATCTTGTCAATTTTGTTGAATAAAGTTAATAGAGTGAAATCATCTGTTTTAATTTACATTACACTGATGTCTTATTGTTGATTTTTATTTCTATGCAGTTTGTAAAATATTCAACAATTACAATATCTATGTTTTTAAGGTGAAAGTAATTTTGTGATTTTAAAAAAATTATAGTAGGGAATTTATTTTGTCCCGCTCACACTTGTGCGCATGCGTATTATAAATATCCCATTTTGTATTCCTCCTCACTTCTGACCGTTTCTCTTTTTACTTCCGTCGACCGAAGTAGTTGTTTGACACCACGTGCGTGAATAACAAATTCATATAAAATGGATAAACCAGTAGTTCTTGCTCGTGTTATTAAAGTTTTGGGCCGTACTGGATCCCAGGGACAATGTACACAAGTCAAAGTTGAGTTCATTGGTGAACAAAACCGACAGATTATTCGCAATGTGAAAGGACCAGTCAGAGAAGGTGATATCCTCACATTACTGGAATCTGAGCGTGAAGCTAGAAGATTAAGATAAATTGTAAGTATTTATGAAATATTATTTGTTTTACTTTTATTTAAACATTCAACATATTTAAATCTTAATTTAACTTTATACATAACCTGTAAACTAATGTTTTGTTTCAGACATCCATAAGTCATGCCGTGAAGTTATTTCTACATGTAATTATATAGTTAATTTTTTATGTAAACTCAAGACTGCATAATAACATGTGGTATGTAATAAAGTATCTACGGTAAAGTATGTTCATTTCCACTATCTAATAATCCCTACTCAATATTTCCCATAAAATGATAAAATTAATGAGTTGAGGGCTGTCGAAAATATATATTATATTTGAATACCGCCTTATTTATTCACGAAAATGAGAATATACCAAATCTGAATATTAACAAAAATTTATGCCAACATAAGTATCAATAGATTTTTCAAATTGGGTGAATAAAAAATGAAATTCGTAATATTTTACAGCAATGGACCTTTCCAATTTAAAGAGATAGAAGATATGCGCAATGGGGATCTGCGCATAGTAAGAACAACTGAGATCTATGACGTTTGATTCTAAAACATTTAGACGTAAAATGTGAGAATATCTCGGATAACTTTAAAAAATCTTATCGAAATAAGTTACAAAAGCTTTTATTGAAGGTAAAATGTCTAACGATGCAAATTTTCACTGAGAATACAGGTATTTTAATGACTGCAATATTTTTGACGTTTCGTTTGACAGCCCAACTGGCAGTTGTTCGCGCCATTTTCTTACTATTTGCAGCGATAGAAAGAGATAGCCCTTAAATTGGAAAGGTCCATAGGACGCGGACAGTGATGTAATTTTGCTATCCTTCAAATTATATTATGGGTGCTGTGTAAGTTATTTTCTTCTTTTGCTTCATTAATTTTGGTAAAACACGTAAACTTTTTCGTTTTACATCTCGCCATGTTTTCGGTCCAAAAATACGAAAATGAGATTTCACTGAATAAGCACGAATTAGAGTCCTCACATGTTTTTACTATTTTTACAATGATTGTGTGTGACGATTTTTTGCTCCACGATAACTTAGTTATAACAAACTTCATAAAAAAATTATCTTCCGTATAAACTTTCTGCATTCATATAAAGAGTTGATTAAATTTTAAGTAAAATTGGACAACCGGAAGTGATACTTTACTTGTAGCCCATAATAATTCTTTAGGAAAAACTATATTAAAATATAATCCAAAACTTTTCAATTTTAGTATTATTTTATATCAAAGGGAATAACATATTAGATTTTGGCTAAAATTGATAAACCGAAAGTGATACCTTTATCTGAAGCTCTGAACAGATTTTCGTGAAAAATATATGATATATATTCCAAAATTTTTCAAATTTGGTATTTTAAAACTTTTATATTAATGAAAACGACATATTAGATTTTTTCTAAAATTGACAAACCGGAAATAGTACTTTACTTACAACTATAAACAGATTTTCTAAAAAAAAATATTAAAATATATTCCAAAACTTCTCAAATTTGGTATTTAAAATTCGTATATATTTGAAACAACATATTAGTTTATGACTACACCTATATGATAAACCGAAAGTGGTATTTAATTTGAAACTCTTTACAGATTTTCGAAGAAAAACAAAATATAATCCAAAATTTCGTATTAGACTTTTCTATTTGTTGGAACAATAAATTAGATTTTGTTTACAAACGGAAGTGATACCTTACCATTTTAAACATGGAACTGGCGGGAACTCATGTGCTGGCCACATCATTTTTTTATAAAACGACCAAAAATGTATACTTTCATTATATACAAATACTAGGGCCACACTGCGTTTTAGCGCGACCGGTTCACCGTAAAAACAATTTGTTTTAAATTAATGTGTTCACCTGCGGTCCGGTTTCGCCGCGTGTAATTTGAATAAAAATTATAAAGTCTTTCACTTCGCTCTTGTTCAATATAAAATGAGAGAATTTAATAAACGTTTTGTTATCGAGTCATTCCAACCAGCAAGTTCAAGCTGACACACGTTTTATTTTTGAATTATACCTAGGGACTACCAATTTGTCACGGTCGAGCACTACAAAATACTTGATTCAGGGTATTTTGCATGTTTTTCAATAGAAAACTTATACTGTCAAAATTGTGGACCGAGCCGAACATACCATTAGGAACGGGTATTGTTTTTTTCTTCGAAAGCCACAAATATATTTTTGCTTAAAAAAAGTGTAGACACAGGAAACAAGGAAGTGCACAAAAATTTGGAACTTTATAACGCGCAAATGAAATTGATAGAAGAGCCGCAGTTTGCTGATCTCTGAATTAGGTAATCTTAAAATTTAGGAAACTCTTGAAATCAAGGTAGATACAAACATCTGACGGACCTTTAAATAATGTGTTTATAATTTAAACATATAACAATAAATAGTTTTTTAAACATGCTGAAAGTACTCTTCGATTAATTTTTCACATTTTTGTCTGTTAACCATTTTTGATACTTTGGCTTGAAAACGATTTCCTTTACCAGCTCCTTTTCCATTTAATAAATCACATATTCTAGAAAAAAGAAAAATAAAAGTTAAATATTCGTATATAATAAAAAAGAAACTTACTTTGGTCCTAGTTCTGTTACAATTTCTTCTTTGCCGTATAACATGAAATTTCCACTTCCTTTTTCCTCTCCGCAAGTTAAGAATAAAAGAGTATCGCTATTTCCTACTTCCCTAATAAATGTATTAATGAAGTCTTGGTCTGCATCTTTGCGAAACATGAAGAAAAATTTTAATGGAGGAATAACTGATTTCAATTTCTTGGCCTCCTCAACGGCAATATCTTTTAAAATAACTTGTAAATTCTTATTGAGATTTTTACAATTTTTCTGTAATTTATCAACCAATTCAACATGTTTGGCTGATCCGTTGCTGAAATTAAGATAACAGTAATACGTAAATTAGAAATAATATTTAATAAATTACTTTAAAATTCCTGTTAATTTTTGCTCTCGATTTAAACATTCTCCTAATTTCTTTATTACTCTGTTGCCTACTAAAAAATATAACAGTGTTTTGTTTTTGCGCTTTCCTTTTTCTACATTTAGTAATTTAATTGCTTGAAGTTGACTCAAATTTGATACATGGGTACCGCAACACATATTTTTATCAATATCACCAATACTTATAACACGAACGCGATGTTCTTTATGGTCCTCCGGTAAACCTCTTGTAGATGCCTAAAATAAACAAAAAAAATTAAAATCCTCATTTTATATTATGCATCCTGGTTAGTATTAAAAGTGAATATTTTTACCTTCCGTCACCTTTAGGTAAGGAAGGTATTGTCTTTGGTCAAAAAATTCGATGATGAGTTTTTAATCAATAAGCACGTTTTAGGGTCCCTAGAATACGAATTTACTATTTTTACGATGATGTCTGTATGTGTGTGTGTGTGTGTGTGGATGTGTGTGTGTGTGGATGTGTGTGTGTGTGTAACAAAATTTTCGTCTGCGATAACTCTAATACTACGGTTTCAAAAATTATAATTTTTTCGTATACTTCTTCGTTACATCCATATGAAGAGCTGATTAGATTTTGGTTACAATTGGTCAACCGGAAGTACCATCATTTGAAGATTTTAACAGTTTTTCTTGAAAAAACTATGTTAAATATCATTTTTTCACATTTAATGTTATTATAAATATTAAAGAATATTTTATTCTCTATACGATTTGACTGCATTTTATACTTAATATTAAATGGAAATAGAGTTAAAAAATTATAAAGAAATTAAATTTCATAAAGTAGCTATAGCTATGAAAACAGCTACTATATTAAGAAAATTCTGATTGAAAGATGTCAGTGTCAAGTGAAATTAACATAGTATGTTTGCCTTATAATTTTACTGAAATATAGGATCTTTTGCTTTCTACAACTGCTTTAAGGTAATGTACAAGAAATAATAATAATAAATCTTTTATTTCCGCAGATACATTACAGTGTATATAGAAAACGTCACAAAATAATCATTTAAGACATAAATTTTCTGTATGAAATTTGCATAAAATACATGCAGTTGCCGGAAGGTAATGTACAAGAAATAGAATATTTAGCAAGGAACTCTCCGTATGAAATTTGTACAAAATACATAGAACTGACGGAAGGTAATGTGCTGGCCACATCAGATTTTTTTACTATCACGTTTGATATATTTAGAATTTAAAATAAACAAAGCGGCGCTAGTGTTGTAGCATACACGTGCTCTGAAAATGGTATTGTGCTATAAGATCGCATACAGAAACATTGTATAACCAACATTCGTTTTAAAGTATACTAACAAATTCATTAAACTTTTTATAAATAGTGTTAGTAATAATTTTGTGTACGTACTTAAATTATAATGACATTCGAAGAAAGTTATCTTAGACTTATTTCTAAGAAAACGTTTACTTATTTGGAGGCAACAAATTCTTCTCGAAGTTTTATAGAAGGGGGAGAATTGTTGAATCGTGGGTTGTTATTTTTATGTGGCGTTAATGAACATAGTGCTACAGACTAAATTTTTTTTTGGGCTGTGTAAACAAGTGCTTCAACTTCACATCCTCATGAATGAGATTAGAAGAACTTTCAATTTACAATTGATTATTTACAAAATGCTCTTGTATAGCTGGCCATAGTGGCCAGTCAAAACACATTACAGCTGTCTTTATATTTTGTACAAGATAGTAAAATAGTACCATATGTTATTTATGGATATTAAATAAATATGTATTTATTTTACTTAGTTAAGAAAATTAAAACGGAACTAATGTCAAATATCTTTCAAATTGTTTTAATTACAAGTGTAAGAAAAATGTATTATTTTACTCATGAATTGGTCAGGAAATAATACACTACTTTTCATTTTTGTTATCCTCTTATGCTTCGTCACTTGTTTTCCAGTTCGTATTTTCCTAATCCAGCCCTCTCTTTTGTCGATAGACTCCATTTTACCAAATTTATTTTGAATGTTACTCTTCCTTTCGCCAATTTTTGGGACAGATAATTTCTTCCTACCCCGAGAATGACAGACATAAACGCAGCAATTGACGTTGTTAATATTTTTTCGTTCTTTGCTCATGTTGCAAAGTAATTTATACGTCCTTTAAAACAAAATGACAAACAAGAAACTGGCAAGGAATGCAATGCACTATATAGTTGAATAACAGAATACCATTTTCAAGAGTTGCATATATCATCCGCTTGAGGGATTCACGTTAATTTTAGTCGCCAATAATCGAATGGTTAGTAAAATGAAAATATCAAACTCAAATTCAGCGAACGGTAAATTTAAGTGGATCTTTATAACACCGGCCCAAAGTGCCGTAAACTATTCTTCTACTCTTTTTCGATGTACATTCTAAATATTAAATTTTGTAGTGTTACCGTAGATAACTCTGGATCGCCTTCTTTATAAACGTGAACAACAACCGGTAAAGCCTTCTGTATTAATTCATTTACGATTTTCTCGGTTTTTATAACTTCTTCTTCAGTTACTTTTGCGGTATCTAATAAAAGTTGAATACAAATGTTACGTAAAATATTATTATTACTAATATTTATGTAGATTACCTAATTCAACATATGATACATCTTCACCTAACCACCAAGAATCTGTATTATACTTAAATTCTTGTTCAAGAATAGCTGACAACAAATGTTGACCTATAATAAAAAGATATATTGTCACATATTGATATAATTTTAAAGTTGAGATTGAAGTTTGAAGTAAAATTACGTAACATAAATATTACAGTGTATATAAATTTGGATCGATGATGTACAATATATGTATAATTGTTTTAGTTATATAGATACAAATCAAATATGGGTTTCATTTTTAAAAACCAACAGAAAAATAATTTTCTTATACAAGTAGATAAAATTATAGTTATTAATGGTACAAGTGAATAATAACATTAATTTCATCCACTATACTTTATTTCACGTAAGAAAATAGTGATGGGAAGATAGGTGCACTTTGATTTTGTTTTTTGATTGGATAATACCCCGATATGATCCAATCAAACAAGATCAAACTGCGCCTATTTTCCCATCACTATTTTCTTACGTGAAATGAAGTACAGTACATAAGTAATCTTAGATTTTTGTAAAATTAAAATTAAAGTTGACAGACATTTATATTGTAATTATCAACGTAAATTTTTATCCATCAATAGTTTTTCGCCATTACATAATATAAGAATTTTTGGGAAAACACATGATTTTTTAATGCAAAAGAACTTCAAGTCCAGAAATTAAAAATCGGGCTTTTTTCAGAAGAGACATTTCCATCGACTAGGTAACTTAGATGAAAAAATTACCAGTTTTACGATGGTTCATTTTACCTTGCAGAATCCATACAAGCCATTCTATTGAATAATTATGTTCTTTTTCTGGCGCAGAATCAGTATATATATATAAAAAACGACAATATATTTTTTATAAGACATATTACTGTATTTTACACGAAAGATGACTACTCAAGGACATTAATGAACCATCTGATGTAATATTACTTGCAGATATCTTCACCGCCTTTCGACCCCAAAGGCGTGCAACGCGAAATTTTTATGGATATATTTTAACTGAAAAAAATAATGTTTCATTTGAAAATTTTGTTTCTATTTAAATAATGTTTTTCTCAAAGTTTTATCTTCTTCACCTACATTTTTGCATAAAATAAAAATATAGACTTGACACAAACCATGAAATAATTTGATTTAAATGTCAACGTCACTGGATAAACTTTAGTACAGATGGCAGTATAGTAGATAATTACATGTCTGTAACTCTATGGCATAAGTCAATGCTATTTTTACAATTTAAAAAGTAATGGCACCAATTACGTATATGTCATACTACATAAATAAAAGACATACGCCAACTAATCTTTCTCTTTCTAATAAAAAATGTTGCTAAGCTGCTGTTATAAAGTGCTGTGTATTCTTTCTTCGGACAAATAACCTTGAATAGTCATCTTTCGTGAATAATAGCATAAGAACATAACATCCAATTTAGCGCGCGTAAGCAAGTGACCAGGCCATCTGACCGTTTTTTTTTTACGGTCAGCTGTCGGTGACCGTTCAGTGAGCAGTCTCGAGTGAATATTGCATTCAGCAGAAAAATGGTAAACATATTCAGCGACCACATGCCTGCTGAATGCGCCCAATGGAACGCTCACTAGAAAAACCTATTCGCTAATAAAATTAAGCCGTAGCCATCTACTGGCAAAATAAGAACTATTTGTTGTCGTACTTCACTGAAAATGCTATTTGGGCTAGTGTTATTTTATTTGGTTGTTATTTGTGAACAGTAAGCTTTCGTTTAATTATTTCTATATTACGTGCTCATCCACTACTTCAATACATAGGTATTGACTAAAATCAGACTTTTTGAAGACTACTTTTCAGTTTAAATCTGTTTCAACCTTAACCTGTTTTACACTTTCTTATTTAAAGACTGTTAGTTTCCTGATTTTTTATACATTTACTCAATTTTCTACTTAAAATTTAAATAATTCTCTTTATAAGAGGTTAAGATTATTTCCCAAGAACATAGTCATATTTATCTGCAAATAAACAAATTTTGAAACGTCCATGCACAAAATTGAAATAATAACATTGAAACTTAATCTACAAACTTATGTCAGTAAAATAAAACCTGCCTAAATATTTTAATAATAGAATAAAACACTCTTGAAAACTGCGTTTATAACATGTAAACAAGCACGTTTGAAAATGATAGTACGACAATCATCCGACATCTTGGTTGATAACAGCGCCGCCACCGATGATTTTATTTGCGATTATTTGATTTTCTTTCGTAATAAAAAATAAAATAGATCGATGAACCACCTGTATAAACCAATCCGTAGGTAATATTAAATGCAAATAAGTGGTTGTTAGTTCAGAATAAAATATTAAAAAAAAAATGGTTCATAGTACCAGAATGTTGTTGCATATGATCAAAACGTCGGTCCCAATCAACAGTCTGTTTCACTTCTTCTCCAACATTTATTGATTCTTTTGTAAAATGAATAGCATCAGCTCCCTCGCGTCTAACTTGCCAAACTTTAATACTGTTCAAATATCCGTAATCACAAGGCTAAAATGTTTTAGTTTTTTTTTTCAAATCATTTATTTCATTAATGATTTTACCTGTCCTCCACCTTCAGGAAATAAAATTGTATCATCTAATTTAATATCAAAACCTTTAATTGACTCTTTCTTGCCGTCTACATTTAAATCTACAGTTTTGTCTTCACATGACAACACTTTAGACGTAAACTGTAATGCAATGTGGTGAAATTATAAAGTAATAAACGTTTCAAGAGTATAATCTTACTTACTTCTTTTAAAAAACTATCTTCCTGGCATTTAAAGACCATTTTTACTTTATAACATAGAATATTTTATAAAATATCTGTTTTTCCTTATGATAACATTAGGTTATTTTTTCATTTGCTTTGATAAATGCAGACAAATGGAAGGGGTAGCGGGTAATTGGTTACCATTGTTGCCATACATTTACATATAGTTTTAGCATAAAAGTTTTTTATTCCTTGTTATAGCCTTTCCATTTCTTAAATATATTTGTAACTTGTATATTTTATTTTTATGTAAATATTTATTATTATAAAATAGGTTTGAATACTTTGGCAACAATGGTGCCATGTGTACATCAAACTTCCACGTATGTTCGAGCTGGCAACTTCATTGCAGTTTGTCGTGAAAGTTGATTTCAAGTTGGAGGAGTTGCGCGTGGTCGGTGCAAGAAGGAAGTTGAATTTTTGAGTTTTCTCTGAAAATTAAAATGAAAAGTTTCTTTCTTCTGTGTTTGCTGGTATTACCAGCAATTCTTTTTACTGTAGACAATGGTATGTACTCTTTTACTGTAATAATTTATGTGTATTTTTATTTCAAGTTAATGAACTTTCAAATATACGTGGCAGAGCTAACCAAATGGTCCTACAATTATAACTATTTTCTATGTTATTGATTAGTAGCACATATATAATATGTATACAATTCTGTGTCATGATATTTATTGTCACATTTTTATTATAACTCAGTTTTATAATAGTTCCTATTAGATTACATATGGTAAAGGTACCGGGTTATGTTTAACCTAGTTTTATAAAAGATCAATTCTTGATGTTTCATCCTTCAGCATATTTTCAAATGTAGATATAATGAAAATATAATTTGAAAAATCTATTTGCATATATGCAAATACATATGGTACTTTGATGTAACTTTTGATTTGAACTTTGAAGTAATATGTTTTATACGTTTTATGTAATATCTAATTGCTTAATATCTAAAATAGGACACAAATTCATGGCGTATGCCGAAGATGAACTGGAAGACGAATTAGTTGATGTGGAAGGAGAAGCTGATATTGACACTGACGATGTAGCTGTAACAGATGAAGACGAAGAAGAATTGAAAACAACAACTTCGCCAGATGCAGACACAATAATATTATTTACAAAGCCTATTGTTCCTAGTTCATCTCAATTAGGTATACTATTACTATACCTTACAATTTACACTCTAGTTCGGTACTGAATAGATTACTTAGAAATATGAATAAAATGAGTTCCAAAATGAAGTACCAAATTTGTTGAGTACATTTGTTTAAAATTAAAATATAATTACAGAATTACCTGGTGGACATCCCGTTGAATTTTTAGTCGGATTCAAGAATAAGGGCAAACAAGATTTCTTATTGGAATCTCTAGAAGCATCATTCCGGTACCCAATGGACTTCAACTTTTACATTCAAAACTTCTCAGCGATTGCCTATAATCGTTTGGTAAAACCTGATCAGGAAGCCACTTTGATGTACAGTTTCTTGCCTTCTGAAGCCTTTGCTGGCAGGCCCTTTGGTCTGAATATTAATTTGAATTACCGGCATTATCCCGAAGGAGCAGTTTTCCAAGAAGCTGTGTATAATGAGACGGTACAAATTATTGAACTCGAAGAAGGTTTAGATGGAGAAACATTCTTTTTGTATGTATTCCTCGCTGCTGGAGTTGTGTTGCTTTTGGTAGTTGGTCAGCAGTTCTTAAGTTCTTTGGGACGAAAACGTACTGGCAGCAGAAAGACTGTGGTGGAAACTGGAACCAATAATCCCAATAACGTTGATTATGACTGGCTTCCGGCTCAAACTCTTAGTCAAATTAGTAAGTATTCAAAATTCATTTCATTCGCTATCTTTTTCATATTATAAAGTTTAGTAGAAATTTTATACTTTCATTTTCTCTTACTTTTAATTTATAATAGTAGTATATTATTCTTTTATCATTGGATGTTAATTTTTTTTCTTGCAGATAGACAGACGGAGAAGTCACCCAAGAGCCCAAAGAACAAGACAAAGACAAGTCCTAGGCAGAGAAAAGTTAAAAGGTCAGCAGGTTCAGATGACTAAATATCAAAAATCGTAAAAGACTGGATAAAAAGCACTTCCATCAAATCATCTCTTAACTTTTCAAAATCGTTATTTTTGGACCAGCTTTCTAAAACATTTGCGTACATTTGTTATTCACATCATTTTATACGAATATACGTTAATTTCATTGTATCATAAATGTTGTCATTGAAGACCTGTGTTGTGATTTTTTATGTTACGTTTGTGGAAACGGCATTACAAATGTAGAATTACATGAACAACTCATAAAATGTCATATTGTTACAAATAAAATTGAATAAACCTGTTTTTAGAAATATTTGAGTTTCTTTCGGATGGTGAATATTTTTTGAGTTTTATTGTACCTATGTAAACTAATTTATCTGTAGAATTTCTTATATTTATATAATAAACGATATTTACGAAAATATGCATTTTATATGTTTTATTGAATAAATAAAAATACTTTTATGTAGCATAAATAATTGTATAAAATTTTGTACAAAAAATATAAATTTTGTCTTTCAGATAAATTAATTGTAAACTGGTGATGAATTTTAACTTTTACGATATAAATCTTAAACGTCTTAGAGCTCTGTCTCTACTGGGAAAGAAAGTTTTTAGGGGCTAGGCCGTAAAAAATACGGGCTATTAAGACCACAGCAACATTTATACAAATTTATTTATTCAGTATTTCGCCATATGTTTTCAAAGACTATTTCGATCAAATAGTTTTTGCACGGATTCCCAACCGGTGGATCGCGACCCCCTTGGGGGTCGTATAGTGTTTTCGCGGTGGTCGCGTGTACGAGTTTGTTGTACAACTTTTTTTTCATAAGTCTATAGGGCGCGAGCAGACACGTGACTCGAGCGTCCTTGACGTGCTAGGAATCAGCTGATTTGTGTGCGCTTGTCATTTTGACATTAATAATGTCACTTTGACAAGACCAACGTTTTGACTTATTTTAATTTTGAACTGTTGAGAAGTTATTATTTTTAATTTCATATGTTTTACTGCCTGAAAATTGTACATTAATAACATTTTAGCAGTTCAAAATTAAAATAAGTCAAAATATTGGTCCTGTCAAAGAGACATTGTTTTTGTCAAAATGACATGCGCACACACATCAGGGCCTCTATTCTCGAATCTAAACGTATACGTTTGCGGCGTTTGAAACGTATGAAATGAGATTTTGGTATTCTCCAGCGTCCGTTTCATGAACGTATATGTTTCTAAACGTACAACTTTCATACGTTTGACAACGGGCGGGGACTGACCATTCGTTCAATGAATTTTCCATACGTTTACATCTAAGTGTAAAAATATAATACATAAAAACACTATACTATGGGGAATAATTCTATTATAAAATTATTTAGTGATGAATTCTGTTATATTTTAAGGCAAGTATATTTTGAAAAATACAAATTATAAATTCTTAATACAATATAATATGTATAATACAATATGTATAATAGAAATTATGATAAAAGTATTCAACCCGACTGTAATTTATAATTCCTAAGGAAAAAATTAATATCTAACTTTCGTTTGCATTAGAGCTCTTTATAAGGTAAATTAAAAGAAAAAATATCCTGCCAAACAGATATTTTTCTGCCATTATTAATTGAAAAAATAAATGTAAACTTGTTTATTACAACAAATGATACTTTGATTACGGTTAAGAATATTGATTACAAGAATGAATCCAATAAAGCAAATTGTATATTTAAGATTAATTTTTTGTAGTTCATAGAAAAAATTAAAATTCATGAAATGATCCTTTTCCGAGGCTCCTTTGGAGGCTGTAGCCACAAAGAAAAATATATATTGTAAAAAGTACATAGTATCATAAATATTTTTCTTATATGTTATATTTTTTGCATGAAGGCGCCTTTTACCCATAAAGCTTATCGTGCCAAGTCTAAAATCAAACAGTAAATATATTTCATATGTTTATATATAGATCTTCCTCCAGTTTTTCCAGTCTTTTTTGGTACAGGGATAACATTTAACATAATTATTAAATCTTCTCAAAATTCGATTGCCTTTTTTGTGTGTAAAAGTCGAATCAAATTTTCCACGTTCTAATAATTATTATTTTTTGCTCTTCAGAGAAAAGAATACTTTATTTCGGCATTTTTTTCATGTTCAAATAAGATTGTAGGTTTAGTGTATATCAATGTCAAGATGTCAAATTTTGACATTTAATCAAATGCATGGAACGTGGTGCTGTTGTCTGATTGGTCCATTCACAAATGAAAAAGTCTAATGGAACCGTCCTTTAGAAAGCCAAACGTATTCGTATGCAAATCAAACGAGGCAAACGTATACCATTGGAGAATAGAATTTTTGAAACGTATACGTTTAGACGCCATACGTTAGTGAACGTATACGAATGCGAACGAATGATTTGGAGAATTGAGGCCCAGCTGATTCTAAATACGTCAAGGTTGCTCGAGTCACGTGTCTGCTCGCGCCCTATTGAAAATTTATCTAAATTTAGTGATTATTTTTAATATCTATTTTGAAAGTGACCGCCGCCAAATTATGTTGCTATGCGTTAGTTGAACGGTTGCTACGCATTTTTATAGTGGTTGCTATGTAATAGGCAAACATATTTTACAGACTGCATTTTTAATGTCAAACGGAACAAATAACTTTTTTCTACAAATCTAATAAAAGTAGGCTTTTTAATGTTTATTTTTAGTGTTAAAAATGTCATTTTATGACACCAGTGTTAAAAAGTGACACATCATTGTTACTTTTAACATTAGTGTTAAAGTTAAAAGTGAATTAGTTACGTTGGTAATAACGAACGGAACAACAAATCGACATTTTTGACATACCTATGTGAAAAAAATTATTAGAAATACAAATTTACATGAAAGTCTTTGTTTAAAAAAATTGTGTATGAAATAGGTGTTAAACGTGATTTTATTTTGTTGGAATATATGGATCCCTTCTCTTCGTGTTGTGTTCCAAATTTCCTTCTCACAAAATAAAATGTCTCTTTTAACACATATAAATAACTATTTAGCAAATCAAAATAAGCCCCCGCCTCATGGCATACCTCTCCGGTAAACCGGAGCGTGTGTAGCCGCCTTAATTTAAGATCGAACTCACACGGAACGATTTGATTTTAAACAGTTGTCTGCTTTAATTGTATGTAGTGCTGGTTGCTTATCCACCTTTTCATCTTGATTGATAGCAATAGTAGAAATAGTAGTGGTAATTAAGAGTTATCACACGAACTGAGGATATTTCACTTTCACCTCGAAATTAAAATTGTTATTGTTATATGAAAAATTGAAATAATTTTATGTGCCGAATTACTTATGACCCGCGAGCCGTGAATAAAAATTTAACTGAACAATGCCGCCCTCATATACCGGGTGTAAGACGAAAACCGGGCCATAGGCATTTAACTTGCGCAAAAGTGGCCTTTTAGTTTTAGACAATAATGTTTCAAATACATATTGTAGAGATTTAAATTCTGCATCTAATTCGATGATCACAAAGTATTTTGCTCGTTTAATAATGGGGTCCGGTAGTACAAAAAGTTGGATATTATGAAAATATGATTCATTTTAAATGATTTTGTACCAAAATATTTATGAAATATAAAACTTTTCATTTATAATTTTAATAAAAACTATTAGCGCTATAACGATATGACGTCACAACTTCAATTTTGTTAGAGTCTACCAAGCGAAAAGAATATAATTAGGTATTCAAAACTTGTGAAAATAAAAGCCATCTGTAGTTCTATTTTACATGAAAATGTATGGAAACACATATTTTTTATTAAAATGGAACATATTTATTCAAAATCTTTATAACAACAAATGTCCTTTGATAAGGTACAACTTTAGTTTTCTGAAAGAATTAATGACATTGACAGATGTAATCAATTTTAGTCACTAGGCGAAGTAAAAATGAAGCTATGACGTCGCAACATTAATTAAATTTTTAAAAAATTATATTTCAAAAACTATACACATTTGGAAAGTGTAACAAACGCTAAAATTCATCACTTTATTCAATCTTTCAGAAAAAAAATTAATTGAAAAATGAGAACCGGACCAACTTGAATCAAAATTTTTATAAAAGTGACTTCTTTATAGTGTTTTGTATATTAAGGCCGCGAAATCACTCTTTAGCGTACCGAGAGGAAAATTGTCGCCGAGGCAGATTGCGGCCGAGGCAAGACAATCTCGAGGGCGATAAAGGATTTCGCGGACAAGGTGTACACAAAATTTTTTGTGCAACCGTAAAAAAAATAAGTGATTACAAATTTTATTAATTTTAAACAGTTTCATTGTAAATAGAAAGTTAGCTTTCAATGTGGCTATGGGATTGACATTTGATAAACAAAACCATGAATCCTCAAGTGTCAAAGTATTGTTTCGCGGCCGTTACTGTAACAAAGGTCGCGAAATACAATTTCGTGGCCTGTATTGCGGCTGCGAAATGCTTATTTCGCGTTCGGTTGCACAAAAACAAATATAATGACATTTCACCTGTCAAAAATTATAAAACATAATTTGCATCAAAATAATACAACTTAATAATTTGTTACATTTCTTCGTGTGAATAATTCTTCATTTTCAGTAAAAGATGACTCCAGTAAAAAAGTCACAATGTTACGTTTCTGACAGGTAAAAATAAAAAATTTAAGCCAATTTTTTCAATAATTAAGAAACGTGCAAAAGAAAATGTGATTATTGAGTTATTGGTGCAGAATTAAATTTTTTGCATTTATTTGAAGCATTTTTGTCTAAAACTAATTAACTAATAGGCATAGGTAAGGTCACTTTTGCTCAATTTTTTTTGCCATGTTATACGCCTATGGCCCGGTTTTTCGTGTTACACCCAGTATGTACATACGTATTTTAACAATATTTAAATTATCTAAATAGATATGATAATGTTGCTAGGGAACATTATTTGCTAAATTAAATTAATTAACTTCAGAAACTCAAATTTCCACTTAAATTTCTATATGAGATAAAAAAGCAATAAACAAGAGTTTAGAACAGAAACGTTGATTGTTCCAATGAAAACCACATATGAGTGTTCTCGGTCCTTGCGACTTCAGATGACGTCATCAACGTCCCATCTTTGGAAGAATCGAGTGAGTGAACAAGTCGACAAGAAGTCATGAGAACACACGTATCGCAACACATTCTCTCAAGAGAGCAACTTGCGCGTCCTCGTATGTGACTGGAGTTGGCTGACATATAGATTACAAGACGGTCGCGCTTTCTAGTGTCTTTTGAGGGAGTTATGATATGACATACGACTATGATGTAAAAATTCTTCTAATATATTATGGAGAGCTACATCTTAAAAGGGGTAATACTTAAATTTGATAGATTATTTACAATTTTATTTATAGTTTATATGTAATTAACATATATTATAACTTTCAATCTACAATCACCCATTTTATAATTTCGAGACAATATGCAAATACGCCGTGAAATTTATCAAAAAGAAGACGAACTGTAAATTTTGCATACTTAGTTGTATATCTTTAGTTTTGAGAAGCAGAGACCGGGATTAACTAAAGTTGACCATTACAATATACGATTAAATTTGCTCTGTATTGTATCTCAGTTATTGCAGTGGCCACCTGTTTGGCGCTAGTGTAGCAAGAGCCTTTCCAGTCAGTTTCTCAGTTGCACACTCCTCAGTTCTCAGTAGCTTTCAAACTCGTATGTGTGTGGATGTAGTTCGTTGAAATGTAGATTTTATAAATGATTCACATGTTTCATTACTGCATGATTTAACCATAGTGTACCATTTTGTATTAGTGGTAGTGTTGTGTGATAATCAGTGTTAAGATAAAAGGTTGGAATGATGCAGCCACAGGATATTTTAATTACACAGGTGAGAGCAACTGCAAAAAGTAGTGCATAACTAAATGATGATTTCACGGTTATTGGTTAACAAATGTCAATTATAACTGTTTATTAGGTTTCACTTAATAATTAATTCAGTTAATATATGAATACTAAATATGTTTTTATTTCTTCAGTGTACTTGACAACTTGATCGATAAACAAAAATTGTTATGAAATTTCAATGACTTTCTTATTATTATCGTTTGATGTTTATAAATTATATGTTATATGTTGAGGGATATTTTGTTAATACATAAAAAATATGACGAAAACTTTTATATTTTCATTAATATTGAAACAATTTTGTTACATTTTTTCGTTATTTTTTTTAAGTCAAATGATTTAACAGCAAAAGTATTTAATTAGTAAACTATTACGTAGCTCACATGCACATTCCATTATGTTAATGGCATGATTGTATTATTCGTCGTATTAAATTCGAATAAATTTTCTACGTTCTCAATAAGTTCTAGTAGGTATCTGTTTGTTAAAAGAGAGATAATTTTGTTTATCTATAATGTGTTATCGGAAATGTTTTATTGATCCACTATCTTTAAGTTCAAATTTCTTTTTTACGATCGTTTACATGTATTCTACTTTGAGGATATCAGAATTTTTGACGTCAAATATGAATTTGTGTCCTTTCAACCAAGTAGCAAACATTTGTTATTGTATTATTTGTTTTGTTTTCAGTTATACTTTCTAGCTAAGTGGATCTTACTTTTGTTGATCGATAATTAAACCAGTAAATTGCTTTATTAAACATTTGTATAAATGTAGGTTATCTTCTATTGGACGACTGATATATCTGGGGCGTTTTTAGCGATAAATTATTTGATCTCAGCAAATTTTCTCTTCCTTCATTGCAATTTTTATTAATATTAAAGAGAAAATACCATATATCATTTATTCTATTAATTGTATTTGAAGAGAAAATATTTTTACCTGCTTTGAGATATGGTTTTGCAGATAAGCAGATAATATCTCATGAGTAAATTTTCCACGTTAATGGCTGCAGGTGAAAGATGCTAATTTTAGTACGTTATCTTCATTAAAGATAATTTATATTGTATATTAAACATTGAAAATTGATAAGTTCTTATTTAAGTTGCTTATACTGTTACCAACTGAATTAAAGTGTACAAATAGTTTAGACATTAGTTTAATCAATCTCGGATCGTACCTATGACGATTTTTGTAGAATTTATTTAATATTTATAATTCCTACGTACATAATGTGTTTTAAAATACAAAAATTGAGGCATAGTATGTATATAGCAAGTAACAAGTATATTGCATGTTGTTTAAAATATATTAATAATATTTGTATTTGTTGATTCGTTGGTGGTAGCTCGGTCTAGGTCACATCGTGACTGCACCAGGTTCAGTGTTATTGTCCAGCAGCACGTCTCGTGGCGAGCACGTCATGGCTTGGAGCACGGACACGCAAAAGCTAAAAATCGATGCTGCAGAGACTGCTGAATACACCGCGCTCACCCTCGTGCTTTCACGCCCCTGCACAACCGCGCCACAGGGATGAACTCAGTCAAATTTATTTTAAAATACTATTTTCTCTAACACTACTATGGAATTCATACATTTTATAACTGAAAACTGTTACAGAATGAGGACATTCTGTCATACTGTTACGGAATAATATTCCGTAATAGGCAGTCACAGACCACTAGTTTTTTAATTCACCCCTTTAAAATACATGGGAAACGCAATTGTTTTCAAAATCAAGACGGCTTTGCTTGGTGCTTTGTTTCTTTTATTTTGTCACCTCAACTGCCTTAACTGTCAAATTATAAAAGAAACGATTACAAAATATTATTATACGCCTTGTTTTACGCGTTTTGAAGCTTTTTACATGGTAAGTTAAATAAAAATTATTGCTTTTATAACATACCAATAATATTTATTATTTTTTACAAAAATGTCATGTGATTAGCAAAATATATTTTTTAAATAGTGTTAGAGAAAGTATAGTCTAAAACTCGTATGAAATAGTATTTCCGCCACTCGCGAAACCGTAGACCTCGCCTACGGCTCGGCCTACAAACTTTTCGCTCGCGCGGAAATTATCTATTCCATACTAGTTATAGAATATACTATTCTTGTGGGTATTTGGTTTGCTTTTTAATAATTTGTAACTAAATGAGTTTTTCTACTTGAGGTTATATTTGATTCCATCATTATCATTTATGTATTATTTTCCTTTTATTCATTAAATGGGTACGTTAATAGTCCTTTTCTACTCGAATTTTCTTTTAACCTAATGTATGTTTTTCGCGGTTTTTAGTTTATTTTTCGCTTTATTTATTTGCAAAAGGTAGGGTAAAGTAATTAAAGTATTCAACGAAATATTAGCAACTCGGGAACTATAAGATAGTCAAACCTATCTTATTTTATTAGTGTTAAAATAACATTGAAAATTTTAAATTAGTAAGAGAAACTTACTTAAAATATAAGAGTTTTATATTTTGGTCGCGTGACTGAGTACACCTCGGAGTACACTGAATGAGAGCCTTAGCACAATATTTCTCCCGATAGGTTCGCTACTGGGCTAGTTACTTTAACCTTCAAAATACTTTGAATCGTCAAACGAGCGTCAAACATAACTATTTATTAAAATAAAAATAATAAATTTAGACTACGTATTTGTTAAAAACGTTTGTTTTATTGCACCTATTGTTTATTATTCTATATTTGTATCACGATTAGACACAATAATATCTGTGTATTCTTGCAAAAGTCGGTACATTGTAATTCGTACCTAGGAGAATGCCCGGATGCTGCCATCTACGCTAAGCTTTGAGCTAAGGGTCTCATTGGTGACCGGTTGTGATTCGGACGGTCCGACCGAAGTCAACTTGAAAATTATTCTCAATTTCATAGCACGAAAGTGACCCCTATGGAACTCCCACCACGATAGCTTTGAGAATCCGTGGGGTTAAGTCTGGTAAAAGCCCTTACCGGTACAGATATACAGTCGGTGAAGAAAAATGGTCTGACGAATGTTAAGTGCCAAGGAGTTCTGTACTCGTAAAGCGGCACTACGATTAGAAATATTTTACTATGACTTGTTATTTGTAAAGGCCGATCCAGACTACTCGTGTTCGTGCTTGAATTCGTGCTCGCGCTCGCTGACTTGCACACTGAGTGTCCAATTTGTCGGGAGACTTGGATGACGAGCTTGTAATTGCAACCGCAAGTTTTATTATATTTATTTCACTATCAAAAAAGAGAAAACGACACTGGTGGGAGTCATATCTGTATTTAAAAGTACAGGCATATACAGTGACAGTGATATGCTGCATGTTTTGAGAAGCAATGAAAATTTACATTTTCATACATTCTGTAGAATGTCTCCTACAGATTGTTTTGAACTATCTGTTTTTACTATTCCATAAAATGGGGTGCTGTTCATACAAATTTATGAATTTTAAAATATAATTTGTCCATTCCATTTTTTAAGGGAAAATGCAAGAGTACACAAGTTTGCGTGCGACTGCTAAGTACAAATAAACCACAAGTTTATCGAGCCTATACAGATGTTGACAATATTCAGTCTCAACGAGTTTCCTTTGATGTATGGTGAAAAACCGACAGCGAACGGATCCAGGCGAGTCACTGGCTCGTGGCGTGTATCTCGGCTCGCACGCCCGTACACACTAAGGCCCGGGCCACACTATGCGTTTTAGCGGGACCGGTAAAACCGCATCCGGTTAAACGGGATGGGTCATACAGCGTCCACATATATCCCGCTAAACAGGACGGCAGCATTGACAACCCGATTCGGATACAGTCGGAGCAATGTCTGATCAGTGCAGAGCACAAATAGTATACGTTGTCTATTAGAAAACAAAACCAGATCCTTGTGAACGCTCGCATTATCTCCAATGTGTTATAGTTGTCATGAGGCAAATTGACCGTCCGGTCAAACCGCAACATGCTGCGGTAGTATCCGGCAACCGGACCGCAACCGCATCGGTGTGGACGCGTTCATTTAAAACAATAAGTTGTCTTCCCGGTAAACCGGTCCCGTTAAACCGGTCCCGTTAAACCGGTCCCGCCAAAACGCATAGTGTGGCCCGAGCCTAACACGAGCCACCCGTAGGAGCCCGAGCACGAGTAGTCTGGACCGGGCTTTACAAGCCTTTTGCGTCATGAATCGTCCGGTGCGCGGTAAGGAAAGAGAGAGAGAGAGAGAGTGACGTTGACGTTCTTTGTTGGCTGCAGTCCGAATTCATAGGCTCGTCAGATTTGTTGAAAACTGGGGGCTAATTACGTTTAGTAATAAAGCTTTGATTTTTGGTCCTAAATTTAAATAGTATATTACGTACCGTGAACTGTAAGTGATAGTTTTTAGATCGAGAATGTAGTTTGGGATGTCGAGACCCGTAGGGTCGAGATTTCCTAAACATTCGAGACCTAAAAAATCACTTACAGTTCGAGGTTAGTAAGCTATTTTTTGCAATACCTGCGAAAATAGAAGAAAAAGAAAAATAGGTTTCAAATTAACAGCTGTCAGATTGATGTCAAAAATAATATATGAATGATAGGTGAGACTGAGGGTGCCATGAATGTTTATGATGTGGTGGAAACTAAACAAAGGAAAAAAATTGTAAATAAACAATTCTTGAAAAATAGACGTTTGGCGAAGGTGTGAGGTTTTATTTGCAGCTTCTTTGAGTAAATAAATGGATAAGATGGATATAGAAGGAGCTGCCAGTGTTGCTTGTGCATCGCTTCTACCCGATAGATCGAGAAAGAGGTACGAAACCACTTATAATTTTTTTCGAGAGTGGTGCAACGGGAAGAGGCTGGATATCCATACCAGTGAGGCAGTTTTACTAGCATATTTTTTAGAAAGATCTACAAAAATTTCTTGCCCTTCGAGTTTATGGTGTGAATATTCGATGCTCCGGTCTACTATCACTCTAAACGATAATGTTGACATTTGTAAATACGCCAAATTAAAGGCATTTCTGAAGAAAAAAATGTTGGATCGTCCCAAAAAGAGTGAAGTATTTACAATGAAAGATATTATAAAATTTTTGAACGAAGCGTCAGATGAAACGTTTCTAATGAAAAAGGTTGTTGCTGTAATGGGCATTGCGGGAGCTTGCCGCAAAGACGAATTATGCAAGGTAATTTTAGATGACATTTCAGATAAAGGTAGCATAATACTTACCAGAATACCAGATTCAAAAAATCACGAACCAAGAAGTTTCATCAGCGTAGACAATGACAACGAAAAATTACACTGTCTGGAATTATTTAGAAAATATATGAGCCTGCGACCAAAAAATTCAGATAATAAAAGATTTTTTCTTAGATATAAAAATGGGAAATGTGTTAACCAACCGGTTGGGAGAAACATTTTTGCTAAAATTCCTTCTGAAATTGCAGAATTTTTAAATTTGAAAAACGCAAAAAATTATACGGGACACATTTCGCAGAACCTCGGCCACACTTTTGGCTAACAGCGGAGTCGACATTATTGGGTTGAAAAGACATGGCGGCTGGAAGTCGTCGACAGTAGCCGAAAGTTATGTAGCAGAATCTTTGTCGAACAAAATTGCAGTGGCTAAGAAGATATTTCAAAGAAGTGAAGAAGATTGTGCATCCCACCAAGATGATTCTATGATGAATGTTCCAGTTACAGATGACACCGAATAATGTGATGAGTGCCTCTCTCGATGATCCAGATTTATCTAGGGAAATAAAATATATTTAATGGCTGAATGTGACGATTAATAATATTCTCAGCAGTTATACGACGTTAAAGTAAAGGATTTTCAGCCATCGAGAGGAGAGCAGCCAATAGTTTAGTTGGTAGAGCACTATCCCGGCAAGATAGGTGTCGCGGGTTCGAATCCTGATGGCTGACAATTTTTCACAATTTATTTCAAATATAAAACTGTTAACTCATTGTTAATATTACAATAATAATGATAATAATAATAATAATAATAATAAATCATCACGGCATATTACCTACCCATTGCTGGGTGTGTCAATCTGCTTTGTATACAAATATCGGCAATAATGATGACATATTCGTCCCGTGCGGGCGTTTACCAGGCGTCACCTCACGGGCACTCATTGCTTGTGCGAAGAGTGCATGACCAGTTTCATATGTGTGCAATGTAAAAAGTCTATTAGTTTGTAGTGCTCAAAATAAGTGTGCAATGTCTGCGTCGAAAAATGTGCTTAAATTGGGCCCACTGTGTTTTATGCCCTGACTCATTTACATCCTAAGTAATTAAATATTATGACTGCAGCAAATATATAATTTATAATTAATGGATAAGAGATGTACAATGTAGTTAACGAATGCAACTGTGTTCAAAATACCGAATAATATAAATAATATGGTTAAATATTTTTTTATAAATATGTAATATATATTCTGTTTAAAATTCAAAAGAAGATAAAACTGCATTTTATTACTATAATAACATTATCGTATATCGTCACTGTAACAACAAAATAGATGGAATGCGCAGTTCATATACTCGTAATTTCAATATTACAGGTTAGTTATGACTATGGTAGATGTTTCAAGTACAGTTTCACTATACAGTTTTAATGTTCAATCTATAGTTTTCAATATCCTTTAATCACGTACGATGTTATAATGAATATCAGTACATCGACATCTAATATATCCGGATTCCTGCTATGCTACAAATATAGCTTTACTTGCAATGTGAAATACGTGAGGGAGTGCTCGATGCTTGACTGCGGAATGATCTTCGATAACTTCAAGTGAAAAAATGTTTCATTAAATAAATCGATTTTTGTAGCATATGTTTCCTTATTGATTTTCTGCATTATAATTATTAACGTTTTTAATGAATAATTGTCAATGGAAATGGTATCGATAACTTGTAAAATTGAACAAATAAAAAGGAATTTAATATTTATATTACAGTCTCCCACATACGTACTTATCAAAAGTAAATAATGATATTAGGTTATTGTAATTTTAAAAAGAATATAATACGTAGATACAAATGTAGGTAAGAAGTGCAGTGTGGCTGTGGCTAGAAACTAGAGTGATAACAACTTGTGATCGGTATGTTTGAGAAAACTGCACATTAGGAAATAATAACGATTAACAAACGCATTTGTACTTCAATGATGAATGATGATGCGATTAACCCCGTCTCAGCGAGAGGGTAGGTTTAGCTTTAGCAAAAAAATAAACAATTATACAAATATATTTATACATATTTACTGTCGGTTTTGATTTGTATGAAAACTTCGATAATCACACGATTTTATCCGACAACATGACGTCATTAATTTCCTCCCTCCCCTGTCAATTTGAACAAACCATATGCTTATGATTGATGACGTGGGGTTCAGGTCGTGGAAACCGACTTTATATAATTATTGGAAAATTTAACTATGTATGTGTATTTATTTATTATCACTTAGTATTTAGTATTTATTTATTTAACTATTTTACATTTTTTATGTTTATAGTACGTCAGAAAAATTGGTAATAAAAATAATTTAACAAATACATATTCAAATTTATAATCATTTATCTGTTGGGTCAAAAGAGTAGAAACCTAATAATCAAACAAAGTAAATAACAATGTAAGTAGTATCACGTAAGTCGAAGTGACTAGTAATAAAATACAATGCATTATTGTAAAACAATAAAAATTTGAGTGTTATTGTGTCCGACTGGTATGTTATTATTATCATCATAACAACCCTGCTTTCAGGGTTGTTATATACTAAATAACACCCAAGGGCGTGTTATGATTTGTTGCTATGGTATTGTTGTCAATAAATTGATATAAGGCATTGCGTTCGAAAATTGTACCAAATCTATCAGATCCATCTACCGGATCCATGATTTGTGGATAGAGTAATTCAGCCGGTAAATGCGGTAAATGAAGAATCCAACCTCAAAAAAAGTAGTAAAGCCATGCGTTAAAAGTGAAAATGTCTTCAATGTTGGAATCGGAAGTAGCACTGTGCACAGTTTGTTAACTACGTGAAATTTCAAATCTGTTTCAAACTTTCAAATATTTTTCATAGGTTAGAAATCTACCCTGTTTACCACTTGCGTTCTTAAAATATCGATTCCGGTAGCTGTAACTTGGTAAACAGCTGTTTACCGATATATACCGGTAACAGCTCACTGGCAAAAATTTCTTAAATGCCTATTGATACTGGGATAAGAATATTAAAAAATTATAGGTGGACGTTAAAATTTGAACGCACCACTGGAGTTAAACAGACTATAATATGCCTTCGGTCAACGTACACATCTCGGGTAAAGGCCATCGAAAAGTACACTGTTGACCTCAGGCGTTATTGTCCTTATAATACCCTTAATACGTTAATTACTATGACACCTGTTAATAAGTCACTCATTTATTTATTTATTCCTTGATTAATGACGTTGGTGTTCATAACACACTATCACTAAACATATAAGGTTATACGTATTTCCCAAACAAAAACTTTTGACAATGGCAACAATGTTTTGTGATTGGTAAAAATGACGTGTCGCTGATGTTAGAGTTAAGACATTTATGGTGAGTCATACTTATTTTGCAGTATCAAAATTCGCGAATTTATTCAGGCTAAAAAGTGCAATTTCCTATAGAAAAAGTCATACCTATAGTACTGTTTATTGCGGAATTAGAATTTCATAGCACGCTTAATGATGAGCTTCATTCTTATAATTTTTGGTGATATTTTGTTATTTGAGAATTGTATAAATGCAACATATACACTAAATATCTAGAATCTAGACAACGGATAAAATAAGAAACAAAACACTGTCATCGACCTATCAATTGTACCAAAAAATTCCCATGAAAAAATTGTCAAAATTTTTATATAAAAATAATGTAAATGAAAGCCCAAAGACAGAAAATAGTATAAAAAATCGTACAGAAGGCTATTCAAGCACTTGTTCGTTCGAATATCGCCGCTGCGCATTCGTGTCCGAATTTCTAACTCACTAACTAACTAGAGTATAGGTTGCCTTCTGTCACTTATGTTTCAATCTACATCAATGTAAAGCGTCTCTTAGACGTTCAGTAAGATCCTTTACTAATACTGTTTAATAACAGTTTGATACTTTTTTTTGGATATTGTAACGTTTTTATTTATTTGGGTGAAGTGTAAAATCAATGAATTATTATTATTTAAAATAGGTGTTTATTAAAACGATAAATGAACATTTAAAAGTTGTCAAGGATTTTTCTCACATTTTACGTCTAAATTTTTTAGTAACAAACGCCATAGATCTCAGTTGTTCTTATTATGCGCAGATCCCCATTGCGCATATCTTCTATCTTTTTAAATTGAAAAGGTCCATTCATTCGACGATAAATCCCAAGGAGATTCCCGAAGAATATTCCAAGTAAAATATATTACACAAACGTTTTGTATCTTATCCAGCCGATCAATAATGTTGTTCAATAACAAACACTGTGCAGTTCATCATTACACGCTTTTTAAATAATTAGAATATCTACAAAGTCTTTAAATTGAGGAATATGTAATATCCAAATATATTTCAAAAGTACAAATAAGTGTATGTACAAATATAAATTTGAGTATTTAGGAATGTTAGTACGAAATGCAAGTCATACAACATTTCAGAATCCATTATATTATTTATTTATTTCTTGTCGCTTTCTACTATTAATCGACAGTGTACTAAAATAAAAAATAAAAATTGATTCCACAGTGAAAGTTTCTTTTGTAATACAACATGCTTTGTATTTTCGTTACCCTATCAGAGTCGTTAAATTAAGCTTAATAATATTATCTAATATTAATGTAAGTTACATTACTTTACAACACAAGACAGTCTAGCTGAAATATAGTAGATTGACATTGAGAAACTCGCGAAATGTTCAATAATAGTAAAATACAATTTAATTTTCATAATAAACACATAGTTTTATTAATTAAATACATATGTATATGTATACGAGAAAAAAATGTTTAGTTTTGTGATGAAAACAAATTGGGAAGTCTCACTATGTGAAATATAAATGTTTTGATAAAATATACTAAAAGCACGTATACCCGGTGTCTACTTTATTTCCCGAACATAGGAAATTCAATGTTAAAATTTAAATTTGGCGATATCTCTTTACCTATTAATTTTAGGAAAAAAAGTGTAATAAGAAAAAATGTTTAGAATGAAAAAGTGCATCGATGAGTACCAAATTGTTGTTCAATTGTTCCTTATGTACGTTAGAAGCAAAAGAAAATACACGAATTAAGGCAATTAACAGAGTGCCATGAAATATAAGAATAATTTATGTTTGTTGCCCTCACCGTTTGTTGTTTTTGACATATCTGACAGATTTGACATTTCTTTTGATTTTTTTATTATTATTAGAATAATAGGAAGATAATCTAGAGGTAAAAAATTATCACAAATTCTAATAATAATAATAAAAATCAAATTGCATGTTTTCATTCTGAACATTTTTCTTCATTACACTTTTTTTCTAAAATTAATAGGTAAAGAGATATCGCCAAATCAAAATTTTAACATTGAATATCCTGTTTGTGAAATAAAGTAGACACCCGGTATATACAGGGTGTTAATTCTACGTCGTCACATCCGAAAATGGAAGTTAGAACTCATTACAACAAACAACTTTTCTTAGTTCCAATTTTAGGTTTGGTGCCCCGATTCCTAGTTATTGGAGTTCCAATTACTTTTAGGTCCTGTAAAACATTTGAATTTACAATTATTTTTTATGTTTTGAAATAACAAAATGGCGATCGATCAAAAATTTCAAAACAAGATTTTTGATAACCACTCCATCGATTTTCGATAGTAAAACATTTATAAATTTCTTAAACTATCTACTACAAAATTTGGTCAAAACATTTTTTTCAATGTATCCAAAAAAGTCTTTATTCAAATTTAAATACATTAAAGTTAATCATATGCGTTCGTATTTTGATGGTATTTTGCATAATTTGTACGTAAGATGAAGTAAATGAATAAAGACTTTTTATGGACATAAAAAATTACCGTGTGCAAACCGTGCAACTGAAGTAAAAAAAACAGTATTACTTATTTTAACTCATTGCTGGAATTTGACAAACGTTATAAAGGTAATAAAAATTGACAAAATGTGGAAAATTATAATATTAATTTTCAATGTCATGTTGTAAACTTTATGAATATTTGCTTAGCTTTCTAATATGTACGAGTATTATCTTATGTCTCTACAAGGCAACAAGTCATATTCTTTCCTCATGATATAAACTTCAACCTCAAGGTGTGAAAGTGTACATGGTAAAAATGATAAATGTACGCAAAAAACATATTACTCATCGTTCTTTGAATGATTAGTAATTCAATGTGTAAACATAGTATACATCTAATTAAAGTAACAGCACAGAAAAATTGTATTTTGTTACTATTATGTGGGATCTAAAAATAGAAGGCCAGTAAGTTGTAATTTTCTTATAAATTCTACAGAATACAGTTATTTACTGGTGTGAATACTGTATGTATATTTTGTGGCCTTGCTTAAATCTTATACAAATGTGTTCCTGTCTTGCATTTAACTAAGAAATTGTAAATGTAAAAATAATAAATGATTTCGAAGCATCCCGCATGGTCGAATTTCATGGGTCGAAATCCCACGCGGTCGAAATTCCACGACGTCGAAATCCCACGCAGTCGAAATGTTCCCATTAGGTCTGGTTTATGGTATTATAAAAATTAAAGATCATTAAATTTTCTACAGGTATGCATTAATACTACTTACAGGTAAATTTCTCTAAAAATGGCATTCCAATGAAGACATCATTTAGTTAATTTATATGAGCCAGGTGGTAACATCTATTGTCATAATTATGGACTCTTGAGCAAGAAATTTTCTAAACTTAAAATGAAATATGTACAATTGATTACAATTAATACATTAATTGAGTACTACAGTTAATAAATTAATTGTTTACTTATAAGAAAACAGCTTTAGTCAGGGGGGGGGGTGGCCAGAGCCATGGTAATAATAATAATAATAATAACCAGGGTTACATAATAATTATATAATTACAATTTAAATGCACACTAATTTGTATTTTCTTTTACGTACAATAAATAACTAAATACCTTATCTACCGGGTGGGGGTGGTTAGGGCTGAATACATATAGTGGTTTAACATGGGATGTTAGTTTTATACAAGAATCTTAAAATTTGCTTTACAAAAAGCCGAACAAAAAGCAATGTGCTACTACTAGGTATTTTAAAAAAAAAACAAATACCTATGTATAGGTATATTCAAAAATTCTATGTGGCTGTAAGAAAATTTAATTTAAAGGTTAATTTATTTATTTAGAAAAAAACACGTTAAACAAGTAATAATTAAATATCTATTTTATTTTGTTGTTTCCCATTGTTGTATTTTGTTTATTTTCATATAGCCACCTAGATTATTTGAATAAAAATTATTTTCCATATTTCTGAATAATAAAAACTAATACATCGTTGAAAAGAGATAAAGCTAGCGGTTTATATTTTAGTAAAACAATTATAGGTTGCTTTTTAAAGAATAAAAGTTAATAGTTGTATTGTTGTATCTCGTAAACCTGACTTTATAAAAAACATCTACATCTGCCATATTTTTATGAGCCATTTTCTTCTATTACTTTTAATAACAAAGTTAAAGGGTGGGAGGGGGGATGTCTTCCCAGACTCACATTGTATATTCTTATACTCTTATGAATATCAATATAATAATGTACCCTTTCGTATTTCAAAATGCGTAATAATAATAATAATAATTTTAATAACAAGATAATATTAAAAATGTAACTATTCAAAGGTGAGGGCCTCTTCGATTTTTGGGCTTCTAGTGAACACCAGAACCGATTTTGCAGCCTTTACAATTATTTTTTTAATTGCACCAGTTTTCAGCCGCCTGTGAGTGAATTAAACGAACGTTTAGTATAAACAAGCAACACGCATGCATGCAATTATACTGTATCTTCATATCTTGAATCTGACTGCATAAATTAAAAATAACATAGTGAAGATTTTAACAAATGCCAAGTAATTGGCACTGGGATAAATAAGTAGAGATTCTAAAAGATTGAAGATATTGTAGATTCTAGTTGAGTTGTAGTGTATGAAGGCTGCTGCAGGCTACAAAGCTACATTTAATAAACTTGCTGGAATATCAACAAATACTGTAATTATGAAAATAAGTAATTACATCATCTATTCTCTTTTATTTATCTCAAACTATCATCTTACACGGGTGATATCGAATGAACGAAAACTAAATACTTACGTTATAGCAATTTATGGGAAATTACATTCGAAACACGTATACTGTTAAATAGTAAAAGGTATAATTGTATGCTAACATACGAGTACATGTATTCTTGTGTATGAAATTCATTAATATTCTTATCCAGAGCGACTAAAAGTCTACACAAAAGGTGACCGAACTAGAGGTAAATTCTCTCCCGGTTAGAAACAGAAACGAAAACAAATGGCTCTCCTCAGAACCAGCTGAAAAAATCTGATGTGGCCAGCACATTACCTTCCGTCAGTTCTATGTATTTTGTACAAATTTCATACGGAAAGTTCCTTTCTAAATTAAATATTCTATTTCTTGTACATTACCTTCCGGCAGTTGCATGTATTTTATGCAAATTTCATATAGAAAATTATTATTTTGTGACGTTTTCTATATATAGTGTAATGTATCTGCAGAAATAAAAGATTTATTATTATTATTATTATTATTATTTCTTGTACATTACCTTAAAGCAGTTGTATGTATTTTATACAAATTCCATACAGAAAGCAAAAGATCCTATATTTCCAGTAAAATTATAAGACAAACACACTATGTCAATTTCACTTGACACTGACATCTTTCAATCAGAATTTTCTTAATATGGTAGCTGTTTCCATAGCTATGGCTACTTTATGAAATTTAATTTCTTTATAATTTTTTAACTCTATATCCATTTAATATTAAGTATAAAATGCAGTCAAATCGTATAGAGAATAAAATATTCTTTAATATTTATAATAACATCAAAGGTGAAAAAATTATATTTAACATAGTTTTTTCAAGAAAAACTGTTAAAATCTTCAAATGATGGTACTTCCGGTTGACCAATTGTAACCAAAATCTAATCAGCTCTTCATATGGATGTAACGAAGAAGTATAAGAAGAAATTATAATTTTTGTAACTGTAGCATTAGAGTTATCGCAGACGAAAATTTTGTTACACACACACACACACATCATCGTAAAAATAGTAAATTCGTATTCTAGGGACCCTAAAACGTGTTTATTGATTAAAAACTCATCATCGAATTTTTTGACCAAAGACAATACCTACCTTACCTAAAGGTGACGGAAGGTAAACAGATATCGGACTTCAATCTCTGTAAAACTGAAGACAAAGGCGAACATTCAAATTGAATTGCACGCGATAATAATATATTTTTTAATTATACCTGCATCATAATCACTGATTAGCTACTAAAAAGCGTGTATAATCTCAAGATTAAAACACGCCAGTCATAGGCGAAGTTAGACTTTAAAATTAGGGGGTGCTAAAGTCCCTTACCTTAAAATGAAAAAAAATAAATAAAAAAAGTATTTATTTGATTAATTTATAAACAAAAACATAAAATATTATTTAAAGTAATAAAATAGTTACGATATAAGTGTTAAAAGTGACATTTTATTTTGTGAAACGGAAGATTGGAACACGACGCGAAGCTAATTTTTTGTTTCAGAAGAATAAATTCTTGCAAAATATCTTAGGTATTATTATTATTTTTTGAAAGTTCATTTTCAGTATTCAATACTTATCTATCTACTACTAAATTAGTAAAGCTTTTTTTTTTCATAGTAGTGTTCAGCCAGTTTTTAATTCACTACATAACAGAGAATAATCTTTCACAAGTTTCATTGTATATAGGCAGAATGAATGTAATTTTATAAAGTTTATAATAATTACCAAATGTACCTTGATTAAGTTCACTTTTAATATCATTTGATTCTTGACTGCACATCATGTTCTTTAGAATAGTAATTTCAGCTTTCAAAATATCTTTATTTATTGCAAAAGTGGTATAATGATCTATATTTCCAGCCAATGCTAGTTCTTGGTTTTCTAGGGAAAATCGGAGTTTTAGGTGTGTAGTTATTGCATCAATTATATGGTAATAAAGTAAATATTAATTCGGAAAGAATCATCATCAAGAATTATCAGCATGAGTATGTAAATCAGTATCATGTGAACTAGATCCAATTGTTGATGCGACCAAATAATCTTTAAGTAATTTTGACTCGCTTTTTTTATTTTTGTAGTTTTAATAGGTTCAATTTTAATATATTGTTATTTTTGAAGGAATTTCAATATCTCTCCATGAGTACAAAAAAGCATAGTCAATTCGCTTTTCTTCTGATATTTTTTTATTGCATCATTAATGATAGTTAAATTTCCTTCTTTTCTTGAAGGTTCTTCCTTAATATGTTGCTAATATTTAATATAACAGTCAAAATGAATAGATGTGTCTAAAATGAAATTATAAAAATTTATAGAAATTTTGTTTGGGGGTGCTAATTCAAAATCTGGGGGTGCTAAGCACCCCCAAGTACCCCCCTAACTACGCCTATGACGCCAGTGCTTTAAAGTTGCCAAGCAAAAAGAAACGTTATCAATTTGTTTATTTATAATAGGGGATTCCCCCCTTTTTTATAATTTCATCAAAAAGTATAAGTAAAACTAAAACTATTGGTGAAAATCCGGTGAAAATATTCCTATTAATAAGCGAGTTATGGTCCCCCGAAGTTTGAAAATATAGATGTGACGTCACGAATATAAGTATAGCTACAGTTACAGCTGACTCGTCCGCCATTATGGAGCCACTTCAATCATTCAATATCAGTGTTATAATCATAGAAATTATCTACAATGGCGGATGTTCTGCTCCAAATTGTGCAAATCATTTGAGAAATGGTTATAATTTTTCAGGTACTTATGCAATACATATATTTTTCTCTAACCTCAAAAATCTTAACAAACCGTATTTTTTCTTGTTTTAGTATTTTAAATAAATGTAATATGGCAAACATGGAAGTTATATTTAATTATGAAAAATACTTACTACATAAAGTAATTTTTTATCTTTTATTTCATAATTTACTGCGTTCATTTTGACTCCAGTATGGTGGACGAGTCAGCTATGTATTATCTAGTAGCAGTAAATACAAGTTTTATATAAAACTGTTCCACCCCCACGTGTTCAAGACGTAAACAATCTCATTCATTGCGCAGTTGCTAAGTCAGTCGCAAAAACAGTCGTTGACGGTAGAAGTCGTACCAAAAATGTCTCAAATAAAGAAATGCAAGACACTCTTTTAGAAAAAAATATTTGAAAGTGGTATGCAACAAACAGCATTATGTAAAGAATTAAACTTGCCGAAATACACTGTCTCAGACATATGAACAGAAAATATTGAAGTGGCGGTACGTAAATCTCTATCAATTAAAGAAATTACAAAGCCATTTTAAGATCATTGAACATAACAATAAGCGATCCATAAAGGCTGAACACTTTGAAAGAATAAACATATTTAATTTTTGTTTTTGTCATGATATATATTATTCTAATAAATTTAATGAATGTTTAAATTGATTTATAAAACTTTATTTCTTTTTTAACGTACCCTTGGATATAACGGAGTTTACTGTATATAACCCATCTAAACTACCTATAACTTAACATACCCAAATGGTAAACTGACTAAACTTATATCAGATGGCCTAATATTAAATTCCTCCCTGAATACAATGTATTTCTATTTTGTCCTCGATTTTGTCAAATAGGTATATGAATATTGCTATGCGAATCGCATACTGACCCAAGTACTCACCTCTTTGTTATACTCATCCATTATAGATAACATAATACATGTTACGCATGTTATTCTACCATATGATACTATTTACGTGTAGCGTGCTGTGATTCCCATGTGTGCGACGTTGTTACCGATGCGATTTTGTTTCTCAGTTTGCCATGAGTGCTACAGGTCATACAGGTTACGTTTTTGTATGAAATGTTAAGACTGCATGCGGTCTAGTTCAGCCGCAGTCGCTTCATTTATTTTCATGTTTGAGATGTAAGGATAACGTGGAACAGTTTTGCATATTATACTCGAAGTTAGAGATGCCTGAGTTTTTATCTGTGTACGTGATACGATTTTAGACGACTACTTGTTGATAAATTAGAGTAAATGTTTTTTATGCATATACAGGGTGGTGACTCGAACACCTGAACATACGGATTTAAAATGTAAAATCAGATTTTCGTAAATTCTTGTTTCCCTAATTATCTTAGGTAAAAAAATTCAAATAAAAGTTGTAGATCATAAAATCTGAATCAATAAGCAAAATTAATTTTAATTGGTTTGTAGCTGCAAAAATTAGCTATGAAAATGTCGAAAATCACCTGCAAAATAGCAATAGCTATGAAATTGAGACAAACATTAACAAATGCCTAACGGTCTATTTGTCAAGTTAGGTTATTTTATTTTTAATATTATTTGTAATTTCTGTTCAAATGAACATTTGTCAATGGGGACTTATACAATTCAAACTTTTTGGACGCCATCTAGTGAGTAAAAAAGTAATTAATAAGTAGTTATGTAGTGAGCAAGATTTAGCACTACAGTTTGACATTTATCATGTGAGTCAGCACGTGATCACAACACTGTTAACTGCTTTGAAAACAGTGACCTCTATATATATATAGAGGTCACTGTTTGAAAAGAAACGTAAACATGCCAGACTGAACACATTTTTATATAATTATTTACGTATATGATCTACTCAGTGCATATCTTGCATTTAATTCATGTTTGTTTCCACTTTTCTTCAAACTCCGACGTTCCAGCCATCTTTTCAACTGTAAGACTGAATAGTTTTCAATGTTATTAACACAAATCGTGCCCCCGGTACATCATCTTGTGTTAAACACATTATTTATTTGTGAACCTTGTTTTTTAGTGATATTTCAAATTCAAGGATCACTACACTTTAGTACAAGAGGTAATTAATAACAGGCACTACACAAAATAACATAACCAAAGTTTGCTGACTAAATAACAAACAACTTGTAGGATCATCGAGGCGAAGTGCTGAAGGGGAGAGCATGTGATTGACTCGGCCATGGTATATAACCTCGCCTTTTCTAAAAATTTGTTGTTCTTTTCTAAATTGTGTGGAGGGAGGTCCGCCGCCGATCCACCGCGGGTGACGTCAAATTTATAAGTCCCCGTTTATCTGAAACAGAAATTAGAGATAATAGCTGATAAAAATAAATTAAACTCATTTGACAGATATATCGTTAGATATTTTTGTTAATTATTTTACCTCAATTCAGATTTCAACGGAAATATCCATTTTGACTATCCCTAAATCCATTTTGACTAATTTCGTCGTGACTCGTGACGTCTGTACGTACGTATGTACGTATTTATCTTGCATAACTCGAAAACAGTAAGCCGTAGAAAGTTGAAATTTTGTATTTAGGACTGCTATAACATCTAGTTGTGCACCTCCCTTTTTTGTCATTACCTACATAATTTCCAGAAGTAGTACTTTACTTGAAGCCTATAACAGATTTTAATAAAAAAACTATTTTAAAATATAATCCAAAACTTTTCAAATTTGGTATATAAGACTTTTATGTCAATGGGAATAACATAGTAGATTTTGGTTAAAATATGCTAACCGGAAGTGATAGATCAACGACCAAATATAACTAGATAAAACTTCATTTGGTTTGTTTTGATTTCGGCTGGCCAGACAGAGAAACGAGAACTAGACAAGACATATATCTATCTCTAGTTTCTCTGTCTGGCAGCCGAAATCAAAACATTGAGTGAGGAAGGATAGGGAATGTTTTGATTGTTTTGTCTAGTTATATTTGGTCGTTGTGATAGATTACCTGAAGTTGTTAACAGTTTTTCTTGAATAATATGGTTTTATTTTGATTATAGAAATAAATGCTTCAAGTAAAAGTTTTAGAGAATTAAATTCTGCGTATAGCACATCAAGTATTATTAAATTAGCCCTTTGTATAAGCGAGATATGTAAATATAAAAATTATATACCTACCTTTTGTTTTTTGTAATAAAGCTTGCTAAGGATTAGGACAAAAAATAACAATAAAAAAAAATTAATGTTAATGTCAAATTACGTCAAATATGAGCAATTTTATGATTGAGATTTGTATAGTTTCTTGTGAGTATATCATTTACTCATTTACATATATTATGATGGAAATATGTATACAGGGTGTTAATACTAAGTCGTTACACCCGAAAATGGTAGATAGAACTCATTAAAATAAACAACTTTCCTTAGCTCAAATTTTTGATTTGGAGCCCCAGTTCATAGTTATTGGCGTTCTCTTGTTTTTCAAAAAATCGTCATAACTCCCTTATTTTAAGGAATATTTAAAAAATACAAAAACTTTCAGCATTTGCTTTCGGTTCTCTAAAACACTTGTATTTGCAATTATTTTCTATTTCATCAAATAACAAAATGGCGACCAATCAAAAATTTCAAAACAAGATATTTTGAAAACCACCCCATCGATTTTCGAAAATAAAACATTTTTAAAATCCATAAACTTTCTATTACAATATTTGTCTGAAACTACTTCGTTTTAAATGCTTTTTACCTTCCGTCACCTTTAGGTAAGGAAGGTATTGTCTTTGGTCAAAAAATTCGATGATGAGTTTTTAATCAATAAGCACGTTTTAGGGTCCCTAGAATACGAATTTACTATTTTTACGATGATGTCTGTATGTGTGTGGGTGTGTGTGTGGATATGTGTGTGTGTGTGTGTGTGTGTGTGTGTGTGTGTGTGTGTGTGTGTGTGTGTGTGTGTGTAACAAAATTTTCGTCTGCGATAACTCTAATACTACAGTTACAAAAATTATAATTTTTTCGTATACTTCTTCGTTACATCCATATGAAGAGCTGATTAGATTTTGGTTACAATTGGTCAACCGGAAGTACCATCATTTGAAGATTTTAACAGTTTTTCTTGAAAAAACTATGTTAAATATAATTTTTTCACATTTGATGTTATTATAAATATTAAAGAATATTTTATTCTTTATACGATTTGACTACATTTTATACTTAATATTAAATGGATATATATAGAGTTAAAAAATTATAAAGAAATTAAATTTCATAAAGTAGCCATAGCTATGGAAACAGCTACTATATTAAGAAAATTCTGATTGAAAGATATCAGTGTCAAGTGAAATTGACATAGTGTGTTTGTCTTATAATTTTATTGGAAATATAGGATCTTTTGCTTTCTGTATGGAATTTGTATAAAATACATACAACTGCTTCAAGGTAATGTACAAGAAATAATAATAATAATAAATCTTTTATTTCTGCAGATACATTACACTGTATATAGAAAACGTCATAAAATAATAATTTTCTGTATGAAATTTGCATAAAATACATGCAACTGCCAGAAGGTAATGTACAAGAAATAGAATATTTAATTTAGCAAGGAACTTTCCGTATGAAATTTGTACAAAATACATAGAACTGACGGAAGGTAATGTGCTGGCCACATCAGATTTTTTTAGTTTGTTAATACTTATGCAAGCCAAGTAAGAGAATAAAAACTTTTTTTTTTTTTGGACAGAAAAAAATGTTTCAGACAAATATTGTAATAGAAAGTTTATGGATTTTAAAAATGTTTTATTTTCGAAAATCGATGGGGTGGTTTTCAAAATATCCTGTTTTGAAATTTTTGATTGGTCGCCATTTTGTTATTTGGTGAAATAGAAAATAATTGCAAATACAAGTGTTTTAGAGAACCGAAAGCAAATGCTGAAAGTTTTTGTATTTTTTAAATATTCCTTAAAATAAGTGAGTTATGACGATTTTTTGAAAAACAAGAGAACGCCAATAACTATGAACTGGGGCTCCAAATCAAAAATTTGAGCTAAGAAAAGTTGTTTGTTTTAATGAGTTCTATCTACCGCTTTCGGGTGTAACGACTTAGTATTAACACCCTGTATAGTTGGTCGGTATTATTTATATAAAATTTATATAGACCTTTTAAATATAAATATAACCGGTGGGGATAACCGTGCCATTTATATTGTTCGTATAGACAGACTGTGTGTTTCGATCGAAACTGAATAATAAGTATTGCTTGTTTCAAAATATGAACAAAAGGCATAACTTGAAAATCCGGCCAAACCCTGAATGGGAACCATTACGTCACTTTGTTATATTTTAACATCGAGGGTAGAGAAGGTAATTTATAAATAATAAAATACACATAATATCAAAATTAAAAACAAAATACATTTTAAGAAATAATACAAGCGAATACAGGAAAAGCAGTAAGGAGTTTCAATATTAAAATACCAGAAGTTCAAAATTTTGTATTATAAAAGTGTAAAGTTGTAAAAAAATCAATCTTCATGTTTCTTTAGCAGAGTACCTTTCTTATGTTTGATATTATTTACAAAGCTATTAATTCACAATTCTTTTATTTATAATTTTTTCTACTATTCCACAGGTATAAATGTCTTATCCATACATATTTCACAAGCTAGTGTAGAATTCCTTGTAGCCGGTGTAGGTACTACATAGTTTCTAACCTTGAAATATGAAGCTATTCATGCGAAATATGAAACGTACCCGAGTAAATATAACTTTCATCCATATCTGTGTTTGTTCCGTTTGTACATGTTCTGTAAATACATGTGAGTAGGTATATATACACATACTCGTACACTACACAACATTACATCGACCTTACTTGGCCCTGTAACTTGACGTGTATTCTAAAAGTTTCAGGAACTACATTTATAATTCCGTGCATTTAAAATGTTATTATTTGTATAAATAAATAATAGATTAGTTATTAACTTGGTTGTAGTTTTAGGTAGTGTGAATAAAAAAAAAAATTAAATTTGCTAGTTTTGTAACGGCAGAAATTAGGTATGAAAATGTCGAAAATCATCCTAAAAATCGCTTTTTTACCAAAAATAATTAGGGAACCAGAAAATTACGAAAATTATGTTGAAAACATATGTAAAAATATAAATTTTATTTTAAAAAATATGTATTTTTTTGTAAATTAAGAAAGAACATTTTCTGTGACGTCATTATTTTGAACTGGAGAAAGGAAAGCACATTTAAGAATGTAACCTGTAGATGGCGTGCGAGAACGAGTTTTAATTTGAATTTGACATTGCTTCATTTTTCTGTCACTGTGTTTCTTCTTTTATATTTGCAATTTGCGTGGTTTCTGTTAACTTTATTACATACTTCCATTTGTTAAGTAGGATTTTGAAGGATTTAACTTACCTTATCACTCGTACAAAATATTAACCTCCAAACTATTTTTCAAACGTCAAACTGGTGATCTGTCATGTTTAAATTACCCGTACATGCCGTTGCTAGGGGGGACGTACCGATGCTATGGCTTTACTGCCATTCATTGGTGCGACATAATTCTACATCATATATGGCGATAATTTAAATGTTCAATTTTCATTAATTTTTTCTTGGCAATTAATGAAAATTTTTTCAAAAGAAAAAATACGGGTAAAATTTTTTTATCGTCTCTTCAAAAATATTCAATAATAGTACATTAAGATACAAGTTTCATAAGACATGATTTTAGCGCACGCGTCATTCTTAGAAACGAGCGGCTTGCCGCGAGTTTTCTAAGGGGACAAGTGCGCTGAAATGTCTTATGAAACGTGTATTTTACACTATTTTTTCTATTTTGGTCATTTTTTCAAAAAATTACGTTATTTTATGTCCAGGAATTTCAATTTCGGTTGTTTAATATGTACTTTATGAAACTCATTTGGATGTCATAAAGAAGTACTTTATGACATCCAAATGGGTTTCATAAAGTACATATTAAAAAACCAAAATAGAAAAAAAATCTGATGTGGACACCACACGACTTCCTTGTACGCAAGACTAATATGAAGTATAGACTCAATTATAAAATTGCACGTATTTGACGTAATTTGACATTAACATCTATTTTTTATTTTTTTGTTATTTTTTGTCCTAATCCATAGCAAGCTTCATTACAAAAACCAAAAAGTATATGTTTTAAATTTACATATTTCACTTATACAAAGGGCTAATTTAATAATACTTGATGTGCTAGACGCAGAATTTAATTCTGTAAAACTCTTATTTGAAGCAATTATTTCTAAAATCAAAATGAAACCATTTTATTCAAGAAAAACTGTTAACAACTTCAGGTAATATATCACTTCCGGTTAGCCTCTTTTAACCAAATTCTGCTATGTTATTCCAATTGATATAAAAGTCTTATATATTAAATTTGAAAAGTTTTGGATTATATTTTAATATAGTTTTTCATTAAAATCTATTATAGGCTTCAAATAAAGTGCCATTTCTGGAAATTATGTAATGACCAAAAAGGGAGGTGCACAACTAGATGTTATAGAAGTCCTAAATACAAAATTTCAACTTCCCGTTTTTGAGTTATGCGAGATACGTACGTACAGACGTCACGACGAAATTAGTCAGAATGGATTCAGGGATGGCCAAAATGGATATTTCCGTTGAAATCTGGAAACCGAAATTTTTCGCGAATACAATACTTCCTTTACTTTGTACAAGGAAGTAAAAATGGCACGCAAGTAGCCCATTTAGAATAGCTCCAAGTGATAAAGTAAAAAAAATCTGATGTGGCCAGCACATTACCTTCCGTCAGTTCTATATTTTGTATAAATGTCATACAGAAAGTTCCTTGCAAAAGATTATATTTCTTGTACATTACCTTAAGGCAGTTGTATGTATTTTATACTAATTCCATACATAAAGTTTCTAACACAAGATCCTATATTTCCAGTAAAATTATACCATAAACATACTGTCAACTGCACTTGACACTGACACCTTTCAATCAGAATTTTCTTAATGTAGCAGCTGTTTCCAGAGTTATAGCAAAGCTGACTAATATATATGATATTTAATTTCTTTATAAATTTTTAACTCTATGTCCATTTAATATGAAGTACAAAATGCATTAAAATCGTATAGAGAATAAATAATTCTTTAATATTTATAATAACATTAAATGTGAAAAAATGATATTTAACATCGTTTTTTCAAGAAAAACTGTTAAAATCTTCAAATGAGGGTACTTCCGGTTGACCAATTATAACCAAAATCTAATCAGCTCTTCACATGGATGTAACGAAGAGGAATACGAAAGAATTATAATTTTTGGAATTGTAGTATTAGAGTTATCGCATTAGAAAAATTTGTCACACACAGACACACACACACACACACACACACACACACACACACACACACACACACACACACACATACATACACACACATACATACATACATCATCGTAAAAATAGTAAAATCGTATTCTAGGGACCCTAAAACGTGCTTATTCATCAGAAACTCACCACCGAAATTTTTGACCAAAGACAATACCTTCCTTACCTAAAGGTGACGGAAGGTAAAAATTCAGTGCATATCTTCGGTGAAAATTGAAATCATATATATTACAATACAAACACCCCAATTCATATTATAGTACTTATTTTTATCGCTTAATGGTCACCGAATTACTATCCACGAATTCGTTACTATTTTCCAGAGACAAACAATATCCTCTTTTAAACTTGCCTCGTAAATCACGAGAGGGTTGTTCACACTCGACACACTTGTGGGAATATTTAAACGTGACATGGGATTTTTTACTAGCCTCTGTCTCAAGGGATCGTTATTCGAACTCAAATCCTTGTTTCGTCCGACAGAACTATTCATTTGATTTTTTTTTTTTAATTTAATGTCTGCTCTATATCGTTTGCTTTTCGGGGACAACATTTAGACTAGACATTCTTGTTTTATGTACGTATTTTAAATAGAGGTTATGTCCTTTTTTAATTAGTCCTATAAATCTCAATTTATTTAGTACTTACATACATATTTTTTATAGCAAGAAATGCATTAAAATTCATTTAATTTGTATTAAAAGCTAAAATGCACATAATACGAGTATTATAAACGTTATGCATGGAATAGTACAAGTAAAAAATTTTACATTTTGAATGAGGGTTTAACAGTTCAACTCTACACGATTTTTTAGTTTGTTCAGTCAAATCCGTCATCTAGAAACATAGTCTGTCATACTGTCTATAGTTGTATTAAAACTACATACCTGCAAAATTTTATCATAATATTCTTTTGTGAAATGCAAAGAGGAGACATATTTATTTATCAAATTAAAGTTTTGCAATATATTTAAATTTTTTTTTCATACATTTAGTTGATCAATTTTATTTTCTTTGCCAAAAATTATGGAATGTCTTTAATTTTTGTCAGGATTTATAAAATAATACATTTTTTGTTGAAAAATCAATTGTTTTTCAAATTATTTTAACAAAATAATATATTAAAGAACGTGTTTTATAAGACATGTTTTTTTCGCACGCGTCAAAAAGTCTTATAAAATGAGTTCTTTACACTATTTTTTATATTTTGCGCCTTCTACAATAACATTTACTTACTCAATTTGTGATTATATTTGTAACCATTTAAACATTTTCATGTAAATAATCTTACCTAAAAAATAATAATAATTTCGACATTAATTATTAAAATGAATTGTCAATTAACTAAAAATAAATTAGGTAAAAATGGGTTAAAAAAACGTCATCTAGTACCAACCGACTAAAACAAAAAATTGCGTATCGAAATGAAGGTCATTATAATACGCAATTGCGTATCGTAATGACTTCATTATGAGCGCAAAATATAAAAAGAAAATTCTACTATGGTAATATAATACAAAAATATACACATATATACCGGGTGTCTACTTTTTTCTGAACCATAGGAAATATATTGGTAATTTTTTTTATATATTTGTAAATTCTGCCCTATTCATTTTAGAACTGTAGAGTAAATGAGCCTAAATTTATTGATGTAATACGTTATTGTCATAAGATACACGTAACATAAAATATCCGTGTATAAGATTTTTACAGAGTGCCATGCAAGACATGTTTTGACCTGCTTTATTTAGGTAGGCATGGTTTAAGTTTACAGTTCAAACAGGCGAGCGTGCGGTCGCGTTATATACTACAAGCAAAAATGCAAAAGCATTCTTTGGGGTTTTATTACAGATTTCGTTTTCGTTTATGTAACAAAATATTTATATTACTTTTAAAACAATTAAGAAGTGCAATAAACACCAACATGTCTTTAAAAATAAAAAAATCGTGATTTATTTGATTTTTTTAAAATCAATGATTTTTGATTTTTGTTGTACTCGTAGACCTTTCAACCCAGCAATTTTTGATGTATCTTATGTTTATTTTCTTTAATTCGCTTATTTTTCACACATTTTCAAATGAAATTATAAAATCAAAGCGTGAAAACATCTTTTTATGTTAAATGAAAAGATGATTTTTGACGTTTACATATTTGACATGACTTAGTGGCCGCCATTAATTTAGTTACTTAAAATTCCGCTTATGTCGCACGTTATTCTGCAAGTCTCAATACCATTTTAGACCGTGTAACTAAAACTAATAAAATTAACCCTTAACCTTAAAATAATTTAATAAACTAGGTATTTTATTAAATTTGGAAATTTGCTTTATTTTTACATTATTAGTGTATTCTTGTGAAATTTCCTTTATTTGTATTTTTTTAAATATCTGTGTATAAATGTATACTAATTATAATCGTAAAATAAGTACAATACTACCAAAATAATATTTTATTAAAATAAATATATAAAAGTATGAGTAAATTTAAAAAATTTAAAAAGTAGATAGTAGATAGTTAATAAGCATGTAATAAAATTTTATTATGACGACTCTTCTATAAATCAGTTAATGTGTTTCTATTTTTAAATATTTGAAAAAAAAACTATTAAGGACATATGTAATGTAGCATTATTTCACGCGAGATCTTAAATAGATGTCCATAACTATTTTATATTTCTCGCATAAGACTATAAATGACCAATATAACTTGTTATTCAATTGAGTAGAGACAAAACTAACATTACCAATTACCATACGTCTCTCTTTGCCTAACACGACTTATTGTAAAACAGTTAACTCAGTTTTTGTTTTCTTCTACGTCATTGGTAGAGTAGTTCTCTCAAGCAGTTATAGTTTGTTTCCTTTATATTGTATTTTGTTACCAACTACTCATCTGAGATGTTGTAATGGTAGAACAGATACAGAACATGTGTGAAAGCAGTGGCATATAACCATTATGTTATCATAAATGTCATCTTGTTTTCATATGCCGCCTGCTTTAAAATAATTTTTATACTTCAGACAATTAATTTTGTTTTTAAACGGAAATGAGTTTGTCGCATTTTACTACTCACCTTTAACCAGTAGGTACCTTACTTTAGACAACTTTAGACATTAGACATTAATCTTTATTTAAAATTTAATTATTATTTTAACGTTATTGATATTTAAAATATTGTAATGTGTAATATCAGTTGTTAGTTAAAAAGAATCATTTATTACAGACTTCATATTTCTCTTTTTTACGTACAAATTAAAAGAAAATCCAATCATGATGAAATATAACACGACATGGATTATATAGATAAATGTCCTAAGCAGAGAAATAAAATCATAGTTTTGAAATGGCTTATTCAGTTTACATTCACAATGTTGAAATTTATTGAAGGGGTGTATACTGTATAATAGCTATTTATGTAGCGAAAGAAATGTGTTTTAAGCACGCGACGTGAAAATTATCCTACGAGGCGTAGCCGAGTTGGATAACACATCTAGTACTTAAAACACGATTTCGCAACGTATTCCATACAAGATTTTTTATACTAGCGTTTTAAAACAGATTATTTATACTTATTCTCAAATGTCAACGTTTTGAATTTTTCAAAATTTAAAAGTAGGCAGGCATCAGTTTCATCTTTTTGTTGCTATGGGGTTCAATATGTTGTTTAATAAACATTGATGTCAACGTGCTCGGTGTATAATTTTTCTTGAGAATTTTTGGTAATAAATTTACTTAAAATGAGTGACTCAGAGATTGACTCTGATATTGAAAATGATGCAGAGGCTGCATTGGCTACACTGATTCCAGGAAAATCAAAAAAATTGTATGAAGAAACTTACAAAAAATTTGACAGTAAGTGTGCGGAGAAAATCGTTGGGCACATTACAGAAAAGGTAGTTTTAGCCTATTTTTCTAAATTATCATCCATTTATAAGCCATCCACTTTATGGAGTAATTACTCTATGATGCTCCGAACTATGATATACCTTAATAAGAATGTGGATATAAGTAAATTTACAAATCTTATTGATTTCTTAAAAAGAAAAGCTTGTGGATATAAGCCTAAAAAATCAAAAATATTCACTAAGCAAGAGATAGTTCGTTTCATGAAGGAAGCTGATGACAAGGATTATTTATTGGCAAAGTTTGTGTTAATTGTTGGAATCTGTGGGGCATGTCGCCGGGAGGAACTTACGTTTTTACGTGTAGGAGATATTGAAGATTCTACTTCTTTCATAAAAATTAATATTCCAAATACTAAAACGAATATTTCACGATTTTTTATGATAACTGAAGGGTTTATCGATGGAATCAACAGTTTAGCAATGTTTCGCAAGTACGCGCAACTTCGACCTACTCATACTGAACATCAATGGTTTTTTCTAACCTACAGAAATTTTAAGTGTTGCACGCTTCCTGTAGGTATAAATACCATAGGTGGTATACCTAAAAAAATTGCAGAGTTTCTCGGCCTCCCAAATGCTAAAGAATATACCGGGCATTGCTTTCGGCGGTGTTCTGCAACATTTTTGGCTGATTCGGGAGCAGACATTACAGTGCTCAAGCGACATGGAGGGTGGCGTTCAAGTTCTGTTGCTGAAGGCTACGTTGAAAATTCTTTGGAAAATAAGAAAGAAATTCCACGAAGAATTTTGGGAGAAAAAGAAACAGCAATTAAAAAAATAAAAATTGTCGACAAAGAATCAGAATCCAGCAGCACATCTACTTCAGTTTCTACCCACATTGAAGTTAACCAAGAAGAAGTATTAAGAACGACATCAAATGTTCATTTTACTAATTTAAGTAATTGCGTTGTAAATATTTATCATAAATAAACAGTTATAATAGGTATTTAGTACTTTTACTTTTACGCATTAAACTGTCATTTTTAAGCACTAGTGCTTAAAACTACTTCATTTAACAACGGTTATAAAATAGTGTATCACTACAGTTAACCTCACTTTTTATTTTCTAAACTAGACAAAACATTTCAAAAGGCAGTATTTTGGGGACCAGAAGTTTAGTACCAATCATAATTATTATTTGAAAAAGGAATCCAACAAAACAAAACAAAAAACTGAAACGAACAGAGCTGTCATATAAACAAAGATGGATATACGGCTAACGGCACTAACTTTGTCACAGTCTAACACTTGGCGCATTCGCTTGCGAATGAAATTACCGATAGAGGCGCTGCTATACATCAAAGATGTCGGACGTAATTCGTACTTTTAGTCGTACTTGCATATATTTATGTATGATATGTGCTCTTTTTAAATGTGGATTTTACGTTTACTGTAAGGTTTACAGAGTTTTTCTTACAAGCATTGGTATAGCTCGCCCAGAAATCATTTGAATAAATTACTTAAATCCTCTGTATGAATGCTACTGTAAAATTTTTGCGTTCACGCAAATATAGTTTCTTTTCAATGTACATTACTGACTATGAAAGTTGAAAATATATAAAATATTACACATTTCCAAACAATGAATATTTGGCCTTGCAATGGATAGACGCTTTTGGTAGTGGTAGACAACAGAAAGTTAATCGTAAAAACGGTATCTTACATCATTTTAAATCAAAAACTTTTGTAAGACAAATAATTTGAGCTGTAATCTGTTCCAAAGTTTTGAAAGTAGATGTTTTTTTTAAAAAAATTAAAAGAATTACGAAATATAACACCGCCAAAAAGATTTAGAAATTTAAAGTGTGATGCCATTTCAATTTTATTCCTTCCTAAAAAAAAGTACTGATGTTGAGTTCACAAATTCTCGAACCCGAAGAATTCAGACCAAGATTGTATAGTATGACTAGCGAATCAAAGTTGACGTTTAGATTATTTAATAGATGTGGTTTCTTTTGAAAACATTTCCCTACACGTGATTTGAAAGGAAACTGACCCTTATGTATTCCGTTACAAATTAGAATTGTACCCAACACCAGGAGGCATTTAAAATGACCATAGCCACAGGATTCAGGGATGTATTTAAAAAAATTAATACCGCAAATTCTAGTTCGTTCGTCTCAGGTGTAAGAAACCCTCGAGTCGGAATTACCGTTAGATGAAATTAAAAATAATCCTATTTCATAGAATTGCCAAACTAAATAGTTTAAAGATCAAAATATTTTGTTATAATCAACATAAACGAAAAATGTTTAAAATATTTCAAACGCACCCCAGTTTTGATATCCATTTACCCTAGTCGGCCATCTATTTTCAGCCAGACATTAATGTATTTCTGTGCTTTCCTAGTACAGTATTTAAATAGGTTCATGCAAAAATTTCATACCTGAATATTTCGTATAATTCTATTCTTCTCTAGGGTTTCAAAAGAAACCACATCTGTAAAATCATTTAAACGTCAACTTTCATTCGCAATGGACGACGTTCTTTGCGTGGTTAATGTAATAGCGAATTAGGAAAAACAAGGAAGGATTTTAATGGTGAAATATTAAATATTTGATCAAACATTACAAAGTAACATTCCTTGCATGCCACCTAACTTCATTTATTTAAATGTAGTTCAGTGCCCTTTAATTTAATTCCATATAGAAATCTATTTTCGATAGTTATCTTAAGTATCATACTACACAAATGTCATATCATTTCATTGCTGACAAGCTGACTCACCACATGCCAGAACGAGATTAACGTGTGTCTGTATATATGAAGATGATATTATGATAGGGCAGTGCAAGATTAAAGGAAGTCTGCATGGATTTGTTAATCAAGTAAAAAGGTTCTTCTAAAGAAAGTTAAAAAAATCTAAGTTTTACGAATATAATAATAATTAGAATCAACTTAAAACACAACCCACAAAATATGTAAGCGTATTTTTTTCGCACAGTCGTTTGTAAACGGGTTTGTAATTTATCTATCTAAATTACTAAATTATCTTAGTAAAGTGACATATTCTAACTTCTAACAGTATTGATCTCAAAATTTCAGTTCAAAATAATTATTTTTTCCTTGCAATGTCCACCAAATTATACAAATGTTTTGCTTACAACGTTTATTAATTTAATTAATTTTTATCTTACATGCTTTCTGTAAGAACTGCAGCCCCTTAAAAAAGCCCTATTTTTAATGCCCAGTTGCACCGCTGACACTTAAATTGCAAGCTAGGCTTAAATAAAAAAATCTGATGTGGCCAGCACATAACCTCTCGCCAGATATTTTACCTGGTTGTACGCATAAAACGAAAAATGTTTTTAAATACAAATACATATATTCATGTCTCACTGCAAAATAATTCTCACATATATTTTCAAGATCTATAGGATTTTTAATATAAATTAAGTAAAATACAGACATTTTCTTTATATTCAATATCCTGAAATTTTCTTTTTCTACTATCTTTTTCTTTTTCTTTATATTCGTCATTTTTTCGCAAATTTCTTTTATATTCTTTTTTACGTATATTCTTTTGCGTTGTTGATTTTTTTATTTTCATAATCTTCAAGTATTTAGATAAATTTTCAATAAATAATATTTAGATGATTTTTTTGTTGTAACTACTACTTCCGGTTGTCCAATTGTTACCAAAACTTAATCAACTCTCCCATTATTGTTAGATTGAGGAATCCGTAGTTAAAAATGTCTTAAGTCTTATAGTATTTGAGAAATCGTGGATCCAACATCCACACACACATACGGACATCATCGTAAAAATGTTATAATTGGATTCTAGGGACCTTAAAACGTGCTTATTCACTAAAATCTCGATATGCGATTTTTAGCATGAATTCAATACCTCTCTTAGCGAGAGGTTAAAGATCAAATCGAAATTTTGACAGCTATATTCAAAATCTGATATATATCACTAAATACCTAAAGTAAAGTTGAAAACGTATGTAAAAATATACATTTTATTTTTAAAAAGTTATATGTTTTTTAATAAATTAAGAAAGAAGATTTTCTTTGACGTCATTATTTTGAACTGGAGAAAGCGATGCATATTTAAGAATGTAACCTGTAGATGGCGAGCGAGTGCGAGTTTTAATTTGATTTTGACATTAGTTTATTTTTCTGTCACTGTCTCTCTTCTTTATTATTTACAATTTGCGTGATTTCTTTTACTTTTATTACGTATTTCGATTTGTTAAGCAGGATTTTGAAGGATTTAACTTAGCTTATACTCGTACATGATCAAAATGACAAACGAAAATATTAACCTCCAAACTATTATTCAAACGCCAAACAGATGACCTGTCATGTTTAAATTACCCGCACATGCCGTTGCTATTGGACGTACCGATGTTATTGTTTTACGGCCATTCATTGGTTCGGCGTAATTCTACGTCATACACGGCGGTTATTTTAATTTTTTAAATTTCATTAATTTTTTTCTGGCCAATTAATGAAAATTTTGCCAAAATAAATAATATAGGTAGCAAGTTTTTATCGTAAAATAAATAAATATATCACCACGGCATATTACCCATTGCTGGGTATGCCAATCTGCTTTGTACACAGAATTCGGTAATGATGATGACATATTTGTATCGTCTCTTCAAAAATATTAAATAAAAAATGGCACGCAAGTAGCTCATTACTCATTTGTTGTCAATTAAAGGAACACTTAAAATTTTAAGTGTAGCGGTGCAGCCTGCCAAAAGTTATCAATCAAAATTTTGAAAAAAAAATTAAATTGAATGTGTCGACATATGACATTCAATACACTATTATTCACGAAAGATGACTATTCAAGGTCATTTGTTCGATGAAAGAATACACATCACTTTATAGCAGTAGCTTAGCAATATTTTGTATTAGAAAGAGAAAGATTATTTGACCTATGTCTATTTAATTTATGTGGTGTGGCAGACATACGTAAATAGTGGCATTACTTTCTAACACACTATAAATAATATTGACATAATTTTAGAGAGTACTAATTTGAAGCAGTGGCACTGGATTTCATCTAAAGAAAATGTTGCAGACGAAGCAACAAGATTTGAGTCTGATATTAATTTTACTGACACTAGTCGTTGGTTCAATGGTCCAGAATTTCTGAAATTGGAAGAATCTAAGTGGCCCAAAGAAATCATAGAAGATACAGAAGTCGATAATGAAGCGTTATACATCATAACGAATGAAGAAAAATATGATGGAGAGAGTGTAAGCCATACGACAATAAACGCAAGCAAAAGTTTATTAGAAAATTACAGAATATAAAAATGTCAATTCATACACACGATCTTTTTTTTGTATGATTTCTTGATTCTAAAATCTCCTAAAAAATAACAACGTGCTAGATTCTTATTTCTATAACATTTTCTCCCCCTCGAAAAAGGTGGCACTTTTTCTAAAAATCTTCCATTTAGGGATACATTTTTAAAATACATAATTTAGCCACTGGACGCCGGAAAACGCCGAATATTGTTTTAACATCCACTACCCGGGTAATTCCGTCGCTTCCTGGATAACATTTCACTACTACGCCCTTATTCCATCTTCCGCGAGGAATATTTTTGTTCGTTATCAAAACATAATCCCCTTCTTTGATTTTTTCGTTCCTTATAAACCATTTGCTACGTTTATTTAATAGTGGTATATATTCTTTTATCCATCTTTTCCAGAATTCTTCTATTAAACATTGTGCAATTTTCCATTGTTTCCTTATATGTAAATCATTGCAGCTAAATATTCCTGGAATCGAATCACAATTTGAACCCTTTAAAAAATGATTTGGCGTCAGAGCTTCTAGATCTTCATGATTGTCTGAGATTCTTGTCAAAGGTCTACTGTTTATTAAATTTTCTGCTTCAATAAGTACAGTTGAAAGCACTTCTTCACTTAAATTTTTTGTTAATAATGTTTCTGAAATTGCCTTTTTAATACTCTGTATCATTCTTTCCCAGCTGCCTGCCATATGTGGCGAAGCAGGCGGAATAAATTTCCAATTTATATTTCTCATGGCTAACTTTGATTTTATATCATCCTGCTTCATATCTTGAATGGCTTTAAGTAGTTCTCCTCTAGCACCATGAAAGTTGGTAGCATTGTCTGACAGTATTTCTTTTGGAGTGCCTCTTCTTGCTACAAATCTTCTTATAGCATTTATACATGAATCTGTGCTTAGATCTTGTGCAATCTCAATGTGTACTGCACGAATGGTCATGCATGTGAAAAGTACGCCGTAACGTTTCATCTTACTTCGTTTTATCGTAACTTCTATAGGGCCGAAATAATCTATTCCTGTATAAGTAAATGGACGTACCCGCGGTTGTAATCTTTCCGCAGGTAAATTTCCCATTAATGGGGGTCGTGGAACTGACTTTCTTATTTGGCAAAATATACATTTTCTTATAATTTCTTTCAACTTAACTCTTGATTTAATAATCCAAAAATTTTCTCGGATGTTATTCAAGACTATTTCAAATCCATAGTGATTTGCTTTGCGATGATAATAGTCCAATATTAATCCACTTACATGATGTTTTCCTTCTAAAATGATAGGATTGATGGTGTTTTTGTTTAATGTTTCTAATTTCGATAATCTTCCTTTCATTCTTATTAAACCATGGCCATCCATATATGGTGTATACTGAAGTAATTTACTTGATTTCAGCAGTGCTTTCTTTTCTTTTAACTGGCGATATTCTTCGGGGAACATTTCATTTTGAGCTATACGACAAATATTCAATTCCGATATATTTAATATTTCTTGAGACAAAATGACTTTTGAAGAACTATTATATCCTGGTAATTTTCTTTTGTTTGCCCAGTTTAAAATCCATCCAATTGTTCGAATTAGTTTCTCATATTTGGAAAAATTTGTAAATTCTATGAGATGTTTTTCTTCATTCGTTATGATGTATAACGCTTCATTATCGACTTCTGTATCTTCTATGATTTCTTTGGGCCACTTAGATTCTTCCAATTTCAGAAATTCTGGACCATTGAACCAACGACTAGTGTCAGTAAAATTAATATCAGACTCAAATCTTGTTGCTTCGTCTGCAACATTTTCTTTAGATGAAATCCAGTGCCACTGCTTCAAATTAGTACTCTCTAAAATTTCTCCTACTCGGTTTGAGATGTAAGAAGGGTGACGCTTATCCACTGATCTTAACCATCTTAATACGATTTGAGCATCGGTCCAATAAAATACTTCATCAAATTCTATAGTATGTTCTTTAATAATAAGATTTGCTAATCTCGTACCTAGTAAAGCAGCTTGTAATTCAGCCTTAGGAATTGTAAGTCCTTTCAAAGGTATTACTCGTGCTTTCGCTGAAACCAATGACAAATATAGATTTTCTTCAGTAGAGCATCTTATATACGCTACAGCTGCGTAAGCTTGCTCACTAGCGTCACAAAACACATGTAGTTGTCTGTCTTGAACATTTTTCATTGCTTTGCAATAAGGTCTTGGTATCTTTAATAGTTTTAACGGTTTCAAATATTCTATCCACTTCAGCCACTTCTTTTCAGTTTCTTTATCGATGGTATCATCCCAGTCGATTTGTTTTCTCCAAACTTCTTGTATTATAATCCGTCCTTTTATGACAAAGTTTGACAGTAATCCAAGTGGGTCATAAACTGACATTACAACTTTAAGCAATTCTTTTTTTGATGGTAAACGTTCACTTTCAAACAAATCATTCTCTACTTTGTTAAATTTTGTAGAAAATGCTAATACATCTTCGTGTATGTTCCACATCATTCCTAAAATTCTTTCATTTTTGACGTCATTGTCTGTACTCTCATTAAATTCTTTCGTTACTCCTCTTAAATCCTCAGGAAGATGATTTAAAACTTTTTTTGAATTACTTAACCAATTTCTTAGTAGAAATCCTCCACTTTCATGGATCTCTCGAACTTCACCAATAAGTTTCTTGGCCTCTTCTACTGTGCTGGTACTGTCCAAATAATCGTCTACATAATGAAATTTTGTTATTGCTTGATATGCACGAGGGTACAAATCTTTAAATTCTTCAGCATTTCTGTTTTTGATGTACTGAGCGCAAAATGGTGAAGAAATCGCTCCAAAAATCATGGCTTCCATAACGTAACAATCAGTTTTTTCCTCGGTTTTTTCTCTTGAATTTCCAGATCTCCATAAAAACCTTTGGGCATGCTGATCTTCTTTCCGAATTCTTATTTGATGAAACATTTCCTTTATGTCAGAAGAAAATGCTATTTCTTTCTGTCTAAAATTGAATAACGTTCCAGTTAGACTTGCCATTAAATCTGGACCTTTAAGTAATAAATCATTTAAACTTTTTCCGTTAGTTTTGGCGGCTGCATCGAAGACAAAACGAAGTTTTCCAGGCTTATTTGGATTTATGACTCCAAAGTGTGGAAGATACCAAATGGGACCACTTGTAACAAATTCTTTTTCTTTTAACTTTCTTGCATATGTCTTTTCCTCATATTCTCGAATTTTCTCGCAGTACTCTGTTAAAAATTGTTTATTTTTTTTGAGTTTCTTTTCCATTAATAATAATCTTTTATATGCCAATTCGTAGGAATCTGGAATTGATGTTATGTCTTCCTTCCATGGTAGCCCGATTTCCCATCTATTATTTTTCCTACAAGCAGTTTCTTCCATAATTTTAATAGCTCTTTCCTCTTCCTTGCTTAAACCAGATTTTCTCGTTACTATTCCGAAATTTTCTATTCTCAAACTTTCTTTTACTAATTTATGCAGTATGTCATCGCATTCACTTTTGATATGCATCACATCCGCTTCAGAATCACTGACAATGCCAACTCTGCCGTGTATCACCCAGCCTAAATTTGTCCACGAAACAGCTGGTGCATTTTTAGGCCCTTGAAATATTTTTCTACTAACAATCATTTCCCAGTTATCCTGCCCTAGTAAGATGAGTGGTTTCGCATTGACGTAATCCTCAATTTTATATTTGGAATATGATACCAAATAATTATAATTTTGTTTTATTTTCTTCAGATTCAATGTCTGTGGTGTTAAATTTAGGCAGGCAACTGTTCTTACATTTTTAAGATAATATTTTTTAGGGCAACCTTTTCCTTGAATATTAAACGATACTCTTCTCGAATCAATTTCTTGTACAGCACTGTCGTTCATCCACCTTAGTTTTAATTTTTCGTAAGGCCCATTCAAACCAATACGACTGGCTAATTCTTCTTGAATAAGACTTACAGTTGACCCCTCATCTAATAAAGCATAAGTAAGAACAGTTCTTCTTGGTCCAGATACATACACTGGTAAAACCTTTAATAAAATTCTGTTTGCGTTTATTGTCGTATGGCTTACACTCTCTCCATCATATTTTTCTTCTTCGTGTGGAGAATCACACTTTGTCTTGTTCAAATCTGAAGAATTATCCATATGCAAATGTCGGTTATGATAATTTTCACATCCCTTTATTCCACATTTTCTTCGGCGTCTACACTTAAATACTCTGTGTCCTTGTTTCAAACAGGAATAACATAAACCAAATTCTTGAACCTTTTTTCTTCTTTCTTCAACGGGCAGTTTGATAAATCTTTTACAATCTTGGATAAAATGATCTTGTCCTTTACACATAATACATGTTCGCTTTATATCTCTTTCAGCCGTATTTAGCACATTTTCTCGATTATCTTTATACTTCCAGGCTTCTTTTCCTACTTCTTTTTTATCAGGTTTCATTTGAGTTGAAAAGTTACAAACAGAATTAATTAGATTGGATTTTTCTTTTAACCATTCTGCCATATCTTTTAAATTAGGTTTCTCTTTTCTGTATTTGGATTGTGCCCACTGTAGCTTCCAGCTGATTGGGAGTTTATATAAAACTTCATCAATTGTTTGCATATTAGTTAACTGATCTTCTAAGTCGAGACGTATCATATTCGTAACAAGTTGCTGAACTACAGCTGATAACTTTACTACTGAATCTATCTGATTTTCTTTAACAAGTGGTGCATTTTTCAACCTCCATATTAAATTTTTCAAAATATGATGAGGCTGTCCATATCTGTTTTTTAACAATTCTATCACATCATCTGCACCTTCTGGGTTTATCAGAAATCCTTCAACAATTTCCCTAGCTTCTCCCTTCAAACATCGGCGAAGCCTTATTATATTTTCTCTTTTTGAAAGTCCGCATGTTTCTGTTGTTTCTAAATACTCCGTATAAAATGCTGGCCAATCTTCAGGCTTCCCACCAAAATACGGTAGATCTTTGTTTACTGCTTGACGGGTTGACAGTAGCTTAATATTTTCAGTCATATTTTCTTTTGAATTATCTAACGCTTCAATAGCTTTAGTTAAAGCTTTCATCACATTATTATCTCTTTCAAAATTCTTATATTCATCTTCGATATTACCTGCCATCCAATTTTCAGTATTTTTGACATACTCAGTGACATATGCACGTTTGTTGACAGATAAATCTTCATCGCTCACAACGTCGTCTGAAATATCACTAAACTCTTCGACAATTTGAGCTTTCTTCAATTGATATTCCTTTTCTAATAAATTCTTCTTAATCTCATCTTCTTGTCTTTCTCTTTCTAAACGCTTCATTTCATATTCTGAAATCTTTTTTGCCGCTTCTAATTCTACTTCAGCTTCTCTACGTTTTCTTGTACTTAGTTTACTAGATTTACTCTTTTTCGACTTCTGACTAGTATTCTGACGTTTCTGTTCACTGACAGTTTCTTCACCTTTCTTACTCGTAGTAGGAATAGGTTCCTCTTTAGACTGAGTTAGTTTCTTGTCTTCTTTCGAAGTCTTTTCCCAATCTCCGAATCGTTCTGGTGGAATTCCTTTTCCAGTACGTTCACTTCTTTTACCTTTTGGTACATTCATCTCTTTTCTATCTTTAGTCGTAAGAGACATAGCTTTCTTCTAGTGAATTCTAAATTCCACAGGACTAGGCTTTGTATAGGCGACGAAGGACCAGAAATTATGTAGTACAAACCTAATAATAAATATGAATTAGATCCGGCTTGAAGGACCAGAAATTATGTAGTACAAACCTAATAATAAATAAGCCGGATCTAATTCATATTTATTATTAGGTTTGTACTACAGATACCTCTGTGCTAATATTTACCCAGTGGTGTTGACGTTTAAATCAAATTATTATTCCTTGGTTTATAAGTTAAGTCTATGTTATTGTATTTTGCAAAAATATAAGTGAAGAACATAAATCTTTCAAAAAGGAATTATTTGGAAAGGAACATAATTTTCAAATGAATTCCTCTTAGTTTTTCAGTTAAAATGTATCCATAAATATTTCTTGTTGCACGCCTATTGGTTCAAAATGCAATGAAGTTATCTACAAGTAATATTATATCAGAAGGCTTAAAAATGACCTTGAATAGTCATCTTTCGTGAATTATAGTTTACGTGTTATACTTCTGCAGTAATAATAATGAGCTCCTTTGTCTAGTTCAAGTTTGCTTACTGACATTTTTTTGTGTCTCTCAAAATAAAGGAAATCTTTTTGATGCCGGACTTACGCCAAGTCCCAAAGACCCTTGTATACATTATTTTTGAAATATTTATTATTTCAGAATTGTATGGCACGTGCCCTGTACGACAACATAGCAGAATCTCCTGATGAACTTGCGTTTCGTAAAGGCGATTATTTGACGGTATTAGAACAAAATACTTCTGGATTAGAAGGATGGTGGCTTTGTTCTTTAAGAGGACGACAGGTAAGATATTTCTATATTTATTTATACTTTTATCTTCCACCAATTTCTATTTAGAATAGATCATTCATGTTTCTTGTTATTCCGTGTATGTATAATAATTGATTATTCATTTTTGTTATTGTAAGTAATCCCGTGAAAAATTCATACCGAAACGAATCCTGTTTGAAACTCTATAGTACATTGATATATCGATTTGAAATTATTATATCTTGCAGACAAAACTTAGAGCAAATTTATGACAATGATACAACACAACTACCTCGAAATGTCACTTACAGTTACATTTGAAGAGCCAGGGGGGAAAAGGATGAATGTCCATTTTCTAGCAATATGAGATTATTGGTCCCACGTCCTACTAATAGATTGAAGGTGGGGCTCTCAAATGGTATATTTAAAGAATGCAAAAACGGTAATAGTCCTAAGATACAGGAGCTAAAAGGATGGCAATCCGCGCATTTTTTCTTAGTAGATTCGGTACTCAGACTGGCAAAATTCTATGGGGTAGAATAGTGTGACGTAAGAGTATTGCGCGAAATATGAAGCATTATCCTAAGCAAAAACAATACTTTCAATTTTCAAAGTAGACTATTGACAGAACAAAGGGTCAGAATTTAAAGGCTTGTAATTTGATGCTGATAGTATTGTTATTATGAAGAAGTTAACTTTGAGATATTAATAATATCAAATTGTAAACATGTTGCTATTACTTCGTATTACAATATATACACATTAATAAATAACAAAGGATTTATTTCAAATTGAAATTTAGTCTGCACATTTTGAACTACAGAGTAACAGGTTTGCGCAGCTTCGAGCATTTCCGAGAGTTTGCCGACATACTGATTTGAGATTTTGTTTGTTAGCGTTTTTAGGATTTTCAAATCAGTTCTTTTCAGAACTTTAGATTTCTTATTTTTAAGTTTAAGGTACGTAAATAACTCTGTCTATCTACATTAATATATTAATAATATTTCGTGTTCTTTGGGTTCCGTAACCTAAAAATGGTTCGTTGTCTTTCAAACGGGCTCTTCCGGCCGCTTTACGCGATGTTTCACGAACATCTTCGAGATTAAACGAATATGTAATTCCATGCAATGTGTTTTAAAACTTAAATAGTATAATTGTTATTATAAATTAGGGTAATATGTTTTGTTTAATTGAAAGGGTAATATTCAATCTTAACTGAATGATAGCTTAAATAGCTAACTTTTCTCAATTAAGTAACATATTGGCGACGAAGTGAACTGCTTAAAATTATAGTTCTTATTCGCGGTGGCAATAAGATTTTTGAAAGATTTTTTTATCAGTAGGACAGTAGTTTAAATGAAGCGCGCCGCATATGACGTAATTACTGAACTCACATAAGTTGAAAATATGATTCAAATGAAGCATAAAGTAAATTTTCCAAAATTTGCTCTGTTTGAAGCGCTGTAGCTCGTTTTCTATTGGTTATAGAAAAAAATGTTTTAAATAAAAGTTGTATGGAATTTTATTTGCAACAAATTCAAAAATTGCCCTAATGCTTGTTGGTGAAGAGATATTTTGAAAAAAACTGATTTTTGTGTCCTTTTTACCAAGTTGCGGTGTTCCCGAGGGGCCCTGAGGTCGAAAACTTGTATTTTTTATTAGGACCCATAAATATAGAACAAATCCGAAAATTAAAAACTCCCGACCTTTTGTGAAATAAACCCTTATTTTTCTACCCCATGACTGGACTAATATTATTATATACAGAACATATTTTTATTTTAATAATTTTGTACCAGATAAATACAGTTTTATTATAATTTGAATCAACGATTTTTATTAAAAAAATATTTGAGTTAAATCATAATAACGGTGCAAAATTTGCCTAAACATTTTTTTCTAACCATCATAATAAATAAGATATGAGATATTTTCGAAATGAGCGAAAAAAAGAGTTTTTGCATGTATCGCACAAACAAAAAAAATCGAAAATTCCTGTAGTTAATATTAAACTTTTCTCGAAAAGTAGACCTTGGAATGTGCAGACGGCTTAGCTCTATCGTTAATATTACCCGAGATAGGTACCTTAAAAAAAATTGCGGCAGTTATGATATACATAACATTCCTAGTTTTACCGGTTTCAGGTTATTAATCCATTGTTTACATGTACAAAAGTAGGCTGGTAACTAAGTAATAACTGTATGAACTGTATCTACATGGTAATGACCATACTGATTTGTCACCAATGGTCTACAAAATGAAAATAAGATAAAAGTATAATGCTCTTCATTAATACATACAGATAACGTTAGTGTATCATTCTAAAGACGGTTTACTTTATTCTAAAATAATACACATGACGAATAAAGCACATAATTTGAATATTTGTCATATTGACATGTCAAAAAAAATGTTCTGTTAACCATAGCATTCTGAAAGTAGCATTAACGAGAGAATTTCAAAAAATAATATTTATTAATATAGGCTTTATTTTCTGAAACCGATAAACTATTGAACAAACCACGGATGTTATGAATCATAACAAGCCTTAGATATTGCTTAAAATCCTCGCTCAATGAGCTCGGATTTCAAATCGACATCTGCGGCAGGTATGAAATACATAACATTCCTAGGTATGTTAATAGCTATTAATGTAATGTATGAAATAATATTATATTATATTACAAATTTCACGTTACAAAATATATATTAATCTTACAATGACAAGTACGAGCCTATAATTGAAATTATATTTTGCAACTGCATTATAATGTTCACCACGCGCATGTGCTAACGGTGCTAACCATGACGTTACTAATTTTGAAAACATCACTGAACTGAGTTGGCGCACTTCAGAGATTCAACTGTTTGCTCTCTGCACTGTGCTCTGTGCTACATGACAGAACATTAAATATTAAAATAACACAAACTTATTAATATTACACTGTATCATCGTTTTGTAACAGGTGCGTATTATCAAATAAAAATATTTTACTGAGCAGCAATTTATAATTATTGCATTTATTAGATTCACTATCATGTCAGTTGAATGTTTTGACGAGAATATTGATAAGAATCCAGATTTAAATCTCTGTCAATTGAAATTTAAATTAACTCTATCTGACTTTAAAAACGATCCAGCAATAATGTCAGAATTAATGGATAAAATAATAGAAAACGAAATGGCTCCGTGGTATGAACGAATCTGTAACGAATTGAAATGGAAAGTAAACAATCAAATACTTACCGACATGAAATCAAAGAATGAAAAAAAACTTCAAGAAATAGATGATCAAATTTCCGAGGCGGAAAATGCGCTTAGTGATGTTGAAGTTAGAGAAGCCTATTTGAAAAAAGCTCAGTATTTATCCAAAATTTGTGATGAGCAGAATGCTTTGAAAGCTTTAGAACAGGCTTTTGAAAAAACTATACCAACTAGTCATCGGGTTGACATATTATTTCAAACAATTCGAATTGGATTTTTTTTCATGAATCATTCGGTAATTATTGTTCAACATTATTTATGTGGTTCGTCACATAAAGAAAAATTAACCTTAATTAATTTTATATTTTTTTAGGTTATAATAAGTAATTTGGAGACAGCTGAAAAACTGATTGAAGATGGCGGAAACTGGGATTTAAGAAATAAATTCAAAGTGTATAAAGGACTGTATATGATGTCTGTCCGAAAATTCAAAGAAGCAACAGATTTATTTTTAGAAACTACCAGCACATTTACATCCTACGAAATTTTGGATTATAAAACATTCATAAAATATACTGTTCTTATTGCAATGGTAGCCCTGAACCGGAATATGTTAAAAGAAAAAATAGTTCGTGCTCCGGAAATTCTTACTTTACTTCACACAGAAAAGAAATTGAAAACATACATTTTTTCTCTTTATGACTGCCAGTATGAAAATTTCTTTCTAACTTTAGCGGAAATTGAACAGGATTTAAAAGCTGATTTTTACCTGAATCCACATTTTCGATATTATGTGAGAGAAATGAAGATTAAAGCGTATTCACAATTATTAGAATCCTATCGTTCACTGTCTCTTACATTTATGGCTGAATCTTTTGGTGTGACTCCAGAGTACATAGATAATGATTTATCCAGATACATTGCAATTGGAAGAATATTTTGTAAAATTGATAAAGTTGGTGGCGTTGTTGAAACTTGTAGATCTGACCACAAAATTTCACAATTTAACTGTGTCATAAGACAAGGAGATTTGCTTCTGAATAGAGTGCAGAAATTATCTAGAGTTATAAATATATAAAGTTGTTGAAAATAACTATTTATTTTGAAGGCTATTGCAATTAACCCGCCCTGCGTGGGGATTACTGCAAATATATTATGAGACGAAGGGCCCTATTCTGAAATTCGGTGGTTAATTTTTAACGACTGGTTAAAATTTTTATCCAATAGATATTGATTTGACAACTAAAAATCCCTCTTTTTGTTATATGTCAACATATTTGATTGGTTAAAAATTAACCACTGAGTTATAGAATAGGCCCCAAAGTCGAATAATTATACAAAAGTCCCATTAGGAGACTCTTTTAATGGTGTATAGATAGTTATTTGAGAAAACAGGCATGTTATTAGATATAGGTAAAAATGTAAATTTCGCATTTTTTGTGAATTAATACTGGATTTTGGGTTGTACCTCTTTAGGGCATTATTTTATGTTGTATTGAATGGCAATCAATTTTTTATTATTTCGAGTTTTGATGTTTAGTAAGTTATCTACATAAGTATGTTCATTTATTTCACAAAAATGCAACATTTACTAATTTCTTAATTTAGTTATTAAAATTTTATAAATTCTGGCGTATCTTAATAAAAAATTAAAACGAAATTTGTAAAATGTTTCAATGCAAAGGTGTGTAAAGTATTATTCACGAAAGATGACTATTCAAGGTCATTTATGATCCGTCTGATATAATTTTACTTGTATATAACTTCACTGCATTCCGCACCCATAGACGTGCAACGCGAAATATTTATGGCCACATTTTAACTGAAATATCTCCCGCTACTATCCGTTTTAACTATAGAGCGTTGGGTGAGATAGGGCCTAAGATTCTAGCTCTCTGATTGGTTCAAACGTGAACCGAGTTTACACAGTAAAATAATGGACGCGAAATTTTAATTTGCTTGACAATTGTATCAATTATTTTGACGTCTGACATAAAATAAATAAAAGTCAACACGATTTATTACAAATTATTAATTTCTGTTCAGTTCTGTTTGTTAAGTATATTATTGTTCTTTTCGTTTATATAATTTTCAGTGTTTTGGCGTTATATTTCTTATTATATAGTTTTCGTTATGCGCATTTTCTTTGTTTTTAGTTAGTAGTTCATTAGTTTTGTTATTGTTCTCTTCGTTAATATTATGGATAAAAAAAATAGATAGATAGCATATATACGTACAAGACAAAATTACTGAAAAAATGTTAATTAGAAAGAATTTTTTAAAATCCAGGAATGACTCTAAAATTTGAATTATTTATTTAATGTAAAAACGGACGCGCCCGAAACGCCATCTAGTCTATAGTTAAAACGGATAAGAGTATTGGGATTTTCAAATAAGAAAACGCTAACTAGCGGCAAATATTAGAACTGCAAACAGTGGTACGCATTTGACCTTTACATGAAACTACAACTATATGGCTACAAAAACTCTATTATACGTACTTGAATTATAAATAAAAAATACTAATAAACGAGAAAATAATACGAAAACTAAAGAAATACAATTGACAGAAATGCTACGTTGACACACGTCAACAAAAAGTGTACCAGTGTTTACAAAGCCAGTAGATATACTAAAGTACCGACATGGCGGCCATCTTGGCTTTAAAAAGCAACAGTAATGATTTTTCGTGTCGCTAGAGGCGCTGCTCTTGCAGCTGTCAAATGTCACATTGGTATTCACCAGTTTTAATTTTGGTGTGTTAAAAAATAAAAAATAAACTAAGGACATACCATAAATAATGCCTTGTTGATGTGCAATTAATTGTCATCATAATAAAAATAGAATACATTTTTTTGCATATCAAATGTTGAAGAGAGGTGTCATCAGTGGTTTACAAACATTGGAAGATCCGATATTTAATCGAAATATGTAATGCATTGCGAAGTAAGAACTTTTAATTTGAATAGTGTTGTTGAAATTAACATTTTCTATTATTACAGAAACATTTTGTAGATAACCAATGACATTGCCAACATTACAGAACCCTGCAATAACACAAATACATGCATTCATATAATAATCTCAGAATAAGGTACGTACAGTTTGCGGATACTTGTTTTGCAAATTCTCAGTTTCTCTAACACAATAAAAATTGCTTAATACCACACCACGAATAATCTGACGTTTGACAATGACAATTTACACCTGCGACAAAAGCGTCTCTAGCCACAAGAAGAATCATTACTGTTGCTTTTTAAGGCCAAGATGGCCGCCATGTCGGTACTTTAGTATATCTACTGGCTTTGAGTGTTTAATGCGATCAGCGCCATCTCTTGATACTTGAAAATCCCAATAGGGCGCGAGCAGACATGTGACTCGAGCCGTCGAGCGACTTTGACGAGCTTGGAATCAGCTGATTTGTGTGCGCATGTCATTTTGACAAGAACAATGTCACGTTGACAAGACCAATGTTTTGATTTATTTTGATTTTTAATTGCTAAAATATTATTTTTAATCAAAAATATAATGCTTCGTCGTATTTCACGTGTATACAACCTTCCGAGTCAACTTCCTATGAAGTCCTCGTCAGAAGGTGGCCAGCACAGCAGGTAATCACAGACGCGTTTCGCACTTCTTGGTGCTCATCAGTGTGATGTAACCTGGGGGCCTCTGTCTCATCCACAGAGGTGGAATCACGGAGCAGAGGCCACCCAACCTAGCTGTGCCAGCAACGGTCTTATGACCGTTCGCTACAGGTATCTGGCCTGTAGAAGGTAGTGTTAATACCCACAGAGCCATCTACCTGCAAAAGGCTTGACTGAGCCAAAATTGCAAATTGCAAACTAGTTGCGAATTTTGCCGTGAAAACGTACATTATTCAAAAATATAATGCTTCGTCGTATTTCACGTGTATACAACCTTCCGAGTCAACTTCCTATGAAGTCCTCGTCAGAAGGTGGCCAGCACAGCAGGTAATCACAGACGCGTTTCGCACTTCTTGGTGCTCATCAGTGTGATGTAACCTGGGGGCCTCTGTCTCATCCACAGAGGTGGAATCACGGAGCAGAGGCCACCCAACCTAGCTGTGCCAGCAACGGTCTTATGACCGTTCGCTACAGGTATCTGGCCTGTAGAAGGTAGTGTTAATACCCACAGAGCCATCTACCTGCAAAAGGCTTGACTGAGCCAAAATTGCAAATTGCAAACTAGTTGCGAATTTTGCCGTGAAAACGTACATTATTCAAAAATATAATGCTTCGTCGTATTTCACGTGTATACAACCTTCCGAGTCAACTTCCTATGAAGTCCTCGTCAGAAGGTGGCCAGCACAGCAGGTAATCACAGACGCGTTTCGCACTTCTTGGTGCTCATCAGTGTGATGTAACCTGGGGGCCTCTGTCTCATCCACAGAGGTGGAATCACGGAGCAGAGGCCACCCAACCTAGCTGTGCCAGCAACGGTCTTATGACCGTTCGCTACAGGTATCTGGCCTGTAGAAGGTAGTGTTAATACCCACAGAGCCATCTACCTGCAAAAGGCTTGACTGAGCCAAAATTGCAAATTGCAAACTAGTTGCGAATTTTGCCGTGAAAACGTACATTATTCAAAAATATAATGCTTCGTCGTATTTCACGTGTATACAACCTTCCGAGTCAACTTCCTATGAAGTCCTCGTCAGAAGGTGGCCAGCACAGCAGGTAATCACAGACGCGTTTCGCACTTCTTGGTGCTCATCAGTGTGATGTAACCTGGGGGCCTCTGTCTCATCCACAGAGGTGGAATCACGGAGCAGAGGCCACCCAACCTAGCTGTGCCAGCAACGGTCTTATGACCGTTCGCTACAGGTATCTGGCCTGTAGAAGGTAGTGTTAACACCCACAGAGCCATCTACCTGCAAAAGGCTTGACTGAGCCAAAATTGCAAATTGCAAACTAGTTGCGAATTTTGCCGTGAAAACGTACATTATTCAAAAATATAATGCTTCGTCGTATTTCACGTGTATACAACCTTCCGAGTCAACTTCCTATGAAGTCCTCGTCAGAAGGTGGCCAGCACAGCAGGTAATCACAGACGCGTTTCGCACTTCTTGGTGCTCATCAGTGTGAAGGTTGTATACACGTGAAATACGACGAAGCATTATATTTTTGAATAATGTACGTTTTCACGGCAAAATTCGCAACTAGTTTGCAATTTGCAATTTTGGCTCAGTCAAGCCTTTTGCAGGTAGATGGCTCTGTGGGTATTAACACTACCTTCTACAGGCCAGATACCTGTAGCGAACGGTCATAAGACCGTTGCTGGCACAGCTAGGTTGGGTGGCCTCTGCTCCGTGATTCCACCTCTGTGGATGAGACAGAGGCCCCCAGGTTACATCACACTGATGAGCACCAAGAAGTGCGAAACGCGTCTGTGATTACCTGCTGTGCTGGCCACCTTCTGACGAGGACTTCATAGGAAGTTGACTCGGAAGGTTGTATACACGTGAAATACGACGAAGCATTATATTTTTGAATAATGTACGTTTTCACGGCAAAATTCGCAACTAGTTTGCAATTTGCAATTTTGGCTCAGTCAAGCCTTTTGCAGGTAGATGGCTCTGTGGGTATTAACACTACCTTCTACAGGCCAGATACCTGTAGCGAACGGTCATAAGACCGTTGCTGGCACAGCTAGGTTGGGTGGCCTCTGCTCCGTGATTCCACCTCTGTGGATGAGACAGAGGCCCCCAGGTTACATCACACTGATGAGCACCAAGAAGTGCGAAACGCGTCTGTGATTACCTGCTGTGCTGGCCACCTTCTGACGAGGACTTCATAGGAAGTTGACTCGGAAGGTTGTATACACGTGAAATACGACGAAGCATTATATTTTTGAATAATGTACGTTTTCACGGCAAAATTCGCAACTAGTTTGCAATTTGCAATTTTGGCTCAGTCAAGCCTTTTGCAGGTAGATGGCTCTGTGGGTATTAACACTACCTTCTACAGGCCAGATACCTGTAGCGAACGGTCATAAGACCGTTGCTGGCACAGCTAGGTTGGGTGGCCTCTGCTCCGTGATTCCACCTCTGTGGATGAGACAGAGGCCCCCAGGTTACATCACACTGATGAGCACCAAGAAGTGCGAAACGCGTCTGTGATTACCTGCTGTGCTGGCCACCTTCTGACGAGGACTTCATAGGAAGTTGACTCGGAAGGTTGTATACACGTGAAATACGACGAAGCATTATATTTTTGAATAATGTACGTTTTCACGGCAAAATTCGCAACTAGTTTGCAATTTGCAATTTTGGCTCAGTCAAGCCTTTTGCAGGTAGATGGCTCTGTGGGTATTAACACTACCTTCTACAGGCCAGATACCTGTAGCGAACGGTCATAAGACCGTTGCTGGCACAGCTAGGTTGGGTGGCCTCTGCTCCGTGATTCCACCTCTGTGGATGAGACAGAGGCCCCCAGGTTACATCACACTGATGAGCACCAAGAAGTGCGAAACGCGTCTGTGATTACCTGCTGTGCTGGCCACCTTCTGACGAGGACTTCATAGGAAGTTGACTCGGAAGGTTGTATACACGTGAAATACGACGAAGCATTATATTTTTGAATAATGTACGTTTTCACGGCAAAATTCGCAACTAGTTTGCAATTTGCTATTATTTTTAATTTCATATGTTTTACTGCCTAAAAATTGTAAAATAATAACATTAAAGCAGTTCAAAATCAAAATAAGTCAAAACATTAGTACTGTCAACGTGACATTGTTCTTGTCAAAATGACATGCGCACACAAATCAGCTGATTCCAAGCACGTCAAGGTCGCTCGAGTCACGTGTCTGCTCGCGCCCTATAGTTTCGCGGTCAATTTAAAAAATATAGCAATCGTTACCAAGGCGGCAGCAATTTTCTTGTTTGGAAACCTGGCCTATGTCATCACTAAACAAGTCTATATACCCCAAATTATGGTAAAAATATTAATAAAAATGAAGAAAATAAACTTGAAAATAAACAATTCATAATACATGACTGATGATTTCATTTGTTTCATAGTCGTAAACAGCGTAAACATTGTTTTTAACCTATAAATTTAACAATTTAAATTACACATTGTTAGCAAACTAAAAAAGTCTCTTCCATATAAAAATTAAAACTTAATGTATTCTTTTTTGTCAAATATTGGTGCATCATTAAAAAGGTCTCCTAAATGGGTGTAACTTTTGTCTAATTTAATCGATTGCGTATCTCTTGTGGAAATTCTAACGAAGGGCGCGTTTGTTGGGTTACCTGTATGTACAATTATATTTATAAAAATAAATATCTTATTAACGCCCGGCTGCACCAATATTTTAATTGCGTTTAAAGAAAAATTAAATTCCAAATTAAAATATTGGTGCAAATCCCCGATTGTATAAGAATAATTATTGTCAAAGTTTTTAATTTTGTAGTAGGTACTTACATGCACTCGTACATACCACATATTTCTAAAATGAATTAGGAATCTAAATAATAACTGTAGGTATTTATGAGAACATAAAATATAAAAATATGAGATGTACAGGTGTCTTATTTTATGTTTTTTACCTTCCGTCATCTTTAGGTATGGAATCTGTGTATTTGTACTACTTTATTCAAGTACCTACCGGTGAATATATTTTGACGCGCAAGGAAAACCTATTTTACCGTGTTAAATGCTTATGTAACGTATTTCCAGCGCCACCCGGTATGAAACTATTACGTTTCAGATCCTTAAATATTTATGAAGGAAATAACGAATGGTTATTACGTTATAAGGCTGGGAAGTGAGTTATTACGGTACAATTGAGAAGTTTACGGACAAGGCGACGAAGAAAGCCGAGTCAGGAATTTCGAAATGAGTACCGTAATACTACTTCACGGCCGTATGACTTACAACATTTTATTTCATACTGTTTACGTGTTTTAAAAATTTATGTTAATTTAAACCAGGGGTGGGTAACGTTAACGAAACGTTACGTTATTTCGTAACGTTATAAAAAGTAATAATTCGTTACATAACGTTAAAAATAACAAAGTAACGTTCTATAACGTTATAATAACGGTATTTTTACTTCGTTATTACAACGTTAAAATAACTATTCTTTCTCAAATTTGTAATAAATGTGCATGAAAAATTAAAATAAAAAATTCTAGAATTGAAAATTATCTACCGATTACAAAAAAAAATACTGATTTGTTAATACAAAATTAGAAAAAGGAATAATTATATTTAAATAAAAACAGGTAAATAAAATAAATATATCATCACGGATTATTACCCATTGCTGGGTGTGCCAATCTGTTTTGTACACAGATATCAGTAATGATAAAATAAAAGGTGTCAAGTATTTTATTATAAATAATATATTATTAACAAAACAGCGGTAAATTAGAAAACTATATTCTCAACGGCAAAATCTTAAATTTGTAAATATGAATAACGTTATAGTGAATCGTTATTTGTTACGTTACGGTTACATAACGTTATTTTGTTATTGTTACGGTATTGAAAAAAAATTAATACATGAAACGTTATTATAATGTTATCGGGTATCGTTACGTTATGTTTTCCATCTCTGATTTAAACTTGTCTATTTAACTTAGATCACATCATTTTTGAATTTATGACAATTGAATTTGAGTCCGGGAAATGGTTCCAGGCAACATTTTCCGACCCCGTTACTGTAATGTTCCATTTCCCGGACTCAAATTAGCAATGTAAAGTAGTATATGGTGGACAGTATGAAGTAAAAGTAATGATGTATTGCAGCATCAATTTCTTCTGCAGTGGAAAACCTTCCAACCCGAAGAAGTTATAAATTATTTTCTTACGATGACCATATATAAATGATCGAAACCGGTCAATCTTATTAAATTATTTTGAACAGTGACAAAGACTTTTTTCTCAAAATCTTTCATTCTCCCAATATTATTTCATCACGATTGGATATCCTCTCCATCATTATAAAAAAATCATTAATTCTCGTTAACTTAAGGTTTTCATTTTATTTTATTATCTAAGAAATAAATTTATAAGAGAAAACAATATGTAAAACTTTGATTGCGTTGTTGATATAATATGTGTTAATGTGTTATAGGGTATATGTCCGGGCAACCGGTTGCGTTTGATCCCGGGAGTATACACAGACCTGTGTCCAAGTCGAGAGCCTTCTCCATGTGGTCCACCTCCTGCCACCGACTTGCTGCAGGACCTTAACACGCTGCAGCGTCAAGGCAAAAGACGCAGCTGGCACGTACAACCCAACAAGGTACATCGACCATATTGTCGTACAAACACTTTATTTAACGTAGGCCCAGTATTTTCGTTTGTAGTTACAGTTCGGTCATTCATATCATGTGTTAAACGATTTTTACCGATAATCCCTTTGCGAGTAACAACTTAAACTTATATGAAATTTTTCTAATATTTTAAACATCTGCAATTCGGCACATTTCTTATTTATTCATCCAAAATTTGAACTCGATTAAAGATAAACAATATTACGTATTTAATACGTGTCAAAGTGGTTGATGAAAAAATAAAAAATGCGCCGATTTTCAGATGTTTAAAATTTTAGAGGAATAGACACGGAAATCCAGAAAAGTGTAACGGTCAAATTTAGGCGCCAAATTCGAACTCAGTTCATAACGCTGAGAACATAATTTTATTCTCCTTGTATTTCTTACCAAGAAAATTTTTGCTCAACTTTAAAGGCCGAGAAATCTCATTAAAGTAAATCTCTTATGCAAAATATATGTACCACCTAGACCGATCCTTTATCTCCTGATTCGTACAATAATATTCACATGAACTGTGCACAGTTTATAATTATTTAAATAAAAATACAACAATACAAAATTCAATGAACGTATATCTCGATTGATGCTGCAACTTCGGTACGTAGCCAATCGCATCATAGCTTGTGTTGCACTTGTCCTATTTACGGGCGGGTGAGGGACTATCCACGACATACGGAATTTTAACTTATACGTAACATTTTAATTTCTAATAATTTTCTTAATCTACCTTTTCAAGGATTAAAATTAATGTAAGTTTAAGTTAGTAACTCGCGAACCGCTCGTCGTTAAAAATCGTATAATACACGACATGAAAGATAATTTTACGCTGAATTCAAATTTTCAAACCGCATTATCCTATTTTTAACAGGATCAGAGTGGTGAATGAAAAATGATAATTTGGCGACGAATAGGGCACGGAAGATCACGTGACCTATCATATGTTTTGTCCCTTTCTCACTTCAGACTCGATCTTCAGCTCTGTCCCATGCTAACTTCAGATGTGCTTCAGATTGTACTTTCGACGCAGTGCGCATGCGTCAGTTTGAACAGCTGTCACATTTCTAGCAAGATATCAAATGAGAATAAAATGAAGACAATAAGAATCAAATAGGTTTTTATTGAATTCTTCAATAATATAATATAATGGAAGATAACAATGTGATCTTATATGTACATTCATAAGTATTACGATCAGGATGCTCTTCGTCTTCATTCTTGCTTAAAAGCAAATATTACCAACACCAATTGACAATTTATAAATTTAGGGCTTCATCAACGACCTACTATCAAATCTGAGTAATCGATAATATGTCAGCAAGTGATATTCTCATAAAAATAAACGGCCACGAGCCACAGACGACGTCCCTCTTGTTTTTCACATGTAACCTACCTACCACACCTACCCTACCTATACAAATTGTCACTTGTTACTTATGTTCAAATATGATTAGGTTTTAAATATTACCTCGAAAATCTGTGCTTGATGGGATAGCAAACAGTTTTATATTATAGTCCGTCGACAAATTTGCAGCCAACAACGCAGGGGCATCGTTTGAAAAAGAATGACAACATTCACAAACAGAAAATAACAATAAAAGAAATAACAACAAACAAGATAACAAAAGGAAACAAATAATAAAACACTACAATGAATAACAATAACACAATCAATCGCTATATGCACAAGAACCGCCAAATAACAAAATGACAACAAATTCCACGCTTGCGCAAACTCATTCTTAAAATTTAAATATTTTTGCAAAAAAAATTCTCAGCGAATAGAGAGAATTATCAATGTAAGATCAATGTCCTCGGGATATTGTACCTGAGAATTTCATGTTGAATTCAAATTTTCAAACCGCAAACCGCGTTTGTATCTATAGGTGCGTTCGGTTATTCAGTTTTGTGCACACATTTTTAATAATTTGTACAGTAAGCGTTCGGTTATTCACTTCTGTGCACTCCGGGTTGCACAGAACGCGTTCGGTAAATACTACGCTGTGTAGATTGTGCATGCACAATTCGCCCAAGCTCTGGACGTGTGGCCGGCTGTGCACGTTCGAGTTAGCGCGCAAAGTATGAAGCGAGAATTGATTTTTGTCTGAGAAGTATGTAAATTTTCACTAATTTTGTAAATATGTAAGCTATTACATTAATTAATATTTACCGGAAACTTTCTTGGTTTTCTAAACACCCTATTAAAATCATTACCTCTTTTTTCAAGCCATTTTCTGATATCCTCAAGTTGTTTTTTTTTTCTTATTTTATATAATAAAACCGTTTTTTTTTCACGTCTTGATAAAGTGCCACTTAACTTACCTGCCAGATAAAAGAAAAATATCGCATCATATAATTGACGTGTATATAATTTTGTCAATTTACGTTGTAATATCGATGAGATATTTTTATTTTATGTGGCAGTTAAGATAACTGATACTTTAACCAGAGGTGAAAAAAGTGAAAAAGGTGAAAAAGTATCGGGGTACATTCGAAAATGAGTTTTAAAATGCCCGTCAGACATATATTTGGTATTGCCTAGCATAATTATTTACTTTTTCTATTCTAAAATATTTGTAAGAAAACGGAAAACCATATTCAGCCGTCAATCAAACACTTACGGTTAATATAAAATCGATATTAGTAATAATAATCTGAACTTACACCGATTTTCAATTGCTAAATCTATCTGTCACGAAAGTATCAAACGCACAGGCTGCACAATTCGTTCATTTAATTCCAATCTGCACAGAGTACACAGTGATCACGTGACACGACACGTGCACAGCTTAAGCACAGCACAAAGTAACCGAACGCACCTTATGTACCATCGATTAGAGTGGTGGATGAAAAAAATAAAAAAAAATAATAGGAAAACGTTCACAATTTTTTTAATCCACACATCATTATATTGGGCTCAAATTTTACGTAATTTACATGTATTTAGTATCATTTAAAGTAGGATTTTTTTTATCTTTCTATTGATACCATAACGATTGTTGTTGTCAAAATGGGGGACAACAATCTGCAAAAACCTAATTTCCCATGTTAATCTCCTACTCCTATGTACACCTTTTACAAAAAGCACCCGGTCTAAAAGATTTCAAATAGACACCCGGTACCTATAAGAAAATTCTTTATTAGAATAAATTATTGCGAAATACTTATATGATATTTTGTTATAGGTATTGACACCAAAAAAGTATAACGACGTGTATCTATACGATATGCCTCCAAGCCGTTGTTCGCCTGTACAGAGCATCCACGAAAGTCACAGTCCACGTGATAATGGTGACTCGTATGATGTACCTCCTCGAGCCGTCCCAGTCAATTACGACACTCCGCGCAACTGGTCTCGTTGTTCACCTGCACCGTCCTCTGTATCACCTATTCGCAGGGACTCCGCAGAGAGCTATGATGTTCCTCGACCTCTTCTCCACAGTCAGCAGCAGCTCACGCCAAGTAGTTCAGCTAGTTCTCTTACTGCTGATTCCTTCAGTTCTTCCAATCGAAGCAGTGTAGTCAATATGCCGGATTATGATGTTCCTAAAGCTAGAGGACCACAACTACATTTGCATCCATCACAAATCTATGATGTCCCACCTTCGAACCCACAATCAAAAGAATTACCATTAGAGTTAAATTCAGCGTTAGAGACCTTAGCAAGACTACAAACTGATGCAATGGCAGCAATTTCTAGACTATTGGGATATGTTACGCCACAGTGGAGAAGGAGAGATAAATTAGAATCTAAATTAATGGATATTAAATTAGCTGTAGTGCGCCTTAAAACTTCCTTACATGATTTAGCTGAATTTGGAGAAGGTGCGCTTGGAAATGCTGCAAGGGCTCCAGACAAAGGTAAGTTTACATTCAAATAAACAAAGTTTTGTTAAAAAAAATTTTTTTGAATCATCTGTCGGCCGAACGTGAAGGGAAAAAAATCTGATGTAGACACCGCACGACTCCCTTGTACGCAAGGCCAATATGAAGTATTTACCCAATTATAAAATTGCACGTATTTGCCGTAATTTGACATTAACATCTATTTTTTATTATTTTTTCGAATCCATAGCAATCTTCATTACAAAAACCAAAAAGTATATAAATTTTAAATATACATATCTCACTTATACAAAAGGCTAATTTAATAATACTTGATGTGCTAGACGCAGAATTTAATTCTCTAAAAATCTTATTTGAAGTATTTATTTCTAAAATCAAAATGAAACCATTTTATTCCAGAAAAATTGTTAACAACTTCAGGTAATATATCACTTCCGGTTAGCCTGTTTTAACCAAAATCTGCTATGTTATTCCAATTGACATAAAAGTCTTATATACCAAATTTGAAAAGTTCTGGCTTATATTTTAAAATAGTTTTTCATTAAAATCTATTATAGGCTTCAAATAAAGTACCATTTTTAGAAATTATATAATGACCAAAAAGGGAGGTGCACAACTAGATGTTATAGTAGTCCTAAATACAAAATTTCAACTTTCTTCGGCTTAGTTATGCGAGATACGTACATACGAAATAAGTCAAAATGGATTCAGGGATGGTTAAAATGGATATTTCCATTGAAATCTGAGAACCGAAATTTTTCGCGATTACAATACTTCCTTTACTTTGTACAAGGAAGTAAAAAGAGAAAAAGGTTTTTTCACGTTCAATCAAAGTGGGGCGTTTCATAAATCATAAACTTTTTTTAAATTCATTAATAAATTAAAATTCCTAAAATAGATGCAAACATTACTGAAATCTCACATGTCATATAATTTGCATGTGAAATCGTGCCTGAGATAATACGAGTATATATGTATACGTATGGACATACGCATAGAAAATTTTTGTCATAATTTTGCGGGAGTTTCAGAATTTGAGTTGAGGTGTGAGGATTGCGCTTTAATAATATAGTCATATTTACTGACTTACGTAGATTTTACGTACCACTGTATTTGTAATTTTAATATATTTGACTTGTACAGGGGCGGTAGGTGTGATTTTTTAAAATATAATTAGTTAAAATTTACTATTTTTGAATTAACAATGGATGGTTGTAAGAGAAAAAGTGGGCGTAAGAATAGAGATTAAGGAAAGAAAAGCAAGAAAAATTACGAAATTTAATCGAGAAAACAAGTAAATTAGAAAGTTTTCTAATAAAAAATATAGGTACCTAAGTTTTTGTTGAAGTTAATTTTTTGTAATAATATAGATATTTATACACCAAGTGAATAAACATTATCAACTCACGTGGTTTATAGAGTATTTTATTCAATTTTGACGAAATAATAATAGAAACCATTATAATATTTAATTTTGATAAAATAAAGTACTAATCAATTTGTAGATTGTGCATGACAATCGTCGTTGATAGACAGTCTATCTATTAAACGTCAGCTCGTTTATTTATAAATTATAAACAAGCATTATTTTCTGTCATTTTTGTCGGGAAAAATAATGAAAATGGCTGATCTGTCTAATAAAGACATTTTTAATTTTTTTTTCTGCCGCACAGGAGGGGGGGGTATTAATATTTTCTGCCTATACTTTGTTCCATTTAAGCCATTCTGTAGATGGCACTGGCAACAGCGCAAATCTGAAATAGCCGAAATTACATTGGGTAAACTCGTCTCTTGTGTCTAATTTCAGCCAATCAGAGGTCAAAGCTGTTCCCTATGCTCCGCAATACTGAATGGCTTAAATGGAACAAGGTATAGAGGCAAAATTTAGCCAAATCCGGTACTGCCGACATGTGATTCAAAATTTAATGTATTTTAAACTATGCAATGTGTAAAACTTTTCCAAATTTATTATGTATTCATAACAAAATTGAAAAGAAGATCGATGTTTCTACGACTGTTAATTTTCCAATTTACATTTATAGTTAAACATATTTTATTCCCTGATAAAGTTATAAAAGGAGTAATGAAATATTTCAACTTTAAATAAAATTAACAACTATATGGGTTATTAATATAATTCCTGTCAATCTCCGCCGAGAAATTCATTACTTTATTAAAGTAATAATTGAATGGTGAAATCGAAATATTAATTGTTGGTTATTTTCAGGTCTCGCTGGCAAATTTCGACCACTAGTAATGGCTCTTCGCAATGCAAACATATTGGTTCAAGAAGCTACACATACGCTGGATCAGCATAATTGGTCTTTAGAGATTCTATTATTAAACGATGAAAACGATTGCCACTCCAGTGTTCAACGACCAGATTCTTTAGAACAGCTTGTAGCATGCTCACGTGCTCTCACAGAAGATGTTCGACAGATAACATCTTTTATCCAAGGAAACAGTACACTACTTTTCAAACGAGCTTTATCACCACAAGTAAATAATAACAGTGGTGAATGGATTGAAGATTATGATTATGTTAATTTAGAATCTAAAGAATCTACTGCGAAAAAGCACGCAGAAATACGAAATGTTCTTCCAACGAAATTACGGGAAGGATATGATACTTTAATTAAAAATGCTGAATCTGCAGCTATTAATGAGGAGACGAAAACTTCAAATGAGGATGAAATAAATTCTGATGATAAACAGGTACTGACATTTTATGCAGCGCAGGCAGTTACACATCATAAGCATTTAACACAAGCTATAGATGCGTTTTTACAAACTGTTGAACATAATCAACCACCTAAAGTATTTTTAGCACATGATAAATTTGTTGTTTTAAGCGCACATAAATTAGTTCATATAGGTGATACTGTACATAGAAATGTACAGCAATCAGATATACGCATAAGAGTTTTAAATTGTGCAAATGCTTTATCAGATGCATTGGCAACAAGTGTGGCTAAAACAAAACAAGCAGCTTTACAGTTTCCTAGTGTGAATGCAGTACAAGAAATGGTAGATTCTGTGGTTGATATTTCTCATTTAGCGCGAGATTTAAAATTATCTTTAGTGCAGGCAGCTCAACCTCAGTAATTTGTTTTTCATGCTCGTGATGTAAACGCACATGTTATACACAAAGAAAAAAACAATTTAAGTTCCTTTCAAAGTAAAAGTATCAATATAGAGGTTTTAATAATAGGCCAACCAAGCGTAATTAGTGTTTTCTGCATTGTATTACGGAATAGGGTCCTCCATTCTATTTTTTTATTATTTTAAATGAAAGTTCGTTTAATTTTGAAGCAATTCGTAGTAAACTATTATTCACGAAAGGTGACTATTCAAGGTCATTTATGCGCCGTCTGATATACAGGCTGAGTCTGGGAAGACGCCCCTCCCCCCTTTAACTTCTTTATTATAAGTAATAGAAAAAAAATGGCTCATATAAAAGTTTTATTATTTTACATATACTACTGTTTTGTTTATTATCACATAGCCATCTATAATATTTGTTTAAAAATTATTTCTAATATTTCTAAATTATCTCATTTTTCTCGAAATTTTTCAAATACTTTAATAAAAAATAATACATCGTTGAAAAGAGAAAAAAATGGCGGTTTCTATTTTATTAAAATAATTATAGGTTGCCATTTGAAAAATGAAAGTTGATAGTCGTATCTTGTAAACCTGACTTTATAAAAAATATCTACATCTGCCATCAAATAGTATATGTAAAATAAATAAAACTTTTATATGAACCATTTTTTTCTATTACTTATAATAAAAAAGTTAAAGTGGGGGGGGGGGCTTCTTCCCAGACTCACCCTGTATTACTTGCAGATAACTTCACTGTATTTCGCACGTATTTCGTACCCATAGGCATGCAACGCGAAGTACTTATGGATACATTTTACCTGAAATTTAATGTACTTTATTTGAAAATTTTGTTTCTTTTTAAATAATGCATTTCTCAACATTTTATCTTCTTCACCAAAGTGAATAAATATAGATTTGATCTTAACCATAAAAGAATTTAAATGTTAATGCCAGTGGATAAACATTAGTACAGAGGGCAGTGTAGTAGGTAATTACATGTCTGTAACTCTACGACATACGTCACTGATATTTTTAGTGTGTTAGAAAGTAATGGCACTATTAAATAGACATACGTCAAATAATCTTTCTTTTTCTAATACAAAATGTTGATAAGCTACTGTTATAAAATGCTGTGTATTCCTTTCTTCGAACAAATAACCTTGAATAGACATCATTCGTGAATAATAATATATTAACATGTCTCGTGGCCGCGTGCCTGGTCGCGAATCTGGGGAACCGGGTTCGATCCTGACCGACGCCAAGTATTTCAGATTTTAAAATGACACAAAATTGACCCCTGTGGTGCACTGTCCACGCTAGCAATGAGTGCCCGTGAGGTGACACCTGGTAAACGCCCACACGGTATAAATATGTCATCATCATTACTGAATTCTGTGTACAAAGCAATGGGTAATATGCCGTGATGATATATTTATTTATTTAAAACGTTATAATTGTTTTTAGTTTAACTGCATTTGATTTTTAACGAAACTGATAACTATCTTTCTAGTAACAGTTCCAATAGTAGGCTGTGCGAGAAAGATGGCAATAGTTGTGGCTTATACTCTGTTCCATTTAAGCCATTCAGTAGATGGCACTGGCAACAACGCAAATCTGAAGTAGCCGAAATTACATTGGGTAAACTTGTCTCTAATTTCAGCCAATCAGAGAGGTCAAAACTATTCCCTATGCTCCGCAATACTAAATGGCTTAAATGGAACAAGGTATAGATGCTTAAAATCTCAAAAACTAACAATTTTTTAACTTTTTTTGTTTCAACTATAATTTTTTATTTATTTTTAAATAAGTAAAATTTTTCTAAATTTTCTGTTATGGTGGGGGACCCTATCGTTGATACAGTTTTGCCTGTAGCTATTAAAATGTATAATTAGTGTCAAATTTTACAAATTTCGTATAATTTTTAGTTTAGATATGTACGAAAAAGTTAAATGTGATTATAAGGTCTATAGTAATTTATTTTTAAAGACTCATCGGTGCCCTGTGAAACATTTATTAAATTTTGTATATATTATATGTTTAAATTGGAAGTTATTTATCCTTGTATATTTAAAGCAAATGTAATTATATTATGTATAACTGAACTGAAATTTATATTTGACTTAAACTGTATATTTTAAAATGTAATAAAATCAATCATTATACATGATTTAATCATCCTTATACAATTAAATATTTTAATTTTATTTAAATAAAACAATACAATTGCTAACTGTATTTTTTATTGCTGTAGAAAGAAAAGACTTGTATCATAAGTAATATAAAACAAACATTCAAATATATAAAAGTTTACTCTTCATTTTTCTTAATGGGTTTGCTTTTCTTAGGAAATGAAGAAAGATCTCTCATCATGGAGTACGCATCTTCACCATCAGCATAATATTTTGGTTCAATTTCCAGTATTTTGAATTGAAGTGAATTTGTATATAGATTTAAAGCGGCTCTGTTACTTTTACGTACATGCAATGACACATATTTTGCATCAAAACATTCTACCATAGCACGTGATGCTTGATCCATTAATTTTTGCGCTAAACCTAATCTTCTATGTGATCTTTTAACCGCAAGTGAAGTGATATGTCCATGTTTCTGCTCTTCTCCATCTTCTTCCATTTTTGCTAAAACATAGCCGACAACATTGCCTTTTTCATCCTCCGCAACGTAACTTAACTGAGGCCACGATAACCCATGATAGAAATAATATTTCATTTGATAATTTTCAGGTAAGCATAACAAATTACAATGTTGCATGTTCATTAAATCTGCCGGTTTGGCACACCTGATATTCATGTTTAAATTATTTTTGTATTTTCTAAATAGAAAATTTAGTCTCTTCGAACTTTTTTTGGTCTAATACGTCCGTTTTTTTGTTCGTTGCTGTTAGAATTCTCTGACATGCCACCCAATAGTTCACGAACAAATCTAAATCTTGACAGAAATGCTTTCCACACGATATACCACCCTAGAATAGAAATAAGAGTAATAATAAATAATGTTAAATTACAAATTTCCTATCCTAATCCTTATTTTCAAACTTACCAAATCCTACTAATAAAAATACTATAAAAATTGAAGATACAACAGAAAAAACAGCTAATAACAATTCTTTCATTTTAAGGTCGACATTCAATTATAGAAAACTCTTTATACGAGTTATTTATTTATTTTTGACCTTATTTAGTACTACAATAATTTTCTTAACCACATACCGAATGAACACATCGCCATTTTGTTTAGTACGAAATATGAATTAAAGCCAATTTTATATACTTAACAAATATCAGTCATTTTGAATACGTAATCTATATATGTACTTACTTATTTTATTTCAATTAAAATTATTACTTTTCTTTTGCGAGGCTTACACAACCTTTTCGTGTTCACCTAGCCTAAAAATAGATTGGGGAATTTTATATTTCTAATGTTAACAATTTTTACGTTGGTTGACTGCATACTGCATGTGACTGCATGATGAGGAAAGAAATTTTTTTGTTGGACCTGACAATTTCATTTCTTGGGTTGGTAAAGATGTTACTGTTCTTAATTTCATTTTAATTCCCAGAGTGTGAGCTGGATTATCAGCTAAACATTTGTTTTAGTAATTATAGTTATTGAAGTAAATATTAACTTATAAATTTGTATAAAATGTCTTCTGGAGATTCTTCCAAGGATTCAGCTGCGACAAAAACGCCAATGGTATATATTTGCGGAGGTGAGGTTATGTTTGTGTGTATGGTAAATAATTATAAACTGTAGAGAAGTGCATATTTCTTTTAGCCAGTGGAATATTATGCAATAAAGTACGTAAATATTTCAGAATGTCACAACGAAAATGAAATCAGGCCTAGAGATCCTATTCGTTGCAGAGAATGTGGATATCGTATAATGTATAAAAAGCGAACAAAACGATGTATCCTTTTTTATATTTCATATGTGCTGTGTATTTTTAATTTAATTACCTCCGGTTTCATAAAGCACAGAGTAAATTTACTTCCATACAAAGTAAATTTATTTAAATTAAATTCGAATCAATTTTATTCAATTTATGGCATGCATAACATTACTGTCAAAAGTTCGTCATTTGAAGAAACAAATTTTATTTACTTTGTGTGGTTTATAAAACCGGCCATTAGTTATTAGTAATCAAATGTTTAGAATTTATATGAATGCATTTTCCTTAACATTTAAACAGTGGTCGTTTTCGACGCCCGTTGATTATTCATCAAATCAATATATTAATATAATTATTAAGTTCAGATAAAATGTAATTTTAAACTAAGTTAATTGTCATTGTTGTCATGTAACTTTTTATACATATAAATAATTATAGATTTAAAATGTTGTTATTATTTAGTATTGCAAATTTTAGCTATTATTTATTTTAAATGGTTTACATTTTTATTTATTATTTCAAATATTGTTAAATTTCAAACTTCATTTGCAACATATTGACCTAATTTCACTATAATGACAACTTTGAAATATCGAAATTAATAATTTTTACCTATAAATACGTGTGTGCAATAGTTACTTGGTTACTGGCACAATAACAAACGAAAGTAAAAGTTACCCAGAAAATACAAGTTCAAAGATCTCAATCGATTTTAATGATGTTTCAAGGTCAAGTGCGCAAAACAACAATAGCAGGTCTACTTTAAGTTAAAATTCAAGGCCATTCCTATCGTGGATCAATACAAGTAAATTTACGAACATCGTACCCTGGAAACAGCTACGCGGCAAAAGATTTACACTATTATTTACAACTAGGTACGTGCGTATGAACCGCTATGTAATTAAATGGTTTGTACTATTGATGTTGAAAAGTTTTAGCCATTTATAACTAAATACAGAAATGAATCTATGCCCTCAGCTAATAATAAGATATATAATAATTTTTGTACTTTTCACACATTGACAATGGACTAATCCTTGTTTATTTACGTGATTTAAAATCTTATTTCCTTCACCACGTGTTAAATGACATTAAAACTATTTTCATTCAAGTTTAGGTTTGCGTTACTGATTTTGGCGCCAAAATATGGATCAAGGTAAATGCATTTCTAGGGAATTAATTTTGGATTAGAGTAAATAACTATTATTTTCACATAAGTATATTTCTCTATTAATTAAATAAAATATAATGTACTTAGTAAACTTGCCATTTAATAATGCGAAACAATTTAAATTTAGATTTTACAAATATATTTTTTATAAGAATATAAAATTATATGTATACAAATATGAGTAAACAAGAAGAAAACTTTTTAATGCCAGTCAATACTTGAAACTTGAATTGCAATGGTGAAGCAATAATTTTTAGAATTAGTTCCATTGTAAACTTTGCGAGAAGTGAATCGTTTTACATTTTAATATAAATTTTTAATATACTTTTAATATAATTTAAATTATGTTTTAGAAAATTAAAAATTTTATTCATTTGCTTTTATCTTTATTGACTATTAGACTATAGTAATCATATTTTACTAATACATTTTAGAAACAATGCTTCAGTGCTCGGTTGTTCAATATGCGAATTATAATACTCCAATCTGGAGTACTTTTTATGATGAGGTATGTACGTATGTATAATATTAAAATATTTCAACGACAATGGCTTTAGTGCATTTAAAAAATATGAATGTTAGAACAAGTTTGTACTGGTATAAAATATAGCATTAATTTTTAAACATAATTCCCACGTGATTAAGAATTTATTGGAAAATATTATGTTTAAATTTTTATTTTTCATTATAATGTTCAAATTATACATACTTGATAATAAAAATAAATTTTAGATTTAGGAATAGTATATTAAAGAACGTGTTTTATAAGACATGTTTTTTTCGCACGCGTCAAAATTTAGAAAACGAGCGTTAGCGAGTTTTCTAATTGACAAGTGCGAAAGAAAGTCTTATAAAATGAGTTCTTTATACTATTTTTTATATTTTGCGCCTTCTATAATAAGACTTACTTACTCAATTTGTGATTATATTTGTAACCATTTGTACATTTTCATGTAAATAATCTTCCTTAAATAAATAATAATAATTTCGACATTATATTATTAAAATGAATTGTCAATTAACTAAAAATAAATTAGGTAAAAATGGGTTAAAGAAACGTCATCTAGTACCAACCGTCTAAAACAAAAAATTGCATATCGAAATGACTTCATTATGAACGCAAAATATAAAAAGAATAATTATTGAACTATCAAAAAAAAAATCTGATGTGGCCAGCACATTACCTTCCGTCAATTATATGAGGCATTTACGAAAATTTTGCCGGTGAACTGTTACCGGTAAACAGCTGTTTATCAGGTTATAGCTACCGGAATCGATATTTTAAGAACGCAAGTGGTAAACAGGGTAGATCCATAACCTATAAAAAAAAATTGAAAATTTGAAACAGGTTAGAAATTTAATGTAGTTAACAAACTGAACAGAGTCCTACTTTGAACACATTTCCAATTTTAACTCGCGTGCTTCGCTTTGCATCACTACCTTTTTTAAGATTAGATTCTTCATGAATCCGGTAGATGAATCTGGTAGATATTGTACAATTGTCGAACACGGTAACTTTTTACCTCTGATGTTTTCGAACACAGTCGGTAGATGCGGTATCTACCGGTAGAATTTTCGTAAATGCGTATGTATTTTCTATAAAATCCATACAGAAAGTTCCTTGCAAAAGATTCTAAATTGCAACGAAGAGGAATACGAAAGAATTATAATTTTTGGAATTGTAGTATTAGAGTTATCGCAGACGAAAATTTTGTTACATACACACACACGGACACACATACATACACACATACACACACACACCCATATATACAGACATCATCGTAAAAATAGTAAAATCGTATTCTAGGGACCTTAAAACGTGCTTATTCATTAAAAACTCACCACCGAATTTTTTGACCAAAGACAATACCTTCCTTACCTAAAGGTGACGGAAGGTAAAAAAATGAATACTAAATTATGAAGTATGTAGGTAACTTATGTAACAAAAATGTGTGCTACCTATATACTTTTAAACCGCGAAAATTACTACGCGACAGCAAACTACGAAGGAACAAACTTGGCGCAAGCGCATTACAACATGTTTTAGCTAAAATCCAGCCGTCTAGGTGCCCAACCAAAACAAGTGCTATACAAAGCGCACGGTGGGAAGACTTTTGAAATTCGATACTCAGTTTGTGCGTTGTTAATCAGTGATTTAACTCAAATATACTTATTTTTGAATGAAATAATGTTGGTTTACCCGTAAATTGACAGCTGACACTCGTCGTCTAGGTATGTACTGTCGATCGCCAAAATTTTACCCGGTCGTGTAGCCTTGACACAGCCGTGTCCTCAGGACAAATCCCGTGCAGATTTCGTGGAGAAATTAATGTTGTCAGGCGTTAGTTTTCAAACAACTTGTTGTAGATGCTATTTGTGTAGTTGTTATATAAATTAAAAGGAGTTATTTCTAATATTATCTAAATCGCGGTTTACCAGGCTGACAGATAACGTTAAAAATGTCGTCTTTCAACAACAGAGTACAAAAAAATTGATTCTTTCGCATTTTTTAAAGAAATATTTTCAAATTTTCTATTGTTTACCTAAGATATATTTACATATTATATATAATGTTAATGTTCATTATATTTATTTGACTAGTGCAATATGCTATTACTAATATACTATGTACTACGCGTATATTTTTATTGCATTTATGAAATAAACAAACAATTATAATTGTTTATCTATAGATAAACTGGCATTTTTTAAATTACCATTTATATTTAGCTAGATATAGTGTAAGAGAAAATATTGTAATATTTACTTAATAAATGACAAAAATATAATATATAATTTACTTTATAGTGAAGTAAAATAATTTTGCATGGATGTGTATTTTTAATAAATATGTATCCATGCAGTGTCGTACCATAATATGCTTTTGATACACATATTTCGCGCTATACACAAAACAGCACAATAAAATAATGAAATGAAATTTAAGAAGCAACTAATTTTAAGAAAACCATTTCGGCAGATGTAGTTGTTGTGTACAAGTTCGCCCCTACAATAAGTGTTCACAATTGCTAACTTTTTAATTTGAAGAGACAGAAGAATGTAAATAAAACAAATAAATATAAAAAAGAACTGACTTTTTTTTTCCATTTTGAAAATATAGTCAATAAACAACTTTTTAACATTAAAATAATTATTTAACATTCTCTTGTGTGTACACTGAACTGGAAATATTTTCAATGTAAGTTAAAAAATAAATTTTTTCAAGCTTGGAATAACTAGTTGATTATACAGTATAACATGTAAAATCAGATTTTCGAAATTTCCTGCTTCCCTAATTATTATAGGTAAAAAAGCTTCAAATAAAAATTGTAGAGCATAAAATTCTACATCTGAATACATAACCAAAATTAATTGTGCATGCTTTCTAACGGCAGAAATTAGTTATGAAAATGGCGAAAATCACCTGAAAAATAGTGATAGCCATGGAATTAAGACAAAATAACAATCTAAAGCTTCATTTCCACCGAATGTTTTAATGCTTAATGCATAATGATTTGTGCGTAATGCTTAATGCATTATAACAATTTACTAGGATACCATTTCAAGCTACTTTGTTTAGTGACTAATTCGACAGAAATGTCACATTTTTTATCCTTTTTATTTTTAACTCTAGCAGACTGTCATTGCAGCAGTAATTCTTCTTTTCTTAACATGTCATGTACATAATTTTTGGCATCTATATCAATATCTAAATATTAAAGAAACTTAATAATTATAAAATAGACTGACAGCTGACAATTCAGATTAGAAAATAAAGACAGATGACAGATATGTATTTCCATCTCACAATTACGCTTAGGCATTACGCCTTAAACCTTGGAGTTTGCAAGCTTTTGTTCTTAAGCATTGCTCTTAATTCTTAAACATTAAGCCTTATGCATAGCTGGAAATGGTAATAAACGTTGCCATATAATAAACATTTTTGCGCATTGCGCTTAGATATTAATTATAGCTCTTAATCATTAAGACAATCGGTGGAAATGAGACTTAACGGGTTATCTTTCAAATAAGGTAAATTTATTTTTATGAGGTATTATCTCTAATTTCTGTTTCAGTGAACAATTTTCTATTAATTTAAATCGATAATTGTTCATTTGAACAGACCTAACTTGTCATATAAACAGTTAGACATTTGTCAATTTTTGTCTCAGTTCCATGGCTATTGCTATTTTGTAGGTCATTTTCGACATTTTCATAGCTAAATCTGCTGTTACAATGCATTCAAAATCAATTTTGGTTATTGATTCAGATCTAGAATTTTATGCTCTACAATTTTAATTTGAAGCCTTTTTACCAAAAATTATTAGGGAAGCAGGAGCAGAAGCAGCAAGCAGCAGAAGAAAATCTGATTTTACATGTTAAATCCCTATGTTCCGGTATTCGAGTCACCATCCAGTATAACCATATAGCATTTCAATTTCACTTAAAAAAATGTTTATTTGTTATTTGTGTTTGAGGTCTCATGTCTGACGACAGAAATGGTATATTTATTTAATAATAACAACTCCATTGGGTTTATTTTTTAGTTGTTTTTTTATGAGTTATATTTTCATTTGAGTTTGATAACCCTTATAGTAATAGAATCGCTGAAAAACTCGGTAATTCTGTGACAGACCTCTGAACATCTTTCAAGATTTGGATTGCCAGACTGACAGAGTTTTGCAGACTGTTTAAATTTCAAAACTACGAACATGATACAAGATACATATAAATATATACTCCGTACAAAAATTAATAACCTACCTTTTATACAGTTATGCTTTTTAATAACTAGTTACTGAGATCCTAATAAAATGTTTGTTTAGTTCTCGTCGACACAAATTCACTTCTCAGATCTTAGTAAGTATCTTTAAACACTGAAAATTCTAAAAGTTATTGTTGTATTTTGATATGTGTCATAAATAAATAAAAATTGTTAGGGGCTAGTGTTAGTGATAGTGATATTTATTTATTTATTTCTGAATTTGAAGAAAACCTATAGGGCGCGAGCAGACACGTGACTCGAGCAACCTTAAAGTGCTTGAAATCAGCTGATATGTGGGCGGCGTTCATTTGTTTTACTGCCTGAAAATTGTAAAATAAAACTTTTTTGCAGTTCCAAATCAAAATTGTCAAAACATTGGTCTTACCAAATGACAATGTACTTGTTAAAGTGACACATGCACACAAATCAGCTGATTGAAAGCACTTCAAGGTCGCTCGAGTCACGTGTCTGCTCGCGCCCTATTGGTTTAAAGCAGCGTTTGTCAAACTGTGGGTAGTGAATAAGAGTTCCGTCAAAAACTATATTTATTATTAATAATAAATCTAATTGATTTAATTTGTTACACTGATTTGAAATAAAAATATATGGAACTGCCATTAAATATCTGAATAAATTTGATGAAAGAGTGACCTAGCGTATCAAAACGTGCTATACTTGTTGCGCTTCCTTTTACAACTACGTAAGACGAGATTTTTATGTTTATGCTGCAACCAAATCTAAGTACAAGAACAGGCTCGATGTTAGACCTGATCTATGAATTCAACTGTCTAATATTTTGTCTGAAATCAAATGTATTATGTAAATCAAGATCAAAAACATCCAAGTCATTAAAACTAGTTTTTTTTATTCTTTTTATGTACATATTTTGTTTGAATTAACAACTGTAAATAAATATGTATTTGCTTTCTAACGCTTATATTTAAATACCGTACAAAAATCTAGTTTTACGTTAAAATTTGGGGTATTAGAAAGTGTTCCGTTCCAAAAAAAGTTTGAGAAACGCTGGTTTATGAATACCTACTTATGTATTACTCTTACTTCTTAAAATGCATAAAAAATTACATTGTTAAATTAAATTTAATTTCTTCAAATTTTTATTAATTTATCTTGTGTACATTATTCGCAAGAATTAAGCACTCGTGGTAAATCAAGAGCCGACCACACAATTTGCGAAACAATCTCAATCCCAAGGGATTGCGGATTTCTTGGTATATCTGCACTGCGAACCTTCGCTTAGCTACGCCCATGATGACAATAGTTATTTATGTACCAAGTGAGTAAAGGAAGAATTTGCGTACTCGCCTTCGGCTCGTTCGGCAAATTTTCCTTCTCGTGAAAAAAAGATATAATTTACTCACGAGTTGCATACAATTTTTTTAACGTCTGTAATGAGAGCGTGAAAAAGTGCCGTAGCGTTTCATTATTTCACTCCGCAGCGTTAAGAAAAGTGCACTTTTTCACACTTTTATGTATTAAAAAAGGAATACTTTATAAACCCATTTTAATGAAAAAAAAGAGTAAATATATAGATATATAAAAAAAATATGACCGTTTGCGAACGTGGGATTTGAACTCACAACCTTCGAGTCGTGGAGCGGTATCGCTGCCATCTGTACCACTTTGGTGTACTGATGTTTCGCAATGCATAAAGAAATTTGTAAATATATAACATGATGCATTTTTATTCAGTATTTAAGAACAAACATCACAATTCTGTAAGAAAGTTGTTAAGTTTTTGCAACATTACTATACATTAAAAAAACTATTCGGAGTACGCAGTTATTATTGTTTATTTGCTATAACAACGTTGCGATGTTGCTAAGAGTTACGAGCCCAGTCGCACATGTATTGGACCAAAGAACCCTTGTGCAGAAAATCAATTACAATATACAGATGTTTTTTTTACGACACTATAAGTAGGTATCTAAGAAACGCATTTAAGTTGTGTTATATCTTGAAATTATACCAATAGAAAAATTATTTTTGTGCGCCACTGGATAAACACTATAATATTGTGACATTTTTATTTGAAACATTTTTCTCGATAGCTGATAAGTAAGAAGTAATTTGAAGAAGAAAAAAAATACCAATAATCAGTTTTTCGTCATTATCTAGTGAGCCATGTATTTTTTTGAAAAACTATAAAAATCTAAGCGTGAGAACATCTTTTTATGTTAAACGAAACGATGGTTTTTGACGTTTACATAATTTGACATGTCCTATTGGCCGCCATTAATTTAGTTCCCTAAAATTCCGCTGATGTATGTCATTCTGCGTGTTCCAATAAAGCGATACGAGGTTAAGGTAATTAGACAAAAGCTTACGAGGCCATTCGAAAAAGCATAAAAAAGTGCCGTAAATCAAAATTCAGTATTGTTTCACATATAGAAATTATATGCAAAAATAGGGTACTATACCATTGTCAAATTTTAACTTTCTTAAATAAGAAGACGAAAATATACATAAATTAATGAGTATTAGTGAAAAAAAATTGTTTCATTATTGATTAGGTCGCAAATTATAAGTGATTCAAGTTGATTACTAATTAGGTATGACGCGTTAGGTCCTAAGAATTTAATTGGTCGCCTGATTTTAAAAAAGAAATTCGCGCGTCTGATGCGATCACCTTTGAAAGAATGGCCGCATGTCTGTGGGCCGCATTCAGCACGGCACAGCGCTGGCAGCGTTGAGCGCCGAAGTTTGCTGAACGCAATGAATAGACGAATGTGATTGGTCCAGTAACTATATTCGGCAAATTTCGGTGCTCAGCGCTGTGCCATCCTGAACGCGGTCATTATGAACTGTCACGTTGTTGTATAACCTAACAAAAAAAATTACAATTTTATGTTTCATGAATTTGTTTAATTATAATATGTAGTAATATTAACAATAATAATTCATTGATAATTAAATCAATTAATTAATTAATATGTATTAATTAAATTGATAATAATATTAACTAATCAAAACAGACAAACACTAGCACCATCCGCCATCATACTTTGTGTCATAATATTGTCAAACTGTTTCAATGTTCTATAATTTATTAAGAAATAAATGCTTATTACTTATGTTATTTATGCTTAATAATAATTTCTTCGTGATTATAACGTATACGTTTTTATATAAAAATATTTTAGCTATACAAACATTAAAAATCTGTTCTCTCTAGAACTAACAGGAAGTACCAGCTACGTCACACAAGAAATTCTTAACTTTAAAAAATCATATCTTGCTTATACGTTAAATTTTTAAGTGGCGTTTGCACTAAAATTCTTATTTCATCCTGTCCTTACAGAACAGAAATTTAAAAAAATGGTATAGGACCCTATTAAATTCAGTATAATGTACACTCATGTCAATATTTAGTTTCTCATGCATTTTTTTCGGCAAATCAAATACGTGATTAAAATGGCTTCCTAATGAGGCACGTTTGTATAACTTATGCGATCATGAATCTCTTGGTCCTCGAGACCCTCAAGTTGAACTGTTGAACTGGTTATTTAGGATACCTCTCTATATTTTTTACTGATCAGTATAAATATTGATGACTAGTAGTTGGTACACATTTATTATCCAACAGGTTCAAGATTCTGTCGAAATGTCAACGGACGCCGAGTTGTCAGCTTCAGGAGGAAGCATGCACCCACACACGGCAGCAGCTCACCATCATCACCAGCTGCTGCCGGAGCTCACGGCGCTCAGCCTCTTGGGGGGCTGTGGCGGCGGCGGCGGCACCACCACCACTGCGCCTCCTGGTTTGCAGCTACATCACCAGCCACCCCCACAGGCTAATGGCCAGGCGGGGGGAATGGGAAACAGCCTGCTGCCTAATGCTGCTGGGATACTTGGTAAGTAAAGTACAAATCGTAAATTTAATTCAACCATTTCTTCATACTGCCTGCTCAGACTTATATGTAACTATATGTTCTTGTTAGTTGGATTGGAACAAAATACTTTATTTTTTCCGTTTCAGAACTATGTATATTCTAGGCGGCTATCATAGCTATTTACGACAATCGGCCGGTAGCGAGACTAGCGGCGCTGTAAGCGCACCTGTCATGGCGGCCAGTAGGACATGTCAGATTTGTTTACATTTTGAATAAGCGCTTTCTTATCTAAAATTTTGTTAACAATTCATATCAACATAATTTTTAAGTTTGTTTAGTCATATCCTTCATCAAGAAACATAGTTGAGGGACATCAATTCATTAATTCGTGATTAATTTCTATGTACTTGTGGCGTAACTCGACTTATGACAATTCTGACTTGGAAAAGCAGTCTGCAAGGATAAAAATTAGTAAAATCAATGGAACTATAATTTTTATTTATAAAAACTCAATAATAGGATATTCTCTGAGGATTACTAATATTAAAAATTTATTAAAAATATTAGTGTTGATAGGTAAACAACAGGGAAAAAACAAAAAATCATAATATAAATTGATTGTTACAAAAGATATAAAGCATTTATATTTTGCTGATGTACTAGATGACCTTCCAATGGGAGACCAGTTGAAATCCCTACTCCATGTTAGAATGTGATAAGTCGCCGCATGAACCACTAATAGCACACCGCTGGTACTGTACAACTGGTACGTCACTATCACGTGACACAAGAAAATAAAATTTTAAAAATTAATATCTCGCTTATTAAAGGAATTTTTTACTCGGGTTTTCACAGATACTCTTAGATATAACTGTTCTTTAAGAAAAATAAATAAAAAAAATATGAGAGAATACCCTATTGTCTTAAAACTACATATTTAATTATCAGATTGGAGCTTTCTGATATATTTAAAGTTCTTTTCCATACGTTCAATCAATCAAGTTTTCCTACATTCCAAAAATTATGGAATGTCTTGAATTTTCGTGGTACTCATACACCCTTTAATGCGATTCTTTTTGATATACATTATGTTCATTTTCTTTAATTCGCTTATTTGTTTTCAACAGAAATTATAAAATTAAAGCGTGTGAACTTCTTTTTTTATTAATCGAAACGATGGTTCTTGACGTTTACATATTTGACAAGTCCTACTAGCCGCCATTAATTTAGTTCCCTAAAATTCCGCTGATGTCGCATGCTATTCTGCGGGTCCCAAATTACCGGCCGCATGTCGTATAGTATTTTTTTTTGTATTCTGAACAAGACAATTTGGGATAATTCTGTTATTTGTTACGTAAACTAGCTGTTAAAACAAAGGTTAACATTTTTAATTAATACGTTGTAAATGATATGGTAAAATGTACATTTATGCTTTGTTCCATTTAAGCCATTCAGTAGATGGCACTGGCAACAGCGCAAATCTGAAGTAGCCGAAATTTCATTGGGTAAACTTGTCTCTTGTCTATAATTTCAGCCAATCAGAGAGGTCAAAACTATTCCCTATGCTCCGCAATACTGAATGGCATAATGGAACAAGGTATACAGTTTTCTAATATTTAAAAATTAAAAGAATTCAAATTCTTCTCTAAACAAATGTCAATGTCAAGTGCTACTGGCCTAGGACATAAACACGTACCTAACAAATTCGTTGCTAAATTGGTAGATAGTTGCTATTAGTTCAACATATAAAAAAATAAATAGTTGTTTTACGTATCCTTTTTGCTGCATTTATTTTACGGTCGTTAAATACAGTCATTTGTTTAAATAGCAAATAAATTTAGGGGCCATTTATGTTAGCGATAGAATTTTGAACTAACTCGCGAATAGAGATAATTTTCGAACCAAAAATAGAAAGACTTTGCTCTGCCGTCTACCTGCGAATAAGTTCAAAATTCTCTCGTTAACGCGAATGAAGAATAGTGTTACACACTTTCAGCTTCATAAATTTCATGCAGAGTAGTGGAAAAATCGTTGTCGCTATCACGCATTTTCTCAAGAAATGAATTAATGTATACCGGGTGTACATCTAAACGAGCTTACTTTTAATATATTTATGTATTTTTATAAGTGCTGAAAAAGAACAATTTCTGTAACTACAATTATTAATATACTACTAATTATCAAGTGTGTTAATGAAGGCTATTAATGATTGAGATATCTTAAATTTAACGCGTGAGCGTAGCGTGAAATTATGAGGCGCGGGCAGACACGTGACTTTGACAAGTGCTTGTAGGGCCTCACAAGGTTGCCAAGTACACAGCTTGTGTAACTTTCCTGTGTTGCCAAATCAATTTAAGCGTAAAATTAATAAATAAAATTGTAAAACTAGTTATTATTAATGAATATCATGTTGTTTTATTTTCTAACACATAAACTTAATTTTTAAAATATTTTATATAAAAATAGCGATTAGTGCTGCCATCTACGATACAAATATGTCTTGGCGCGTTAAATTTTAGGAAACCATCAGTTCATGTTGAATGCTCTATTTTTATAAAAATGAATTTAAAAATTAAGTTTAATGTGTCAGAAAATAAAACAACATGATATTCATTAATAATAACTAGTTTTACAATTTTATGTATTAATTTTACGCTTAAATTGATTTGGCAACACAGGCAAGTTATGCAAGCTATATACTTGGCACCCTTGAGGGGCCCTACAAGCACTTGTCAAAGTCACGTGTCTGGCCGCGCCTCATTAAAAAAATGTTTTTTTTTATCTTAATATTATTAATAATAACAAACCTAAAATTCGACCAGAGGTTCTCAAGCGGCAGAACAAAATTATATATTTTTTAATAGTATCCTATATAATTTTTTAGCCCATTAGATAGAGAATTTTTCTGATTTCAACGATATAAATACGGTATAGGGTTGTATAACAATTATTTCGAGAAAAATGGTATTCAAAATAATGTTATAATATTACAATAGGCTATGCAATACGTCTGTTGTCTAGTTACGCTAATAGTAAACCCATTTTTATTACATTATTTCTAGTTTTTAATACCATTTTCTCGAAATAATTGTTATACAACCCTATACTATATTTATATCGTTGAAATCAGAAAATAATATTCTATTTAAATGGCTAAAAAATTATACAGGGTGCCATTTAAAATAAAATTCGTCCCACCGTTTGAGAACCACTGGTTAAATATTTGGTTTGTTACTATTGATACAATATCCCCTTATTCTTGATCACTTTTGGTATAAAACATTTTTCTCTAAAGTTGTTAGTTCGCCCAAACAAGCGCTGGTTGTTTTAAAGGAAACACTCTGTATGTATATTGCAAACTTTCTTTTACTGGATATTCTGTGTTAACAATCTACTTGATGAAGACTACGTCTAACTAATCATTTTTAAGTTAGTGGTAAACCGGAATGTTCAAAGAAATAAGTTGTTACCACAGCCATCTCCATCGCAACAGTTAGCATTCAATTGACCTAAAGTCTTACAAAAACATAACATAATGCTATTTATTTATGTTTTTAATTAATAATTTAACTATATCGGAAAAAAATATGTTTACTTCAACACTAAAATATTTTTTATTACTCATAGTTTATTCGAAATAAAAAAAATATACTTTATTGCTTAGTTATACAAATAACTATTTTGGCTTTTAAATAATGTTTTAATGACAATACATTATACTGGTGTGTGATCGCCAGCCCGTGAAGTTACGAGTACTTTATCTCGTCTCAGCACGGGTGATGGGCAGTGAACTGAACATGTTAATGAGTAAATAAATAGTGTTGCCATATTCTTGTTTACAATATTCTTATTTTTATTATTGTTTAAAAAAACCTTGTTGCACGATCGGTTTTTAAAAAAATATTTACCGATAGGATTTCCAAGGCAGTATGCTTTATTTACAAATTACTGATCGGTAAATGAGGCACCGGAGGCGGTAAGTAATTAAAAATAACGATCAAAGCTTACTTTAAAAATGACAACCAAAAATTTTTGTGAGGTAGTCCCCTATAGAAGCACAAAAAGTTCCATTTAACCCACATTGTATCTCTTATAGTTCTCGAAATCCCAATGTTGGCAGCTCTAAATGGGACATAATGTATACAGCTGAACAGAGAATCAGAGAAAACTTTTAGCGGTGCTTTATATATAGAGATTTAGAGAATAAAATTTAGAATTTTTGGGTGCCAAATTTTTAAATTTCCTTTTTTGCTGCCTAATGGCCGATTTAATAAACGACGAATAAATTTACTTCCACAGTAAATAAAATCTATTCCTTCAAACCACATTCGAACTTTGACATTAATGTTATACATGCTATAAAATGAATAAAATTGATTTGAATTTGTTAAAGTAAATAAATTTATTACGGAAGTAAATTTATTTTGACCTTTCTAAAATCGGAGGTGCGAAAACTTCAATTAAAGTTACGGTAAAAATGGATTTAATATGCGCTAATTTTAAAAAATGAACGTTAGGTAAACTGTCAAATCAAAATAGTTAATTATCAAATATCATAATTCGCATACTTAACCGATTGACATTAAAAGTACGAATTTTTGACAGTTAACTGTCTGTGAAATGTCACTTTTAATGACTAGGCAGTAAAAATATTTTTACTGACTATTACATAGTAGCCGCTATACAAACGCATAGCAATCTTTCAACAAACCCATAGCAATATAATGTATCTTTTCAATTTAACGGCTATCTCTTTCTATCGCTGCAAATAGTAAGAAAATGGCGCCAACAACTGCCAGTTGGGCTGTCAAACGAAACTTTGCAGTCATCAAAATATCTGTATTTTCAGTGAAAATTTGCATCGTTAGACATTTTAACTTCAATAAAAGCTTTTGTAACTTATTTCGATAAGATTTTTTAAAATTATCTGAGATATTCTCACATTTTTCGTCTAATTTTTTTAGAAACAAACACCATAGATCTCAGTTGTTCTTACTATGCGCAGATTCCCATTGCGCATATCTTCTATCTCTTTAAATTGAAAAGGTCTATTTGATAGCGATAACTTTCAAAATATGCAATAAAAATAATCACTAAATTAATAATTTTCAATCGGTAAAAAAATGTGTTCAACCTGGCACTAAGCACATATTTACAGCTTCGTCAGCGTCTGCTGTAAATCTAAATATTTTAGTGCCTAGTTAAAAAAATAACTATTTTCTTAAGGAAAAAAGCACATAACCGACCACTTTGTCATAATTAAATTTGCCAAATTATATAAAACGAGAATAGTAAAGTAGCACTGGTAAATATTAAATTAACAAAAGAATAATTCATTTGAAATATTAACATATTTATATAGGTACTTAGTTTTAAAATGTAATTTCATTATTTGTGAAAGTACTTCAAAGTTCAAAAGTCATAAAAATAACATTACTGAAGTACCACTTGTTCTGGGCGATGTTCTTTAAAAGTAATTAAAAAAATAAAGTCCTAAAGTTGGAATTAAAGATATGTCTTAAATTTACTTTATCCCCGTAATTATAATTTATAGTTTTTATTATTCATAGTAGACACAACAATTAACATTATTACAAATTCTAATTTTGTAAGCTAAATTCGCAAACACTTAGCACAGTCATCTTGTCTCCATTTGAATCTTTTCATTTAATTATTTTCTTGGAAATTATTTTTCCTAGTAATACTTTTAAATAATGCAGACAATTACATTTGAAAACCGTATTATTAATTGTTTCCAGGAAAATCTTGTAATAATGTGGTATTGCTCCACGTCAATTTCCCTGATACGAAGTGAAAATATTAAATTTTATTAAATAAATTTAATAATTATATGGTTAGTTTAATATTATTCATATATCGTACTAACAATTACTATGAGAATAAATATTGGTAAAAAATCATTAAACTTTTGTGCATAGCTTGTTTTCGTGAAGCATTACTTGCAATCGCATCGATTTGCTGGACGTATGTCTGTGATACTACGACAGCCTGAATAAAAAGAATTTGAGCATGCGCTCTAAAGCTATCATTATGAGAATTTATTTTGCGCGTTGTGAATCACTCATAGTATAATTTTTCATTTTTAAGTTTTAATGGGTTTACACTTAAATCTTATGATTATGAATTTATATATAAATATATTTTTCATTATATATTTATTTCTGGCTTTCTTCATTATAATAAACTACATTTATTATATATATATATTACAAGAAACAATTTAACTCTATAATGCTTATTATAACTTCATATTATAAACTACATATATCAAACAATTAAAGTTCTATAATGTTTATTTTGTATAAACCGAATTGATGGCCAACAGAAAAATTTAATGTTGTATTGTAATGAGTAATTTTATCTTTGTCTTGTGCACGTTTTCTGAGTAACCCGACTAACATAACGTATGTTGCTGTTAACAGCGTACTGTGTTATACTGTGTGACGTCACATCCTACATAGATTCCGATTCCCTTTTTGCAAATGTCTGCCTGCTGCTTACTGTGCGTTCGGATCGAATAGTGGTGTAGTTGGTGTCTTTGTGTGGTAGTTTAGACAAAAGTGTGTTTGTTTAAAGTGTGTAATAATGTATCCTGGAAGTCGTAAGTACTATAATTTTTCTTGTATAAAAAATACATTGAAAAATAATTGTCTAATGTTTATTTAGGTCGTGTATTATATTGTTTAGACACAACCATTTAACAATTTAAAAATTACTTTGTCTTGTTTTTTATTATTTAAAATAAATTGTTTAAATTTCTATATAAAGTAAAAAATGTGGCTACACTGAATCATAGTCAGTGTGAAATTTGCATTAGATCCTGCTTTGTTGTCATTGTTTTAAATTCAAACAATTTTCAATTATTGTTAATATTTTAACCGGTTTTCTTATTTGTTGTGATAGAGACAAAGAAAACTGTATATTCAATTTGCTACAATGTTTAAAGCTTTCTGTCTTAATTTTAAGGTTACAATGTCATGTGCCTAACAATTATTTTGACCATTGTAATATATTTTAAAATAAATGTAGATAGGTAATGTATAATGTTTTCCCATATAAAATAATAATTATTAGTTGCATCGATTAAATCAAATTTTATTTAGGTACATCTTTTTGTACTCATACCCCAAAAGATCTTTCTTTACTTCAATAACGAAATAAGTTGTTATTATTTAATGTATAGTAGTTGTATTTATATTTATCTTTTTTTTATAATGTAGTTAAACTTCAAAATCAGTAATTGAACATAAGAGTTGATAATTTCATTATCACTTATTTCTCTACATAGTAGTTAGATTTACTTATTTCATTTAGAAAATTTGGTATATTATTTGTAATATCACTTTCACTAGTATAGTAGTATATGTATATTTATTTGACTTGCATTTTGTTTATCAATTCTAAAAAAAATACAATTATTGTAGTAATACATTTTCTATTCACATTTCGGGTGTGGCAGCTCTGTTTGGTGTTAATTTTTATGTTCAGTGCGTAAAAATAACTGCATGTTTATATAATTTAGTTATAATGGATATAACCGTATTTAGTAATTATTCTACATTGCAAACAGTTTAAAAAATATTAGTTTATTATAAAACGTGCAAAAAGCCCTTCTGTCACTTATTAGTAGTCACCGTTCCGTGCATCTGAACTTTTAGGTTCAATGAACTTTGACCTGTCTGCTAAGGTCTGCGACCAAAAATTTCATCCTATATGTCTGTAATGAATTTTGTATAATGGTATACACATTTGTGTTGGAATATTTGATTTGTATACTATTATTTTGTTATTATTAAAGATAGATGAAACTCTTTTTGCAAATTTCAAATGTTGAAATTTATATTTGACACTTCTTTTTGCATTGAGATTTAATTCTTTTCATATAGCAGCAGAAGGAGTTTAAGGTGGATTAAATAAGGAATAATTCCGAATTCATTGAAATCGCAGTTGTCTGATTTAAAAAAAAAAAACACGGAACTGTCACAATAGGGTCCTCCGCCATAACAGAAAATTAAGTAAAATGTTAGTTATATTGAAAGTAGATAATAAAAAACCATGAATGAGACGAAAACAGTTTTTAAAAAATTGTTAGTTTTTGAAATATTTGAGATTTTAAGTATCTCTACATATACGTCACAACTATTGCTATCTTTCTCGCGCAGCCTACTGCAACAAACTGGTGCGAGAAAGATAGCTATAGGTTTTTTTAAAAATCAAATGCAGTTGAACAGTTGAACTAAAATAATTTCGACTTTTTAATACTACAAATTGCTTGAAAATTAAACGAACTTTCATTTCAAATAATAAAAAAAAATATAGTGGAGGATCCTATTGACACCACTATTTGTAAGGAAGTTGTTAAGTTGTTATACATTTTAACCAATAGAAACAAATGTAAAGCCTGTCATTTTCATGTTTTACAGTGTTCGCAATTATTATTGGTTATTTGGTATAACAACGTTGCTAAGAAATAACAACTTTTCTACAAAATAAGGTTGAATAGGTATTTGAGTCTTTCACAATGAAAACCTATCAAGTTATCAACACTGATTTTTGGAAAAATATACATTTTGATATTTAATAATCCGAATATAATGCTTCACGTCAGTTGCTAATGGACCATTATTTGCGCCGCTCTATTGGAATGAAGACATGCAGTGCATGGTACTTTTACCTGCTCTGAGTGCTCTGGATAATAAAATAAATAGTCTTACTGTACCTTTAACAAAAGCTATTTTTGTTTGAATTATATTTATGTTAAAGGAGCAGTAAGATTATTTTTCTATATTTTACTATATACAGGATGTCTTCATTTAAACAGAGCGGCTGAAATAATGATTTGTTGGCATCCAATATTATAATGCAAGCAGTGACCGATATACCGCTTGTGGATATTTTAAACCTCTTATTGCCTCGGAAAAAAAGTTCCAAAAGTATCAAAACCCAATGTTATTTAAATGGAAAAAATCAAGTGCATTTTATTTTATTTATTCCGAACCACTTTAAGGTGCATCCCGGTTTAAATTCGACTTGCCCCTTTTAAGGTCCATCCTAATACATATGTATACATTTGTGTTGATTCTCTATTATTTTTTTTTCCAAAATTCGGAAAATTATTTCTTATTTTTCATTTAATTCTTAAAGTGTACATTTTTAATGCGCGGTGCGCCACTGTCGACATGAAATTTTTATTATACTTCATTTCACGTAAGAAAATAGTAGATGGCGCTTGAGAGCCGACCGTTTTTTACATGCATTAAATAAATAATTTAAATTAGTGAAACCAAACTTTGTCAATAATAAAAATTTATCTGTAAAAATGTAAAGAATCTGAATATTAAAAATTACAACAAAACATGGTTAAAAATCACATAATGGAGAGGTTTTCGAATTTTTGATTTTTTTATATGTTAAAATATTTTTTTTTCTATTTTCTTTAATATGTACTTTATGAAACAACCGAATATCCTGGACATGAAATAACGTACATTTTTTGAAAAATGACCAAAATAGTATAAAATACACGTTTCAAGACTTTTCAGGGCACTTGTCCCCTTAGAAAACTCGCGGCAAGCCGCTCGTTTCTATGAATGGCGCGTGCGCCAAAATGATGTCTTATGAAACTTGTATCTTAATGTACTATTAAATCTAAAGCGTTTTTACTTTTATATTTTGTAAGATTTTAAAAAACACCGGAGAAAAAAATGTTATTCTTTTGCAATGTTTTCTTCAGCTATGTACATAACATTAACTATGTGCGAAATAAATCTCGACATACGTGCCCAAAACATGTTTCATAAAAAGAGACAGAAGCAAAACACGACCACTTGTTTATGGTTACATTTGACACTTTACAATTTCTGTTTTTATAGTATTTTCTAGATTTTACGTTTACATATTTAAAATGAAATAATTTGCTTTTTACGATTTAACATTGAATTTGACGTTTCAATATCAAATATAGAAGACATACGTACATGTTTTCATTCTAAACTAGCGCTCGTAGCGGACAACTCCGGCGAGCCAAAGATGCCGCATAGGTCATCGTATTGCGGGCGATTTTTTATTACTTTTATTGCATTATTAGTAATATTGCATGTATAATATTGCAGTAATGTGGATAAATCATTACATTTCAACATGACTTAAACTCCCCCATTCAGTAGATTTAATTTGATAACTAATAACTAACAGGTGATTTTTTTATTCTAAACCAACGCTATTTTCTTATGTGAAATGAAGTATAAAAATAATGAATTATCTACTCACGTGACTTAGGTTGAAGAGGAAATAAATTAATTTAATTCGTAATTAAACACACACACCGGTAAAATTAGGGGAACACAAAAAAAGTTGAACCATGTCAAGTACGACAAATACAACAAATAACAAATGACGGTGTAACTCCTAAATATAGCCACCTAATAAAGATTGATTATTATTTATCGAGGTGTGAAATATTGCCCGGCCTTTAGTTTTATTGAATATGGGTGTTTAATTAATATTGACTATAGTTTGAAAGTTAACAATCATTTCTGCTTTTGTTGTTTCAATTCTAAATACCTATATAAAGTAAAAATTTAATTAAGTAATAAATTATAAATAATGGAAAATTTAGTTTATTAATTAGCCTTTGCAATGTGAATTTATCGATAACAAATTCAATCAAATAAATCATCAAAAAGTATTGGAAAAATATGATTATTTTTTGTGTTCATCTAATTTTGTCGGTGTGTATTTTAAATAAAAATTTCATGTCGACCAGTGGCACTAAAAATGTACACTACATGATTTAAATGAAAAATATGATATAATTTTCCAAATTTTGGATAAATTCATTTTGATTGAGAATCGGCACATCGAAATGTATATGTCGAAACCTCGGTCGAAACCAGAAGATGTAATTGTACATTTCATGAAAAGGACATTTACTTCTTGAAGCGACTCCTGATAGTATAATTTCAAAGTTGTTCGCTACCTAAAAAGAAAAAAAATACCAACAATAACGTCACCTAACGCACAGAACTTTAGAAATTCCGAGAGGTTATTATTAATGAGATCTATGCGTTAGGTGACTTTATTGTTGGTATTTTGTTGTAAAAGTAAGTAAATAGTTATATGGATTGGATTTTTGTCCAGGTGGCGGAAAACTTTCAATATACACTTTGCCGCTTCTTGAAGTGATGTCCTTTTCGTGAAATGTATAGTTACATCTTCAGGATTCTACATATACCCTCAATTTTTTTTTACCCTTTTTTCAACACCCTGTATATTTTTAGACGTGTGAACTTGAAAGCTAAAAGTGTAAGGATTGAAAATGTTTTGAATAAAAAATTATATTATATTTATCTCTTCAATTAATAAACTTAAGTATAGTAGTCCACGTTTTGCCTATACCGGGTGACACTTAAAATAACTTCAATTTATAATTATTTTTTAATTATGTTTAGGTATTTGGGGCTAACAAAGCGTGATATTTGGCATATTGGTAGCGCTTCCGGTTTAACCGACACTGACATTTTCATATTTCAAATGGGATACCCTATATGAAGTCAACTTCCATGCTCGCCAAACAAAGTATCACTTTTACTCCGAGTAACACAATATACTATTTTTTTCAAACGTCGTAGAAATGGCATTTTTTGTGACTTGATTCACAAGGTAGAAATTTCATTTCTACGCTACTGGAAAAAAAAAAATAAAAAATAAATAAATATCCATAGAAACTACATCGAATTAGCGAATAAAAAGAAAAATAGTGCGTTTGAAAAAAAATTTAATGTTACATTCGGAATAAAAGAAGTGTCTTGTGTGCCTCGCATGCAATTGTCCGACTCGCTTTGCTCGTCGTGCAAACTTCCATGCTCGCCACACAAAGTATCACTTTTACTCCTCACAATATACTATTGTTACCACAGCCATCTCATCTCCATCGCAACAGCTAGCGTTCAATATGGCTGTTGCAAGAATTTTTATATGACTTTTAAAAGATATTGTTCTTTAAAGAGCCTCACATTTGAAAATATCACGAAATATTCATAAGGTATTTTACAATTAATTATTGAAATTTGAGTAATATGTTGAAAATGTCACGTGGTTTGCAGCAGAATGTGATGTCAGAGCGCATACTTTTATTTATATAAATAATGTAAACTGTTTCCCTATTGGCTATGAATGACGTACTGTATGTGCTCCGACGTCACAGGAACGGGGGTTGTTTTTCATGACTATTTCTGGCGCCAAACTTTTTATTTAATTATTTACGAAAATAACAATGATTTAATATTATTTTTTATATTACCATGAAAAATATTGCATAAACTTGAATTTAAAATACTTTTAAAAAAATGTGAAACCGGCTCATTGATCTAACGTCTTACAAATGCGCAACATAATGCTATTTATTTATGTTTTTAATTAATAATTTAAAAGCAAAAGTCACTCTTGGAAAACTCTCGGCGAGTTTTGTGCGTTAGGTGAGGCTATTGTTGTTGTATTTAGTTGAATTACAATCGACAACAATTGTAAGCGAATCTACATTTACTGTAGTACATTACATTCGCAGCGCTGTGGTGGCGACGACTTTTACTACTAAAGGTCGAAGTTTGCCTCCACCTTAAAATACCATAACGATTAAAAGTATATCCATTAAACTTAAATTAGTATAAATATTTAGTGCATTTATATTTTTTAAGTAAAGTTGTAGATATAACCACTTTTTCAGACGATATTTTCGTATACGAGCCCAAATTCATATTAATTGGGCCGGTTAACATTTTCAACAAACAAATTATAAAAACGCAAATAGCAGTGGAGGCTCGTGACATTTGTCGAAGGGGAGGCTCACCTCAAGGAAATGGGAAAATACGTTTAAAAAATAAAAATAACCTATCGAACATGTACATTTTCCATGTTTTTTTTAAGGTATCTCAGGTAATATTAATGATAGATCATAACCGTTTTCACGTTCCTGGGTCAACTTTTCCAGAAAAGTTTAATAGTCACCACAGTAATTTTCGATCTTCTTTTGTTTCTGAGTTACAGGCAAAAACTCATTTTTCGCTCATTTTGAAAATATATCATATCTTATTTATTATGATAGAGAAAAATTGTTTTTACAAGAATTTTACCGATTTTTAGATAGAATAAAATGATGTAATTAGAATTTTTGAAAACTTAATAATTCACGAGATATAACAGAAACTTGATTTTTTAAATGGGAACCTATGTTGAAAATAGTCTCGCATTTGCCTTTTTGCTTAATTTATAAGCTTTTCAATGGTGTATGACAAGTCTACATTCTTTTGTTATAAACATTAATAAAAGACGAATTATTAATTTATTGGGGCGAAAATATTGGAAATTATTAAGAAACAAATGAAAAAATTTATTACAGATCATTTGTTTATTTTGATTTTATATCTATTAATTATGTTCTCAAAATTATTCTTAACCAATTATTTTAGGGTTATTTTAATTACTATTTGTCGACGTTACATTTGGCTCTGACACAATCCGAAAATAATGGATTAATATGCTTTTGAAGTAAATAAATTGAAAAAATTAGTAAAACTGAAACAATTACTATTAGAAATATGATTTGATTCACGTATCGTGTATGCAGACTTGTGTGGAGTATGCCTTTAAAAACTATACTTTAAGGTACAGAGAGCTTAGCCTTCGTTATTTGCACAACGGTCTAATAAATAGGCGTAACATGATTAGCACAGAAAAATTATGCGTTAAAATCATTTTACACCTACGTAATGAAAATAGTAAGAAGAATAAACATGAAAGAAGAAGAAGAAAAAGTTTATCCTGATAAGTCATGAGGAGGCGTAGCCTCCCTTGCCTCCCCTGACGAGCCGCCACTGGCAAATAGTGAGAAATTTCTACAAATTTCTTTTGACTAGTTTAAAATATAGATTGTAAACTTACAAAAACTGAATTTGTTTTTTGGGTTACATCGCCTTTATTAGTAATACCAGCTTTAATTATATTAGGCATTGTGAGTATTGGTCCCATATATCTTGCAAGGTAGATTTTACTGTACGCTCTGAATTTTTACGACGTTGTTTTTCAATGTGCCAAAAGTAAAGGGTCTCGGTAGAAGCTAAATCTGGACTAGAAAACCCTTAAAGTACCAGTCGAACTATTATCACCAGTCATTGGGCCCACAGTTTTTTTAAAGTTAAGTCTATATTTAAAATAGGTAGCCAAAAAAAATTTGTAGAATTTTCTAACGATTTGTGTAGATTTTATAATTTGTTGAAAATGTAAACCGGCCCAATTAATGTGAGTTCGGGTTCGTACATATTGATTGTAATGTAACGTAATTAGTTGGAAAATTTCGGCTCTATTTATTTAAAACACCCGTAGATAAGCTTTTAATATTTACATCTCCATAGTAGTATCAATCAATCAAGTTTTGCTTTATTTAAAATTTGCATTTATAGTAATAATAAGTATAAAAAACAGGTTAAGTATACCAAATATTGTAGGGATGATGAGAAGAATAATTAGAGATGCAGTCGTGGTAAACAGTGTTTATTAAATAGTAATTTAATTAAGTTTCTTACGTTTCGATTCCAAATGAATCATCATCAGGGATAGTTAAAGTACAGTTAGCAAATAAGATCATTACATTACAAAATCAAAATTATAAGGATGAAAATGTCAAAAAATATCAAAAGGTAATAAAATGCGTGTATACATCAGACACAACTAAAGATCTTTAGTTGTTTCTGATGCATTTTATTACCTTTGATATTTTTTGACGACATTTTCATCCTTACAATTTTGATTTTGTAATGTTATGATCTTATTTTCCAACTGACTATCCCTGATGATGATTCATTTGGAATAGGCTCATTTGGAAATCGTTGTATCGCCTACGAAGTCAAGTAAGAAAATGTGCAGTAAACATGTTCAACTGGGGTACCAAGCAGAACATACTTTATGTCATTGTGGTCAAGAACAAACAATGGCTCACCTGCTCACGTGCGCCAACTTAAAAGAGGAATGCACGAGACAAGATCTGGCTAAGGCAACACCAGCTGCTATAAACTGTGCAAGTTTTTGGATGAATACAATTTAAATAGGCCACTTCTCTGCCAGTTTTTGCGGACGGTTTTTCCTCTGGCATGAAGGAGAGAATTTTCGGAGATGTACCCTCTCCGTCCTAGTTAATGCCGGGCGATGCATAAGACCTATTTCCATAATTTGACTATTTATATAGTTATATCAACAAGCTCAGCTAACTCACTCTATGTGGTCCGGATGCGGTATTTCGCTACCGAAAATCGGTCACTTCAGTATCTAAGAAGTGAGAAATATTTGTTATTTAATAAACACTGTTTACCACGACTGCATCTCCAATTATCCTCATCATCCCTACAATCATACTAACAGTCAAGTAATACCAACAAATTTTATACCAATTATTTTAAATTTGAGAATGTTGAGTTTGGGAATTATGAGAGAAACAATAGTTGCCATTATTTAGTATACCATATGTTTGTCGCCGAAGTCGCTAGACAGTGTCAAAAAGTTTTTCTTCCGCTCAGTGTTGCCAAACCTGATTTTTAAAAAATCCTTTTGTATCCAATAAAAAATCCTACGTCACTTACCACAAAACCATTATATAATATAGTAATATATTCATCTAAATAAATATTGTACTTTATATAACCAAACTGTTCTTTTCAGCACAAAATCAAAACATATAAGGTACAACGTGTTCAAGTTGTGAGTTGTGCAAGTGCGCCACGCGCGTGCCTTCCGTATTCACAAACATATAACGAAATGTCACTACATGAAAAAGGAGGTGAATTTGAATTAAATATAAGTATAATATATGATAAACATACAAATTTGCTCATGTCCCGGAATTTTTCTATTGTAAGAGATAAAATTCCTTTTCCCTCGTCATATTAAAAAAAAGTAAAAAGGGATAAATCCCTGTATGTGATAACACTGTGTCCACCTGGAAGTATTGAAAGTATGTAAAAATCGTATAGCGAGATTTCTGCAAATACTCATAATACGTCCCTCAAATCTGATTTTAACTATTTTATAATGATGTTTGTACATGCATGTGTACATGTATGCGTGTGTGTGTATTGGCGAAACGATTTTTCAAATACAAGATGAAATAGTATTTTACTTGAAGATCTAAATAGTATTTCTTTAAAAAAATTATATATTACATCAGTATCCCAAAAAACTAACCCCGTATATTTTTTAGTAGCATTTATGTAGAAATTAAATTAAAAACGTTTTAAATTACATACGAAATAACAAGCGCTATCAAATTAAAACATCATATGTGAAATTCTGGATTCAACCATACCAACAATAATAATTGTCAATATATAAATTAAATCATTTTATAAAATTTTAAAAATTGATACTTAATATAAAGGTTGTTTATGTCAAAGTGACACGCGCACACAAATCAGCTGATTCCAAGGTCACGTGTCTGCTCGCAGCCTATTGGGATCCGCAGAATCCGTTGGCGGCGCTGTAAACGCTCCTGTCATGGCGGCCAGTAGGACATGTCAGATTTGTTTACATTTTGAACGAGCGCTTTCTGACCTAAAATATTGTTACCAGTTCAAATCAACACAATTTTTTAATTTATTTAGTCGAATTCTTCGTCAAAAAACATAGTTGAGGGGCAACGAGACATAAGTCTGTGATTAATTACTACTTGTGGCGAAACTCGACTTCTGACTTGGAACTATGCAGTCTGCAGTGACAAATATTAGTAAAATCATTGAATTTATAAATTTTATTTGTCAAAACTGTCAATAATTGTCTTAAACGTAAAATCACATAATTACAAAATTGTATTATAATTATTTTTGTGAAATGTAAGGAACAATGGTATTTATTTATCAGATTAGAGCTCTCCGATATATTTAAATTTCTTTTCCATACTTTCAATCGCTTTAGATTGTCTTGTTTTCCAAAAATTATGAAATATTGCACCTTTTAATACAGCATTTTTTGATGAACAGTGGTGGACAGAAAAAAATAGAACAGTATTTTTTTCTAGTGTAAACTGATCTTTATGTTAATGACAGAATTTTTATTAATATTATAGCGCTGGGCAATTTGTCTGTTCGGCATTACTTTTTCCGCTCTAACAATAGACCTTTTCAATTTAAAGAGATAGAAGATATGCGCAATGGGGATCTGCGCATAGTAAGAACCAGCGACCAAATATAACTAGACAAAACTTCATTTGGTTTGTTTTGATTTCGGCTGGCCAGACAGAGAAACTAGAGATAGAGATATATCTTGTCTAGTCCGAGTATTTCTCACTAGAGGTCACCACTGAGGCCACGTAAAGTATCAGTGTAGTTTGTACGTTGCTCACTAGAGACGCAAGTGTTCTTAGTTAAATTTCGCGGTTAACATTTATACCTTGTTCCATTTAAGCCATTCAGTATTGCAGAGCATAGGGAATAGTTTTGACCTTTCTGATTGGCTGAAATTGGAGACAAGAGACAAGTTTACCCAATATAATTTCAGCTACTTCCAGTTTACGCTGTTGCCAGCTCCATCTACTGAATGGCTTAAATGGAACAGAGTATAAGGTTAACATTAAATAATATAGAAGGTTTAATATTAAAGAAATACCAACATGTCACTCACAAAATGACTACAACTACAAAACAAATACAAAATACAGATGCTTCTACGTGGCCTCTAGTGAGCAACGGTCAAATTAAACACTATACGTTGTTCCATTTAAGCCATTCAGTATTGCGGAGCATAGGGAATAATTTTGACATCTCTGATTGGCTGAAATTAGAGACAAGAGGCAAGTTTACCCAATGTAATTTCGGCTACTTCAGATTTGCGCTGTTGCCAGTGCCATCTACTGAATGGCTTAAATGGAACAGAGCATAGACAATACACTGACACTCTACGTTGCCTCTAGTGAGAAATACTCGAACTAGACAAGACGTATCTCTATCTCTAGTTTCTCTGTCTGTCCAGCCGAAATCATAACACTCAGTGAGGAGGGGTGGGGAATGTTTTGTCTATGCTCTGTTCCATTTAAGCCATTTTTGTCTCTAATTTCAGCCAATAAGAGATGTCAAAACTATTCCCTATGCTCCACAATAATGAATGGCTTAAATGGAACAAGGAATAGTTATATTTGGTCGTTGGTAAGAACAATTGAGATATATGGCGTTTGTTTCTAAAAAAATTAAACGTAAAATGTGAGAATATCTCAGCTAACTTTAAAAAATCTTATCGAAATAAGTTACAAAAGCTTTTATTGAAGTTAAAATGTTTAACGATGCAAATTTTCACTGAGAATACATATATTTAGTGACAATATTTTTGACGTTTCGTTTGACAGGCCAACTGACAGTTGTTCGCGCCATTTTCTTACTATTTGCAGCGATAGAAAAAGATAAATTGAAAAGGTCTATTACCGAACACTTTACAATGTCGCTAATTCGTGGCATTTTTATACTTCGATTCGACAATTCAACTTTTGACAAATCAAAGTGACAGATGTCATAATTGTAGAGCCAAATTCAAGCAACTAAATTTTATAGAAGAAAGTTTACTTGATTTTTCGACTACCACTGTACATTATGTTCATTTTCTTTAATTTGCTTTCTTTTCGAACATTTTAAAAATAAATTATAATATCAAAGCGTGAGAACTTTTTTTTCTGTTAAACGAAACCATCGTTTTTGACGGTTACATGTCCTACTGGCCGCCATTAATTTAGTTCCCTATAATTCCGCCGATGTCGCATGCTATTTTCCGGGTCCCAATTCAATTTAAATGATGTCTACATCTGGTTTTTTATTTTTGCAATTAATGATCGAATATAAAATAATACTACATTTTGTTCTTGTTTAGTTTACTTTTTCTTTCAATATTATTCATACTTAGATTTTGAGTTGTGATATTAAAGTTGTAATTTTAATTTAGGAGCCATATTTAGGAACGTCTGGATGAGTCATTAAAAAAAATTGTCCCTTAATCATGTTAACCATCAATAAAAATTGAAGAGGTAAATGTGACGTGTATAATGTTTTAGCGGGTACTCCCGGCGCAGGCAGCGGAGGCTCAACGAGCCAGGCGGTGACTCTGGCTGGCCCAGTAACCGGCACCGGACTGACGACGGGACCGTCTCCCAGTACCGAACCGCCTCATTTTACATGTCCACGCCGGCCGAACCTGGGACGAGAAGGCCGACCCATCGGCCTTCGTGCCAATCATTTTCAGATCTCAATGCCAAGAGGCTTCGTACATCACTATGATGTCAATATTCAACCGGATAAATGTCCAAGAAAGGTGCAATCTACTTCGTTGTTAATATTGGTTTATATTATATATCTGAATAAAAGATATTGTTTTAATCATGTAGATGAATTTATTTAGTAGTTACATTAGCTCTATTTTAAATTGGAGAATACATTCACGATCTATATAAAAAAGAATTATCCAGTCATATGTACAATATAATGGGGTCATACCACATTTTCCAATTAATTTTTTTTCTGAAAGTACATTTAAAACTACTTACGAAAATATATATTTTATGTCACATAAGTTTCTAGTTTTACAGAAATAATTTTTTAAAGTTTATATAAAATTTCAAATAACGTAATAATTTTGCGATCCTAGTGTCGCCTACCGAGTAAAAATGGAACTACATTTGACGTTTGAAACTTTCGTAGTATTTATTACCTTATACCATTTTTCGCTTACATCTTGAGCCATAAGAATAAGAACAAAAATTTTATTTTTACTTCTAAACGAGGTGTTCTCGCAGGATGGTACAGAACAATATTGTACATCCATTGTAATATCTAAATCAAACATAAATTATATTTATTTATAATTTTTATTTAGCATATTTCGTTATTTGTACTTACTTTTTTGAAAAACAACTTGTAAGAATATTGATATTACTTTGAAAATGTTGGTTATATAAGGTTATGTTAGGAAAGTGACAGATCTGATTCATATATAGTACAGGCACGAATACGGGTGTACCTCACTATCGTGTATTTATGTATAAAATTATGACGTTACAAAATCAGACTCGGAATCTTTATAAAGAAAACCATGGATGAAAAGTATAATAATATTAAATATTTTTTTCTTCAAGCGTATTATAATATTCATATTATGCTACTGTACACACACTATAGCAGATATTCATTGTCTTACTAGTACAAAAATGTTGTTATTGTTGTACTAGTAAAAAAAATGGTAGTGTCTTAGTTCACCGCTGGCGGCGGCAGTCGTCGCAGCAACACAGATTATATTGAAAATTGTTATTTGACAGTTGTATCGTTTTTGTTTTGTAGTGAACACAGTCAGCTTTGGCTGAAATTGCAAACACTACAATTAAAAAATTCCAAAAATGTCAAAAAAATCTTTGAAACACTTGAAGAAAAAATAGTATATGTCATTCGGAGTAGAACGCCGTTTTTGTGTTTTACCCAGCTTGTCTAGCCTCGGCTCGCGCCTCGGCCGCAATAGCTGGGTTCAACACAAAAAGACCGCATTCTACTCCTATTAACATAATATACTATTGATGCATATGTGCATAATATTAGATACTTTTTCATTTATGAAAGAAAAATCAACATTTTTTTCTTTCTGGTATGACCCCATTACATTACGTGTGTACAGGATGATTGAAAAAATGGGCTATTATTAATTTTTTTACATATCGGCGCCAAATTTTGTAGAGATGTTCTTTCAGCTTAAGGATGTAGAAGTTGTTCAAAATTATCCATAGTTTTTGTACACTGTTTCATTTAAGCCATTCAGTAGATGGAGCTGGCAACAGCGCAAACTTGAAGTAGCCGAAATTACATTGGGTAAACTTGTCGCTTGTCTCCAATTTCCGCCAATAAGAGAGGTCAAACTATTCCCTATGCTCTGTAATACTGAATGGTTTAAGTGGAACAAGGTATATGTCCAATTTTCAAAGTATACATAAGAAAAGCATTAGCATTGGTTTCGAGAGTTGCCTTACTGACAAAGTCACAATATCTAAACATAGTTCGAGCATTTTGGCGCTGTAAATGAGACGTACATGATTTTTACTATACTTCCGCTGTCAATAAAATATTTTTATTAAAAAATCAACATTTACGACAAATTTTAAGAATAAATGAATGATTTTCAGTTAATTTTATGTTTCCGTTTAAATTTCAGACGAATCATAACCAAATTAAAGTTTTGGTGTTTTGGAAGAATTGCGAAAAAATAGCAACGGGCGTCATTTTAGAAATATTAAAATAAAAATGTCCAAACGGTTTTAAGATTCGGAAATGAGTTAATTTATATTTTAAATCCCTTAGAACACGAATTTCTGGTTAATTGGAAGATAATTTAAACCGTCGAGGATTGTGTGCAAAATGAAACGCATGTTTTTGGGGCAAATTTTTATCATTTTTTTTTTCAAATTTCGATTCTATTTTCCGAAATCCCTAAGGCTTTTTTGACACTTTTAAAATATTAATATATCAAATCGACCTTCCAGAGTTCGTTGTTGAAAGAATTAACACTTTATCTTTAACCGAAATCATGATATTGACCGATTAGTAACCTCACATTTTTAGCCAAAAATGTACAAGTTTTGAACCTGGGTTTGAGGAGATTTTAACTGAAAATTTAGCATCTTTTATACGAGAAATACACAAATCAATCCTCTAAAGTTCATTTTTGCCTTATAAGAAACAAATGAATAACAAACTTGGTACTCATTGATGCACATTTTCATTCTGAACATTTTTCTTCATTACACTTCTTTTCTAAAATTAATATGTGATGAGGTATCGCCAAATTAAAATTTTAATATTGAATTTCTTATGTTCGGGAAAAAAGTAGGCACCTGGTATACTCCATTTGGTTTAATATTGGAGTGGTGGGCGGAGATTCACGAGTTAAATACGAACCTAAGTTTAATTTCCATATAATAAAAATGTTACAGAAATCAGACACATATGGGCTGTATTCCGTACGAAACTGTAAGTCGTACAGATCTGTAAAAAAGTTGTGTTTTTGTCAGTTATTTACACTTTTACAGATCTGTAAGACATGCCCGATTGCACTCCTGGCACTTAAATTTTAAGTGTACCTTAAATTGACAAAATCGAAAAAATGTCGAACGAGATATTAATAATATATTTACCGGTTTCAGGATATTATTACATTGTTTACATATACAAAAGTCGGCTGGTAACTAAGTAATAACTGTACCTAAACTATTATTCACGAAAGATGACTATTCAAGGTCATTTGTGAGCCGTCTGATATAATATTACTTGCAGATAACTTCATTGCATTTCGTTTGCATAGGCGTGCAACATGAACTATTTATGGACACATTTTAACTGAAAAAATAAGAATAATTCATTTGAAAATTATGTTTCTTTCTAAATAATGCCTTTCTGAAAGATTTATGTTCTTCACTTATGTTTTTTGCAAAATATAAAAACATAGACTTAACTTATAAACCAAGGTATAATAATTTGATTTAAACGTCAACGCCACTGGGTAAATATTAGAACAGAGGGCAGTGTAGTAGATAATTAAGTATCTGTAATTCTACGACATATGTCATTATTATTTATAGTGTTAGAAAGTAATGCCAGTATTTACGTAAATCTGTCACACCACATAAATTAAATAGACACAGGTCAAATAATCTTTCTCTTTCTAATACAAAATATTGCTAAGTTACTGCTATAAAGTGATGTGTATTCTTTATTCGAACAAATGACCTTGAATAGTCATCTTTCGTGAATAATAGTGTATATGGTAATATTATTACCATACTGACTTGTCAAAAACGGTCTACAAAATGAAAATAAAATGAAAACATAATGCTCTTGATTTATACATACAGATAACGTTAGCCTATCGTTCTAAATACAGTCTACTTTATTCTAAAGTAATAAACATGAGGAATAAAGCACTTAATTTTAATATTTGTCATATTGATATATGTCAAAATAATTGTTCTGTTAACCATAGCAATCTGAAAGTTGCATTAATGAGAGAATTTAAAAAAATGTTATTTATCAATATTGATTTAATTTTTTGAAACCGATAAACTATTGAACAAACCACGGATGTTATTAATCATAACAAGCCTTAGATGTCTTAAAATTTCAAACTTACATCTGCGGCAGTTATGATGTGCATAACATTCCTAGGTATGTTAATAGCTATTACACTCAAAATTTACTAGAAAAAACTCAAAATTTGGGGGTTTCTTTTTTAAAAAATATTTTTTGTGAATGGTGAATCGTGAATGTAATACATTTTTACATTTAAATATTTAATCTGATACATACAATAAAAGATTTTTTCGAATAGTATTAGTATGTAATTGCATTAAAAATGTACAATCATGTTTTAGGTAAATAGAGAGATCATAGAAACAATGGTACACGCGTACGGAAAAATATTCGGCAATCTTAAACCCGTATTTGATGGTAGGAATAACTTATACACACGAGATCCATTACCAATCGGCAATGTAAGAGAAGAATTAGAAGTTACCCTTCCGGGTGAAGGTAAAGACAGATTGTTCAGGGTAACTATTAAGTGGGTTGCACAGGTATGTCAAATTTAATTTATATTAAACAATATTTTAATAAAATTTATTGCTATGTTTTAGGTATCATTATTTGGGTTAGAAGAAGCGTTAGAAGGACGTACAAGACAAATACCATACGAAGCCATTCTAGCTCTAGACGTAGTCATGAGGCATCTACCTAGTATGAGCTACACGCCCGTTGGGCGTTCTTTTTTTAGTTCACCTGACGGATATTATCACCCTTTAGGTTTGTTTTGTTACATTTTACATTATTAATTTGTAAAAAATCTGATGTGGCCAGCACATTACCTTCCGTCAGTTCCGGTCAGTTCTATGTATTTTGTACAAATTTCATACAGAAAATTCCTTGCTAAAGATTATATTTCTTGTACTTTACCTTCCGGCAGTTGCTTGTATTTTATGCAAATTCTATTCAGAAAATTTATAGCAAAAGATCATATATTTCCAATAAAACACACTATGTCAATTTCACTTGACACTGACATCTTTCAATCAAAATTTTCTTAATATAGTAGCTGTTTCCATAGCTATGGCTACTTTATGAAATTTAATTTCTATAATTTTTTAACTCTATATCCATTTAATATTAAGTATAAAATGCAGTCAAATCGTATAGAGAATAGAATATTCTTTAATATTTATAATAACATTAAATGTGAAAATATGATATTTAACATAGTTTTTTCAAGAAAAACTGTTAAAATCTTCAAATGAGGGTACTTCCGGTTGTCCAATTCTAACCAAAATCTAACCAGCTCTTCACATGGATGTAACGAAGAGAAATACGAAAGAATTATAATTTTTAGAATTGTAGTATGGAAGTTATCGTAGACGGAAATTTTGTTACACACACACAGACACACATACATACAGACATCATCGTAAAATTAGTAAAATCGTATTCTAGGGACCCTAAAACGTGCTTATTCATCAAAAACTCACCACCGAATTTTTTGACCAAAGACAATTGACAACTGACACGACCGTTGGTGGCAGCACCGTCGCCAACTACATGTGCGTTTGATTTAGTACTCTTAACTGCCATTCGTATTATGTATTTCCGCAGGCGTCATATACAATTTTGCACATATAACACATTTCTGTAAAATTATTATATAAAAAACCAACCGATAAATCTTGTATAGAAGGTATTTTAATAAACTAGGCATTATTAAAAAAATAAAACGTTATATTTAAGCGAAAATAAGGATAACTACTGCCGAGGTTAGATTTCTACATGCAAATCCGACCTCAAGATGTTTTGTAAAAGGTACCAAAGTACGTTACTATTACTAAATATGTGTCTAGTATATTTTTTAATTAGGCGAAAACATAATAATGCACAACATATTACTGTTTAATTTGCCGGAGAAGCAAGACCTATTCTTTTATATATTTTGTGATGTTTAAAAACTGGTGCACTAAAATCGGCTTCTGATGAAATTGAAATTGTCATCCACGAAGATAATGCATTAAAAACTTTATTTTATACATTTCATTAATATTTTAATTCGAAATACGAATCCTTTATTGCGCCCGTCAAAGTTTAATTTTGTGCTCATTATACTAGCGATAACTATAATATTTTCACCGAAGTTCGATAATTTTGAAAGCCGACAGTCCATTTCATGACTTACGACCGTACAACAATCAATAAGTTTTGTTTTTACCTTTATTTACATCCATTTTTACTCTACAAGTTATAATGTCAAATCAGCCAGACTACTAAATCACACAGTTACAAATTATGCCGCCAGATGTCATGGCGCTTGGTGTCAGTTGTGAATACCTTCCTTACCTAAAGGTGACGGAAGGTAAAAACAAGATTTCTCGATTCTCACATATTTGTTAGTTATCTACCTTGCAGAAGAATATTTGTTTATTTATTTATGTTAAAATTTAGGTGGTGGTAGAGAAGTGTGGTTCGGTTTCCATCAATCTGTAAGACCTAGTCAGTGGAAAATGATGCTCAATATAGATGGTAATATTGTTAATAAAATTGACTGCAAATATTTTATTTTATCTTTATGTTTTAGTATCTGCAACTGCATTTTACAAAGCTCAACCAGTAATAGAATTTATGTGTGAAGTATTGGATATAAGAGATATAAATGAACAAAGAAAACCCTTAACAGACAGTCAAAGAGTTAAATTTACCAAAGAAATTAAAGGTCTTAAAATTGAAATCACACATTGTGGCACAATGAGAAGGAAATACAGAGTTTGTAATGTAACTAGGAGGCCTGCTCAAATGCAATCGTAAGTTTTTATGCATTTACATTTTTCAAATGTTGAGATTTTCGAGTATCAAGAGATGGCGCTGATCGCATTAAATAATGGTACATTTTTATTTTCTCATTTATATGTATTTTTTATTTATAATTCAAGTATATGTTATAGAGTTTTTGTAGTCATATAGTTGTATGTTCATGTAAATGTCAATTGTGTACCACTGTTTGAAGTTCTAATATTCGCCTCTAGTTGGCGTTTTCTTATTTGAATATCCCAATAGATTATTAATTGTTTTAGATTTCCACTGCAACTAGAAAATGGACAAACTGTAGAATGCACGGTAGCTAAATATTTCCTGGACAAGTACAAAATGAAACTTCGATATCCACATCTTCCTTGTTTACAAGTAAGGAAATATTTTAATATTTTTTCAGGGAGGGAAATAATATCTTACATTGCCACTTTATTTTCACAAATTTGTTAATAGGGTAGTTCAGTAATTACGTCATATGCGACGCGCTTCATTTAAACTACTGTCCTACCAGTAAACACATCTTTCAAAGTGAACCTTATTGCCACAGCAAATAAGAATTATAATTTTAAGCAGTTCATTTCGTCGCCAATATCCTACTTAATTAAAAAAAGTTAGCTATTTAAGCTATTATTCAGTTAAGTTTGAATATTACCCTTTCAATTAAACAAAAAATATCCTAATTAGTAACAATAATTATTCTATTTGTCTTAAAATACTTTGCATGTTGGTTCAATCTCGAACATGTTTGTGAAACATCGCGTGAAGCGGCCGGAAGGGCCTGTTTGAAAGACAGCGAACCATTTTTGTTACAATACCCTAAGAACACGACATATTATCAATATATTAATTAGTTATTTACGTACCTTAAACTTAAAAAGAAAAAATCTACAGTTTTGATTTGAAAATGCTCAAAAACGCCATTAAATAAAATCTTAGTCGGTATGTTGGTAAACTTTCGGATATGTTTGAAGCTGCGCAAACTTGATACTCTGTAGTTCAGAATGTGCAGAGTCGATTTCAATTTGAAATAAAACCTTTGTTATTTATTAATTTGTATATATTGTATTACGAAGTAGTAGAAAAATGTTTACAATTTGATGTTATTGATATCTCAAAGTTAACTTCTTTATAATAACAATAATATCAGCATCAAATTACAAGCCTTTAAATTATTACCCTTATGTGTTCTGTCAATAGAGTCTACTTTAAAAGTATCGTTTTTACTTAGGACTGTACTTCATATTTCGCGCTATACTCTGACGTCACACTATTGTACCCCATTCGCCGTCAAAAGCGAGGGCATATAAAGTTGCCAGGCAACAGCTTTTCAAATATATCAAAATTGTTTATGGATAAATGTCAGACAGCACAACATATTCGATAAATCACATTTTTTGAACACCGCTACTCGAAAAACTTTCATAATCTTTCTAGGTTACGTCTTTTGATTTCCTTGAAACTAATTTTGCCCTATGCAGCCTCATACTCAGTCGATTGTTCGTTGTATATTATGGTCTTATAAATAATATAATATGTTTTTAAATTTCTTTTTAATATATTATCTTTTACTCGGAAGTACTACGAAGCACAGCTTGTTAGAAAGCAATAATCGCCCCTATTCTGTAACTCAATCGATAATAGTTATCGATCGATAGCAATTTTTGACAAATAGAAACAAATGTATCATCTGTCAGCATCATTTTTTATTCAGTGTCTACAATAATTATTGGCTACAATTTATTATCGATCGATAAAAGTTATCGATTCAGTTACAGAATAGGGGTGAATATCGATAAAGAGAGCTGTGCGGGAATTTCTACAACGAAGAATTTGTATCTGTAACCTTTCGATCGGTCGACTGGTTAACAATCTTCACATTCGTCATGAAAAGACGAACCTCCCTCTACATTGATTAACTATTAACTATTGTCTTCTATAAACGACATTTATTGTTTTAGGTTGGTCAAGAACACAAACACACTTATTTACCATTAGAAGTATGTAATATTGTTGCAGGACAAAGATGTATCAAGAAATTAACAGATATGCAAACATCTACTATGATTAAAGCTACAGCTAGGTAAACATTTATTATTTTCTCTTTGTAAATATGTATAGATATATCCTACAACAGCGATCACAATGTATAGCCCGTGCCAAATTTCATGAGCTGTTGTGCCGAAAGCAAAACTCTATCTTTCTCACTCTCCTAATGCCTGACCTTTCTCAAGCAGTCTCTCTTCTTGATCTGCGCATTTCATAGCTCCATGATATTTGGCACCAATTTAGCAGTAAAAGTTTTACATTTCATTTTCCTTATGTTTGGATTTGATCTGATATTTTATAAAAGCGTTTTTACTTTTATATTTTGTAAAATTTTGAAAAATACTGGTGAAAAACAATGTTTAACTTTTGCAATATTTTCTTCCCGCCATTATGCCGTACATAACATCCATTATGTGCGAATTAGGTCTCGACATACGTGCCCAAAACATGGTTCATTGAAAGAGACAAAAGCAAAACACGGCTACCTGTTTATGTTTACATTTGACACTTGACAATTTATCTTATTTTCTAGGTTTTACGTTTACATATTTACATGGTGCGTTCGGCTTGCTAACGCTTTTCATTCTTTTGACTCCAAATGTTCCTATAACCGTTCGGGTATGTGCGATGGAGTAAATAGATCTCACTCCATGATCGATCGGGTACACGGAGTGGAGTTAAAAGAGTTAAATCCATTTACTCTATCTCTTTGCATGGGATTCAAAGAGTGCACATGCGTATTAGGTTATTTTTTGGCGGCTAATAGAAAGTTTGAGTTTTAATTTTACAGGATTCTATGCTAATCGTGCTAATTGTGATGTGTGCCTCAGTGCTTCGTTTGTTCAGCTATTTTTCTTTGCGGCATTGTGGTTGTATTTTTTTAAAAAAAAAATAGGTATTCATGCTGAGAAAATAGGGAAGAGTGATTTATTATTATTTTTATATATAATTCATATTCGTTATCTGGATTATAAAATAAATAAATACGTAATTTTTAAATATTTATTACGTATTTAAATGCAGTACCTACAATTCTCTTTTGTAAATTTAAAATGACAGCTGACAGTTTATTTACCACACTCCTGTGCAAGCCGAACGCTTACTATATGCTCCGAAAGATCTGAGGTCACGTGACAACGTTCGGTGCTCCACTCCAACTCCATTAGGGTTAACGAGCTGAACGCGCCAAAAATCAAACAATTTGCTTTTTGCGATTTGACATTGAATTTGACGTTTCAGTATCAAATACAGAAGACATACGTTCATGTTTTCATTCTAAACTAGCGCTCATAACAGACAATGAACCTTTTCAATTTAACGGCTATCTCTTTCTATCGCTGCAAATAGTAAGAAAATGGCGCGAACAACTGCCAGTTAGACTGTCAAATGAAACGTCAAAAATATTGCAGTCATTAAAATATATATATATATATATATATATATATATATATATATATATATATATATATATATATATATATATAAATTTGCATCGTTAGACATTTTACCTTCAATAAAAGCTTTTGTAACTTATTTCGATAAGATTTTTTTAAAGTTATCTGAGATATTCTCACATTTTACGTCTAAATTTTTAGAAACAAACGCCATAGATCTCAGTTGTTCTTACTATGCGCAGATTCTCATTGCGCATATCTTCTATCTTTTTAAATTGAAAAGGTCCATTACGGCGAACCAAAGATGCCGCATACGTCATCGTCTTGCGGGCGATTTAACTAACGATAAATTTAAAATTCATTGTATAAAAATATACACTATATAATTTTCATAAATCCGTAATTTTTAGTTAATTTTTAAAAATTAAATACATTTGAATTTATTGTTTTAGATCAGCCCCAGACAGAGAACGTGAAATTAACAACCTGGTGCGTCGTGCGGATTTTAATAACGATGCTTACGTGCAGGAATTTGGGCTAACGATTTCAAACAGTATGATGGAAGTGCGAGGCCGCGTACTACCACCTCCTAAGTTGCAGTATGGCGGTCGAGTAGCGAGCCTCAGCGGACAGGTGGGCTGGAACGTTAGTCATCATTGTTATATGTTTATAAAATGAATTCAAAAACATTACATTTTTTTTTGCTTTTACAGAAGTGTTCTTTACTAATAAAAGAAAAGATTAATAAGAACAGCTATTGGTGCTCAGTGAAACTTTTTAAAATTTAATAAAGAACAAACTGTATACTTTCATTAAAATTACTTATTGAATTTGATGTTTTATGTTTAAGCAATTAATACGTCGCGTATTAATTGCGTCGCGTTCAAGTCGATAGGCGTAAATTAGCTAAATACTCGTAATAATGTAGTCAAATTTATTAGTTGCATGGAAGCTAATGCAGATCTTGTATCCTTTATTTATTTTGAATTTTTTATTCTTAAAGCTTTTTATTTATCATTTTGAATACGTATAAAGTATGCCACATTTAAAGAAAGCAGGCACCATAAGAATCTTGAAAACTTATGTTGAATTGGACTCTTTGTGCGCCTTTGTGGCTATCTTAGGTGTGCTTTTGTTTTCCCAAAAATGCTCAAAAACGACTTCATTACAATGAGATTATCACCCTTATTTTTTAAGAAATAGAAACAAATGTAAAGCCTGTGATTTTCAAGTTTTATTCAGTCTTCGCAATTATTATTGGTTATTTGCTATTGGTGATTCAAATTAACTTTTCCCACAGTAACGTTTCCCAATTGTGACGTCACAGTATAAGTAAGCAATTTTGCTTACTATTACTGTGGTGACGTCACAACTGGGATGTACGAGCTGTCAATCTATCACTGATATTACATTTTACGCCTTTTAGAGAAAATTGAAAACATGAAATTTGTGTTAAACGATATTTTAAATTATTTAAATGGCCTGCAAACTCCAGAAAATTTTTATGAAAGGAAGGAAATTTTATATTCTGAGCATATTTTTAGTTCAAAATTTAGTCACTTGCTGCATATTGCTTAACTTGGAATCTAATATTCTATCTTTTATAATCAATAGAAAACTATACTCTATCCGTTTTAACTATAGACTAGATGGCGTTTCGAGCGCGGCCGTTTTTACATGTATTAAATAAAAAATTCAAATTTTGGCGCCATTCCTGGATTTAAAAAAATCTTTCTGACATTTTTTCAGTAATTTTGTCTTGTACATATCTGTCTATTTTTATCCATAATATTAACGAAGAGAACAATAACAAAACTAGCGAACTACTAACTAAAAACTAAGAAAACGCGCACAATGAAAACTATGTAATATGAAATATAACGCCAAAACACTATGAAATTTATATAAACGAAAAGAACAATAATATACTTAACAAATAGAACTGAACAGAAATTAATAATTTGTAATAAATTGTGTACTATTGATTTTGCTGACTTTTATTTATTTTAAGTCAAACGTCAAAATAATTGCTACAGTTGTCAAGCAAATTTAAATTTCGCGTCAATTATTTTACTGTGTAAACTCGGTTCACGTTTGAACCAATCAGAGAGCTAGAATCGTAGGCCCTATCTCACCCAACGCTCTATAGTTAAAACGGATAGAGTATAGTTGCTATTTACAAATTACATAACAAATATTACAAGGTTTACTACAACAACAAATATTTCAAGGGTCACTAGAACACAATATTAGCGGGCCATTTTATTAATGTTTTCGTTTTTCCAAAAAAATCTTAAAACTTTTTTTTTATACATTCTCCTCGATAACTTTTTAGGAAAAATTAAAATAATTACGGTAATAACCTTCTAATTCTTCTTTTATCACCGTATACAGTGTGTCCCATTTAAGGTGCATTCACAAATGAAAATTAGGTTTATGGTTTTTGTTTAGGTTTAAGTAAGTCATTCATAAATGTAAGTTTAAATTACCTGAAAATTAGTTTTGATATGTACAGACATCTGTGTAAATGCTTCAAAAACAAGATTAAAATATCGGTAGAGCAGTACTCAACAAGACACCTGTGTGCCGTGAAACTGTCATTCGCCGGGTATTATTAGTTATATTTCAGCAATTAACTTATGACAATCTCTATGTTCTCGCATTTGTTTAAAAAGACGGATCCACCAAGTGGATACTAAATAAAGATGGGTGTATATATCTATATCATTTCAGACTCGTTCACATTGGTGAAGTTTGTGACGTCAAACTGAATCATAAACCTAAAGTTTGAACCTTGCAATGTTTAGCTTTATGATTTGGATTTAGAGACCCTAAATTCGGAAGTGTGAATGGAGTCATTACATAATATGCGCTCAAAGTTTTTAAATCTAAAGTATAAACCATAAATCTAAACCTAATTTTTATTTGTGAATGCACCTTGAGCTGCCACCATTGGGAACTCGTGAACCGCTATTATTTTCTTTGCATATTATTATAGTTAAAAAAAACTATAGAATAAAGTTATAGGAGATCAAGGGGGACATCCCATTAGAGAAAATATTTTTTTAAACCAGTGGTTCTCAAGTTACGCCACAAAGTTATATATTTTTTTTAAATGGGATAGCATACCGGGTATAATTTTTAAAACGTCATAGGGCTATAACAGAAAAAACAGTTCTTTCGCTGCCATAAGTTTATGTATTAATTTATAGAAAAAAGAATTACTACGTGAACGAATTGTATTTTTTCACTCGTATTAAGTTTTTTTTATTGAATTTTTGTTAAAAATGTCATTTAAGGAGGTTCGAGCGAATCTTCTTTTGAAAAATTAATTTGCAACTTTATGATTCAAAATTTTATAATTATAATGAAGGGTGTCTTGTCCAACTATTTTAAAAATTAGAAAACAATCCACCGTCTAGTTCCTTAGAAAATCGCTTATAAAGTTGAAGTTTTCAACGTTCTATACCTTGTTCCATTTAAGCCATTCAGTATTGCAGAGCATATGGAATAGTTTTGACCTCTCTGATTGGCTGAAATTGGAGATAAGAGACAAGTTTACCCAATGTAATTTCGTCTACTTCAAGTTTGCGCTGATGCCAGCTCCATCTACTGAATGGCTTAAATGGAACAGTGTATAATACATAAACTCTTTATGCTAGAAACATTTCCGTCGATACATTTGTGTTTTACATTGATATTTCCAACTATGATGAACAGAAAACTAGTATAACTGAAGACTCGTATATTATAAGAGGTTTATAATGCCTTCTTACCGTTCAAATTAACTTGAAAATTGATGATAAACATTTTTTGTTCATTTTCGTTCGATAGTAGCGGTACAGATGAAGAACTTGGCAACGTTGCACTAATTATTTTTGTTATTTTAAAAATTCTTTTTTTCATCTTATAAAAAACTTGAAATTGGTAGATTAATTTAGGCCCGGTATTTCCATCTCCGGATAAAGTTCAGGATAACTATCCGTCAGATAAATGATAAAATATCGCATCGAAATAAAAGCATAAATGATGTAAATTATATTGAACGTCATTTTTTGATGCGATATTGTTCATTTATCAGACAGATAAGTTATCCAGCACTTTATCCGAAGATGGAAATACCGGCCCTTAATATAATAATTTTACAATAAGTAAATAAATGTAAATAAACGAAAGCGAGCTCAAAGAACAAGACGCGCTGTTGCCATATACAAATTAATTATATATTTACAAGCTAAATATACTTTTATTAATTAAAATTATAAGTTTTAGCAATTATTTTATATATTAAAAGAACAAAAAAATATAAATGTTATTTTGATTCATTACTTTCGCTCGAACTTCCTTAATACAATAATACATTGATATAACAACGCGCATTTAATTACTGCATGTATATTGAATTTATATTATTATGCTGGATGCAAATATATGTGTAATATACATGTTTAGAATGATGTTATCCACCTTGAGATAAAAATTAAATGAATAAATATTTGGACATACACATTTTTATTTATCGTGTAGAGTAAGCAGCAGGCAATGCCAAATCAGGGTGTTTGGGACATGCGTGGAAAACAGTTCTTCACGGGTGTGGAGATTCGAGTGTGGGCCATCGCATGTTTCGCACCACAGCGCACGGTACGTGAGGATGCGCTAAGAAATTTTACACAACAATTACAAAAAATCTCCAATGATGCCGGTATGCCAATTATCGGTCAACCATGCTTCTGCAAGTATGCTACAGGTCCTGACCAGGTAAGATCATATTATAATTGCTCAAAAGTCAAAAATATTGATAAATTATTCACTCTTGGAAAACCAAAATACCACGACTCCCATATAAAAATTGTAACTAAAGCCCATGTAACACGGCGGTTATAATTTTGTTAAAATTTTGTGATCGTGGCAAATAGATTTATGATGAAATTTGTGATAGTATAGAATAATCTATGTTATAAAATTCGTAGTATAGAATAATGTATGAGTCATAAAATTCGTTTCCAATGAATCAAATTTGTTAATAATTTATGATCGTAACCAAGCAGGCTTAATGTATAACTTAAATCCATCAGCTATACAAAAAAATAAAAATTGAAGAAAAATAAAAAAGGGTCCTAAAGAAGAGTAACCCAAAATTCCGCGTATTTCTTTTTTAGTTATTTGCAATCTTAATTTCTCATCCGTTACACAGATATTTAACATGAAAAAACGTCACGTGTCTGCTCGCGGTCTATAGGCTGGCGGTGTGCACAAAAGTAGTCAGCGACGACAGCGGACAAAAATGACAAAAGTGGTTACTCATTGCACATAGCAAGGTTATGTTTTATGTCAGAATAATTTTGCAAATTCTATTTTATATAATATTTGCAATGAATGCGAATGATAGGACGTCAAATATTATGTGATGCAGTGAGGGATTTAATAATTCTTACAAAATTACCGATTGAAGTGTCAAATTTTATAAATTTCCTAGAAGATTATATGAGGAACAGACGTATAAGAAAATAACTTTTCATAAGATATCTTCTCCTAATATGAAAAATTCTTTTAGGTATACATATTTTCTTATTGTAAAAGATACTTATCGTATGAATAAAATTCCAACAATGGTCGTCTGATTGCAATAATGAATTATATAAAAATGTGTTTCTTAAGTTACTATTTGAACAAGATATAATACAAGAAGCAGAAAATTGTCTTAAAATTGTATAATACTTGCAGTTGTATGAAATAGAAGTCTATTTTTGACATAATTCGTCTATTTATTATAGATTTTGTATATGTAATGTTAATGTTAAAGATAGAAATTCACATGGTTCGTATTTTTCGTGCAACTGATACCACTTAGAGCCTGCCTGGTATATTTTCAATGAAGAATTTTCTTCATTTATTGCGAATATAAAAGAAAGATGCTAACATCATATACCGATATCGTGATATGTAGAAATTTTCTTCTTTCCAATCATTCAAGTTTTCCAACTTTTTAATTTCAATTTCCATGTATTGTGCATCTTGTAACATTTAACTAATATTATAAATTATAATATAAATTTAAATATGATAAAATGGTTTACAGAAATCACACATATAAGAAAAATTATATTTTCTGCCACAGTAACTTCGCTGGTATTTTGACTTTTTTGATTGTCACAACACATATATAGCTTTTTAAATATTTTCTTTATTCATTTCAATATACTATGATGTATAATATTCATACACAATAACAACTCAAAATAAAATTGTATCACTTTCTCGAAATGTCAAAGTTGATTCGGTACCCAAAAATGTCAATGTAGCCGTTAGAGGCGCTGACGCTCAAAATGTGCACATCGCCTATTGGGACCCGCAAAATCCGTTGGCGGTGCTGCTGTAATCGCAATTGCGATGGTGGCTAATATAACAGGACATGTCAGATTTGTTTACATTTTAAATTACACTTCATTCTCGACTTAGAAAATGACTTACAATTCGACGGTTAGTAAGCTATTTTTTGCAATGCCTGCAAAAATAAAAGAAAAATAGATTTCAAAATTAACAGCTGTCAGATTGATGTCAAAAATAAATTTTGTATGATATGTAATATTTACTTACCATCCACCGTGGGCGATAAGTAAATGTTATAGCCCTGCTGTAACTATGGAAACCAATAAAAATTCCATTGACTGTGTTTAAATTTTATTATTAATGGGTAACTTACAGTACAGATATTGCAAAAATTTCTTTTTCATACATTCAGTCGATCAACTTTTTCTCTTTTTTGTCAATAATTATGGAATTATGTCTTGAATTTTTGCTGTACTCGTACAATCTTTAACTCATCACTTTTTAATGGAAATTACGTTCATTTTCTTTAATGCCCGCGTTTTTCATTTATTTTCAAACAAAATTGTAAAATCAAAGCGTGAGAACGTCTTTTTCTATTAATTAAAATAATCATTCTTGACGTTTACATATTTGACATGTTCTACTGGCCGCCATTAATACAGTTCCTTAAAATTCCGCTGATGTCGCCTGCTATTCTGTGGTTCTCAATATCCCAAGGATTCCAATAGCTGCGAGAACAGTCGAAAATACTGTCGATTGATGAAACGAATTGCCATAGAAACCGAAGATCGTGAGGTGTTCTGTGGCAATACTTCACTTAAGATAAATTCCAACGACTAGTTTTTAATCAATCATGATGCAAAACATTAATAATAGATGGAGACTAATGTTAAATATAACTAAAACTATTATATAATAACTAATATATAACAACTCGAGAGTTGTTAGGACCTCTGGCATGGTTGACATGTTGAGTAATCTTGACTACTCTGTTTAACTTTCCCTTGTACTATTGATGATGAGAACTTAGTTCTCAAAATACGTATTTACTTTTTATTAAAATTAATTTTAAGGTTAAGGGGTAATTATAATAGTTTTAGTTACGATGCAAAACACTTGAAAATTCAACCAATGGGAACAGTATTGTACTGATAAAATTCCGTTACCCCGATAAATTTCTGCTACCAAGTAAATAAACATTTGTTATTGTTTGTAACTATCAGTATGAAATTAATATTTCAAATTTTAAAAAAATAACTAAATTGTTTCATTTTGCGTTGTCTTTGGAATTTATATCACCAAATATCACACGACCTCTCTGATTTCTCAGATAAACTTTTATTTTTAAGCACTCATTATTTTTGCTTTTAAGTAAAATCACTCATGCAAACTAACATTAAGTAAAACCCTTCTTTCGGAGTCGGGATTTACCATGCAGTTTGCTTTCGTGTTTGTTGCTAAGCAAAAAAATTCGTGCAAAATAAAAATTTATCGATAAAATCAGGAGGTCTTGTGATATTACTTCTGATAATATTTTCTATTATTTTTGATGGTCGTGTGATAGTATAGACTATTTCACGAATAATTGAACTAGGACATTAACCATAACGGTTTATTTTAAATATTTTGATATTTAATTTTAAATGGTACAAAATTGATCCCTGTGGTGCACTCTCCACGCCAGCAATGAGTGCCCGTGAGGTGACTCCTGGTAAGCGCCCGCACGGTGCAAATATTTCATCATTACCGATATCTGTGTACAAAGCAGATTGGCACACCCAGCAATGGGTAATAAGCCGTGATAATATATTTATTTAAATAAACAAATCGTATTGTCAAGGTTTTGGTGAATATATGCTTAGTACGCGTACAAGTATACGTATATTAAAAAATATTTGCAGTTATACTTGGTTCTCGCTTTACAACTTTTTTTGTATAACTTTTCTTTTAAATAGGGAATCAAGATGCGAGGAAATACTATTATCCCATATTAAATGTCTATGTAACGGATTTCCAGCGCCACCAAAGTTTCATTTTACGAACTAAAATTCTTTATTATTTAATGCATGTAAAAAAAAGTTCGATATTCAAGCATCATCTATTAAATGCTTAACCGAACGATGTAAAGACACGACAAAATAGAAAATTTATTTGTGTTTGGTTGTAAGCAGGGCGTAATGGTACTCGGAAAATTTTGAATTTACTTCTCTTAGCTTAAAAATGGACTGACTACATTTGCAATACATTCCTGATAAGGTTGTGCGAATCTTTGACAATTCACAGGTGTTTAAACGTAGTGGTAGTTTAGATACACCCCACACCTAACATGTGATGCAGGTCTCATACATGAGAATATAACTTTAGAAAAGATTGTATAGACTGGCGGATTTGCAGCCCAGCCGTGGTGTAGTTGGTAACACGCAGCAGTATAAATGCTGAGATCGTGGGTTCAAATCCCGCCGGCTAGCATTCTTTTCTTTCTTTCCTTGATTTAAATTCAAATAAAAAATAGCACTTACATTCATCTTAATTCTACTATTTGACTACAGTAATTACATATAACTTTTAGGTGGAACCAATGTTTAGGTATTTGAAGTCAACGTTCGCTGCACTTCAATTAGTAGTCGTTGTACTACCTGGAAAGACACCTGTTTATGGTATGTAAATGAAATATTTTCCATGAATCTAACATTTAAATATTTTATTTGTTGTAGCCGAAGTAAAACGAGTTGGTGACACTGTGTTAGGAATGGCGACTCAGTGTGTCCAAGCAAAAAACGTTAATAAGACTTCACCTCAAACCCTTTCGAATTTGTGCCTGAAAATTAATGTCAAATTAGGTGGTATTAATAGTATCCTCGTTCCTTCCATTAGACCAAAGGTAAAAAATAATAATCAGTCAATAAACATTAAATACTTTATTTTAATTATACCTGTAGATATTTAATGAACCAGTTATATTCCTTGGTGCCGATGTTACACATCCTCCAGCTGGAGACAATAAGAAGCCATCCATAGCTGCTGTCGTAGGCTCAATGGATGCTCATCCATCAAGATATGCAGCAACTGTTAGAGTCCAACAACATCGGCAAGAGATTATTCAAGAACTCAGTTCTATGGTTCGGTTAGTATAAATATTTACTACCTTTAGAAATATTCATGTCTGAATCAGTGGTGTATATACAGAATGGTGACTCGAACAGCGGAACGTAGGGTTTTAACATGTACAATCAGATTTTCGTAATTTTCGGTGTTCTTGTCACCAGCATGTATACAGGATGAGTCTGGGAAGACGCCCCCCCCCCCTTAACTTTTTTATTATAAGTAATAAAAAATGGCTCATATAAAAGTTTTATTATTTTACATATACTATTTGATGTAGATATTTTTTATAGTCAGGTTTACAAGATACGACTATCAACTTTTATTTTTCAAATGGCACCCTATAATTATTTGAATAAAATAGAAACCGCCATTTTTTTCTCTTTTTAACGATGTATTATTTTTTATTAATGTATTTGAAAAATTTCGAGAAAAATGAGATAATTTAGAAATATTAGAAATAATTTTTAAACAAATATTATGGGTGACTATGTGAAAATAAACAAAACGTGACAAAGTAAAGCAATTAAATTAATGTCAAAAAATCTGATGTGGCCAGCACATTACCTTCCGTCAGTTCTATATATTTTGTACAAATTTCATACGGAAAGTTCCTTGCTAAATTAAATATTCTATTTCTTGTACATTAGCTTCCGGCAGTTGCATGTATTTTATGCAAATTTCATACAGAAAATTATTATTTTGTGACGTTTTCTATATACAGTGTAATGTATCTGCAGAAAAAAAAGATTTATTATTATTTCTTGTACATTACCTTAAAGCAGTTGTATGTATTTTATACAAATTTCCAGTAAAATTATAAAACAGACACACTATGTCAATTTCACTTGACACTGACATCTTTCAATCAGAATTTTCTTAATATAGTAGTTGTTTCCACAGGTATGGCTACTTTATGAAATTTAATTTCTTTATAATTTTTTAACTCAATATCCATTTAATATTAAGTATAAAATGCAGTCAAATCGTATAGAGAATAAAATATTCTTTAATATTTATAATAACATCAAATGTGAAAAAATTATATTTAACATAGTTTTTTCAAGAAAAACTGTTAAAATCTTCAAATGATGGTACTTCCGGTTGACCAATTGTAACCAAAATCTAATCAGCTCTTCATAAGGATGTAACGAAGAAGTACACGAAAAATTATAATTTTTGTAACTGTAGTATTAGAGTTATCGCAGACGAAAATTTTGTTACACCCACACATCCACACACACATACACACACATACAGACATCATCGTAAAAATAGTAAATTCGTATTCTAGGGACTCTAAAACGTGCTTATTGAGTAAAAACTCATCATCGAATTTTTTGACCAAAGACAATACCTTCCTTACCTAAAGGTGACGGAAGGTAAAAAGTATACATTTGTTTCTTACTTAATTTAACTTATTACGAAAACAAAAAAAAAAAAAAAAAAATTTGAAATGTTTACGAAGAACGAATTAATTGATATGATTCTAATAATTGGTGAATCGACTGGAATCATAAGAAGGGCAAAAAGAATTTACCGGGAGCGGTTTCCTAGACGTCGGCAACCGGGTTTAAGAACACTGAGAAGGATTTTTACCTATAATATTTGTTTAAAAATTATTTCTAATATTTCTAAATTATCTCATTTTTCTCGAAATTTTTCAAATACATTAATAAAAAATAATACATCGTTGAAAAGAGAAAAAATGGCGGTTTCTATTTTATTAAAATAATTATAGGTTGCCATTTGAAAAATAAAAGTTGATAGTCGTCTCTTGTAAACCTGACTTTATAAAAAATATCTACATCTGCCATCAAATAGTATATGTAAAATAATAAAAATTTTATATGAGCCATTTTTTTCTATTACTTATAATAGTGGTTCCGTGATGTATTTGGATTGGAGTAAGCATTCAATGCTAGGATATAACGACCGTTCTAGCAGCCATGGTAACAGAGTTTCGTTTAGTCCGATTCCGTAATACCCTTTCAAAGCGCTGTTGTTCATATTATTAAATTATTAAATTTTTTAAAATGAATACAAAATATGTAAGAATGTGACAGTATATTTATATAAACTATAATACAGTACATACAGAAATATTCTAAATTTGTAAATACAAAATAATGCATAGTAATTACAAAATATACCCTAAATCATGTTCATTAAAAATAAAATTTCTCTATTTCATTTACTTTTTATGGTTTATACTTTACGACGATTATATCCAATTCGTAGTATCTTATAGGTAAATAAATGAACCCACGGCCGCTCCGTGCGAGTGGACAGGTTGTGCCATTCACAAAGGCGCCTAACTTTGAGGGGCCCCGTTTCAAGACAGTAAAGTAAATAATAGTAATTTTTGAGAAATATTCGTTTTCCGGGAATGGACTGTGTCATATTTTGTGTCAGAGCTCAACGTTTCGCCCGCAGTCGTATGGGGCATCTTCAGGAGCAAGGGGGATAGTACTGTCTTAAACAAGGTTACCCGACGTGTCAACCACGCTAGAGGCCGAGTTTAAGCAACAAGGGGCCTTCCTTTCGTCACTTGGTTTATTTGGCCTCTAGCGTGGTTTACACGTCGGGTAACCTTGTAAACTGAGTCTCCCCCTCTTGTTGCTTAAACGCCAAATATTTCGAATTTTAAATGGCACAAAAATTGACCCCTGTGGTCCAACAATGAGTGCCCTTGAGGTGACGCCTGGTAAACGCCCGCACGGTACAAATATGTCATCATCATTACCGATATCTGCGTACAAAGCAGATTGGCACACCCATCAATGGGTAATATGCCGTGATGATATATTTATTTATTTATAGAAGTGAACAATATATTTTGTAATTTGTTTGCATTAGAGCTCTTGTTATAAGTAAAATAATTATCGTATCAATCAGTTCGTTATTATTCTAACATTGTTATATTGAAATAACTGTGGAAATGTTGATTACAAGAACAAAGAATATAATGATTATAACTCAAAAATATTGATTACAAGAATGAATCCCATAATGAATCCAATATTAAATACCTACTAGCATTTTGCGAAGAATCAAATACTTTATGATTTACATACAATTCTGAAATCTGTTGTAAAATTGTTGATTACAACAAACGATTTTGATTATAATCTATTGATTACAAGAATGAATCAAAGAAAATTTCATCACTATATTAAATACATCTAACATTTTTGAAAAAAAAATGTATAGTTTAAACTTTAATTTGCAAATTTTACGAGGGGAAGAGGCACTAAAATGTAACATAGCACAAAGGCGCCTTATACCCACGGAGCGGCCCTGGATGAACTTTTTCATCAATTCTTTCACATAACTCTTAAGACTTTGCTTTTAAAGGACTTAATTAATTAGAATTATCATAGAAAAATGAATGTGTTAAAATTAAACTTAACATAGTTGATGGTCTTGTAAGGTTCCAGTATATATCTGAGAGATATGGCACTGCAGTATATTGTACGAAGTTGTTCAGAATTTCTTGGAATGGTGCTTTCAAATCGGCTAGTGCGTACTTTGTACTATATCATTTATTGCAACAATACATGTCTGCAGTTGATTTTCACACTATCTTGGGTTCGAAAGGCGCACTGTTTTCTTCTAAAAGGCATGATTTCAAACAGCACTTGTATGACATCTACAAACGAATAAATAAATGTTACATGTTAGTACCTAATTAATAAGTAAATTATACTTCACAGAATTTTAAATTAATAACATCTCCAAGAGTTCAAAATGATTATTTATTTCTTCACTGACAACTGACAAGTTATGATCCGAATATATCACCCTTGTAGATGACTGTGATCAAAATTGAATAAAGGGTTATTTCGAATTCTACCTAACCGATAGTGCCATAAATTAGTAGAATCCGATTCCATTTTTTGGCGCTGCATGGTATCATGGCTTTCATGGCTGGGTATATAAGTGATTTCTCCTGATGTTGGATATCATAATAGCTATTTATGTAATAAGTTGCGAAAGAAATGTGTTTTAAGCACGCGACGTGAAAATTATCCTACGAGGCGTAGCCGAGTTGGATAACACGTCTAGTGCTTAAAACACGATTTTGCAACGTATTCCATACAAGATTTTTTATACTAGCGTTTTAAAACAGATAATGTATATTTATTCTCAAATGTCAACATCATAGACAATAGATACATATAGTACGTATATTTTGAATATTTCAAAATTTAAAAGTAGGCAGGCATCAGTTTCATCTTTTTGTTGCTATGGGATTCAATATGTTGTTTAATAAACATTGTTGTCAACGTGCTCGGTGTATAGGGCGCGAGCAGACACGTGACTCGTGCAACCTTGACGTGTTTAGAATCAGCTGATGTGTGTGCGCGCGTGTCATTTTGACAAGAACAATGTCAATTTGACGGAACCAATGTTTTGACTTATTTTGATTTTGAAGTATTAAATTGTTAATATTTTACAAATTTCGGACAGTAAAACACATAAACTTAAAAATAGTAATATTTTACCAGTTTAAAATTAAAATAAGTCAAAATATTGATCCTGTCAAAGTGACATTGTTGTTGTCAAAATGACATTCGCACACAAATCAGCTGATTCCATGCACGTCAAGGACGCTCGAGTCACGTGTCTGCTCGCGCCCTATAATTTTTCTTGAGAATTTTTGGTAATAAATTTACTTAAAATGAGTGACTGATCATTGTTACTTTTGACACTAGTGTCAAAAGTGAATGTCAAAAAATTATTGGAAATACAAATTTAAATTAAAAAATAGTGTTTGTAGAAAAAATAGTGTATGATATACCTGTTAAAAGTGATTTTATTTTGTTCGAAGGTTTAGATCACTCCGCTTCGCGTCGTCTTCTAAATTTCCTTCTCACGAAATAAAATGTCACTTTTAACACATATCATAAATAACTATTATAAATGTATCCATAAAATATATAGAAAAAGTATGAATGCAAATCTATAGAAAATTTAATAATTTTTAATTTTTATAATAACAATCTCGAAAAAATAACATTTAAAGGTATTTTTCGGAGAAAAACTATTTTGAGCTTCAAGTAAAGTGCCATTTCCGGTTATCCTATTTACACGAAAATCTATTAGGCTCTTTCCATATTAGAAAAAGATCGAAATACAAGGTTTCAAAATTTTCTGAATGATAGTATTTGAGTTAGAGCGGCGGATTCACACATACACACAGACATCATCGTGAAAATGTTAAAATTGTATTCTAGGGACCTTAAAACGCGCTCATTTACCAAAATCTTGATATGTGATTTTTAGCACGATCCCTATACCTCCCTTACCAAGGGTAGCGGGGGGTAAAAATGGCTGTGTCTAGTCTTCCGGCGTCGGTATCCGTATTAATCCCGGTTTTGTAATGACGTCACATAAAAGTAAGTCACTGTCACATTGTAAAATGCCGCCAGATTATCAAGTTTTCGTTGACTTATCGATGATTTACAATCAGGCTAGACCTGTAGACTTAGCTTGTATATTTCCCTAATTATAATAACAATAACCTCACCTAACGCACAAAACTCGCTTCGAGTTTTCCAAGAGTGACTTTTGTGCGTTAGATCAGGTATTGTTGTTATATTTAGAGAAATTGCAAGAAAAAATAATATTGTACGACATAATTAGAATACTGGGATTAATACGGATACCGGCGCCCGGAGGCTTGCCTAAAAATGTAGCCATTTGTTTTTTCAATTATTCTGTGTCTAGTAATAATTTTTTAATTTAATATTTAAACTATTTTATTTTTTTTTACAGAGAATTGCTCATAATGTTCTACAAATCGACAGGTGGTTATAAACCACATCGGATAATTTTATATAGAGACGGTGTGAGTGAAGGACAGTTCCTGCAAGTATTACAACATGAATTGACTGCTATTAGAGAGGCTTGTATTAAGTTGGAAGCTGATTATAAACCCGGTATCACTTTCATTGTTGTTCAAAAGCGTCATCATACGAGGTTATTTTGTGCTGACAAAAAAGAACAAAGTGGCAAGTCCGGTAACATTCCAGCAGGAACTACGGTTGATGTCGGAATTACTCATCCAACTGAGTTTGATTTCTATCTCTGCAGCCATCAAGGGATACAGGTAAAATAAGCATTTATCTTTAAACGCTATTGCATATCTATGATGTATACAGGTGACCTATTTTCGATAGAAACCATTGGTATCTCGGAAATTATACGATATACCGAGAGTTTCAGCTAACATGCAATATTTAATATTCTTTTATTAATGTTTTTACTATGGATACTAGTTACACATACTGTATCGTTCCAGATAAAATGCAACATAGTTTACCATCATAATTTAACTGTAGAAGGATCTGGTGTAGGACGTTCAGGATATAAATTCGCAAACATATCAAACTATAACCAGCATTGTACCAAATAACCATTAGATTTTTTTCTTCTTTATCTGGAACGATGCAGTATGTGTAACTAGTAAAATAGCAATAACAATGGAATTGAAACAAATTTTGACGATTTATCTATCAAGCTATACTTCGTTCGCTGAAACGAGAGAATGTGGAACTAATTCTTGAACAGAAATAACTCATTCTATTGGTTGGACTCCAAAATTATTCCCTTTTGGCCAATAGAATGACGTCTCTGTTCAAGAATTAGTTCCGCATTCTCTTGTTTCAGCGAACGGAGTATACGTTAGTTTTCTTTCATTATTATTTATTTGTAATTTGTATTTAAGTGAACAATGGGGAAGTATTCGAATTTATGATTTTTTTATGTTAAAATATTTTTAAATCTAAAGCGTTTTTACTTGTATATTTAGTAAATTATTAAAAAATACCGGAGAAAAAAAAAATGTTAAACTTTGCAATATTTTCTTCCCGCCATTATGGCGTACATAACATCAACTACAGTGGACCCTCGGTAATCCGACAAACGTTTTGCAGGGCAGTGTCGGACTATCGAATTTGTCGGATTATAGAGTACTGCCTAAGACACCCTATAGTCCGGAATTTTTTACAAACGAGTACCTTGTAATCCGACAAATTACAGATCCAGTGATAAGATTCTATATGTTATACTCTGAAGTACAAATCATACTTCATTATGTATGTTAAATTTAGTAAATTAAACACAATAGAGAGCTTACGTTTTATTATGAAATTAACGTCATTAATGCTATAGAACTTACAAACAATAATAACTTTACATTAGGAAATAAAAAAATCATACTATGAATCAATTATCATCAAATCAATACCTACGCGTCGAGCACATTAGTGGTGGGGTCATGTCGGATTACAGGGGGTGCCGGATTAGCCAGGGGCCGGATTACCGGGGGTCCACTGTATATGCGAATTAGCTCTCGAAATACGTGCCCAAAACGAGCTTCATAGAAAGAAACAGAAGCAAAACACGACCATCTGTTTATTTTCACATTTGATACTTGACAATTTAATTTCTGTGTTTATCGTATTTTTTAGGTTATTTATTTAAAATCAAATAATTTGCTTTTCACAATTTAACGTTTCAATATCAAATATATAATTTAAGACATATATTCATGTTTTCATTCTAAATTAGCGCTCATAGCGGACAATTACAGCGAACCAAAGATGTTGCATACGTCATCGTATTGCAGGCGATTTAATTAACGATGTCATATTGTTTGTACAAAAACTTGTATTCCATTATTAATATTGTGGAATAGTATATTCTATAACTAGTATGGAATAGATAATTTCCGTGCGAGCGATAAGTTTGTAGACCGAGCCGTAGGCGAGGTCTACGGTTTCGCGAGTGGCGGAAAGACTATTCCATACGAGTTTTAGACTATACTTTCTCTAACACTTTTTAAAAAATATATTTTGCTCATCACTTTACATTTTTGCAAAAAATAAAATATTATTGGTATGTTATAAAAGCAATAATTTTTATTTAACTTACCATGTAAAACCTTCAAAGCGCGTAAAACAAGACGTACAATTAGATTTTGTAATCATTTCTTTTATAATTTGACAGTTAAGGCAGTTGAGGTGACAAAATCAAAGAAACAAAGCGCCAAGCAAAGCCGGCTTGATTTTGACAACAATTGCGTTTTCCCATGTATTTTAAATAGGTGAATTAAAAAACTAGTGGTCTGTGACTGCCTATTACGGAATATTATTCCGCAACAGTATGACAGATTGTCCTCATTCTGTAAGGCTCGGGTCACACTATGCGTTTTGGCGGGACCGGTTTAACGGGGCCGGTTGAACGGGAAAACAACAACTTATTGTTTTAAATGAATGCGTTCACACCGATGCGGTTGCGGTGCGTTGCCGGATACTACCGCAGCATGTTGCGGTTTGACGGGACGGTCAATTTGCCGCATGACAACTACAACACATTGGAGGTAATGCGAGCGTTCACAAGGGTCTAGTTTTGTTTTTCAATAGACAAGGTATACTATTTGGGCTCTGCACTGATCAGATGTTGGTCCGACTGTGTCCGAATTGGGTTGTCATTGCTGCCGTCCTGTTTAGCGGGATATATGTGGACGCTGTACGATCCATCCCGTTTAACCGGATGCGGTTTTACCGGTCCCGCCAAAACGCATAGTGTGGCCCGGGCCTTACAGTTTTCAGTTACAGAATGCATGAATTCCATAGTAGTGTTAGAGAAAACTCATTACATTTCAACATGACTAAACTCCCCTATTTGTCCCGTTACAAAGAATGCAAAATTAATTTTAAAGTCCAATATATAAATATAAGATAAAATAGGATTTTTGCCAAACAAATGGTTCTGTCTTAGCTTTCTAGATACCAGTGTTGTCAATCGTAATTCGGACATTCATTAGTACAATATTTTATAGAATGTTTGTTTAAAAGGCTGTGGCCTCAGTTACACTTTTCCTAAATTTTAAATTGATCACTACGCCTTGCATTTGAGGTGTACTAATTTAACAAATCTTGCGCGTATAAAACAAAAAAATTCCTCATTCATTTCTTTATACTACTTATAACAATAGGGCGCGAGCAGAAACGTGACTCGAGGGACCTTGACGTGCTTAGAATCAGCTGATTTGTGTGCGCATTTTGACAAGAACAATGTCATGTTGACAAGATCAATGTTTTAACTTATTTTGATTTTTAATTGCTAAAATGTTATTATTTTTAATTTCATGTATTTTACTGCCTAAAAATTATAAAATATTAACATTTTAGCAATTCAAAATAAGTCAAAACATTAGTCTTGTCAAATTGACAATGTTCTTGTCAAAATGACATGCGTACACAAATCAGCTGATGCCAAGCAAGTCAAGGTCGCTCGAGTCACGTGTCTGCTCGCGCCCTATACGTGTGATTTGTGCAAACCATAATATTATATTTAGATTTAAAGTGAATTGTATATCATTAATTATTACAGTATGAAACACACACATCTGGACCATGAATGTTAAAATAATTTTTTTTCTGTTGAATTCGCAGTAAATGGAGTCTTCATGAAAACAAACCGGGTTCATGGAAGAAGTTGCGATGAAAATATTCGAAAAATATGTTTTTATTTTAGATATATTTAAATTAAAAATATAGTAACAATCAGATCGAAATTAGTTGACAAATATTAAGTTGTAGCCTATGCCATAATAGTGCGTGATGATTCGGTTATTATTTAAAAATATGCATAAATAAGGTAACTACATATAATAACAAAACTATAAATGTTTTTTTTTTAATAGGGAACGTCGAGGCCATCCCATTATCATGTATTGTGGGATGATTCACACTTAGATTCGGACGAATTACAGTGTTTGACTTATCAGCTGTGCCATACATATGTTCGATGTACACGGTCGGTATCCATTCCAGCACCTGCATACTACGCCCATCTTGTAGCATTTAGAGCAAGATATCACCTCGTTGAGAAGGAGCACGACAGGTATAAACATATTTATTATTTGGGAGAACTTCATAAAAATTATAGCCGAATTCATCTAAATCAAATAAAGTGTTCCATTTTATATCATTTTAAAATATCTCGGATAATGACATAGCAAAACCATTTGTATCTCTCTTAGCTAATATTTGGGAACAGATTCATTTAAACTAGTTTCAAAATCTTATCTGTAATCGATTTCAAATTAGACAGCAAAATTTACACCATTAACCCGATAATCCCACTGTAAAAAATTTGTAACTATTTTTGTATAAACGTCTCTTAAAGTGCTGTATCCCACTGTATTTTTTTTTTGTGTCTCCGACTTGTATAAGTAGTTTTACATATGTCTAAATCGTCCAGAAACTATTTACCGGTCTAGGCGGGCAAAAAGATAGGGAAATGGTTATAGGTTGGTATGATTCTGGTGAAATATCTACTTATTAGTTTTTTCAACACAAGAATAGACCTTTTATTAATTTAACGGCTATCTATTTTTATCGCTGCAAATAGCAAGAAAATGGCGCGAACGAATGCAAGTCAAACGTAACGTCAAAAATATTACAGTCATTAAAATACCTGTATTCTCGGTGAAAATTTGCATCGATAGACATTTTAACTTCAATAAAAGCTTTTGTAACTTATTTCGATAAGATTTTTTTAAAGTTATATGAGATTTTTCTCACATTTTACGTCTAAATTTTTTAGAAACAAACGCCATAGATCTCTGTTGTTCTTACTATGCGCAGATCTCCATTGCGCATATCTTCTGTCTCTTTAAATTGAAAAGGTCTATTAGCAAAATGTTTTCAACTTTAATATTAAATTGTTAATTATAACTCAAATGAACACATTTTTAGCTAAATGTAAGTGATTATTGTAGGGATGTTGAAAAATAATTGTAGATGCAGTCGTGGTAAACAGTGTTTATTAAATAATTTAATTAACTTTCCTACATTTTGATTCCAAATGAATCATCATCAGGGTTAGTTAAAGTACAGTTGAAAAATAAGATCATTACATTACAAAATCAAAATTGTAAGAATGAAAATGACAAAAAATATCAAAGGTAATAAACTACGTGCAATACATCAGAAACAAGTGAAGATAACTCAGTTATCTGTACTTCAACTATCCCTGATGATGATTCATTTGGAATAGAAACGTAGGAAAGTTTATTAAATTATTTAATGAACACTGTTTACCAAATTAGGATTAGCTTAAACATTTTTGTGAATCGTTAATTTTTATGAATCTAAATACAACCTACATATTTACTTATGCTGGCAACTGTATTGAATTCTTTTCTATATTTCTATTTTTTTTTAAAAAAAAACCTTACATATATTATTTTGAATTGTTTAGTTCTTTGATAGTGACATTTATCTGTCAGTTACATATATTTAAATAACTGCGTTTTGTTTGTTTAAAGCGTAGGATCTGGGATTTAAATTACAGATAATTTTATAAATTTATCCATAAAATATATAGAAAAAGTATTAATGCAAATCTGTAGAAAATTTAATAATCTTTAATTTTTATAATAACATTAATGTCGAAAAAATAACATTTAAAGGTATTTTTCAAAGAAAAACTATTTTGAGCTTCTAGTAAAGTGCCATTTCCGGTTATCCAATTTTCACCAAAATCTAATGGGCTCTTTCCATTGCAGAAAAAGTTCGAAATACAAAATTTCTGAATGATAGTATTTGAGTTAGAGTGGAGGATCCACACATACATACATACACACAGACATCATCGTGAAAATCTACGGGCCTTAAAACGTGGTCATTTACCAAAATCTCGATATGCGATTTTTAACACGATCCCTATACCTCCCTTACCAATGGTAGCGGGAGGTAAAAACTGCAAAATTTACATTTTCACCTGTATCTAGTGACCTACGCATTTTTGCAAATAACGAAACACTATTAAAGTGATTTCCTAATGGGACAACTTTTGTCTAATTTAACCGACTCCGAATCTCTTAAAGTTTTCGAAATCCCCATGTTGGAAGAGTTCAAATAAATATTAAGTATAATAACTGTACATAAATATATTTGGGTTAATAGTAAATAAAGAAACATAGTTCAGGGTTTATTTCTTTGATTTGTAATACAAAGTTCTGGGTCGCAATGCAAAATGCGGTTTGTAAAATACGCACAGACAATTTGTACGTTATAATATTAATATAGTAAATTATATTTTCAGTGGCGAAGGATCTCACCAATCAGCGTGTTCAGAAGACAGAACGCCAGGTGCGATGGCGCGGGCAATAACTGTGCATGCAGATACGAAAAAAGTTATGTATTTCGCTTAAGTACATTTCGAATTGTCGGAAGCAGATCATTTACACCAAAAAGTTCACAAATTGCAAGTAGATACCTCGTTTTTAATTAATCTTCTTGAAACAAATATCAATAAGTGTTTCCTGGAGTCCAGTTATACATATATTTTATTTTCTTTATTTATACGAAGTGATGTAGCACAGCCGAATTTCTCTTATTAAGGATATATTATGTTATGTTTTAGTAATTATGCTTATAGATTAACATTGTATAGATATCCTAAAAATCACAACATGAGAAATTGGATATTTGCAATGCAATGGAATTTTGTGTAAATATAATAATATTTATCTTATTAAAATTATATTTATATTTGATTATTATATTAGAAAGATTAGTTGCCAAAGCTTTAAACGTAGAATCGTTTTTAATGTTAATAAGTATTTTATGTTTTTTGGCGGTACTATCATTTCTAATAAAATAATAAAACAAATATTTTGCATGTTATTAATTTTTTCTTGATAAATTTTAGGATTTTATTCCGAACAACTATTTAAAATTTATTAGGATAAATTCACAAGGCAATTTAAATATTTACGATTTTATTTCTTACGATAAACGCTTATGTTTCGATCTTTTAGGATCTCTATATATATATGTATATACAAATGAATGTATCTTTTGTGTGCTAAAGTCGTGTGAGTGAGATTTGTGCGGTTTTGTAATCTAACTAAATATACTTAACTCGTCATAATAATAACTAAATATTTTATCGTTAAGCACACAATCAATGACTATTAGAGTGATTTTTAAATCGGCGCAAACTGATAACGGATTTTGATTTGTTCATAATGGTGTCATATACACGTTTAAACTGTAATAATTGTGAAATGTCTTTTTTATTATTGTTAGACATATTATTTTGTAAATATCATTATTATGTACTTTATTGAATTTATATTGATACATATATGCCTTGAAAAAATTATTAGGATATTTAGGAAGATACAAATAATGACAAATTTTTAGTTGTGTTTATTTTTATGCACAAGTATTAATAAAATTTTATTAAGTCAGAATAAGGCAGCACTACAGCCAAGACGTTTTTCAAGTGATATTTCTCCTTCAATGCTACTAATTATTGACAATCAGACGATTGAAATTTAAGTAAATCAATTTTTAAAAGTATATACGGGCCTCATGACAGCTTTTACCTATTTAAAATTCATTCGTTTCATTATTGTAATGTAAATAAAGGTGGTGCAAAATATTTCACCAACAGTTTAGAGTTAGGGACATGAATGAAAAATCCAAATTAACATTAATTTCGTAGGTAATATTTTGATTGAGAGTATGTACAATTTGTCCTTAGCTACACTGAGAAAGATGTTATGACTGATTTATAAAAATGTATATGAGGCGCGGGCAGACACGTGACTTTGACAAGTGCTTGTAGGGCCCCTCAAGGGTGCCAAGTATACAGCTTGTATAACTTGCCTGTGTTGCCAAATCAATTTAAGCGTAAAATTAATAAATTAAATTGTAAAACTAGTTATAATTAATGAATATCGTGTTGTTTTATTTTCTGACACATTAAACTTAATTTTTAAATTAATTTTTATAAAAATAGAGCATTCACCATGAACTGATGGTTTCCTTAAATTTAACGCGCCAAGAAATCTTTGTATCGTAGATGGCAGCATTAATCGCTCTATTTTTATATAAAATATTTTATTTATGTGTTAGAAAATAAAACAACATGATATTCATTAATAATAACTAGTTGTACAATTTTATTTATTAATTTTACGCTTAAATTGATTTGGCAACACAGGCAAGTTACACAAGCTGTATACTTGGCACCCTTGAGGGGCCCTACAAGCACTTGTCAAAGTCAGGTGTCTGCCCGCGCCTCATTGAACAAAAATTTATGCAACCATCGGATATATACATATGTATAGCTGGCGTGTTAAGTTGACTGGATCTGCGCATATTTTGGCTTTTAAATGAATCCCTTTTCGCTTTATACCAATAGGTTAGTTCAGTAATTACGTCATATGTGGCGCGCTTCATTTAAACTATTGTCCTGCCGGTAAATATGTCTTTCAAAGTGAAACTTATTGCCACAGCAAATAAGAACTAGAATTTTAATCAGTTCATTTCGTCGTCAATATTTTACTTAATAAATAAAAGTTACAATTAAACAAAACATATTATCCTAATTTGTAACAACAATTATTCTATTCAAGTTTTAAAAAACTGTACATGAAACTAAATGTTTGTTCATGTTTGTGAAACAACGCGTGAAGCGGCCGGAAGAGCCCGTTTGATAGACAAGCGAACCATATTTAGGTTACAGTACTTTAAGAATACGACATATTATTAATATATTAATGCGGAGAGATAGTTATTTATGTTCCTTAAACTTAGAAGAATTCAAATTCTGAAAAGAAGTTATTTGAAAACGCTCAAAAACACTAACAAAAAATCTCAGTCGGTATGTCGGAAAACTCTCGGATATGCTTGAAGCTGCGCAAACTTGATACTCTGTAGTTCAGAATGTGCAGAGTTGACTTCAATTTGAAATAAAATCTTTGTTATTTATTGTGTATATATTATATTACGAAATAATAGAAAAATGTTTATACTTTAATGTTATTAATATTTCAAAGTCAACTTCTTAATAATAACAATAATATAAGCATCAAACTACAAGCCTTTAGGTTCTGACCCTTATGTGTTCTGTCAATAGAGTCTACTTTGAAAGTATCGTTCTTGCTTAGAATACCCCATTATTTTAGATGCTGACGGAGTCTTTTCTTCGTTATAATAATAGCATTTTATAATTACTATTACATTTCGACGTGTCCAAGTACGAATATTGGGTTCTATGCATTCAAGATCAGTCTCTACTTAACGCGCGGCAGCTATACTCAAATCGGATAAGCAGGCAATGCAAGTCATGACGAAAACTAGTCTAATTAGCGATTTAATTAAATTAAATAATGCGTATATAACCAAAGAACTTTATTTAATTTAAATAAATCGTTAATTGAACGAGCTCTTGTCATGACGTGCAACGACTGCTAGTCCGGTTTGAGTATACATATATCTACATCCATGCGTGCATGCCTTGACTTTCTTCCACTCGGAAACTTCTTTTCTCTTATTACATCATTTATGATGACATCCACTCACTTGGCTTATACAGGCTGGTGACCGCGACCCTAGAACAAATGTAGAGCATAAAATTCTACATCGGAATCAAGCAAAATTAATTTTTCGTGCTCTATAACGGCAGAAATTAGGTATAAAATGTAGAAAATCACCCCAAGAATAAAATTTAACGAATGATAGCGATTTATCTGTCAGTCTAGGTTATTTTAATTTTTATTATTATTTATAGTTTCTGTTGTGAAGAATTATTTATTTAAATTAACAAATAATTGTTCAATTAAACAGATATTACAAATAATACCTAATAAAAATATATCAACCTAACTTGACAGGTAAAACGTCAAATATTTGTAAATTTATCTATCGCTATTTTTGGGGTGATTTTCGACATTTTCATACCTAATTTTTCCCGTTACAAAGCACGTATAATTAAATTTGGGTATTGATTCAGATGCAGAATTTTAAGCTCTACAACTTTTATTTAAAGCATTTATACCTAAAATAATTAGGCAAGCAGAAAATTACGAACCACCATCCTGTATATATACGTAAAGGAATTCTATAATGATAATAAAATATCGCGATATCGAATATCTGAAAGTAACATTTTTGTGGCATTTAACATAAGATTTTCAAAAAGTAAATTGCTAAAACAATAAAAGAAAAGAAACGAATATTTTTGCAAATAATGAGGATATTGAAATATTTTAATGTGATTAAAAATTGGATTCTCTTTATTTTTCATAACTTTTTGTCAACATTTTTTTTAATGGCCATAACTTTGGTCTGTATTACGAGCGCACTTTTATAATAAAATAGTTATTTGTGTACCAAGGCCAAAAAGTGATTTTTTTCGGCCGAGTCTGATTTTAAGCAGACGAGGACGAAATAACATTTTTTGGCAGTGGTGCACACAAAAATTTTTAGTCGACCTTATAAAATTTACAAATTTGTTGGATTTTTATTTATTATTTATTGATATTACTATTTATAACAACTGAACAATTGCAGATATTTGTGACTCTCAGAAGAGTTTACGTTCTCGAAATAATAGATGGCGCTACCTTAAATCGGATAATAATGAAAGCGGCCGAAAATAGATCATTTCAGAAATTTGAGCGACCATTATATTTACTTTTTAAACTAAAAAGTTAGTGCTGTTAAATGGCGGCATTTCAAATTTATACGCGACCCCGGTATTCCGTTTTAAATTTTAGAACTACACAGAAGTTGTTAATATGAATTTAAGTATAAGATATGATTTCAATTCTTATTTTACAAATAAAAACTTATTTTACTGTGTGAAAAAATGAAGTCCCTATATGAATCAATTATAAAAATTGTATTACTATTCTTAATCTAACTTTATTTTCTAAACCAGACAAAACATTTCAAATGGCAATATTTTGTGGATAAGAAGTTTAATACCCGTCATAATTATTTGAAAATCGAAACCAACAAAACAAAAACAAAACTATAAAATTGACAGAACTATGATATAAACAAGGACTGGTACACGGCAATCGGCACTAACTTTTTGTCGCAGTCTAACACTTAGCGCATGCGCTTTGAATTTCTGAAATGGTCTATTGGTCATTTTTTGGCCGCTTTTGCGTATGAAAAATTCATTTCTTTGTTAAGGTCGACTAAAAACACTTTTATGGAGTACACTTTTTACATTAATTCTGAGGAGTGTGCTCCACAAAAATGCTTTTGTTATAAAAGTGCGCTTGTGATACGGGCCTTTTTGCCTTCGTGTAGCTAGAGATATACCGTATATTCAATCAAAAATCATTAAATTAAATTTTATTTGTCCATTTATGTATTTATTTTCAATTGATCATGAAATATTTAATATTAAAAATTGATTAGTTTTATTTTTTCAGCCACCTGAATATATTTAGTTATTATCAAATGTTCGTATTTTATTAATTAAAAATTCATTTTGTGCCAAAATATTTATTATCAATTGGAAATGTGTTTTAAAACTTGCCAAATTATTGTTTACAAAAAAGTGAGCCTCTTGTTTGAGATGAAGGTGTAAATATCAATATAAAATTAATTTAAATTTGTTACTTTCTTATAAATATGCCAGCATCTCATATGGGAGTGGCAGCTTTGTTGAGCGTGGAATTTATATTTAATTATATTAATATTGTTTTCGAAGGCCGACATATTATTTAATATGAAATTCTAAATGATTATACTTTCATTGTTTGCTCATATTCTTCTTGTGCCTGAATTAAATTCTCATCAGTTCACTCTAGTCAATGTTTGAAAAATTTTAATTTTATTCAATTTTAATTTTACATATTTAAATTGTATTTATCATCACATTAGATTGTATTCTCTTGCCTTAAATTGATTTTGAAACAGATTAAAACAAATATTATACATTGTTTATAGCTTTTTTCATTTTAAATTGTTTTTTGAGGCCTATTATTTTTACACACGTTATATAAAAGTAACTGACATCAATGTAATTATTATGAACCAAATAAAATATCTTATGGATTTTAAAGTGCGGAAACATATTTTTAACATAAGTTCCATGTATGAATATATAATAGATATTTATTAATTCCCGTAATAAAATAATAATATCGTGTTTAATATAAATACCAATATTCTTACTGACGTACGGTAAATTTTTTTGTAAATAGTAAGAATTAAATGAGTTCGTGTATTTGTCTAATGACAATAAGACCAGATATGTAAGCGGTGATACCACATTCCAAATGTGTAAAACAATATTACTAAAAATTAATTACACGCTAAGGAATTCATAATTCAATATTTGTCGAAGCAACAAATATAAATATATGTACAGGAAGTTTATTAAAAACCCGGACATAGGGATTTAAAGTGGGAAATTAATGTTTAGTTCCCATTGATGCCAATTTAATTATATTATACATAAAACACAACTCTGCATTTTTTAGTACAAAACAAAAAAAAATCGCCTATGGTGACCAACGACCAAATATAACTAGACAAAACTTCATGTGGTTTGTTTTGATTTCGGCTGGCCAGATAGAGAAACTAGAGATAGAGATATGTCTTGTCTAGTCCGAGAATTTCTCATTAGAGACCACCACTAAGACCACGTAGAGTATCAGTGTCTAGTTTGAACGTTGGTCACTAGAGGCCAAGTGTTCTTAGTTAACATTAGGGTACCTTTATAACCAGGGTATGGCCATGGGCCAAGATTGCCGCCATTGTCGGTAATTCATTTCCTTATTTATTTGTAATAAAGGTGATATTATATTATAAAAGAATATTAAATTATCACACTGTGAATTTATAAAGGTAATAAAAATTCATTAATTTAAGAGATACACAATTATTATTAATATTTACATTTAGAGGTTATGTAGAATATGACATGGGTTATTATTATCACATCCAATTTAATATCTGTAGTTCTTATTTACATAATAATTGTATATTCTAAACTTACCTTTTAAAATTTAAATGATTGTGCTTAATATTGGTAATTTATAGTTGTTTTCAATATGACAGTAATCGTGGTGGGAATCTTAACAAACTACACAAGTAAATAAAATAAAATATATTACTTACACTATAAATACGCATTAAAATGATAATTAAATGTGTTTTTCATTAAAATAAAACAAATATCCACGAAAATACATAATAATTTGCGCAAGAACAACACATATAACAGATGTCCCGGTAATGGCGGACGAAACGTGAGCCACGCCATGGCCATACCCTGGTTATAAAGGTATCCTAGTTAACATTTCCTGGTTAACATGTAAGGTTAACATTAACAGTTTAGTTAAACTGTTACGCCTACACATTAACAGTTTAGTTAAACTGTTGATGTTAACCTTAGATGCTAACCACGCAATGTTAACTAATAACACTTGCGCCTCTAGTGATCAACGTTCAAACTAGACACTGATACTCTTTGTTGCCTCAGTAGTGGCCTCTAGTGGGAAATACTCGGATTAGACAAGACATATCTCTATCTCTAGTTTCTCTGTCTGGCCAGTCGAAATCAAAACATTGAGAGAGGAGGGATAGGGAATATTTTATATAGTTATATTTGGTCGTTGATGGTAACCGAGTAAACTTAATTTAAATGGTGAAAATAAATCAAGTATGCGATTATGCCAGTTTAAATTAAAAATTCGCGATTTAAGTTAGTTTTGCCGCCATATTTTGTGACGTCACAATGCGGTCTAGCCAAGTGACAGATGAACTAAAAACTAACCCAGTTGTCTGTGGGAACAGCTATGTTTAAGATAGTTTATTATTTTGTTATATGCAATGGTAGTGAAATTAAAGGAAGTTTTGTGTTTTTTAAAAGCATCGGCTGAGTCCAGAAATTATAGTGAGGGAGAAGAAATGATTGATTCCGGACACATAATTACATGTGAAAAAAATTCGTTGAAGGAGATAAAAATTAAATAAATATTTTACTTTTGTGATCACTTTTTAACAACTTTTAAAGCAGAATTACTCAAATTGACGTTTACATGTTACAGTAACATCGGCAAAATTACATGCTGGCCGCATTGTGACGTCATTTTTAAGAGTTTCATGAGTTGGACACTAGTTGGCGAGCATTTTTCTTGATTCGCGAATAAATGCAGAATTTAAACGTATAATACTTAAAATTAAATAAGAAGCAATGTGGCTATAAAACAGATTTCCTTCCATTTTAAACCTTTTATTCGAGTTTTTGATGAACATCTGTATATATTTGTAAATATTAACAAGTTTTGTGAAACAATTTAGAGAGTATAATACAAAATTAATAGAAGATAATTAATTGAAAACAATATAACAATGTAAATATTTGTATTTAGAGTACGTTTGTTTCCATTATGATATCAAATCTGCCCTTTGTAACTAAGTTATTTATTAATTTTATAATACGATATCTTTATTTACAAATTTAGATTTTAAGTTATGGAAATGTGGCCACTCGATTATTTTAAGTCTTGCATTGTAATTAGTCATAAATCTTATTGTCGTAATGTTCGTTGCCCAATTTCCTTCTAAAATCATTAATGGAAATTAGCCTTATAATATAAAAAGTCGGTGTAATATTTTTAAGGAATTAACATTGCAGTTTATTATTTCTTCGCATATCGAATTAATAAATTTATGTATAAGTGTAGATCTCAGTCGTCACTATTTCATTAAAAAAAATAAGAATTCAATAGCTTGGATACTTATATGTGCAGATAAATGTTTGTAAATGTTGAAATTAATTGATAGAGAAATTTATTGTTGTATTAAATAGTATCATGAAATTCAATATTAAATGATTGCATTATTTACCGTCGGTGATAGTGGGAAATGTATATAATTACTTATTTAGATAAATAATTAACATATATTATTTTGTAAAATCCGACCAAACAAAATATAAGGGATATAGATTATATTAACTTCTAAATCGGTAGACGGTAGATGTTCAATAATTTTATACAATATTAATTATTAACCGATATGAATAAACGTCTAACAATATTAATTTACAGTATTATTAAAATTGATTGTGAACGGCCGCTTTACCTACTTTTATATAACGGTTGTAACACGAAAAACGGGCCTTAGTCGTTTAATTTTTCCTTGACAAAAATTGGGCTATTAATTTTAGACAACAATGCTTCAAATAATTTTTGCATGTTTTGTAACCGAATAAATAGAACTCGTTGCCGTCTGGTGGCAAAATTAAGAACTTGCCAAAAAAGTAATCAAATTGTTGTGTTTACCGTTGTCATAGTTCCCTTTAAACAATACTGCACTTCAAATCAATTTACATTTAAAAATATATGAACTTATTTACTTATTTCCCTGTCTAATAATGTACAAGTTCTGACAATTACTCTTCTCGCCGGCCATTTTGTAAAATCGGTGCTGCCTCTATCGGTCAATTTATTTGAATTTTCGCTTCATATATGTGTAGTAGGGGATTAAAGTTCCATATTAAAAAAAAAACAGCGAACTCAACCAGTTTTTTTAAAAAACGCTGAAACACGCCGATTTTAATTTTTAAAAATACATATGTGCGTTTTATCTTTCATTTGTTTTTCAGTTACGAATCACAAAAAAAATTAAATGACATTAGGTACGTTCTATTGGTGTCAGAAATCTTCCTACTTCTTCTAGTAGAACATCAATGGTCGTTATTTTGTGTCAAAAAAATCTAAATATTCCTACGAATCATTCCAACTTCAGAGTTGGAAGCGTTGGCAGGAAGAAATGTAGAGTGGAGATAAATTCAAAATTTTACTAGCTTACTGTCGCGCGTACATTTCTGTCACATTTGTGAATATTTAGAGTAGACTGTGCTCAACAAAAATATCTCCTTTACGTTTTTATTATTTAATATATTTTTTATATAATTATAATCTCTGTAATATTTGCATAACAACATTTTGAAGATCCAAAATAAACATACAAAGTTATCTTTACTAACAATAACACATAACCACTGCCACTGTTCTATTGTATTTATTTTCTTACTTGACAGCACTTGACAGTTATTTGCTACTGAGCGTTCTACTGCTTTAAGAATATTCTTATTCTAGTAGGAATATTTCTGACACCGATAGAACGTACCTAATTGAGTTTTATTTGCGGAATCCGATAGCGATTTTTCTTCACTGTATTATGTAAATAAATCATAAGGTTGCAGTAGAAAATTTCTGAGAAAAATCGTATTTAATATTAATGAATAATCAAGATTCCTAGATTTCATTTTTCAATTTAGAATTGATAAATTCCAACGACTAGTTTTTAACTAATCATGATGCAAAACACTTGAAAATTCAACCAATGGGAACAGTATTATATTAATAAAACTCCGTTACCCCGACAAATTTCCGCTACCAAGTAAATAAACTGTTGTTATTATTTATAACTGTCAGTGTAACAATTAATATTTCAAGTTTAAAAATAAAATATTTAAATTGTTTCATTTTGCGTTGTCTTTGGAATTTATCTCACCAAATACCACACGACCTCTCTGATTTTCTCAGGTAAACTTTTATTTTTAAGTAATCATTCTTTTCTGCTTTTAAGCAAAATCACTCAAGCTAACATTAGGTAAAACCCCTCCTCCTTCGGAGTCAGGATTTACCATGCAGTTTGCTTTCGTGTTTGTTGCTAAGCAAAAAAATTCGTGCAAAATAAAAATTTATCGATAATTTTTTAAAAATCTTTAAACATTTAATGTTGATGTTATGATAAAATATTTCTAATTAATGAAACATCATAAACGAAAAATTCTAAACTGAAAAATGAAATCTAGGTATCTTGATTATTCATTATTATTAAATGTACAGCTTGATACTTCTCAGAAATTTTGTTATGCAACCTTCTGATATATTTGCATGATTATAAAGGGAAGAAAAATCACTATTGGATACCACTACTAAAAATCTATTTTGCCATTTAATATTTTTTGGTGTCATAACTTAAAAAATGAAAGTAGGAAGGTGAATCGCACATATTAATGTGTATTTTTAAAAACTAAAATCGACGTGTTTCAGGGTTTTTAAAAAAACCGGTTGAGTTTCCTGTTTTTTAAAAATAATTCATACTTAAATCCCATACTGTATAACAAAATAAAAGACGGACATAACAATGATGCATTAATTAGAAAAATATGCAATCTATTTCTGTAGTTACTAACGACGATCACTGGACTCGAAAAGAGTGCTGTATTCGCTCTTTTGAGTCATCATTATTGAAAATGCAGATTTATTCATACGCAGAAGAAGTTTAACCTTATTAAATAGTATTATTTTGATGCATTTTATAATTTTTGACAGGTAAAACAAAACATGCACAATATGTAAAATGAGGTTATTGAATTGGATGCAGAATTTAATTCTTTACAACCTTTATTTGAAGCATTATTGTCTAAAATAAGTAGGCCACTTTTGCCGTAGGATCTCTCTTTTCTTGTTCCCTGTTAAGTATGATGCACAACAAAAAAATTAACGTAGCGGTAGAATTAGTGGCAGTGGTAGTGGCCTGGGTAAAAGATTGAATGCGTTATAGCAAATGTATTCGTTCACATCCAAAAATTAAGAAAATTAGTAGTAGCGCAGTGGGAATGGCAGCGGTAGGAGTTTGCAATCTCTAAACTTCTACGTTGCCACTACGCTACCGCTTAATTTTTTTGACAGTTTTGACGTTTATTGACATCTGATTTCATAAAATGAGCAATAGAAAAGTGATCATTTTGTGGTGTGCCTCAGATGTTGCGCTATATAAACAAACAGACTTATTAATAAACTTTACACAATTAAAAGTAAACACGTAACTTACCATTTTCGCCTATTTCAAAGGCAATTTGTGCCCACGCATTTTCTTTTTTTGAAATAATTTTAAACTCCCTTAATCTCTTCGCTTATCTCACACAATGAAGTGCTTGTGGATAAGTGTAATTAATAAGTCATCATCTGTCAGTTGCTTTTTGTGTAAAAATAAAATGACAGCTATAACTGTCAACCTTATACCCTAGTAATTTATAATAAAAAATTCCTAGAAACTATAATTTCAATAATTTTTCATTGTGAACGTAAATAATTTTTACTATAAATTTCTTACGCTACCGACGCCACTAATTCTTACGCTACCGCTAATTTTTTTTATTCTGAATGGACCTTTACACCGAATACTAGGCTATTAATTAAATTCTGCGAAAAAAATGTAAAAATAAGTTGTTATTCATTTGTTTTATTAAATAATGTTTCATATTTACATTTCCCACTTAAGATTTCATTGTTTTAGTTCATGTGCACTCATTTATTATAGAATATCACTGCAAAACTTCAGACTTTTTTTAATAAGTATACATACATTTCGCTTTAATGTGTTTCAAGTGACAATTACCAGTAAGAGTCTTTCATAAAATGCCATTGAATTTCAATGCAACTGCAAGGAGACATTATTCTTATACACAGGTAAAAATTTGACAACCACTTACAAGGGAAAATAGAATATAAGCTTTTTGAAGCCGGGTCGTATATTTATAACGTGACTATTAAATGTAAGAGCAGCAAAATAACTTATGAAGTAGTGTTATACAATTTTAAATTAGGGAATAAAGGAACACATGCATATAGTAATAATACATATATGAGAATATATCAGTCGTTATTGTATTTTTAAATAAAATTTGTTATGAAAACAAAATTTAATCGTTAGGTTTGTAATTAAAAATGATATTTTGACAGTCTTCTACACACGAATATAATAAATTATGAATGGAATTTCCAATTTAATGTAACACCAGAAATATTTTAGTAATTAGTGTAGGCTGTTAAAGTATTATGAGGATGTCGTAAAATCTCTATATAAGGAAAAAATACATTTTCATACACCTCATCATATGATATATTTGCTACATTATTATTACTTTTTTGCGTTATATTATTTATTTATAAATTATTACCTACGTATGGAGACTTTTAAGACACCTGTATTTCATTTATTATTAATAAATTTGTCCATAATTTCATCATGATAAAAATATGAAATGTTATTAAATGCAAGAGCTAATTTTGTTGAACGGCAATTAATATTTTTATGGTTATAAAATATGTAAAATGAACGGTTTTACTAAAATCATGAATGCATATTTAAACTAATTCAAATTTAAAATAACTGTTTTATATTTTCATAAACGATTCGTTATAGTAAATTTTTAACCAAAGTTTAAATATAAATGTGTTTTGTAAGATCGGTCGTTAGTGTATTTCATTATGCATTAAAGATTCTATAAAGAAAAACACCAAATGAATAAAACCATATCAAAAAATGTATGCGTTATCTTTGTCTGTAATGCATTTGTCAAATACACGTATGTATTTATTATATTTTGCCCTTTAATATTGCCAGGTTTTGTTAAATGTGTATTATTTATGTTATCTTAAGAACTGTACCTTTATATTACATCTTTCATTGAAATTACAGATAAAAAAAAGCTACTTAGGCATTACTTCCACAATTAGGTAATATAATTTGAAATATACGTATACAAGAACATAATTTATCATGCAATAAATTAATTTAAAATACACTTTCATTTACTTATTTTCGGTACGATGTACAATTCAATTTCAACAGAAGAAAAAAAAACACTGTAAATTTACACTTGCTAACTATAAATTAGCAATTGCTAACTGTAAATTTACACTTAATAACTGTACATTTATACATAACTGTAAATTTTACACATAACTATCTATAAATTTACACTTACTAACTAAATTTACACTTACTAACTGTAAATTTACATTTACTAACTTTAAATTTACACTTACTAACTGTAAATTTACATTTACTAACTTTAAATTTACACTTACTAACTGTAAATTTACACTTACTAACTGTAAATTTACACTTACTAACTGTAAATTTACATATAACTAACTGTAAATTTACACTTACTAATTGTAAATTTACACTTACTAATTGTAAATTTACACTTGCTAACTGTAAATTTATACTTACAACTGTAAATTTACACTTGTTAACTGTAAATTTACATTTCCTAACTGTATATTTACACTTACTAACTGTAAATTTTAACTTGTTAGCTGTAAATTTATACTTGCTAACTGTGAATTTAGTAAGTGTAAATTTAGGAAGTTAACAAGCGTAAATTTTTCAGCTAGGAAGTGTAAATTTACAGTAAGTGTAATTTACAATTAGTAAGTGTAAATTTACAGTTAGCAAGTGTAAATTTACAGTTAATAAGTGTAAATTTACAGTTAGTTAAGTGTAAATTTACAGTTATCAAGTGGTAAATTTACACTTATCAAGTTTAAATTTTCTGTTAGTAAGTGTAAATTTATAGTTAGTTAGTGCAAATTTACAGTTAGTATTTGTAAATTTACAGTTAGCAGGTATAAATTTACAGATAGTGTAAGTTTGCAATGTCTTTTTCTTGTGTTGATCCTTCCGCAACAATTCACCCAAATATTTTGAAAATAAAATTTATTATCTTCATAGAAAATATGTAGTTATTTATGCAATAAGTGAAATAAGTTTATTTTTATTGCATGAAGAGTACAGGTTGCGTGACGAGGCGTACCTAGTGTTACTAGTACAAGTGCAAATGACTGCATGCGTTGCGTATAATATTTTTTCTACGGTTGAATATTATTGACTAAAAGTAGCCATTGTAGATTACATTCTTTTCACATTCTGCAATGAAGGTCTACTCATGTGTAGATTTTTGTCTACTTTTTGCACGGATGTAGAAAAAATATTTTAAATATGTCGTTGTTTAATGCTCTTTTTTTCTAAAATCCATTATAGTAAAAATATTACAAAATTCCGTCATGTTTCACAATTTACAACTTCTGACTCAACTTTTCAGTCATCGTCAGGAGTACGTTCCACGCGGTCGAAATCCCATACATCGAAATTCCACGCGGTCAAAATCCACGCGGTCGAAATGTACCCCCACCACTTTGTCCGTTCTGAATAAATACAAATATTAAATGTACAGGTACATTCTTTTCCTGCTTCATTCATTAAATAGTTCGTTGTATAATAATATAATATGTTTTTAAATTTCTTTTTAATATATTATCTTTGACGCGGAACTACCACGAAGCATAAATTGTTAGAATGCAATACGATCAATAAAGAGAGCGGTACGGGAGCGAGGGATTTGTATCGTGTAACATTTCGACCGGGTGGGATTCGACGGCGTGGAAATATTTGTATTTCTGCAGAACGGACAAAGTGGTGGGGGTACATTTCGACCGCGTGGGATTTCGACCGCGTGGAATTTCGACCGCGTGGGATTTCGATCGCTTGGGATTTCGACCGCGCGGGATGCTTCGATCGTCAGAAGCTGGCCTGTACAACTAGTAATCACAGACGCATTTGGCGCTATTTGGTGCTCATCAGTGTGGTGTAACCTGTGGCCTCTGTCCGGTCCACAATGAGTGGCCTCCTGGAGCAGAGGCACCGACTTTGCTGGCAGCATTTAAAATGGCTTAGTCAAAGCTTCTCTCCGTAGATGGCTCTGCTGGTACTAACATACCTTCTACAGTCTTCATACCATTGTTAAAGATTATATGATCGCTGCCAGCACAACCATTCTGTGCTCCAGCAGTCCACTCACTACTGATAAGCACCAAATAGTGCCAAACGCGTCTGTGGCTACCAGTTTCTGACGATGACTGAAAAGTTGACTCAGCAGTTGTAATGTTGTAAATTATAAAAAACATAACGAAACTTTGACATATTTTTACTATGTTTGTTTCACGGAGAAATTCGCAATTTGCTTGCAATTTGCATTTTAATTTAAAATCCATTATTTTCAAAATGTTTAAGTGACCATAAATTTTTTATACATTCTGTGTGTTCAGTACTATATTTTTCCAGTGTAATATTCCATTTTCTTATCATTTCTTCTTTAATAAGTGTCCGATAAAACTGTTCATATTTAATAATCATGTCACAGGTAAATAGTTATTTTACATATTTTTTCCTATACTTCGTTTCAGATAAGAATGGATTATATATTTTGACTGTCATTTGTCTAATAAAATAAACATAGGTAATTAATTACATTTTGTAATTATAAATATTAAGGTATCGCACATTTTTATGAACAAAGGTTTGTTTCTTGAATTTAAATTGTTTATGTAGCGTATGTAAACCAATCGGCTGTCAATCGCCATTTACACTATTTTTATCTGGAGAGTTGTATAGGTAAATATCATCATGCCGGGACGAATAGCTTTATTGTCTTGTCTAATTTCCAATGACAGGGTAAATACATTTAGTAAAAGAAAAATGATTTTCCTAAAATAATTATTTACCTGTAAACCTGTGTACCAGGTTTAAAACAAAATGCAGACCATATGTGAAAATTAAGAGGGCTATGTATGGAAATAAAACAAAAAGAAAAACAAATGTGTGACTTATTTGTCAAATATTTTGTCTTTAATAATAATAAGAATTTGTTAAATTATGAAATAAATCTTTGATTAATATCCCGAAAATAATGGCAATTTTTCTATATTCGAACAAGATTTTTTTAAAAATAAAGCAAAATAATATATTCATATACAGAGTAATAATTTATTTCATGTAGGACCGGGCTTAATTGGCAATTTTATATATTTCATTTAAGCCTTAACATATTATTACAGGCTGTTGTAGGCTATATCTATCACTATATACCGAAAGTTATGTTGAAAACGTACGTAAAAATATAAATTTTATTTAAAAAAATTAAGTTTTTATTAAATTAAGAAAGAACATTTTCTGTGACGTCATTATTTCGAACTGGAGAAAGGAAAGCATATTTAAGAATGTAACCAATAGATGGCGTGCGAGTTTTAACATTAGTTCATTTTTCTCACCGTCTCGCTTGTTTATTATTTACAATTTGCGTGGTTTCTGTTACTTTTATTACGTATTTTGAAAGATTTTAGCTTAGCTTATACTTGTACAAGATTAAAATGACGAACTAAAATATGAACCTGCAACTATTATTCAAGCGTCAAACAGGTGATATGTCATGGTTAAATTACCCGTACATGCCGTTGCTATGGGGCGTACCAGTGCGATGGCTTTATGGCCATTCATTGGTGCGGCGCAAGTGCGGCGTAAGTCTACGTCATACATGGCGGTAATTTAAATATTCAAATTTCATTAATTTTTTTCTGCGTATTTTATTTGCTCACTACTTTAGTAACTGACTGTTTTAAAAAGTATTACGTTTTTAAATGAACTCGTCGTGCTTAACCTAACCAAACAGGGTAGTCCAGTCAAATAAAGATTTTTGTATATATGCATGTTTCGATGTTCTAAATAAGTACAAGACAAAATTCTAAAAATATGAGTATGGCAATGGGGGAGTTTTCGAATTTTTGAATTTTTTATGTTTAAATATTTTTAAATCTAAAGCGTTTTTACTTTTATATTTTGTAATTTTTTAAAATATGCCGGAGAAAAAAAAATGTTACCCTTTGCAATATTTTCTTCCCGCCATTACGGCGTACATAACATCAACTATGTGCGAATTAGGTCTCGACATACGTGTTCAAAACGTGCTTTATAGAAAGAGACAGAAGCATAATACGGCTACCTTTTTATGTTTACTTTTAACACGACAATTAAATTTCGGTGTTTATCCTAATTTCTAGGTTTTCCGTTTAAAATAAAGTAAATAAATAAATATATCATCACGGCTCATTACCCAGTGCTGGGTGTGTCAATCTGCTTTGTACACAGATATCGGTAAGGATATATTTGCACCGTGCGGGCGCTTACCAGGCGTTGCCTCACGGGCACTCATTGCTGGCGTGGAGAGTGCACCACAGGGGTCAATTTTGTGCCATTTAAAATTGGATATATTTGGCGTCGATCGGGATCGAACCCGGTTCCCCAGATTCTCGACCTGACAATCAGGCACGCAGCCACGAGACCCCATGTTTAAAATCAAATAATTTGCTTTTTGCGATTTGACATTGAAATGAACCTTTTCAATTTAAAGAGATAGAAGATATGCGCAATGGGGATCTGCGCATAGTAAGAACAACTGAGATCTATGGTGTTTGTTTCTAAAAAATTTAGACGTAAAATGTGAGAATATCTGAGATAACTTTAAAAAATCTTATCGAAATGTTACAAAAGCTTTTACTGAAGTTAAAATGTCTAACGATGCAAACTTTCACTGAGAATACAGGTATTTTAATGAGTGCAATATTTTTGACGTTTCGTTTGACAGCCCAACTGGCAGTTATTCGCGCCATTTTCTTAAGGCGATTTCGGGCGACAACCGTTCACTTGCGGTATGTTGCGTTCAGGTACGTTCACACATTCGGGCGCTAGGAACAACATACCCGGTATGCTTGGATCAGTGCTCACAGCTGAACGGGTTTGCGAGTCGGGTCAGCTCTCTATTCACTATTTCTATCTCTTTTTATCATGTCTTTTTTTGAAATGTCAAAAGTCAAAACAGTCGGAGTCGTGGTCTTATGTCAAACAGGGTTTCGTTGACTCTTTTTTGGACAAATATGGAAAAAACTATCTTTGTCCGTTAATGCATTTTAATTGTCAGACACTATTTTTGACAGTTTTAAATGTCGCAGAATATACATAACCACCAAGCACGGTGTCAACAAGTGAACCAACGATTTTTGGCGACACCATTAACCATATCATACCGTAACTAATCGTAAGTAATCCGAAGAAGTGAACGGGTATGTCGCCCGAGTTCGCCTTTACTATTTGCAGCGATAGAAAGAGATAGCCCTTAAATTGAAAAGGTCCATTGACGTTTCAATATCAAATATAGAAGCCATACGTTCATGTTTTCATTCTGAACTAGCGCTCATAGCGGACAACTGCGGCGAACCAAAAATGCCGCATACGTCATCGTCTTGCGGGCGATTTAACTATCGATAAATTTAATATCGTGCAAAATACGCTATGTTTTATTACTTTTATTGCATTTTTAGTAATATTGCAGGTATAGTATTGCAGTAATATGGAAAAATCATTACATTTCAACATGATTAAACTCACCCTTTGCTCTGCTGATATTTTTAGGATTTTGTTCCATACTTGTTTGTAACATCGAAACATACGTGTTTACAGTCTGGCATTTTTATGTCTAATTTGACTGGACTAGAGTATAATCAATAAAATTTCACACAAAATCAGGCTTTTCCTGTAAATTAATGGTTCATTTATAGCAAGTAGTTCTATTATTTTTTCCTTGTTAATGTGTTTACACCCCGAATATAATAATAATAAAATAATAATAATAAAATCTTTATTGACCGTATGCCAAAGGCGAGGTTCAGCCAAGGGCTGTTCTTTCACCTAACCCGTACAGTGATTATAACAGATATTTATAAGTCAACAAAGTATTTTGTTTACAAAAAATTAAATTTAAACAAAGATTAATAAAAAATAAAATGCATAGAAAAAGGAAAAAGGCACAGGTCGTATAGGTGTTATGAAATCGGAAAGCCATTACAGACTAAATATATGAATAATACAATTTTTTTTACATGATATTTGAAAGAACCATAAGCAAGAGATTTTAAATTTTCAGGTAAAGCATTATATAAAGATGGTGCTAGATATGAAAAAGCTGCCTTGAATTTAGATTTTCTGTACAAATCTTTTATTCGTAGCTTAGGAACTAATTTATTCGTTAAATAATGTGGAGTACCAGTTAATTTTACTTTGTGTACGAGACAGAGATAGGAAGATTTCATGCGATCGTCTATGCTATGGTATTCATTTTAGCACGTATTCGGTACTGAGATATATGATCGTACTTACATACACCGTAAACAAAGCGTAAGCATGAATTTTGAAAAAGGGTAATTCTATTTTTTTCCGTCTGTGTTAGAACAGGAATGTAGACGCAGGAGCAGTAATCTAAAATCGGCAAGATTAATGTATTAACCAGGCGTAATTTAACCTCTGTGCTTAAATCATGTCTGAACTGATACAATTGTCGCATAAGTGTAGTGTTGTACCGTCGACATATAAATAGCTATGAAAACAATGGAGATCTGTGTTATTATTGACATAATATTTGACAGATAAAACCTTATACATTCATCTGTTGTTTTCTATACAAAATAAATATTGATAACTTAATATTTTACAAATCTTTGTTTAAGCAAAACAAATGACTTATTTATGTCTCAATTATTTCTGATGTAGATATTTTGATCTTTAATACTAAATATGACAGCTAATAAAGACACTTATACTATTTTCATGTAACAACAAATAATTGTAAAAGTTATTATAACGTATTTAGTAACATTTTTGTTATTATTAGAGATGTTCGTATAATGGTATAGTTTCTTATGTATTTGAATTTTAACATATCGCTTTATTTTGTATTATTTAAGTGTACGATAATGTATTTTACGACAAAATATAAATTATTGACCATTTATGTGTGTATTTTAATTTATTGTAACCTAATGATATAAATATTGGATAAATGAATAAGTTTGTTCAGTGGGGACTTATGATTTTATAATTTCACTGTTGTCGTCTACTGAGTTCAGAAGATCCAGAAGTAACCTTCTAGACAAAGACGACAAGCTCGAAGAAAGAGACAGCAAAGCACTACCATGACCTCTCAGATAGAATCAAAAACAGTATTTTTAAATGTGTTGGATAATATTGTGTTTTGGTATTATTATTTTTTTTAGAATTTATCTTCAACCAACAAATCATGATTATAACAAAATTGATTACTCATACATACGAGGTGCTACCCAAAAGTTACCGTAATTATTTTTTTAAAAAAAGCTGTATTTATTAAAACTTCAAACCAACAAATTATCTCCTTCAAAATAATACCCATCTACAGTTATACACTTTCCACTGTTCATAACACTTTTTGTAGTAATTTTTTTCAATAGCATTTAGAACCACCTGCGATATAGTTTGAATCTCCTCAACAGCCTCAAATCTCTGGCCTTTTAGTTTGGTTTTCATTTTTGGGAAGACGAAAAAGGCGCAAGGAGCAAGGTCTGGTGAGTAAGGGGGATGAGGAAGAACATTTCTTTGCGTGGATGTCAAAAATGTGTGAGCCGGTGCATTGTCCACGTATAAGTTACCCGTTACTGTAGTACCCCTAGGCAAAAATTCGCGGTACACAACCCCGGTTGTGATTCGGGCGACCTTAATTCGATTCCGACCGACGTCAAATTGAAAAATATTTTAGCTTTCAAATAGTACAAAAGTGAATCCTGTGGTGCTCTCTTCACGATAGATTTGAGAACCTCTGAAGTGAAGCCCGGTAAACGCCATCAAAGATACAGATATATTATCCTTTCGGAAATCTGAGAATAAAGTAAAACACCCAGAAATGGGTATTAAGCCATGATATTTTTTTATTAATATCGGTAATATCTTGCATATGGTTTGACAAAAAAGGAAAAAAAAAACAACGATAGGATTAGAAAAGGATAAAATCATTGGCGAAGAAGATTTTTTTGTTAAATAGAGAAAATTTATATACCGGATGTCTTTTTGTCATATAGGAAATACAATGTTAATTTTCTTATTTCGTTCTAAATTTTGACCAATATTGATTTTACAGTGAAAGTATAAAAACACATAAGATGTGCAGAATTAAAAACTGAATCCAATGAGATCGTATTTATTGATATTAAACGGTCTGTTCATGAACGTAAATTAAAATTGACATTTGTCATGCTATGAATTTATTTGTTTGTGCATTACGGAGCAGAAGAAACAGAAAAATGAAGTTGTACAGATTTGAACAAGTAAGGGGAATTTTTTTAAAGGTTGATAAACTGTATAGTTTGGTTATAAAATTAGAAGAATTTTGTCTTCCTGTCTTAAAAAAGAAAAAATAGAACCGATTGGAGACGTCAAAACTATTTGGGAAGAAAATTTCAAGATCATATTTTGTCACTTGGGATATAGTGTAAACTTAAATTTTTTGACTTGTAATTACTGCATTGTGGCACTGAGTAGTATCTATGGCATTTACTGGTCATTATTTAAACCTGAAAATGTAATATGCACGATTAAATTTTTTTTTAGGATGTAGAGATGCTACCTGAAAGTAATATCTATGCACGACTAAAAATATTTTTTGGGGTGCATAGATGCTACCTGAAAGTAGCATCTATGCACGAATAATTTTTTTTAGGGTGCGTAGATGCTACCTGAAAGTAGCGTCTATGTACAATTAAATTTTTTTGGGGTGCATAGATGCTACCTGAAAGTAGCGTCTATGTACGATTAAAATTTTTTGGGGTGCATAGATGCTACCTGAAAGTAGCATCTATGCACGAATAATTTTTTTAGGGTGCGTAGATGCTACCTGAAAGTAGCGTCTATGTACGATTAAAATTTTTTGGGGTGCATAGATGCTACCTGAAAGTAGCGTCTATGTACGATTAAAATTTTTTGGGGTGCATAGATGCTACCTGAAAGTAGCATCTATGCATGATTAATTTTTTTTTGAGGTGCATAGATGCTACTTGAAAGTAGCATCTATGCACGATTAAAAAATTGAAAGTAGTATCTAGGGGTACCCCTTGCGATTTTTTCAGTTTTTCATTTTTGGGCCATATCTCAAGAACGGTTATTTATATACCCCTAGCGATATCAGCATTAGATTCTACGAGCAAAATTACATAAGCCTACCAATTTTCATAATGTTTGAACAACTATTACAATCTCCAGAAGGAAAAGTCTGAAAACTGAAAAAATCGCAAGGGGTACCACTTGCGATCCATATCGAATACTGTTGAAATGAATACAAGTACATAAACACTGACAAACACAATGACAGCTTTGAAATATTTTACGCTGTTGCCAATGTAATTTGTGATATAAGTTAAGTTCGCATTTAAATTTGCTGGTGCAACGCAATTGGGGTATAAGACCTACTTAAGTAGCACTTCAATAATCAACAACTTAAGTTACTGTGGAGAAACCGGGCATTAAATAAATAACACAAACTTAACAGTTTGAAGTATAACAACATGGACAAAACAATAAAAAGTGTCCTCATGGCACTCTGTAAACAGGTTAGAAATGTGAATTTTAATTTACGTTTATTTCGTGAACAGAGCGTTTAATATCAATAAATAAGGTATTGTTCGATGCAGTTATTATTTATTTGAAATTTTGAAAAACAGTTAAAAATTCAAAGTAGGTGACGTCTGGCGGCAGATTTGTGAACTAGAGGAATAAGGAAACGTTGATAGCATACATTGAAATGTATGTAATTTTAAACAGGTTTAATTTATATTTGTTGTAAAAGAAAGTGACATATATAGTGTGTATTACATTTTCAGATTTAAATAATGATGAGTAAATGCCATAGGTACTGCTCAGTGCCACAATGCAGTAATTACAAGTCAAAAAGTGTAAGTTTACACTAAATCCCAATTGACAAAATATGATCTTGAAATTTTCTTTCCATATAGTTTTGACATCTCCAATCGGTTCAATTTTTTTCTTTTTTAAAACAGGATGGTAAAATCCTTGTAATTTTATAGCCCAACTATACTATTTATCAAGTTTTCTCCTCACTTGTTCCAAATCGGTACAACTTAACTTTTCTATTTCTTCTGCTCTGTAATACACAAATCCATAAACAAATAAATTAATAGCATAATAATAATAACTTTTGTTGTAAAACAGTAAATATAGTTTTGAATTTTACTAAGCTGTTCATATGCAATTATACTGCAACAATATGTTTGCCTCCCAATCCTACTCTACAACTAAATTTTGCTTTCCAGGAATTTATATTCTCATTTAATAAAATTTCAATCATATGAGGATCTCCACTCTATTGACTGGTTTGTAAACAAGATCCCAGTATTGTACCTGATCCATCAACTCTTATTCCAAAAAGTAATACATATCCTGCCTTAAAAACTGCTTCGTTTTCCTTTATAGGACGTGCAGGATCAATGTATTCAAAAATATCACCTAACTTTATGTTAATTTTCTCCATATTAAATACTTTGCACTTTGAAATGCATATTGCCAGCAATAAGGAATGAGAGAACTCTCCTTGTTCCTCCGCCATCTTGCTATCGTCCGGCCTGCCACCTATAGTTCAGTTTTTTCGCCAATACTGTGGCGGTAGAAATTTTGAAAGAAATAATAAACAAATTATCGAAAAATTTCAATTTGCCGTGGACTCACAGACCACACCCGACAGACGGAGGGTTAATTGAAGTATTTATTTTTTTGATCTGTCAAATTTGTTTAATTCTCATGGCACTATATAAACAGGTTAGAAATATGAATTTTAATTTAGGTTTATTTCGTGAACAGAGCGTTTAATGCCAATAAATAATGTCTCGTTCGATGCAATTTTTAATTTTGAACATCCGGTATGTATGCATGCGTTTGCAATTCGCATATTTACAATTTTACAAAAAATCTATAATTACACTACTGGAACTCATGGTCAAGGCCAAGAACACATTATGATTTTAATTTATTCTTATGATAGTGAGGCAGAAACAAATCGAGAAATTAAATAAAAGTTTTATAAACAGCCGACTACCAAATCTTTATAATCTTTTTGTAATCAGATCGGTAATTTCCCATTTATTATTACCTCTCGCTGTTCATGATAAGAGAGATTAGGGATCGTGTTAATGTTAAAAGTCGCATATCAAAATGTTAGTAAATAAATAGATTTTTATCAATTTGATGACTTTGAAAATTTGTATTCTTTTTCAGTAATAGGAACAGTGTCAGTGCGTATTATTTTTTATATTAATAGTTATGTAACTATCAAATGTGTTAATGATGGTGATTAATAAGATCATTAATCACCAAATAACAGACGTGGTAGTTACAATATTTTTTCGTTGACCGTATCTTACTGAATAGGGGACTACAGAACAATAGGGTCCTATACCATTTTTTCTTTAATTTTTTTTCTGTAAGAACAGGATGAAATAAGAATTTTAGTGCAAACGCGACTTAAAAATTTTACGTAAGAAGCGAGATATGAATTTTTAAAGTTAAAAATTTCTTGCGTGACGTAGCTGGTACTTCCAGTGGTGTTAGTTCTAGAGAGAACAGATTTTTTCATGTTTGCATAGCTGAAATATTTTTATATAAAAACTTATACGTTATATTTACGAAGAAATTATTATTAAGCATAAATAACATAAATAATAAGCATTTTTTTCTTAATAAATTTTAGAACATTGAAACAGTCACAAAGTATGATGGCGGATGGCGCTGGTGTTTGTTTGTTTTGATTAGTTAATATTATTATTAATTTAATTAATACATATTGCAAATTGATTTAATTACAAATACATTATTATTGTTAATATTAGTAGATATTATAATTAAACAAATTCATGAAACATAAAATTGTAAATTCTTTGTTAGGTTATACAACAACGTGACAGTTCATAATCTTTCAAAGTTGACCGCAGCAGACGCGTGAATCTCGTTTTTAAAATCAGACGACCAATCAAATTCTTAGGACCTAACGCGTCATACCTAATTAGTAATCAACTTTAATCGCTTGTAGTTTGCGACCTAATCAATATTGAAACAAATTTTTTTCACTAATACTCATTAATATATGTATATTTTCGTCTTCTTATTTAAGATAGTTAAAATTTGACTATGGTATAGTACCCTATTGATTTAAGAGAAATTAGGAAAAAATATTGAAAGTATATGCTTAATAATGATTAATAATAAAGAAATAAACCGATATAATTGAAATACTTCGGAAATAATGGGGGTTTTTGTTATAGCAGCTCGTCACTTATATGAATTCCATATATTATTTTGATTGGCGACTCAAAGACGGCCTATAAATATGTAACGAATACCCAGTTAGTGGGAGGAGCCTACTATCAATGGAAGTAGACAAATTCAAATAGCGGAGTCCAATTCTGCTATTCTCAAACAGTTTTATTTGAACAAAAATATTTTGCATTAAACTTGATAATTTAAATCGTGTAGACTTGTACGGTATAATAACATACATTTATTTTTTATAAATATAATCTAGAAATAGCATATATTTCAAGAACATTTAGGTCCACGAAGAAAACAATTTGATATAAAAACTTATAGTAGTGACGTCACATCTATATTTTCAAATTTCAGCGGACTATAACTTGCTTATTATTAGGATTTTTTCACCGGATTTTCACCGACAGCCGACAGTCTTAATTTTACTTATACGTTCAGATGAATTTATATTTTAAAAAATGGAATTTCCTATTGGAAAATCTAATTTTATTCCATGACATTTTTTTTTGGTAGCAACGTTTGCCACATAAATTTTGACAATTGTTCACCAATGGTGATAGTTACAATATTTTTTCGTTGACCGTATCTTCCTGAATTGGAAAATCTAATTTTATTCCATGACAATTTTTTAGGGTAGTAACGTTTGACACATAAATTTTGACTATTGTTCACCAATGGTATATGGTACCTATCTACTCGTATATGGTTACCCACTAAAATCATTTACTAATAAAGCATTATGCATTAATAATAATAATTCTGCATTTGCAGAACATATAAAAATTATGTTAAAATATTTCACTTAAAAGACAACAGCAGAACTCTCGATTACTTGGAAAATTTAGAAATTAAAAAGTCTCTCATTGACATTGAAGCTCTATGTTTAAATGATGAAACAAATTTAAATATTCTATTAAACCTCGACGCTATCACGTTATAAATTTCCGTTCCCTTCTGCATTATCCAGTTGAATCTTTAATCTTTTGTTACTAGTTGTACTTATCTGACAATTTACTATTTAATATTTTTCCAAAATATGCATTTACCGTTCTGCGTAGTAATTTTTCTCTAGTTTGTAATGCGTAAGTATTCTTAATTTTTTTGTATTACTTTTTGTCATGTGCATTGTACCTTATTGTATATTTATCTACAGGACCTTGAAAATGGTCATGAAGTATTCTTATTTTTTTGTACTACTTTTTGTAATGTGCATTGTACCATATTGTATACTTATCTGCAGGACTTTGAAAATGCTCATGTAAATGATCGAAACCGGTCAGTCAAATTAAAAAATCTGATGTGGCCAGCACATTACCTTCCGTCAGTTATAAGAGGTATTTACGAAACATCTACCCGAGAACTGTTACTGATAAACAGCTTTTTATAACTACCAGAATCGATATTTTAAGAACGCAAGTGGTAAACAGGGTAGATCCATAACCTATGAAAATATTTGTAACAGGTTAAAAATTTGACGTATTTAACAAACCGAGCAGAGTCCTACTTTGAACACATTTCCATTTTAGCGCGCGCGCTTCGCTTTGCATCACTACCTTTTTTTGAGATTAGTGTTTTCAAACACAGTCGCTAGATGCGGTATCTACCGGTAGAATTTTCGTAAATCCGTATGTATTTTCTATAAAATCCATACAGAAAGTTCCTTGAAAAAGATTTTAAGTTTCTTGTATATACATTACCTTCGACAGTTGTATGTATTTCGAGCAAAAAGATCCTATATTTCGACTAAAATTATAACACAAAAATACTACGAATATGTCAATTGCACTTGACACTGACATCTTTCAATCAGAATTTTCTCAATATAGTTGTTTCTACCATAGCTGGCTAATTTATGAAATTTAATTTCTTTATAATTTTATAACTCTCTATCCATTTAATATGAAGTTTAAAATGCAGTCAAATCGTATAGAGAATACAATGTTCTTTAATATTTATAATAACATTAAATGTGAAAAAATGACGTTTAACATCGTTTTTTTAAGAAAAACTGTTAAAATCTTCAAATGAGGGTACTTCCGGTTGACCAATTATAACCAAAATCTAATCAGCTCTTAATATGGGTGCAACGAAGAGGAATACGAAAGAATTATAATTTTTGGAATTGTAGTATTAGAGTTATCGTAGACGAAAATTTTGTTACACACACACATCCACACACACACACACACACACACACACACACACACACACACACACACACATACACACACACACACACACACACACACACACACACACACACACACACACACACACACACACACACACACACACACACACACACACACACACATACAGACATCATCGTAAAAATAGTAAAATCGTATTCTAGGGACCTTAAAACGTGCTTATTCATTAAAAACTCACCACCGAATTTTTTGACCAAAGACAATACCTTCCTTACCTAAAGGTGACGGAAGGTAAAAAGAATAGTGTAAATAAGACATTTCAAGTATTTATTTTAAAAATCTTTCCGCAAATATTTATTTTACATCAATCTTATAATATTTATTTCATTATTTTTACGCCAATATTCATCAATTAATCCATACTGCCTTATTTTTATAGAACTTTCCTATTAATAATGGTTTAATAGCCCATTCCTTGTCATTGGCGATGTATCCAGATATATCAAATTGAAGTAAGTACATTAATTTCAGTCAGTAATATATGAACAGCTTGAATGACATGTCTGGTTCAGTCAAATGAGTAACGCTAAGATTTATATACGTATAATATTACTCATATGTTAGCTTCATAATGAATAAAGCGCGCGTATAATCTAAGTATATAAAATCGTTGGTACCCAGAAAGTTCATGAAACTACCTACAGGTGGCAGCATTGTAGCAACCGCGCTGGCGTTTTGAATAACTAGCATAGCATGACCTAGTTCGTTCTGCGCCAGTCACTGGAGTCACTGTTTTGATCTCACGAGAATTGGTTGTGTTTCTCTTTCTTGTTTAAGCCTTTTCATTGTTTACTTTTTACGAATTTAATTTCCCTTAAAAATATTTTATTTACTTTATTAAAAAATTTGATACGACAATAAAATTTCAACTTACCTATGTGACAAAATTGTTTTTAAATTATTGTTGTTAAATATTGTGCATATAGTGTTATTCGGAATTTATATTTTTATTTTAACGTAAGTATAATTTTATTCATTTGTTTTTAAATAAAAGTATAGCTTTTATAGTATATTAAAGTGTAATATCAAGTAATGCCATTTATATCAAGTTAATTTGTAAAGTAACGGTAATATAATTTTTTTTTGTTAAAGAGGGCATTCTTTCGGAATTTGGTAATGACATAGCTTAATTCCTATGCAGATTAATTCGCAAAGTAACTGTATTTTCATTTATTTCGTATAGTAAATTTGATTAAAGACATAATAGATAAAATTTATTGTGGTTAGCAAATATAATACTCTGTCGTCATATGTTACATTCGTCATTTTACGAATTATTGAGTTAATAACTTGATTTTGTGATTTACTGTTCACTAATTATTTTTTCTTATTGAAGTTAGGGTGTTAAATTATTTTTACACTATCAATCTTAAAATTCATTTTAAATTTAATAGTCCGTTTAATTAATAATTTCGGTTTTGTAGTAATTATTACTAAAGTTAAGTGGGTTCATGATATCTGATATAATAACGGATTCAAAAACAGGATACGAATATAGTACTTACGTGCCCAGCATGAGAAATATCTGCATATTTTAGTAGAACTTTAGAAACAATATAATTTGATTAAAATATATTTTTGTGCGGTTGGAAAATGTATCACTCGATCATATATTCCATCAAATAAAAAGTATGGGTCATTCAAAATAAGTAGGCCATAATTGCCTACTTATTTATTTTATAAGAAAAATTCGGCTGTGGTCAGCACAGCACAATACCTCTCGCCAATTTAATGTTATTTTGCGTAAATTAAATATTTTATAAATATTTCTTGCAGAGACTTGATTGTAATAGCAATTAATGCAACAAATTATTTTTTATTTATTTTTTTAATTTTTAAATCTATAAAAGATATAATGAAAAGTGTAATTGTAACAGAGAATTTAATGTTTTTCCATAGATATGTAACATAAATTGTCAAAAATTAATACTTAGGGCCGGTAATATAAGCGTCCATAAGTTCATGACATTTAATTCATTGCTGTCAAAAATTCGCGTTGCATTTGCACATTTAATTAAATTTACTATGGAACTAAATTTATGTGGACGTTTATAATACCGGTCCTTAGACAACTTTTTTTATTGCTTCAAGAAAATGTAACACGAGGGGGGGAGGGGTGCGAATGATGATGATACTACTTTCTGACTGTTGGACGCCTCTGATGGTTGGCGTCCACGACTTCGTAAGAAGGACTTCTTGATAAGGAAGAACACATATACACTTCCCTTTTTTACCTCTCGCTAAGAGAGGTATTGGATTCATGCTAAAAATCGCATATCCAGATTTTAGTGAATAAGCACGTTTTAAGGTCCCTAGAATCCGGTTATAACATTTTTACGATGATGGATCCACGATTTCTTAAATACTATAAGACTTAAGACATTTTTAACTACGGATTCCTCAATCTAACAATAATAGGAAGAGTTGATTAAGTTTTGGTAACAATTGGACAACCGGAAGTACTAGTTACAAGAAAAAAATCATCTAAATATTATTTGTCGAAAATTTATGTAAATACTTATATTAAAGATCGTTAAATTCTTCATTCGATAAATAGAAATTCATTATTATATCTTCTACAGATTTAGAGATAAAGAAATGCATATAAAATAATTTGATGTAAAAAAATCTCAGATCAAACTACTTCAAGACAAGAATTTTAAATGTTTGTTATTGACACATAAATGTCACTGTCAAACATATTTGTATGCCATTGTCAAAAATATTTGTACATCATTATGAAGATTATGAAAATAAAGAAAAGTCTACAACGCAAAAGAATATACTTAAAAAAGAATATAGAAGGAATTTGCGAAAAGATGACGAATATAAAGAAAAAGAAAAGGAAAGTAGAAAAAGAAAATTTCAGGATATTGAATATAAAGAAAATGTATGTATTGTACATAATTTATATTAAAATATCCCATAGATTTTGCAAATATATGTGAGAATTATTTTGTAGTGAGACATGAATATATGTATTTGTATTTAAAAATATTTTTCGTGTTATGCGTACAACCAGGTAAAATATCTGGCGAGAGGTTATGTGCCACATCAGATTTTTTCGCTTGATTTTACTTTTTACACTGATGAACACTGCGGACATTATGACATGAACACTACTGATTTACGGATATGGACATTACTTTATATTTAACTATTGTTATATTTACAACTATTATTACATTTTTATTAACTATGGATTAAACTAAACATAACTAACACAACTAAGCAAGTACTGAACTGTTACATTCTGTAACCCAGCGGGCGGGTGTCGCCCCTAAACTAAAAGACACTACATGTCTAAAAACAAGACACGTCTGCCCGACGCGACAAACTAATTTCGGCTCTTACATGTTTATCCCATGACTAACTAAACTCGACTATCTTAAAACAAAACGATATCTTCAGGACAGGATTATCTTAGGGGTACGGGGTGCATAGGCTAGGGCATTCAAAGTCACGCACGTATACAAAATAATTTCTAGACTAAGATCAACAAATAAATGTCGTGACTACCATAATACGAAAAGAATTTCTAAACTGAATTTTGCCATTTATAACTTAAACAGATAAACAGAGTTAAAATATGATTATCGAAACTATAATTTAGAAAAGTTTATAAAAAGTTATTTATCTATTATTGCTCTTACCCTCGCCTTGTCACAAAAAGTGCTACTTCCTTTTGTTCAATTATTACCAAAAACTAATCAGCTCTTACTCTTAAAAATGAGGAATAAAAAGTTATATTCATATTTGATACTTACCTATGCTGCGAGCTATGCTGCTATACAGAACGTTTACTATCTTCTTATTTTTTTTTTTTAATGGGTGATCTTATATGTTACAAAACATTGCGTTACAGAGTTACAGCCCTTTGAATATTTTATTAATAAAAATGAAAAAATGTTAATTGGTAAAAAAATAACAATGAAAAAGCTTCAAGGCGCCCCCATATGAGACGCCTCTGGTTGAGATACAGAAAGAAAAGAAAGTATGAAACATGCATCTAAATAACTAGTTTCCTCATACCAAGTTTCAAAATTTTTGTGCAACTATGCTCTATCCGTTTTAACTATAGAGTAGGGGGAAGATAGAAGCAGTTTTATCTTGTTGTTTGATTGGATAATATTGGGGTATTATCCAGTCAAAAATCAAGAGTAAACTGCACCGATCATCCCACCACTATAGTTAAAACGGATATAGTAGTATAGTGGGTACCAAAGTTATTAATAAAAATGTGATGTGGCCAGCACATTACCTTCCGTCAGTTCTATGTATTTTGTACAAATAGTGATGCACGACGAGGCGAGAGTACTCTCGCATTTCGTCTCGTCTCATTCAATTATGCGAGAAGAGAACGAGATCGAGATTGCAGTTTAAAATTCAAGGCGAGATCGATATAACAACTGCGAGAAGCGAGAAATCTCGTGAGAGTCTCGCAATAAAAATTATTTGTAACCTTAGCTTTGATTCATAAATTCAATGAAAAATGCACCGTACAAGGAGTGGAGTCAACGCTAATTCTTACATAAAACATGTGAATGTGAAAATTATATGAATTCACTATATTTTTTGAGGCTATCTAGAGTCGATTGGTATCGGTCCCAGAGCGGGGAAATGCAACATAATGACAAAATCAGTTTTGCTTCCAATAGAACTAGTTTTCTCCAATATTTCAGCTCCTAATTCATCCCAGTTAAAACCATGGTTAAAAATTCTTGCTGCTCCTGAAAAGTAAAGGATGAACGTCGATGGGAGTGATTGCTTGTCGGCGGGTTCCCAGTGTAGCGGTATTTTATGACTAAATCTTGTCTCTTGTTGTAAAACTGTTATGTAAATACGTAGTGCGCAAGCGCTTATTTTTATAGCGAAACTCTCGCGAGACTCTCGTGCGAGAACGAGACGAAACCCAAAAAAATGTGCGAGAACGAGAGCGAGATTGATATTACAGATTCGAAAACGAGACGAGATCGATATTTTATATTTCTCGTCTCGTCTCGCCTCGCGTGCATCACTTATGTACAAATTCCAAACAGAAAGTTTTTTTGCAAATGATTCCATATTTCATTACCTTCAGTCAGTTCTATGTATTTTGTGTAAGATTCAATATTTCCAGTAAAAAATTATAACTCAAACATATTATGTAAATTGCACTTTGACACTGACATTTGTCAATCAGAATTTTCTAAAAGCGATTTCGGGCGACATACCCGTTCACTTCTTAGGATCAGTTACGGTCACTTGCGGTATGCTATGGTTAGTGGTGGCGCCAAAAATCAATGGTTCACTTGTTGACACCGTGCTTGGAGGTTATGTATATTCTCCGACATTTAAAACTGTCAAAAATAGTGTCTGACAATTAAAATGCATTAACGGAGAAGGATAGTTTTTTTCCATATTTGTCCAAAAAAAGAGTCAACGAAAATAATGTCACCCTGTTTGACATAAGACCACGACTCCGACTGTTTTGACTTTTGACATTTCAAAAAAGACATGTTAAAAAGAGATAGAAATAGTGAACAGAGAGCTGACCCGACTAGCAAACCCGTTCAGCTGTGAGCACTGATCCAAGCATACCGGGTATGTTGTTCCTAGCGCCCGAATGTGTGAACGCACCTGAACGCAACATACCGCAAGTGAACGGTTGTCGCCCGAAATCGCCTTTAATGTAATAGATCTTTCCATGTTTATAGCACAGCTAGCTGCTTTGTGAAATTTAATTTCTTTATAATTTTTTAACTCTATATCCATTGAAAATGAAGTATAAAATGTAATCAAATCGTATAGAGAATAAAATATTCTTAAATATTTATAATAACATCAAATGTGAAAAAGTGATATTTAACAGCATTTTTTTCAAGAAAAACTGTTAAAATCTTCAAATTAGGGTACTTCCGGTCGACCAAATATAACCAAAATCTAATCAGCTCTTCATATGGATCTAAAGAAAAGGAATAAGCAAAAATTATAATTTTTGGAAAAGTGGTATTGGAGTTATACGATCCGAAAAAATCGTCACACACATACATTCATACGTACACTCGTACGTACATATAAACCAAACATACATACATCCATACATACATGCAGACATCATCGTAAAAATAGTAAAATCGTATTCTAGGGACCCTAAAACGTACTTATTCATTAAAAACTCATCATCGAATTTTTTGACCAAAAACAATACCTTCCTTACCTAAAGGTGACGGAAGGTAAAAATGTGTGTTGATTTGTTGATATGCACGTTTAAAGAGCTCGAATGTGGAGTATACCTTTAAGCACTATAGTTTTAAGGTGCAGAGGAGCTTAGCCTCCGTTATACGCACACAACGGTCTAATAAATAGGCGTAACATGATTATTACAGAAAAATTATGCATTAAGATCATTTTCAACCTACGTAACTAATACAAAATTAATGAAAATAAAATGAAGAATAAACATGAAAGAAAATGTTTTGAATTTTTTTTATCATGATAAGTTATGAGGAGGCTTAGCCTCCCTTGCCTCCCCTGACGCGCCGCTGGTATATCATAGGTTTCAAAATTCAAGTATTATAAATAAATATTATTTCGAAATTATCTCTAAATCTAAACAGAATACGTATTATTTTCTTTCATGTATACAATTGGATATTATCGGGGTATTATCTAATCAAAAATCAAGATCAAATTGCACCGATCTTCCCACCACTCTATAGTTAAAACAGATCGAGTGTAGTAGGTACCAAAGTTATTAACAAAAATGTGTGTTGATATGCACGTTCAAAGAGCTGTAACTCAGTGACATGTGTTTTGACGTTTTTTTTTTCGCAAACACATTACCTCCCGCCTTTTATGTTTTTACCTTCCGTCACCTTTAGGTAAGGAAGGTATTGTCTTTGGTAAAAAAATTCGATGATAAGTTTTTAATCAATAAGCACGTTTTAGGGTCCCTAGAATACGAATTTACTATTTTTACGATGATGTCTATATATATATATATATATATATATATATATATATATATATATATATATATATATATATATATATATATATATATATATATATATATATATATATATATATATATATATATATATATATATATATATCTATATATATATATGTATATGTATATGTATGTATGTGTGTGTGTGTGTGTGTGCGTGCGCGTGTGCGTATTCGTGTGCGTGTGCGTGAGCTTGTGCGTGTGCGCGTGCGTGCGTGTGTGTGTGTGTGCGTGTGTGCGTGTGGATTTGTATGTGTGTGTGTGTAACAAAATTTTCGTCTGCGATAACTCTAATACTACAGTTACAAAAATTATAATTTTTTCGTATACTTCTTCGTTACATCCACATGAAGAATTGTTTAGATTTTGGTTACAATTGGTCAACCGGAAGTACCATCATTTGAAGATTTTAATAGTTTTTCTTGTAAAAACTATGTTAAATATAATTTTTTCACATTTGATGTTATTACAAATATTAAAGAATATTTTATTCTCCATACGATTTGACTGCATTTTAAATTTAATATTAAATGGATGTAGAGTTAAAAATTTATAAAGAAATTAAATTTCATAAAGTAGCCATAGCTATGGAAACAGCTACTATATTAAGAAAATTCTAATTGAAAAATGTCAGTGTCAAGTGAAATTGACATAGTGTTGTTTGTCTTATAATTTTACTGGAAATATAGGATCTTTTGCTTTCTGTATGGAATTTGTATAAAATACATACAACTGCTTTAAGGTATTGTACAAGAAATAATAATTATAATAATAATAATAATAATAATAATAATAATAATAATAATAATAATAATAATAATAATAATAATAATAATAATAATAATAATAATAATAATAATAATAATAATAATAATAATAATAATAATAATAATAATAATAATAATAATAATAATAATAATAATAATAATAATAATAATAATAATAATAATAATAATAATAATAATAATAATAATAATAATAATAATAATAATAATAATAATAATAATAATAATAATAATAATAAATCTTTTATTTCTGCAGATACATTACACTGTATATAGAAATGCAACTGCCGGAAGGTAATGTACAAGAAATAGAATATTTAATTTAGCAAGGAACTTTCCGTATGAAATTTATACAAAATACATAGAACTGACGGAAGGTAATGTGCTGGCCACATCAGATTTTTTTTTTTAGTTTAAATACACCCATATTTATTTTTTCTGGAAACTATATTAAGTTCCTTTCCATATATAACTATTGTTCTATTTACTATTTTCTTTTTGACGCTACAACTATATTAATTTGAAAACATTAGTATTTTGACAGAGACATACATTTGAACATAGGTTTCAAGATTCAAGAATTATAAATGAATATTATTTTGAAGTTATCTCTAAATCTAGTGAAGACAAAAAAACCTATACGCATTTTGTTAGAGAAAATGTTAAGATATTCAACTTTCAAGTGTTATTTCCGGTTAGCCAATTTACCAATAACTGATGAACTTACCAAAGGTGTAGAAATTTAAATATCATCTTTTATACTTTGATAAATTTCTAACATTTATATATAGACAGTACCAATAAGATAATTGTACACGATATGAAATATATCATGAGAAAATACTGTTCAGCAATATTAATAGTATAAGAAATAAAATGATGAATTTAAGTGAAGATAAGTATAAAGAGTATTCGAATATATTAATATTTGATCGTTAATATTGACATTGTTATCCAGGGGCGGACCGTGTGCTTTGGGGGCCCTGGGCTAATACTGTTTGGAGGCTAGCTAAGTAACCATATAATTGCCAGGTTGTCAAAAAACTTTATAATGATTTTTTTAATGCAGCATGGTGTTTTGGGGTATACGTATACATATTTAGTAAAATTTACTTTTTATTGCAACAATTATGACTGACAAAGGTTACCTTGATATCTTAAAAGTAACTTTAAAGCTATGTGCCAAAAAAAAAGCTTGGTAGATAATTTTAATTTCTTACATAAGAACGATCCGACAAATAATTTTCGTCCGTAAGAGAATGGCTATTGTATAATACTTATCAAAAATAAGGTCAATTGGATTTTAGACTACATTTTTTACTTCCTTGTACAAAGTAAAGGAAGTATTGGATTCGCGAAAAATTTCGGTTTTCAAATTTCAACGGAAATATTCATTTTGACCATCCCTGAATCCATTCGGACTAATTTCGTCGTGAGGTCTGTACGTACGTACGTACAACGGTAAGCCGTAGAAAGTTGAAATTTTGTATTTAGGACTTCTATAACATCTAGTTGTGCACCACCCTTTTTGGTCATTACATAATTTCCAGAAATGGTGCTTTATTTGAAGCCTATAATAGATTTTAATGAAAAACTATATTAAAATATAATCCAAAACTTTTCGAATTTGGTATATAAGACTTATATATCAATTGGAATAACATAACAGATTTTGGTTAAAATAGGCTAACCGGAAGTGATATATTACCTGAAGTTGTTAACAGTTTTCCTTGAATAAAATGGTTTCATTTTCATTTTAGAAATAAATGCTTCAAATAAGACTTTTAGAGAATTAAATTCTGCGTCTAGCACATCAAGTATTATTAAATTAGCCCTTTGTATAAGCGAGATATATAAATTTAAAACTTATAAACTTTTTGGTTTTTGTAATGAAGCTTGCTATGGATTAGGACAAAAAATAACAAAAAAATAAAAAATAGATGTTAATGCCAAATGGACCTTTCCAATTTAAGGGCTATCTCTTTCTATCGCTGCAAATAGTAAGAAAATGGCGCGAACAACTGCTAGTTGTCAAACGAAACGTCAAAAATATTGCAGTCATTAAAATACCTGTATTCTCAGTGAAAAATTGCATCGTTAGACATTTTACCTCCAATAAAAGCTTTTGTAACTTATTTCGATAAGATTTTTTAAAGTTATCCGAGATATTCTCACATTTTACGTCTAAATGTTTTAGAATCAAACGTCATAGATCTCAGTTGTTCTTACTATGCGCAGATCCCCGTTGCGCATATCTTCTATCTCTTTAAATTGGAAAGGTCCATTACGTCAAATACGTGCAATTTTATAATTGAGTCTATACTTCATATTAGTCTTGCGTACGAGGAAGTCGTGTGGTGTCCACATCAGATTTTTTGAGATAAGATTTTTCATGAATCCGGTAGATGGATCTGGTAGATATTGAACAATTTTCGAACACGGTAACTTTTTACCACTTGTGTTTACGAACACAGTCGGTAGATGCGGTATTTACCGGTAGAATTTTCGTAAATGCCTATGTATTTTCTATAAAATCCATACAGAAAGTTCCTTGCAAAAGATTCTAAATTTCTTGTATGTACTTATTTCCTTTCGACAGTTGTTTGTATTTTATATAAATTTCATACAGAAAGTTTCGAGCAAAAAGATCATATATATTTCGAGTAAAATTATAACACAAATATACTACGAATATGTCAATTGACACTGACATCTTTCAATCAGAATTTTCTTAATATAGTTGCTGTTTCTAGCATAGCTAGCTAAATTATGAAATTGAATTTCTTTATAATTTTATAATTCTATATCCATTTAATATGAAGTATAAAATGCAGTATACACTCTCAGAACAGACGACGAGAATCTTGCCCAAATAGAGTGATTTTCAACTCGAGTAGAGTGTTGAAAATGCATCGCTCTTATTGAGTTCTTTATTACTCTTTTACGATTAAACTAAATTCGCTCTTAGAAGAGTATTTTTATAATTAATCTTTTAATAATTACATTTTAATCTTAAACGATGAAAATTTTTATTCTTTAAAAGTGTAAATAGTTCTCCACAAAAGTGTGAAATATAAACTTTTATTGTCAAAAATTACTATTTATTTTAGTGATATTTATTCTTTAAGATGTATATAGTTCTCCACAAAAGTGTGAAATGAAAATTTTATTGTCAAAAATTACTCTTTATTTTAGTGATATTTATTCTTTAAAGGTGTATATAGTTCTCCACAAAAGTGAATTTTTCATGTTGATCTATTAGAAGAAAACATTTCTTTTAATTTTTGATTCATATTTAGAATAGATTTCGATTTTTGGAAAAAATGATAATGCCAATTACAAGTTCACGACAGCCGATTTGGAACACACAAGCGAATATATTTTTCACAAAATTACAAGTTCTTGCATGTGCGTACACGCTATGTATATATGAATATGAACAGGTAAAGTTCATTTTATATTGTACATGTAAAGTAAGTGTAAACTTCGTATAATACTCGTAAATATAAATAATACAACTTATTTTCAATTCTGCTAGCTGTTGCCTCGTCCACACTATTTTCCATTATAAAGTCTTTTAATTCTTCGACATTCATTTTACTTCGTTTCTAACTTCCACCATTTCACAAACAGGAAGATCGCGTACATTACGCAGTGCAGTACAAGAACAGAATAACAGAAAGCAAATATACGGCGCATGCGTGAAACGCGAATAGTACACTTCATTGAGTGAATATAGCTATTATATAATCTAAAACGCTAATTTCACTCTTTATAGAGTAAATTTTAACAAATATTAGAGTAAAATATTTAAATTAATTTAATAAGAGTACAATTTGCTTTTTTAAAGTGTACATTTTACTTTAATGAAGAGAAAATTATACCAATCAAACAAGTACATTTTAATCGACATTTGATAACAGGCAAATATACTCATACAGTGTAAAAATTTTACACTTAAAGATGAAAATATTTTCATCTTCAATTGAGTACCCATATTTTACTCATTTCGATTAGATTTTAATCAAGTAGATGAAAATATACTCAAATTTAACTAAAAAAGTTTTGACTCCGTAGAAGATAAAATTTTTCGCTCTTCTGTTTTGAGAGTGTAGAGAATACAATGTTCTTTAATATTTATAATAATATTATAGTATATTACTAACCGAGGTGGAAAGTGTTTCAATGAAACTTTTAACCGAGGTTTGTATACTATTTTATTCACAATCTGAAATAAAAAAATAATGTTTGATATTTAAATAATAATAACCTAACATAAATAAACGAATGGTCTAAGATTGTTCATTTGTCACATGAACTGTCACTTTGATTTCTAACCTTAAATATTGATTTCATTCATTACTTGTATTATTTACAAGTTTATTCCATATTTTTATCACATAAATTGTAAAGATGCTTTGTTTATATGTAAATACCTATCATTGATACGCATTGATCTCTCAAAGCGGGGAACAGCTATTTCCCGCGTCGAGGTTGGAAAGTATAGCGTGAGTATAGCTGAGGTTGGAAAGTGTCAACTTTCCAACCCCAGCTATCTTCACGTTATACTTTCCAACCTCTTGGAATATGAGGTTAACAATAACTAACTTCCCAACTTTTTAAAAGTCAGAAATCGTCATATTACTAACCGATTGTGAATAAAATACATTCCTTACCTAAAGGTGACGGATGGTAAAAATAATACTTATTCTTAAAAATAATTAATTTGATCATCGATGCAGAATTGTCGGACTGTCGCTGACTGTTGCACGGGTAATACCGATTGCCCGCAACGAGGGATCCTTTGTACCTGTGGGGCCCTGGGCTGCAGCCTATAAAGCCCCTTGCCTAAATCCGCCCCTGATTATTATCACTGTCAATGACTCACTACTAGTGATATTACTGACCATGCAGTATCAGCTCTATTCACACATGTTTTCCTTCCACGAATAGTGATAAATTAGCTAATCTGCGCTTTCCTGTCACTTTTTCACATTATTGCAAAAAATCTGATGTGGCCAGCACATTACCTTCCGTCATTTCTATGTATTTTAATTAAATATTCTATTTCTTGTACATTACCTTCCGGCAGTTGCATGTATTTTATGCAAATTTCATACAGAAAATTATTATTTTGTGACGTTTTCTATATACAGTGTAATGTATCTGCAGAAATAAAAGATTTATTATTATTATTATTATTATTTCTTGTACAGTACCTTAAAGCAGTTGTATGTATTTTATACAAATTCCATACAGAAAGCAAAAGACCCTATACCTATTTCCAATAAAATTATAAGACAAACTCACTATGTCAATTTCACTTGACACTGACATCTTTCAATCAAAATTTTCTTAATATAGTAGCTGTTTCCACAGCTATGGCTACTTTATGAAATTTAATTTCATTATAATTTTTTAACTCTATATCCATTTAATATTAGGTATAAAATGCAATCAAATCGTATAGAAAATAAAATATTCTTTAATATTTATAATAACATTAAATGTGAAAAAATGATATTTAACATAGTTTTTTCAAGAAAAACTGTTAAAATCTTCAAATGAGGGTACTTCCGGTTGTCCAATTCTAACCAAAATCTAATCAGCTCTTCGCATGGATGTAACGAAGAGAAATACGAAAGAATTATAATTTTTAGAATTGTAGTATGGAAGTTATCGTAGACGAAAATTTTGTTACACACACACACACACACGGACACACATACATACATACATACATACACACACACACACACACATACAGACATCATCGTAAAAATAGTAAAATCGTATTGTAGGGACCCTAAAACGTGCTTATTCATCAAAAACTCACCACCGAATTTTTTGACCAAAGACAATACCTTCCTTACCTAAAGGTGACGGAAGGTAAAAAGTGAGAGCTATCTTCAAATTGTTGTAAATGATGAATATAAACGGCATTAGAAAAGAGCTTGTGTGTGATTCGTTGCAAAATTGTGATTATAGCACTCGTTCTGCATATTTCACGTCTAGTACGAAAAACACCACAATTATGCAACTAAACGTATAACACATACGAAGCTATTATTGTATTTAGTGATTAAATTAAGAATTATTATTAATATACAGTCAGCCGAGCAAAAAGCTTTGAAATCTGTAAAATAACAAGACCAGTAGCAAAAAATTCATACGTAAGTAGTAATCTTCATTCTACGTCTCACAAAACTTTTCAAACATTACAACACTATATTACATTGCATTTGTTTCGAAATTGTCTGTTGTTTTATATGTCAAATTTAAATAGTTATATCGATTATTTATAATCATTGTCATACATTTTTAAAGAGTAATTATCTAAAAAAGAAAAAAAAATCTTATGATTTTTGTTGTGTTTAACCAGGGTTAAATAAAATTAAAACACAATAATCCTTATACCAATCTAATGTAACACGAGGGGGGTGCGGAAGATGATGATACTAATACTGCTTGCTGTTTTCCCCAACGATGAGACACTATTCGGACTGGTTGGTGGAAAAAGAATAACACACATACACAATTTACACTCAAAATTCACGCTTGATGAGAGATGAACACTTACGTTATTTATGGACATGGACAATACTTGAAATTTACTAACTACTGACTAACTAATAATTCTAAAACCGATGTAAGAACTTTTTGGATAAATAAGAGTAAAACATAACTCTCATTATCCTACCGACTGCGCCACTGTAACGCGAGGGTGGTCTCCTAAAAGCTGATAATTACTATTAATACTGTTAACTGTTTTCCCCAACGATGACACACTTTATTCTGACTGGTTGGTGAAAAAGGAAGAACGCACATACACTTACACTTTGCACTTGATGAACACTTAGAAATTATGGACATGGACATTACTCGAGATTTACTGACTAACTAAAGTTTTATTTACATGATTATTATAATTACATTACAACTTGCACTAACTTAATTAACTTTACTGATTAAAGCCAACATAACTAAATACTAAAGATGCCGTTGCATCCTTAGGCCAAAATACTCGCGTTACGCAAAACGGAAAACTTAAACTCTTACATGTTTACTATCTGAGTACAGACGTTTTCTCGACGTGACAAATTAATACCAACTATCTAAAACAAAGCGCTATCTTCACTATTTAGTGTCACTTTCAAAGAAATATTGTTTGAAAAGTAAATAGGCTTTACTAGGCCACATACACATTCGGTGAATTTACCAGTCAAGTATATAATTAGATAAATAATAATAAAAGTAATAAAATAATTTAAAAAAATATTAATGAGACAATGTAAGGCTTTTGTGAGCGGTAGACATTGACTACGTTTACACGTATGAGAAAAATTTACTTTGACTTGACTTTCAAAAGGCGACTTATGAAAAGTCAATTTAATGGTGCGTTTACACATAAGGTCAAATATACTTCACTTTACGTTTGTTACTTGTCCTTCACTCAACTTTGACTTTGACAGCAAAGTAAAATTTGGTTATAATACGTTTGATGTAAGTTACATATTTAACTATTATCATATAATCATAAAGAGAATAAATTATTTATAGAAAAAATGGATAGTAAACTACAGTTACTAAATTTAAGCGCGATATTTTTAAATAGTAAAACTATGCAGCAATATTGGATGCGAAGTAGATTAAAAAATAATCGCATAAAATATTTTTAAATTCGAGAGTATTTTAAATGAGACCCTTAGCGCAAAGCTTAGCGTAGATGGCAGCATATGGACATTCTCGTAAGTACGTATTACAATTTACAGACTTTTGTAAGAATACACAGATATTGTTGTGTGTAACCGTGACTTTTCATGGTTGTGGCACATTATATAAACACAAAATATAGAATAATATAGAATAATATACAATAGGTGCAATAAAACAAACGTTTTTAACAAATACGTTGTCTAAATTTATTATTTTAATTTTTGTTAATAGTAATGTTTGACGGTCGTTTGACGTTTTAAAGTCTTTTCAAGGTTAAAGTAACTAGCCCAGTAGCGAACCTATCGGGTGAAATATTGTGCTAAGGTTCTCATTCAGATATAAAACACAAAATTGTGTAATTAAATTTCTCGGAATTTGTGGATGAAAACTAGATATCACTGTTAGTAAAGTAAAGTATGTTTCGTTCGTTGGTTCACACGACTTTTTAAAAGTCACTTATATGAGTCAAGTCTATTTTATTTTGGACTTGACTTTAGGAAGAAAAGTAATAGGCGAGAGTGTTTACACAACGGCAAAAGTCGCCTTTTGAAAGACAAAGTCAAGTCAAAGTACTTTTTTACTATACGTGTAAACATAGTCATAGCCTTCTAGGAGCTGAGAGATTGCACGCTAAAGAATATAGAACTGGAAAAAATCGTGGACTTCATTAAATATATAGGATTCCTCATAGAGGAGTAAATACTTTTAGAGGGTACAATAGGCCATTAGGCCGCAGTACAAGGGCCAAGGACCACCTTATTACAATAATATAATACTAACTTAATCCTAAACAACATTATTATTTTTTTGACATAATGTAACTTAACCGATTTTTTAATATCAATATTAAATGTACAATTTGTACAATTCTGGAAGACTAATCCACCTGTCTCTCTGATTCATTGGAATGTTTCAGTTATATTTTATATAGTAGATATTTTGAGAAACAGCACTCATAGTATTTGAAGATGTTTAAATTAATTTTCATTAATACATATTTCGGTTGTATGCAACACACGTATCTAAAATAGTGTTTTTGGTCTTGTGCTATAATCTCCGCATATTACACGAGTAAAAATCTGATGTGGCCAACACATAACCTCTCGCCAGATATTTTACCTGGTTGTACGCATAAAACGAAAAATATTTTTAAATACAAATACATATATTCATGTCTCACTCCAAAATAATTCTCACATATATTTGCAAAATCTATGGGATATTTTAAAATAAATTATGTACAATACATACATTTTCTTTATATTCAATATCCTGAAATTTTCTTTTTCTACTTTCCTTTTCTTTTTCTTTATATTCGTCATTTTTTCGCAAATTCCTTTTATATTCTTTTTTACGTATATTCTTTTGCGTTGTTGACTTTTTTTTATTTTCATAATCTTCATAATAATGTACAACTATTTTAGACAGAGGCATACAAATATTTTTGACAGTGACATTTATGTGTCAATTACAAACATTTGAATTTCTTGCCTTGTAGTAGTTTGATCTGAGATTTTTTACATCAAATTATTTTATATGCCTTTCTTTATCTCTAAATCTATAGAAGATATAATAATGAATTTATATTTATCGAATAAAGAATTTAACGTTCTTTAATATAAGTATTTACATAAATTTTCGATAAATAATATTTAGATGATTTTTTTCTTGTAACTACTACTTCCGGTTGTCCAATTGTTACCAAAACTGACTCGACTCTTCCCATTATTGTTAGAATTAGGAATCCGTAGTTAAAAATGTCTTAAGTCTTATAGTATTTGAGATATAGTGAATCCAACATCCACACACACATATGGACATCATCGTAAAAATGTTATAATCGGATTCTAGGGACCTTAAAACGTTGTTATTCATTAAAATCTGGATATGCGATTTTTAACATGAATACAATACCTCTCTTAGCGAGAGGTAAAAAAGGATAAACAATAAAAAATATTCAACTTTTTTGTTTGAAACAGTTTTCTAGATTACTAATTGATTTAAACTTATTTGATAATGAATATTAAGAAAAAAATCAGTTTTTTGTCATTATCTAATAACAGTAATAACCTATCAGGATTTTTGGCAAAACAAAAGCACATATAAAGTAGGGATCGACCGATATGATTTTTTGTGGCCGATACCGATATCGGCCGATACCGTTATACTCATATCCGATATCGGCCGATACCGATATATCGGCCATAAAATTTTGTCGTAAATTTTTTGGTGTATAAATGAGGTAAAAGTGATTTATAATGATATACTGTTACCGTTACACGCATTAACCATAAATAAATCACAAAAAAATGCAGAGCAAATGCAAAAAAGACATTTTTTTCAAACGTCGTAGAAATGGCATTTGTGTGACTTGATTCAGAAGGTAGAAGCTTTATTTCTACGCCGTTGGAAATTTCTACGCCGGCGGAGTAGAAATAGCTAATTTCTACGCCGGCGGCGTAGAAATGAAATAAACAAATATCCATAGCAACTACATAGAATTAGCGAATAAAAAGAAGAGTAGTGCGTTTGAAAAACAAAATTTAATGTGTCATTCGGAATAAAAGTGTCTTTGTGTGCCTCGCGTGCAAACTTCCATGCTCGCCACACAAAGTATCACTTTTATTCCTAATAACACAATATACTATTTTCCATTGATGTACAAAGTTGCAATAATATATTTAGCACCACCGCCAAGTAGTGTTGCTAGTGAACAGCTATTTTCTTCAGCTGGAAATGTTTATGAAAGCACAAGAAATCGTCTAACTCCGGAAAGAGCAGAAAGCTTAATTTTGTTACATTACAACTTGCCAAAACTTAACTTTAAATATTAATTCGTTTAACTAAGTGTGTAACTTTACTTCTACATTTTTAATGACTTTTTTGCTACATTTTGAATAAGAATAAATTTGATTTGTTTTTTATTTAGTATTTCTGTTTTAATTTCCTTTAAAAAATCCTTAGCTACTGAAATATTAAGCAATTTATATTTTTTTAGGCCGATACCGATATCGGCCAAGAAGACCGATATGGCCGATATACCGATACCGATATCGGTATCGGTCGATCCCTAATCTAAAGTGCCTTCTCAACGCACCAAATATCTCATGACCGATTCAACCGAAGTCGTATCATCTTTTATAGTTCCCGATCCCATCAAAAGTGGCTTTCAAAATGGGGACTCCTATATACCCTTAAAATAATTACGCAGGTTTAGAAACACACTGTATATGTAAGATCCACACTGCTGTTCCGGAACGGTAAAATTTTCAAATTATCATCAATAAAAAAAAAAAACTATAGAATTTACTTTAAAATTTAATTAATTGGCATTAAAATCATAATAGTATTTATTCAAAACTTTTAAGAAAAATGTAACGGAACGTGTTCCGGCTTTCACTGGGAGTTCCGGAAAGACGTTGCAGATCATACCGGCTCCGACACGTCACTGAATATCTAGTAATACTTTTTGTCATTGTCAGATAAACGAGCAGATAACGATCTCGACAAATATAACTAATTGAAGATTGCATAAAAACGTTTTATAATGTTGTTAATATTATGATAATTAATTAATGTATTTCATGCTAAGTTGACTATGAAAATACTTAAAACTCAACATCTAAAAATAATATATTATTTGTTTTCAAGGTCAATAATTGTTTTAAGGATTAAATATTAAAAATAACAAATGCTTACAAAGCTTATTCATGATACATAATCACAATAATCCAAGTCATGTTGTGATATATTTGTAAGTTTACATATATACTATTTATTCTATGTAAGTATAGTATTAATAGAAAGTTTTTCCACACGTTAGTGAATGTACAACGTTATATAAAAAACAAAATAGAAATTTTATATTTTAGTTTTGGCGTTCTAGATGGTGTGGAATATTTCTAGTTTTGATGTCAATTTATTAAGGGCTATCAGTAATTTTTTTTTACAGAAAACTGGGATGAAATTATAATAATGAATGCAATTAAAAATCAATACAGTTTCATTAAATTAGAAAGTTATATAACGAACCTTTTTAAATAGAATGCTGTATTAGATAAATATTTTTTGTAACAATTTTTTTTATTTATATATATATATATATATATATATATATATATATATATATATATATATATATATATATATATATATATATATAGTCCATCGATATTAATTGAAAAAAATCTGATGTGGCTAATACAAAAACTCCCGCCATTTAATTTTTATTAATCAAATATACATTCTTATATATTTACTAATGGTAAAACTGTATTAAGTTCCATTCCATAACTATGGTTCTCTTTACTATTTTCTTTTTGAAACGTTACTATTATTAATTGAAAATGTTTGGTTTTTTGTCAGTGACATATTTATCTGTCAGTAACATATATTTGAGATTAAATTTGGTATTCTCAGTACTGAAAGTGGTTACCGTCAACAATTGTCAAGTATTTTGACAGTCTTTATCATAGCGATTGCTAAAACTATCTATTTATGGTTATCACGTTGTTATTTCTAATATTTGACGTGTGACAGGTTATATATCAATCAAATATTATTATTAATAGCCTTTCTACCAAATATTGGTGTTTTTATTTTTTTGCAGGATTCAGTTTGTTATAAGTAGGTATAGATCCTGTTTCGACTTGAATAATTATAAAATCGATAAAAACTGCGGTGGAAGAAAGTTATTTTTGACATAAATACATATTTCTTTAAAAATATATTATTCTATGGTATTCTTGAAAACTCTGTTATTTATTTTGGTGCCAATGTGTGCTCTTTCTGTTAAATATTCAATTAAAATAAAAAATATAAATCTTTCCATAAATTTTCAATCATGTTGGGATCATTTGTAGGAGTTTACCCGTTCTAAATAATTTAGGCGTTTCCAAATATGACACATTAATATCATATTGTTCTTTAGTTGTTGTGGCACAACATTTGCGTTCTAAATATAATTGTCAACTCATTATTTAAAAAAAAATTAAAACGTTGACAGATAAGATTAAGGTTAGATTAGATTTATATATGTATAATGAAGATAGCTATATTGACAAATAATCTGGTTTATTCACAAATATTATTTTGTAAAGATTGTCAATAATACCGACGTAGGTTATGAATTGACAAATTCATAAAGATTGTTATAAATGTCTTTATGATAACAATCTTTATATCCATAACAACCTTTATGACTGTGTTTCTCTGAATAGGCTACATAAACTGTGTATCCAAGAAGTTGTGTTTGCTGTTTGTTTAAAGCGTAGGCTCCGGGATTTAAATTATAGATAATTTTATAAATTTATCCATAATACAAAAAGTATTAATGCAAACCTGTAGAAAATTTAATAATCTATAATTTGTATAATAACATTAATCTCGAAAAAATAACATTTAAAGGTATTTTTCGAAGAAAAATTATTTGAGTTTCAAGTAAAGTGCCATTGCCGGTTATCCGATTTATACTAAAATCTAATGGCCTCTTTCCATAATAGAAAAAGGTTGAAATACAAGGTTTCAAAATTTTCGAATGATAGTATTTGAGTTAGAGTGGTGGATCCACACATACATACACACACAAACACACACACAAATGTTAGAATTGGATTCTAGGGACCTAAAAACGTGGTCATTTACCAAAATTTCGATATGCGATTTTTAGCACGATCCCTATACCTCCCTTACCAAGGGTAGCGGGAGGTAAAAATGCAAGTAAATAGCAGTCAGCGTAGTTAAACGCATGATATGTAGTATTATATCGCATAATAGTTCTGTGAAATTATTAAAAAACATACCGACGATACTAAAGTAAATTGTGATATCGAGGGCCTTGAAAATTAATTTTCAAGTGCAACGGATGTCATTCTTATTGCTTTTAAAAAAACGCGTCCTACGTAGGGATCTGGACAGCTAGCTATAATAGATACGAAATAGGTTAAATTAGACAAAAAATACCCCATTAGGAAACCATTTTAGTAATGTATTTTTAGGACAGTCTGTATATAAAAGAAATAATTGGCAATAATGACATTATTATAAAAAATCTGATGTGGCCAGCACATTACCTTCCGTCAGTTATATGACGTATTTACGAAAATTCTACCGGCGAACTATTACCAGTAAACAGCTTTTTATCAGGTTATAGCTACCGGAATCGATATTTTAAGAACGCAACTGGTAAACAGGGTAGATCCATAACCTATGAAAAAATCTGAAAATTTAAAACAGGTTGGAAATTTGACGTAGTTAACAAACTGAGCAGAGCCCTACTTTGAACACATTTCCACTTTTACAGCGCGCGCTTCGCTTTGCATCACTACCTTTTTTGAGATTCGATTCTTCATGAATCCGGTAGATGGATCTGGTAGATATTGAACAATTTTCGAACACGGTAACATTTTACCACTCATGCTTTCGAACACAGTCGGTAGATGCGGTATCTACCGGTAGAATTTTCGTAAATGCGTATATATTTTCTATAAAATCCATACAGAAAGTTCCTTGCAAAAGATTCTAAATTTCTTGTATGTACATTACCTTTCGACAGTTGTAGGTATGTATTTTATACTAATTCCATACAGATAATTTCGAGCAAAATGATCCTAACACAAATATACTACGAATACTCGTATGTCAATTGCACTTGACACTGACATCTTTCAATCAGAATTTTCTAAATATAGTATCTGTTTCTAGCATAGCTGGCTAATTTATGAAGTTTAATTTCTTTATAATTTTATAACTCTATATCCATTTAATATGAAGTATAAAATGCAGTCAAATCGAATAGAGAATACAATGTTCTTTAATATTTATAATAACATTAAATGTGAAAAAATTATATTTAACATCGTTTTTTCAAGAAAAACTGTTAAAATCTTCAAATGAGAGCACTTCCGGTTGACCAATTATAACCAAAATCTAATCAGCTCTTCATATGGATGCAACGAAGAGGAATACGAAAGAATTATAATTTTTGGAATTGTAGTATTAGAGTTATCGCAGACGAAAATTTTGTTACATACACACACACACGGACACACATACATACATACACACACACACACGGACACACATACATACACACACACACACACACACACACACACACACACACACACACACACACACACACACACACACACATACAGACATCATCGTAAAAATAGTAAAATCGTATTCTAGGGACCTTAAAACGTGCTTATTCATCAAAAACTCACCACCGAATTTTTTGACCAAAGACAATACCTTCCTTACCTAAAGGTGACGGAAGGTAAAAATCAATATGATTTAATTCTGTTTTTAAGCAACAAATACTGAATAAAAATATGAAGAATTAATAAAAGAGAATCTCCACCATCTAAGATGAAATAAAACCTGTTAAACAAAATAGTGTTTCTAAAGTATGTAACAACGGACGAATTTGAATCTAACGCTGCGGTCAAAGTTGGTAAATAAACGACTAATCAGAATCTGCATGATTCACTCGAACAAAGCAATTATTATTGTAGATAATAATGAGAACAATAAACACTTCATCGTTACAGCTTGAACTTAACTTAAAATGATTAAAGGACGGTCTACTACGTCGTCTGTGAATGGAAACCAAGATTCCAATAATTAATAATTCAACAATATTACAAGCATTTGTTTCACAACTTGCACTTGTTCATGATATTAATTTATATCCCGAAACTACAGTACGAGTAGATTAGTTGAGAGAATATTTACTGCCTTGATTCTCAGAAGTAACTTGTGAGAAATGAAACTCTAAATAGGTATATATCCGTTCTTTTATTCATCAGTAAACAGTGGTTCTCAACCTTTTTCTTTTCTTGTCGTACCCGCTTACAGGACAAATTTTGTTATTTTCATAGTCCCATGGCCGGTCCTAACCTATCAACCGACTTTGTTCTTATATAAAAATTCCGCCCCCCCCCCATTTTATTTTTTCAGGTATTTAAGCCATTCAAATTGCAGAGAATAGGAAATGGTTTTGACCTCTCTGATTGGCTGAAATTGAAAACAAGAGACAGTTGATTTAAAACCCGCGCTGATGCGAGCACCATCTTCTGACTGCCTTAAATGAAACAGAGCATAGTTCTAAACAATAGCACACAATGAATTAGAAATAAAACCATTTACCTAATACTATGTTCAAAAACAAGTTTAGTGAATTAGGCGTAGAATTTAATTATCTACAAGTTTTATTTGAAACATTTTTGTCTAAAATTAATTGGGAACTTTTACGCAAAGGAAAACTGATTTCCAATGTTAAACGCCTATGGCCAGCTTTTTGATTAACACACTGTAGCTCTATATATCTATATCAAGAGTGGGGTAATTTAATGAAAATATGTTCCTCTGATTATATTCCTTAAGATTTCTTCTAAAAATTTTTGATTACAACAAAGAAAAGCTTGATTAAAACAAAGAAAATTTGAATACAATTGAAAAAGTTGAATTAATAATTACGTAAAAAAATTGATTATAATACTACTGTTACCGTATAATGTAAAAATTCATATTTTTTTTTCTTGGAGCTTTGTAAATCAAGGCGGCCCAGAATATTTTCTCATAGGGGCGCATGATTTCTAGTTACATCATAAGTATACTCAGTCTTTTAATGAAATATATTATATACCTATTAGGATAGATATGTTACCAGTAAGCCAAACCAAGTATTTAAAAGAACAATGCTTTATTAATATGTTTATTTCATAAATTGCTGAAATTTTAAAATTGTAATTTTTTTTTTCTATAAAAAGGATGGCTTTGTCGCCCCCGTGTTTGGCCGCCTTTGTTCTGGGAAGAAAATGAACACCCGCTAGGATCGGGCCTGCATAGTCCACGTGAAAGTTAAATATGTGACTGAAAAGTAGATATATGAACAAATATATAAACACCAACAGGATGTCCTATTATTTCATTTGGTATTATTTACATTTATTACAATAATTCCTTACTATAAAAAGTACTGTATGTGCAAGTCAATACTTTTAGTTAACTACCAATATTATATTTCAAAGATTCTGTCAAAAGCAAATAAAACTAAATAAATTAATATACAGTATGACCTCTTTAATCCGAACATGTTTTAATCCAAACCTCCAGTAATCCGAACAGCGACAACTCGGAGCCATAATCCGAACAACGCCTCGTTAATCTTAACAGCAAAGTGATTCCTGCTACCTATAAATGAGGGAATCACTTAGTTTCATGTTCTCTGTTACCTAAATGAAGGAATCCCGTAGATTCATGTATTTTGCTACCTAAATGAGGGAATCCCTTGATTTCATATTCTCTTATTCTACTACCTAAATGAGGGAATCCCTTGATTTCATATCCTCTAAGAACTGCTCTGTTTACTGTTCATTGTTCATTAGACCTTTGTCAGTTACTGAGTTAAGTTTGCACTGCAATTTAAAGCTAAGATGACTTCGAAAAGAAAACACGTTGCTTTATCTATTAAAGAAAAGATCGAGATTATTAAGAATTTAGAGGCGGGTACCACAGTGACCAGTTTATCGAAAAAATACAAAGTGGAAAAATCAACGATTTGCGACATCAAAAAAAAGTGATCAAGTTAAATTACCGCAAGAGGCTTTTAAAAAAAATGTTGCTTCCGAAGGTGCAGGTATTTCTGCAGAACTGAAGAAAGTTAATTTGAAAGATGTTAGATGGATTATCAAGAGGATGGGAAGATATGTGGCTGGAACTTATCCAAAAGTCCTGGAACAACTTCTTGATGATGGTTGGACTGAAGACGATAATCTTCCACTATTACAGTGGAGGGACAGAATGGAGTTGGAGGGTATAGAAAGATAAATAAACGAGGTTACTGCGCTAATAAACCAAATTTTTGAAGATGTCACATGACAAGAAGCTCTTGAATGGGCTATCGGACATGAAGAATCATGAGAATCCACAAATGATATGGATATTTTGGAACATATTCAGAATGAATAAAGCTCCTATGAATAAGTAGAAGTGATACCAGGACTTGTAAAGCACAAAGAGACAGTCAAATGTTTTGAAATGTGTTTGAAGTGGGTTGAAGAAAATGATAAATCGGAACCTCACATTTTAATTCTGTCGGAAATGAAAAATCGAGCCAAAAAGGCAGACAAAGCGAACATGAAACAGAGCAAAATCAACGAATTTTTCAGTTTCTTAGATTTACTATTGTCTTTAATATAGATTTATGTAATATGTCTACACGTACTTTATTTTGTTATTCATATGTAAGTACAGTTGTTTTTACCTTCCGTCACCTATAGGTAAGGAAGGTATTGTCTTTGTTAAAATAATTCGTTGGCGAGTTTTTCATGAAGGTTTTAGAGTCCCTAGAATAAGATTTTACTATTTTTACGATGATGTCTATGTATGTGTGTGTGTGTGACAATTTTTTCGGATCTGATAACTCAGATACTACAATTCAAAAAATTATAATTCTTTTGTATTCCTTCTCTTTACATCCATGTAAAGAGATGATTTTAAGATTTTAACCGGTTTCTTGAAAAAAACACTGTATTTGTAAAATGGAATCTTGTGCAAGAAACTTTCTGTATGGAATTTGTACAAAATATATGGAACTGACGGAAGGTAATGTGCTGGCCACATCAGATTTTTAAATTTTATATTTGAAAATAAAGCATTTTTTGTGAGAATGTGGAAATTCTTAGAAAATTAAGAAAATGAATATGTTCTGTAATTTGTTCGATAATCCGAACATTTCGATAATCCTGATCAACCTGGGCAATAGGGTATTCTCTGAGGATTACTAATATTAAAAATTTATTAAAAATATTGGTGTCGATAGGTAAACAACAAGGAAAAAACAAAAAATCATAATATAAATTGATTGTTACAAAAGATATAAAGCATTTAAATTTTGCTGATGTACTAGATGACCTTCCAATGGGAGACCAGTTGAAATCCCTACTCCATGTTCGATTGTGATAAGACGCCGCATAAACCACTGATAGCACACCGCTGGTACTGTACAACTAGTACGTCACTATCACGTGACACAAGAAAATCAAATTTTAAAAATTAATATCTCGCTTATTAAAAGAAATTTTTTACTCGGGTTTTCACATATACTCTTACATATAACTGTTCTTTAAGAAAAATAAATTTAAAAAATATGAGAGAATATGCTATTATTAGTTCGGATTAAAGAGGTCCAACTGTAGTTATTTTTTTACTGAGAATGAAAGTTTTTTTTTGCTAGTATCGAGTATCAAGCAACATATTTTCGAAAACTATGTCCAAATTAATAAGCGGGATTATTATGAATAATTGCTCAATTGGAACATTAAATATAAAGAATAGAATTATTTTTTCTAAACGAAAAGACTTGCTTTCTGTATGTAAAATTCTTTTGCGTTCTGTGGACAAAAAAACTATCATTTCGCATGTAAATATCAATTTATGACAGTCAGTATTCGAAAAAGTAATTAAATACGGTAGTTAATTATTGTCTAGCTCTGCATATAATTAATCAATTTAGCAATTATACATAAAAGTTACAATCAGTTCAATTAGCTGCATTGCAAAAAGCTTAGGCGTTGTGCAATATGCGATGCCTGCGACATACATACATTATACATACATAATATATTGTATTCAAACTTGGAACAAACAATAAAATATAGATAAATAAAATAAAACATCGAAACAAATCTCGCTCACTCTTATGCGTTCCCAACTCTTTACATTTAGTTCGTAAGCTATATGATCTAAGGTTCATATACAGGGTGAGTCTGCGAAGACGCCCCTCCCCTTTAACTTTTTTATTACAAATAGAAAAAAATGGTTCATATAAAAGTTTTATTATTTTACATATACTATTTGATGGCAGATGTAGATATTTTTTATAAAGTGAGGTTTACAAGATAAGACTATCAACTTTTATTTTTCAAAAGGCACCCTGTAGGTAATTATTTTAATAAAATAGAAACCGCCATTTTTTCTCTATTCAACGATGTATTATTTTTTATTAATGTATTTGAAAAATTTCGAGAAAAATGAGATAATTTCAAAATATTAGAAATAATTATTAAACAAATATTATAGGTGGCTATGTGAAAATAAACAAAACGTAACAATGTAAAAATCCTTCTCAGTGTTCTTAAACTCTGTTGCCGACGTCTAGGAAACCGCTTCCGGTAAATTCTTTTTGTTCTTATGATTCCAGTCGTTTCACCAATTATTAGAATCATATCAATTAATTCGTTCTTCGTAAACATTTCAAAATGTTTTTTTTTTTGTTAACAAAATAAGTTAAATTAAGTAACAAACAAATGTATACTTTTTTGACATTAATTTAATTGTTTTACATTGTTACGATTTGTTTATTTTTCACATAATATTTGTTTAAAAATTATTTCTAATATTTCTAAATTATCTCATTTTTCTCGAAATTTTTCAAATACATTAATAAAAAATAATACATTGTTGAAAAGAGAAAAAAATGGCGGTTTCTATTTTATTAAAATAATTATAGGTTGCCATTTGAAAAATAAAAGTTGATAGTCGTATCTTGTAAACCTGACTTTATAAAAAATATCTACATCTGCCATCAAATAGTATATGTAAAATAATAAAACTTTTATATGAGCCATTTTTTTCTATTACTTATAATAAAAAAGTTAAAGGGGGGGGGGCGTCTTCCCAGACTCACACTGTATAGGAACATCCATGCTTAGTGGGATTCGAATCCAGAACCCCGAGCGCACTAATGACTAAGAGGCAATGTCTAACCTAGGGGTGGGCAAACTACGCCCGCAACGTCATTTTACATCCAATCTACGTTACTAGATTACTGAAATGTTTGGTCGGCTTTTTAATTTTTAATACCAATAAAAAATACATATCCTTTTCCTTGCACTTCCGTATCCTTTGCATGCGATTTTGTGTGTTATAATATTAGTATGGTTTTTAATTTGGAAAGATACTTTTTTGTAGTAATATACACAAACATCTATGCCTTAGTGGGATTCGAACTCAGAACCCCGAGTGTAATCGTGACTAAGAGGCGATGCTCTAACAATTAGATCGTTAGAGCTTCGGTGGCTCATTGGTTAGAGTCACCGAAGCCGACTTAATTTATAATTATTATTTTTTTTTACAGTGGCTCCGAAAATTACTACAGTGGCTCGAGCCACTGTCAAAAGGGCCTGAATCCGCGACTGTTTACAGTATGAATACAAAAAATTATTTGTACATTAATTCTACTCTTCTAATATCTAAGCATGAATTTGGCGCGACTTTCACTGTTTTAATTTTTGTTCAAATTTTACAACATTATCTTAATTAAAAAGGAATAATAAGAAATGTGCTGTGTGTAATAATAACAAGAAAATACTTTAATCAAAATACCCAAAAAAAATTGTACAATTGCAACTTTAAATACTTTCGTGCGTAGCAGAATGCATAAGTTAACACGTAAACAATAGATCTATTGCTGCTACCATTAAGGTTAGGTTTAAATGTTCAGTTGAACATTCGCATGTTTAACCAGTGTACCGTGTATTCCCACTGTGAAACTCGCCGTTCGCTCCTTTCATATCCTAATGCTAAAGTCAGCTGACTGGTCGTCAGTGCCGGCTCCAGGCGGTAAGCAGAAGATACGTTGCATCGGGGCGCCTTCCTCAAAGGGCGCCGAAATGAGGAAATAAATTACGATTTAATATTAACAATGTAAAATAAAAATCTGATGTGGCCAACACAATACCTCCTGGCATTTACAGCGTAAGTCACAAAAAAGATTAAGCTAATCCTTATTTTTGGATTAGCAAATTTTACTCTAATTTTCGCAGTTTATTTCTTAAAATATAGTAACTACCTTTTTGATAATAAAATGAAGATTAAATTTTAAATGCCGGGATAGAATAGAATTCACTAATCCAAAAATGAGCATTACCTTAAACTTTTTTGTGAATCGTTAATTTTATAAATCTAAATACATATTGGGCGGAGTTTAGAATAGGATCCAGCTTTAAACTGCTTTTTTCATTGGACTCTATTCTTTTATGTAAAATATCATATAAAAACATGAAATTAGAGCTCGGAAACATGTTTTAATTTTATTAATTTTTAGGCTGTATTTATGAGAAATGTGACATTTTCGCTTGCAATTTTGTAAAAAAAAAATTACTAACAATAACGATATCCTACCGCACAGAACTCAGTTTGATGAAACTCGGGTGGTTACATTCTTTTTATATGAATTTAATCGTATTTTTTTTTCAATAAAAATACAAATTTGCTATAATTATTGCTTTGCGCGAGCTAATTTTGGTTTATTTTATTGAATAAAAGGCTAATATACCGATATTTAAACATATTTTGAATTTGGACCCTATTCTATACTTTAGCCTACTATTTACTTATGCTGGAAATTGTATTGATTTCCTTTTCTATTTGCTTTTTTCTTTTTGAACGTTACTATTATTAATTTAAAATGATTAGTTTTTTGACAGTGACATTTATCTATCAGTTACATATACCTATTTAAATAATGGCGTAACCAAGGAGTTTTGTTTGTTAAAAGCGTAGGCTCTGGGATTTAAAGTATAGATAATTTTATAAATTTATAATACAAGGTTACAAAATTTTCTGAATGATAGTATTTGAGTTAGAGCGGACGATCCACACATACATACACACACCCACACGCAAGCACGCGCACTCATACACACACACACATCATCGTGAAAATATTAAAATTTGATTCTAGGGACCTTAAAACGTGGTCATTTACAAAAATCTCGATATGCGATTTTTAGCACGATTCCTATACCTCCCTTACCAAGGGTAGCGGGAGGTAAAAAAGAATGAAAAATTATCGCATCTCCATCGCACCGCTTCCAAGTCATATTGCGTTACCATGGAAGTGTAAACCTGACCTTACTTCTGAGAAACAAAGAATGACGCGACCTGCGTGCACGACGGCTCGTTACAGCTGGGGACGTTAATAGGCTATAATAATAGTTGTAATAAATAATAAGTAAAATAATAACCTAATTTTTATATTTTGCTGACTATTTCACTCATAAATTTATAAGCCACTCCAAATTCAGGATTCTACCTAGTTACCAAGTTTCATTTCGACAAAACTGCGTCACAAAAATTTTTTCGCACCTTTAAGCCAATAAGATGTCGTATTTATACAAGTATGTGAGTTTTGATAAGCGAATTTTTTTTGACGTTTTAGAAACATATTGTTTACATGCCTGTCAAAGTCTGTATATTTTCAGTGTTATCAGTTTTTATTAAAAACGAGTCTATTCGGACATAAATCTATTTACAACGTTGAAAAAGCAAATCTCTAAACACAATAAAAATTACAAGATTTTTGTCAAGAAAAAAATTATATAAATGATTACCTGATTTTTATTTTGGAAATAGTCATCCGAATACCATTCGGGGTTAAATTTTCCGATTGCTTTACTCGAGCCTGTTGCCAATTTATCTCGTGACATTGATCAAAATTCACTCGTTTGACAACTCGTGATTTTTTGTCAATGCCACTCAATAAATTGCTTGGCAACCGCTCTCGTAACAATCTGAAAAATTTTCCGGCAAAAATTTACCACTTATGATATTACATATGACTATTTCACTCATAAATTTATAAGCCAATCCAAATTCAGGATTCTACCTTGTTACCAAGTTTCATTTCGACAAAACAACGTCACAAAATTTTTTTCGCGGCCTTTAAGCCAATAAGATGTATTTTTAGTAAGTGAGTTTTGATAAGCGAAAATTTTTTGACGTTTTAGAAACATATTGTTTACATACCTGTCAAAGTGTGTATATTTTCAGTGTTATCAATTTTTATTAAAAACGAGTCGATTCGGACAGGAATCTATTTAAAACGTTGAAAAAGCAAACTTAAATATAACACCTCAAAACACAATAAAAATTAGAAGATTTTTGTCAAGAAAGAAAATATATAAATGATTACCTGATTTTTATTTTGGAAATAGTCATCCGAATACCATTCGTAGTTAAATTTTATCCTGGAAAATTTTTCCGAGTGCTTACTCGAGCCTGTTGCCAATTTATCGCGTGACATTGATCAAAAATCACTCGTTTGACAACTCGTGATTTTTTTGTCAATGCCACTCAATAAATTGCTAGGCAACCGATTCTCGTAACAATCTGATAATTTTTCCGGCAAAAATTTACCACTTATGATATTATATATGATAAAATGAGAATACGTCCAATCTGCCCTCGAACACAATCATCGCCACACCGCGGTCTTCGAATTGGGTAACCTTCTTACTTGAATAAACCTTGTCCTCCCTTAAGAATTTTATTTCTTGCCAACGCTTTCGCTAAAACAAATCTATACCCGTTGTATCTTCTGTAACCAACAATAGATTTTAATCACAAGTACTAGTAATAAATATAAAATTAAAATAAAATTAACCTCATTCAAATATCATTGCCATCAATTTACTTTTTGTTCTCTTGGCCTGGTAAGCAAATTATTGTTCTGTTCTATACTCTCTACAGGATGATTCATACCGGGTGAAACGAAATTAAACAATATGCTGACTGGACTAAAAAAGATGAAGGTATGTTCGGAAATGTTTCAGTACAGAGTTACAGCCCTTTGAAGGTGCATTCTTATCAGACAAATTTTTATTAGGTAATAATTTTTATGCTGGAAAATACCTTTACTTAAAAACACTGCTTATTATACGCGATAATGTGAACATGAACATAAATGAAATGTTTTCCAAATATATATTCGAATCGCACTGGATACAGTCTTATTGCCACCTCTGATTTTGAAATACTAATTCATATTTTACAATTACTATATATTCGTACACGTTGAAAATAGATATTTATACAAGTGAGTTAAGTTAATTCTTTGAGTGAATAAACCTTCTTAACTCAAATAGTTTATATAATACTTTTCAACTTATTTGATCGCTATCTACTGCTTATATGTGCAAATATCTTGCATTTGTTTTTAACAACCTGCATGTATAAAAGGTGTTCATTTTAAGTGGTACGCTATTGCAATCTTGGAAAATATAAGAGCTACGAAGTCATTTAAATTAGCAAACAATTTCTATTTTACTAGAATATTACAATCAGCAAAAAGAATATTTTTTTCTACCAGTTGTTCTCAAAGTATGAGATACAACTTTCTTATTTTAAATGGGAACCTATTTTTTATTCGCTTATTCAATTCAGTATTTTTTGGATATCGTTGAATTTAGAAAAAAAATATTGAATCGAATAAGCGAATAAAAAATAGCTTCTCATTTAAAATAAGAAAGTTGCAGGCCGTATTTTGAGAACCACTGGTAGAAAAAAATACTCATTGTAATTGTCTAGTAAAATAAAAATTGTTTGCTAATTTAACCGACCTCCTAACTCTCATAGTTCTAGAGATAGCAATAGTGTACCACTAAAAATTAACACTCTGTATATACAGGCTGGTGACTTGAACGACGCAGCATAAGGGTTTCAATAGTAAAATCTTAATGTGCAGTTATTTGCTTCCCTAATTATTTTAGAGCAAAATTGTATTTAGGTTTTTGCTACAGGAAAAAATACTGCTAATGTTTATAATTTTTAAATTTCCGCAACCGTAAAAATAGTCGAAAACAATAATAACATTTTTGCAAAAATCATTGATGCCATGGAACAAAAGCGCAATAATCTGTCACTACTTAAAGAAATCTTAAATTTTGTTTTCGTCAAATTACATTGTTGTAATCAACTATTACATTGTTGTCATCAACACTACAATAAAGTTATTTTCTTTATCCTTGTCTTGAAAATAATTTTTAAACGTCTAGAATCTTTGACAGATGTTTGCACTTTTGTTTAAAACGAGGAAAATGAAAACATCTTTATTGTAGTTGATGACAACGATGTAATAGTTGTTGATTACAACAATGTAGTTTGAGTTTGACGAGAACCAAATTTAAGATTTCTTTAAATAGCGACAGATGTTTGCTCTTTTATTTAAATTTTTGTTCCATGGCATCAATGATTTTTGTAAAAATGTTATTATTGTTTTCGACTATTTTTACGGTTCAGGAAAATGAAAAATTATAAACAAGAGCATATTCGGATGCAGTATTTTTTTCTGTAACAAAAACAAATACAATTTCCTCTAAAATTATTAGGGAAGCAAATAACTGCATGTTAAGATTTTACCATTGAAACCACTATGCTGCGACGTCCAAGTCACCATATATATATATATATATATATATATATATATATATATATATATATATATATATATATATATATATATATATACATATTGGTTGGACTTGCATTGTCTTTATTTTTTAAAATATTACAACGTTTCGACTGCTGCAAATCTACAGTCGTCGTCAGGTTACAAAATAATTATAATAATAAAATTATAAAACATAAAATAAAAAATAAATATATAAATTGTAAAATATAGACTTTGATAAAACTATTCAGTCAAATTTTGACGTCCTTTACTGAATATTAAGGAGGCCATGTACTTTTATATCCAGTAAAGAAATTGGGGTGGCATGCCGTAGGCCAAGAGTAGTACATTATTTTTCATCTTTATGTACATTAATTTAAATAGTTTCTGTTTCAAATTTAAACTGAATATTAAGGAGGCCATACACTTTTATATCCAGTAAAGAAATTGGGGTGACAAGCCATAGGGCAAGGGTAGTACATTATTTTTCATCTTTATGTACATTAATTTAAATATTTTCTGTTCTGTTCTGTTATTTTTCATATTTATGTACATTAATTTAAATATTTTCTGTTCTGTTCTGTTATTTTTCATATTTATGTACATTAATTTAAATAGTTTCTGTTTCAAATTTTAACTAAATATTAAGGAGGCCATATACTTTTATATCTAGTAAAAAAATGGGGGGGGGTCAAGTACTGCGTTACGTAATATATGGGGAGGGGTTCATGTTTGCGTTACGGGTGCGTTATAAGGGGGGAGGGGGTATCAACAATCTTAGTATTCAATAGTTAATTCATATTGATTAACAGATATAACGAATATTATCAATTATATTTATTTTTGAAATAAATATGATTTTTGTGAAAAATTAAAAAGTAAATAGTTTTTTCGTTTATAGGAATGTGCTCATCTAACTATCTTCTATAATATTTAAAATACAACGCTTATTTTTGTCTTACGTTTCAAAGTTCTCCTGAACCAATTTAAATGATTCTTTTTACTATTTACGATGATGTATATATGTATGTATGTATATAACAAAAATTTCGCCTGCGATAACTCTAATACTACAATTTCAAAAATAAATAAAATATGGCATCCGTGGAGTGATTTTCCGGACGAAGAAAGTAATATAATATTGAAGGAGAACATATTTTTAAGATTGTATAATGTAAAAAAATATATAAATAAATTATAGAATAATAAACTGTAGTAATTTTATTAATAATGTTAATATCTGATTCGTGGTTACTGTTTTATATTTGGTAATTTGGAAATATTGTGGATACCACTCTGTGTGCTTACCCTTGCAAATCTTTTAAGCAAATATATGCTGTGATGGGCGTAAAAGTCAATGTGCATTTATCTTGACACAAACTATAACAGTTGCTTAGTAGAAAGCTTTATTATCAACATACATTTCTAATGTTACGAAAAATATATTGGGTAATTCCAGACTTTCATTTACCAAAGTAAAGAAGACTGCAGAATTTAAATGTGGCTGTACAAGCGTATAAAATGATTCTCGTTAAATACACGTATACATGGCTGCAAAATAAGAAATCGACTTTGGATAACAAACAATTATTGGAATATCCAAAATTACCTAATATACAAACTGTGGACAAAAATTCACATTTCCGTACGATTTACTGAACAATATTGGAATGATTTCAAGAGATATTAGATTGATGTAATGTACCTACCAATATGTACACACCTTGAAGCTATACAAACAGATAAAAGCATCGAAATTTTCCACGCATAGTGCTGTTTGCCATTTGAGCCCTATTCTTCTGTTATTGCTCAGCTATGCATTGAGGACTTTCGTTGATGAGCTACGCCTGACTAACTTCAACAAACAAAAAATATTTCTTCCTAATTGTATTAAAAATAAATTAAGAATGAAATAATTTTAACGAAAATAACCGACAACCCGGTGACCGGAAGTCCGGGGATCCGGCAAAATTTTAAGCCGGAATTCTGGGATTTGGTATTCCGGTCTTTCGACGATTCGTTCCATCGCACTAATTATTTTTACCTCTCGCTAAGAGAGGTATTGTATTCATGCTAAAAATCGCATATCCAGATTTTAATGAATAAGCACGTTTTAAGGTCCCTAGAATCCGATTATAACATTTTTACGATGATGTCCGTATGTGTGTGTGGATGTGTGTGTGGATGTTGGATTCACTATATCTCAAATACTATAAGACTTAAGACATTTTTAACTACGGATTCCTCAATCTAACAATAATGGGAAGAGTCCAGTCAGTTTTGGTAACAATTGGACAACCGGAAGTAGTAGTTACACGAAAAAAATCGTCTAAATATTATTTATCGAAAATTTATGTAAATACTTATATTAAAGAACGTTAAATTCTTTATTCGATAAATATAAATTCATTATTATATCTTCTATAGATTTAGAGATAAAGAAAGGCATATAAAATAATTTGATGTAAAAAATCTCAGATCAAACTACTACACGGCAAGAAATTCAAATTTCTGTTTAAAGTTTGTAGACAATGTTAAATTATTATTATTTTTTTTAAATATTACAACGTTTCGACTGCTGCAAATCTACAGTCGTCGTCAGGTTACAAAATAATTATAATAATAAAATTATAAAACATAAAATAAATAATAAATATATAAATTGTAAAATATAGACTTTGATAAAACTATTCAGTCAAATTTTGACGTCCTCTATTTGACATAATAGGAAAAGAAAATTTAAAGAAGCAGTTTTTATATTTTCAAATGCAAATAATATTAGTAAACCTAGCGTTGAAATTAGTAACCTGTGGAAAACATTATTATGTCAAATAAAGGACGTCAAAATTTGACTGAATAGTTTTATCAAAGTCTATATTTTACAATTTATATATTTATTTTTTATTTTATGTTTTATAATTTTATTATTATAATTATTTTGTAACCTGACGACGACTGTAGATTTGCAGCAGTCGAAACGTTGTAATATTTTAAAAAATAAAGACAATGCAAGTCCAACCAATATGTATATATATATATATATATATATATATATATATATATATATATATATATATATATATACATATTGGTTGGACTTGCATTGTCTTTATTTTTTAAAATATTACAACGTTTCGACTGCTGCAAATCTACAGTCGTCGTCAGGTTACAAAATAATTATAATAATAAAATTATAAAACATAAAATAAAAAATAAATATATAAATTGTAAAATATAGACTTTGATAAAACTATTCAGTCAAATTTTGACGTCCTTTATTTGACATAATAATGTTTTCCACAGGTTACTAATTTCAACGCTAGGTTTACTAATATTATTTGCATTTGAAAATATAAAAACTGCTTCTTTAAATTTTCTTTTCCTATTATGTCAAATAGAGGACGTCAAAATTTGACTGAATAGTTTTATCAAAGTCTATATTTTACAATTTATATATTTATTATTTATTTTATGTTTTATAATTTTATTATTATAATTATTTTGTAACCTGACGACGACTGTAGATTTGCAGCAGTCGAAACGTTGTAATATTTAAAAAAAATAATAATAATTTAACATTGTCTACAAACTTTAAACAGAAATTTGAATTTCTTGCCGTGTAGTAGTTTGATCTGAGATTTTTTACATCAAATTATTTTATATGCCTTTCTTTATCTCTAAATCTATAGAAGATATAATAATGAATTTATATTTATCGAATAAAGAATTTAACGTTCTTTAATATAAGTATTTACATAAATTTTCGATAAATAATATTTAGACGATTTTTTTCGTGTAACTACTACTTCCGGTTGTCCAATTGTTACCAAAACTGACTGGACTCTTCCCATTATTGTTAGATTGAGGAATCCGTAGTTAAAAATGTCTTAAGTCTTATAGTATTTGAGATATAGTGAATCCAACATCCACACACACATCCACACACACATACGGACATCATCGTAAAAATGTTATAATCGGATTCTAGGGACCTTAAAACGTGCTTATTCATTAAAATCTGGATATGCGATTTTTAGCATGAATACAATACCTCTCTTAGCGAGAGGTAAAAATAATTAGTGCGATGGAACGAATCGTCGAAAGACCGGAATACCAAATCCCAGAATTCCGGCTTAAAATTTTGCCGGATCCCCGGACTTCCGGTCACCGGGTTGTCGGTTATTTTCGTTAAAATTATTTCATTCTTAATTTATTTTTAATACAATTAGGAAGAAATATTTTTTGTTTGTTGAAGTTAGTCAGGCGTAGCTCATCAACGAAAGTCCTCAATGCATAGCTGAGCAATAACAGAAGAATAGGGCTCAAATGGCAAACAGCACTATGCGTGGAAAATTTCGATGCTTTTATCTGTTTGTATAGCTTCAAGGTGTGTACATATTGGTAGGTACATTACATCAATCTAATATCTCTTGAAATCATTCCAATATTGTTCAGTAAATCGTACGGAAATGTGAATTTTTGTCCACAGTTTGTATATTAGGTAATTTTGGATATTCCAATAATTGTTTGTTATCCAAAGTCGATTTCTTATTTTGCAGCCATGTATACGTGTATTTAACGAGAATCATTTTATACGCTTGTACAGCCACATTTAAATTCTGCAGTCTTCTTTACTTTGGTAAATGAAAGTCTGGAATTACCCAATATATTTTTCGTAACATTAGAAATGTATGTTGATAATAAAGCTTTCTACTAAGCAACTGTTATAGTTTGTGTCAAGATAAATGCACATTGACTTTTACGCCCATCACAGCATATATTTGCTTAAAAGATTTGCAAGGGTAAGCACACAGAGTGGTATCCACAATATTTCCAAATTACCAAATATAAAACAGTAACCACGAATCAGATATTAACATTATTAATAAAATTACTACAGTTTATTATTCTATAATTTATTTATATATTTTTTTACATTATACAATCTTAAAAATATGTTCTCCTTCAATATTATATTACTTTCTTCGTCCGGAAAATCACTCCACGGATGCCATATTTTATTTATTTTTGAAATTGTAGTATTAGAGTTATCGCAGGCGAAATTTTTGTTATATACATACATACATATATACATCATCGTAAATAGTAAAAAGAATCATTTAAATTGGTTCAGGAGAACTTTGAAACGTAAGACAAAAATAAGCGTTGTATTTTAAATATTATAGAAGATAGTTAGATGAGCACATTCCTATAAACGAAAAAACTATTTACTTTTTAATTTTTCACAAAAATCATATTTATTTCAAAAATAAATATAATTGATAATATTCGTTATATCTGTTAATCAATATGAATTAACTATTGAATACTAAGATTGTTGATACCCCCTCCCCCCTTATAACGCACCCGTAACGCAAACATGAACCCCTCCCCATATATTACGTAACGCAGTACTTGACCCCCCCCCATTTTTTTACTAGATATAAAAGTATATGGCCTCCTTAATATTTAGTTAAAATTTGAAACAGAAACTATTTAAATTAATGTACATAAATATGAAAAATAACAGAACAGAACAGAAAATATTTAAATTAATGTACATAAATATGAAAAATAACAGAACAGAACAGAAAATATTTAAATTAATGTACATAAAGATGAAAAATAATGTACTACCCTTGCCCTATGGCTTGTCACCCCAATTTCTTTACTGGATATAAAAGTGTATGGCCTCCTTAATATTCAGTTTAAATTTGAAACAGAAACTATTTAAATTAATGTACATAAAGATGAAAAATAATGTACTACTCTTGGCCTACGGCATGCCACCCCAATTTCTTTACTGGATATAAAAGTACATGGCCTCCTTAATATTCAGTTCAAATTTGAAACAGAAACTATTTAAATTAATGTATATAAAGATAAAAAATAACAGAACAGAAACTATTTAAATTAATGTACATAAAGATGAAAAATAATGTACTACTCTTGGCCTACGGCTTTTCACCCCAATTTTAATACTGGATATAAAAGTATATGGCCTCCTTAATATTCAGTTAAAATTAAAGCATATGCATTTGCATATGCTTTTAACAAACTATTGAAAAGTTTTTCCTTATCAACACTACTTGAATTCATGATTTAATATGAATTACATGAATGAACGAATGAAAGACCACTGGCCCGAATTTGAAATGTGCCCGACATCTGTTGATTGTTATTGAAAACAAACGACTGCCTGCATATACGAATTAGCACCGCGAAATTTGAATGTTTCAAAAATATTAAAGCAAGTTTAGCAATTTTTTTTATATTTTATCGTTACGTAACGCACACATTAACCCTCCCCCACCCCGTCGTAACACTTCGTAACGCTACTCTTGACCCCCACCCCCCCTTGAAGCGTTACGTAATTTAAGGACAGCCCCATAGTTGACACAATCAATGGCCTTGAATCATTATATTTTCCTGGGGAATACTTGTTCATACAAAAATAAAATCCAGGCATACAATTCATATCTCAAAAAAATGCAAACAAAATAAAATTCCATATTAAAACGTGTTACCAGCCCTTCTCAGGGAGGGGGGAGGGGTTTAATACCCCCCTTGTATCCGCACCAGCAAACGAGGTAGATAATTTTTTTTTTCTGGTTATTTAAACCTTAATAGGGTTTAGATAATTAATTATTTGACATTTACATTTTGGGACAATAGGGTATTCTCTAATATTTTTTTTATTTTTTTTTCTTAAAGAACAGTTATGTCTAAGAGTATCTGTAAAACCCCGAGTTAAAAATTCCTTTTAATAAGCGAGATATTAATTTTTTAAATTTGATTTTGTTGTGTCACGTGATAGTGACGTACTAGTTGTACAGTACCAGCGGTGTGCTATCAGTGGTTCATGCGGCGTCTTATCACATTCGAACATGGAGTAGGTATTTCAACTGGTCTCCCATTGGAAGGTCATCTAGTACATCAGCAAAATTTAAATGCTTTATATCTTTTGTAACAATCAATTTATATTATGATTTTTTGTTTTTTCTCTATTGTTTACCTATCAACACTAATATTTTTAATAATTTTATAATATTAGTAGTCCTCAGAGAATACCCTATTAGAATGATTAACCCTCGAACAGTCTGCTGGAAAATAATTACGTGAACAGTGTGGTGGGGTAAGAGATACCCTAAAATTCATTGTGATTATGTGTTTTATTTTGGAAATATATAAAAGTTATAAAAACGGCATTTACTCAGTATCTGACCTTACTTCTTCCCATATCGCTAATAGTATATTTTATGTACTTGCTCGCAAGTAATTTTATAAATAATTTGGTGAAAGTACAGCTAAATATGATAAAATATAAGATCAATAGAACAAAAAATGAAAATACTATTACTTTTTACCTTTGTTCAAAAAGTTACGCCATTGATGTGGTGGGGTATACTATACCCAAAACGACTTTAAAACGTTGTAACATGCGTAATAGTAAAAGTAGAGTAATCATATTACTTTAAATATTTTCATTTCAATTTTATTTGAAGCTATTGGAACTGGCATTGACGCGTATTTTGAAAGTTATACACAGTGGCGTAACTAAGAGTCCGGGGGCCCGCCCGCAAAAGTTTTTGGGGCCCGTTTTAATTGTAGCGTTTGTCATGAGGAACTACAAACCACAAGAACTTGTGGAAATTGTGACTAGGCTCACTTTCATCTGAGTTGACATGTTAAGAAGCAAAATAACCAATATGGGAGACCTGAAAATCCAAGATTAGGCAACTTTACATCCCACCGTATTTTTCTTTTTTTTTTTTGAAAATGAAATTGGTGGCTCAGTCCACTGGTGAAAGTTACAGGAAATTGATTCATACATTTTTGGTATCCCACCCAAATGAAAGAACTTGGACAAAATATGGCATTAGCAAGATGGATCAGGATCATACAGTTTAAATAGTAGCAATTTTGCGAAAATCATTCTCGTATCGTTATTTAATCCCACGGTTTGGTAATACACATTGTCCTGATTTGACAGCCCCAGACTTCTTTTTATGGGGTTATTTTAAAGGAAAATTCTGGATTCTGGCAGAAAATATTTGCTAAGAAATCAAAATTCTACAAGCCGAAATGTGATAGAAAATAAAGAACTTGATTTTGCATAGCGGATAAGGGGCCCCTTGGCCAATATTATGTTTGGAAATTGACATATAAAAAAATAAAGGACTAAATAAATTTGTATGTTGCTACAAAAAAAGATTAAATTCAAAATTTCGCAGTAGTAATAAAATTATGTCATGTAAATTGGGGCCTCTCTAGAGCCGGGGGCCCGCCCGCAATGCGGGCCCGTTAGTTACGCCACTGGTTATACATCAATTAAGTAGGCACCACACCGTCCGAGGGTTAAAAATAATTCAATTATATTTCCAATATTTCAATAATAACTTAGTTTCTGCAGGCTGCTACGATTTATTATAATAGAAACTTTGTATTTTCAACATTCCAATATCTAAATATATGATAATAAACAGGAAAAAACGTAACAATAAAATTACTTCCGAATTATTACAAGTTACCAATATCTAATTAAAATCTTTGAAACAGGGCTGTATTAACTAATCAGTTCTTAAATAAAGCGACTATGTAGAACCCAAAAGAAAAAATCTCTGTATTTTAAATATCCAAAATATTTTCAAAAAATCTGATGTGGCCAGCACATTACCTTCCGTCAGTTCTATATGTAACTTGTACAAATTTCATACAGAAAGTTCCTTACTAAAGATTCTATTTCTTGTACATTACCTTCCGGCAGTTTCATGTATTTTGTGCAAATTCCATACAGAAAATTTATAGCAAAAGATTCCTATATTTCCAGTAAAATTATAAGACAAACACACTATGTCAATTTCACTTGACACTGACATCTTTCAATCAGAATTTTCTTAATATCGAAACTGTTTCCACAGCTATGGCTACTTTATGAAATTTAATTTCTTTATAATTTTTTTAACTCTATATCTATTTAATATTAAGTATAAAATGCAGTCAAATCGTATAGAGAATAAAATATTCTTTAATATTTATAATAACAATAAATGTGAAAAAATGATATTTAACATAGTTTTTTCAAGAAAAACTATTAAAATCTTCAAATGGTGGTACTTCCGGTTGACCAATTGTAACCAAAATCTAATCAGCTCTTCATATGGACGTAACGAAGAAGAATACGAAAAAATTATAATTTTTGAAATTGTAGTATTCGAGTTATCGCAGATGAAATTTTTGTTACACACACACAGACACACACACACACACACACACACACACACACACACACACACTCACACACACGCACACACACACACACACACACACACACACACACACACATACACACACACATACAGACATCATCGTAAAAATAGTAAATTCGTATTCTAGGGACCCTAAAACGTGCTTATTGATTAAAAACTCATCATCGGCTTTTAAATCATGTAAAAATGTTAAATAAATATATTTACTTCAATAGTTTTAGAAAAAGCCACTGTTTCGGTTAATGACACGTGCATGCACATACTTTTATAGATATAAACGTGCTTATTAATTAAAATTTCGCTTTCCTACGATTACAGCAACTTTATACTTGAAGATAAGTTACAGTAAAAACGGTGACATACTTCAGCACCTAATTCGATTTAACGCTGAGGTTTTCTTTTAGTTTTATTTAATTTATTTCTGCAGTGTCATAATTTGTAAAAGTTATTATATTACCATTGAATATTATTATTTACATATATAAAATTAGTTTTCGGAAAATATTTACTTTTTTGCAAATGATAAACATAATGTTATCAGAAGAAGTTGTTTTTATTTTTAATATTATAATAAAAGTCAAGGGGGGCTATCAAAATGGTATGATTTATTCCAGAAAAAATGAAGGTCAATCACTTCCTGTGGCAATAATTGAATTCACATGGAATATAATAAACAAATTAGTTTTTTATAGTCTTATTTTTTGTACTGTCTGATTAGATTTAGTCAAAATATACTAAATAATATATGAGCCGTTGAAAATTAGATTTAGTGATTCGGTCGAGACGAGACAAGACGAGAAATTCATTGTCTCGTTCCGTCTCGTCTCAAATTAATAAAATTATGCCTCGTTTCGAAATTTTTCTCGTCTCGTTTAATAGTCCTGAAATTCTAGCTGAGATTTCTATACAGAAATTTCAGAATTGATTCCTGTTGTACACTCTCCACGCTAGCAATAAGTGTCCGTGAGGTGACGCCTGGTAAACACCTGTACGGTAAAATATATTGTCATTACCGACGTCTACTTACAATGCGGTAATGATATATTTATAAGTTTTTTTTTATTTACATTAATTAATATATAGGAAATATGACAACATAATTTAAAATGACACCGATTTTAGCGCGTTTTAAGAAATGCTTAATATTTTTTTACAGCCCATAAAGAATAAATAATAAATTAAAATTAAACTAATCAATTTCAAATAAAAATTTCCCGCATCAACATATTAAATTTTAATCCTTAATTATTAATAGAAGCTGATATCTAATACTTTTCGTTTTTTATAATAAACAAAATATAAATACTCGTATAATTACTATAATTATGTAGAAATGTGTAGTCGATAAAGGAATGTTTCTTTCATAATTTTTTAATTACCTTATTGTTTCAAACCAGACTGATTATAATTATTTCTCCGATAGTAGATTAGCGTAATATATCCAATTTTTTTTTTTTAATATTACTGATCCAGTTGTACTAATTTAAATTTTAAATTAACAAACTTTGAAGCGTGTAAATATTAAGATATATCAACCATGAAATATGCAACAATCACAGACGTGCACACGGTGGGTGCCATGGGTGCCACGGCACCCCCTAATATATTAATACGAGGGCTGTTCTCTTTCCACTGAGCTTATCTAGCAGGCTACGATATATTGAAACAAATTTTGTTTGACATTCTAATCTAGTTGTTTACAAGGTTTTTAAGTAATCCTTTCCCCAAGAAATCATTGAATTGAGAAAGGAGCATTATTGAGCTGTGATTTTTTACAATTTCATGTGTGGATTAAGCCATCAAGAATATTTTGAGGTTATCCATCGAGTGCTTGGTGACAAGTCGTGTTCCTTAGGTACCGTAAAGCGGTGGTACAATGAATTTCAGCGTGGTCGACTTTCCTTAAATGAGTTTTCGAGATCCTAAGCCACAAACGGCAGTTACCGAAAAGAATATTGGTCTTGTTCAGACCATGATTAAAGAGGACCGGCATGTAACTGTCCATTTTAGACCAACATTTGATGGTACATAAGCTTTATTCTCGTTGGATTCCCCACAATTTGACTCCAGTCAAAAAGACAACCGTTTGAGATGGTGCAGATCTACACTAGATCGCTTTGACAATGGACCGTTTCATTTGGTGTGCAACTTCATTAGAGGTGACGAAACATAGATATACTGCTATGATCTCGAAAAAAAGCAACAGTCCGCAGTTTGGGTCTTTCAGAATGAATCGGCTCCAACAAAAGTTATTCGCGAAAAAAGCCGAAACAAAAAGATGGTCGCCACATTTTTTTGGAATTATTAGACATGTTTGCACTGTATCATTGGAGGATCGTCGTACTGTTAATGTTGAATGGTACACTACCGTTTGTTTGCCTCAAGTTCTCTAAAATATTCGCGAAAAACGTCAACGGGGAAAGATTATCTTGCATCAAGACAACGCTCGGCCGCACACTGCTGCTCGAACGACTGATATTACTTGAATGCCCAAAACATTAAAATAAAGGGTCATTCACCGTATAGTCCAGACCTGGCACCTAATTATTTCTTTTTATTTCCACGTGTAAAAGTTTCGGGGTTTACGTTTCACATCGGCCGAAGAAGCTGTTGACGCATTTAAAAATGAAATAAAGAAACAGACGCGGGAAGATTGGAGAAAATGCTTTGGAGATTGGTTTTTACCGATGCAAAAATGTATTGATTGTGGAGGGGAATGCCTTGAAAAATTATAGATAAATGTGTTTTGCAAGTAAATTGTGTATTACTTTACAAGGCTCAGCGGAAAGAGAACAAACCTTGTAATATTGAAAATATTAAGTTTTTATATTATTATTTTGTTCATGTTGCTATAATATATATTTTATTTATTATTTTTTCTCGATATTTTGAAGTAATAACGGTAAAATAAACGACTCCATTTACATTTATTACTTTATTTATAATAATAATAATAATAATAATAATAATAATAATAATAATAATAATTTTACAAAGATTAAGTTTTTTGGATTAGCGAATTTTACTCTAATTTTGACAGTTTATTTCTTAAAATATAGTCTAATCTAATCCAAGTAACTACATTTTTTTTAAACCCTTCAACAGGATTAAATCCCAATTACAGAGTGGGTTCACATTCACACACATTGATAGTGACATTTATCTGACAGTTACATACATTTGAATAACTAAAGCATAGGCTCTGGGATTTAAATTATAGATAATTTTATTAATTTATCTACAAAATATATTAAAAAAAGTATTTATGCAAATCTATAGTAAATTTAATAATCTTTAATTTTTATAATAACATTAATCTCGAAAAAATAACATTTAATGGTATTTTTCGAAGAAAAACTATTTTGAGCTTCTAGTAAAGTGTCATTTCCGGTTATCCTATTTTCACAAAAATCTAATGGGCTCTTTCCATTACAGAAAAAAGTTCGAAATACAAGGTTTTAAAATTTTCTGAATGATAGTATTTGAGTTACAGTGGAGGATCCACACGTACATACACACACATCGTGAAAATGTTAAAATTGGATTCTAGGGACCTTAAAACGTGGTCATTTACCAAAATCTCGATATGCGATTTTTAGCACGATCCTTATACCTCCCTTACCAAGGGTAGCGGGAGGTAAAAATAATAATTCTTTTATATTAATGAACTTTTACTAAGGTATTTGAACGTTTTTCACTTTGTTTTAACCTGTAGTATCATCAAAAAATAAGACGTTATACAGTCTGTATAAGAATGGAAATGTATTGCTTACATGCTTACAAGCTAATATTTTCTTGAAGCATATAGCATATACTAACATTTTTTAGATAAAGCAACATTATTACTCACTATTTACCAAATGACCTTTTCAATTTAATGAGATGAGTGCATTTTATCACATTACATGAGAAAACACGTCCGGTATTCGCTGCACAGCTATACTGCCATTGTTTAAAAGAATAAAAGTAATAGCTCATTATACACGCTGATACATACATGTATTGATACTCATACTCACGTGAATAAGTACGTACGCACTCACACTTACTTATACGTGCATTATGTGCATTTTGAAAAAGTGTATATAGATATATTGGTTTGTTCGCTCCTCCATGCTACGTTTTGCCGCAAAATGTGGCGTAATGGGGGAGTTTTCGAATTTTTGATTTTTTTATATGTTAAAATATTTTTAATATAAACCGTTTTTACTTTTATATTTTATAAATTTTTAAAAAACGTGCTTCATAAAAAGTGACAGAAGAAAAACACGGCCACCTGATTATGTTTACATTTGACACTTGACAATTTAATTTCTGTGTTAGGGCCACTTTTACAATCATTAGATAAACCTCGTATAACGCTATACCAGGTATAAAATTGGAAATTGTATTTTACAAACCTCGGATAAACCTCAGATAGAATAAACACCAGTATTTCTTATCCCATGGAAATCGGTCGGATAAACGTCGGATAACTTTATCCCTGGTTCTTATGGTTACCACGTAAACACAAACGATGTGTTGTTATTCCTGATTCCTACGTTTGACAGATGTCAATAAAGTATTTCATCATCACTGTCAGAATCAAAAACATCGTTTATATCATCTAAATCGTGAAAAATGCAAATTAGAAGGCAGAAATAATAACAATATTGAAGAAAAATAGTCTAACAAGAAGATAATTTTATTGTATCAATACCAACCTAAAGTGATTTAACGTAATCTCTGGTATAACTATCTGATAGATAAAAATGCATTGTAAAAGACAGTCTTGTATATCGAAGGTATAGTTGCTAGGATAAAGTTATACCTCTGATAGCTATACCATAGTTTATCCATCAATTGTAAAAGTGGCCCTTAATCGTATTTTCTAGCTTTTACATTTTATTTAAAATAAAATAATTTGCTTTTTGCAATTTGACATTGAATTTGACGTTTCAATATCAAATATAGAAGACATACGGTCATGTTTTCATTCTAAACTAACTTTCATAATGGACAACTACGGCGAACCAAAGATGCTGCATACGTCATCGTATTGCGGGCGATTTAACTAACCATAAATTTATTTATACAAAAACATACGCTATATTTTATTACTTTTATTACATTAATAGTAATAATGCATGTGTAGTATTGCAGTAATGTGTAAAAATCGTTACATTTCAACACTAAACCCCCCTATATATTGTCGCTGCGGTAATAATAATGTTATTAAATATTGTTATTTTTTTTATTCGATTCGTTTGCGGTAAATGATTTTTTGTGCAACTGGACGCGAAATAAGAATTTCACAGCCGAACTACAGGCCGCGAAATTGGGTAAACAATCATTTTAACACTTGAGAATTACACAGTTTTGTTTATTAAATAAAATTTGTAATTAGGATTAGATATTTTTTACGGTTGCACAAAAAATATTGTGTACACCTTGTCCGCGAAATCCTTTAGCGCCCTCGAGATTGTTATACCTCGCAAGCGGCCCCGGTAACAATTATATTTCTCTCGGTACGCTAAAGAGTGATTTCGCGGCCTTGATATACACTTCCGGGTATATTGCACTTATAAAGGATACTCATTTATATGACTCTATCTCTTTACTCTCGATATGATAGTTAAATAATAATTTATCAAAGTGTATTCCTAGATCCCTTATCGTGGTACGATTTGATAGTATGGTATTGTTAATTTTGTAGTTAAATTGAAATTTTTCATGATTACGTGTGAAGTTTATGAAGTAACATTTACCAGCGTTAAGTGTTAAATAGTTGTTATAACAATATTTCTAAGTAACCGGTTCAGATCTTCCTGCATTTTTAAACAGTCTTCAATATAATTTTAAATCGTCCGCGTACAGAACAAATTCACAGTTTTGAAAGCATTTATCAATACCGTTTATGGAGATATTAAATAAGATAGGGCCTGCGAATATGACGGCGACAGCGGCATAGTTACGAAGTTACAAAGTAAATATTTTTTAAGTACATCCAAATTTACAAAATAACCAAGTTTCAATACTTTCGAACTTATCCGAATTCACTGCAGCGCCTGAACTATTAGGAAAACGTCAAATTTAATTTAATTTTTATTTATAGTTTTGCTTATTTGTTGTTTTGTCGTGTTATCAATCGAAGTGTTTATAGTATTTGAAAATTTCTCCATCTCGTATGATGACGGTTTACGAAACTTATTGCGTAAATAACTATTACGCTAATGTATAAATACAAAATAAATATCAACTTATTATGCGTAGAAATGATGATGATGAGGAAGAAGAGGATGTTATTTTTAAAATACTCGTAAGAACGGTAATGTTAATTATATTACGATAACACCTCTATAAAATTTCAAATTTCGGAAGTAGATCAATATTAGTACTTCCGGTTTTCGAGTAATTGATGGCAACTTTTAATTTTCAAATGGAACACTATATATTTTTTCAAATTTGAAAAGTACATGAAATTTGCTACCCAACTATATAAAAACAATCATATGTTGTATTATTAAAAAATAGAATGGCGAATGATTAAAGTATTCCATTTTTGTTAAAATTAACAGGCTTTGCATTTCATTTATTTTACATAGACATTTCAAATATAAAGAAAATTAAATATTTAAATTGATATACATTTACTTTAATACGATATTTAATTATTATATCTGTTACTTTATGTCATTAGAATATGCCTTATTCAAAAAAATTTACTGCAATGCCTCCTACATTTAATAATAAAACTTCCGTAATTTTATAGAGGAGTTCACATACTATAATTTATGTTATATAGTTGAAATCACTGAAGGAAATAAGCGAGATATTTGCTGGTTTATTTATAGACGGACAGCCTATATATATATATATATATATATATATATATATATATATATATATATATATATATATATATATATATATATATATATATATATATATATATATATATATATATATACACGAGGTGTGTTCAAAAAATATCGCGAATTTTGTGTTTTTTCAAAAATTATTTATTTATTCATGAATATCTATTTTGTCCCCTTCAAAGTAATCCCCATGAGATATTATACACTTGTGCCAACGGTTTTTCCAATCTTCAAAGCACTTCAAAAAATCATTTTTTTTTATCTTGTTCAGCTCCTCCTTCGATGCCGTCTTTATCTCGTCAAGCGTAGCGTAACGTCGTCCTTTCATGGGCCTCTTCAGTTTAGGGAACAAGAAAAAGTCACAGGGGGCCAGATCTGGGGAATACGGTGGCTGCGGCATCATTAGTGTGTTGTTTTTGGCTAAAAAGTCGCGCACAAGCAACGATGTGTGAGCAGGGGCGTTATCGTGGTGCAAAAGCCAATTTTTGTTCTTCCACAAATCCGGGCGTTTCTGGCGGATTGCTTCGCGCAAATTGCGCATAACTTGCAGGTAATATTCCTTATTGACCGTTCTACCCTGTGGCAAGAACTCATGATGCACCACGCCCCTGCAATCGAAGAAAACTGTCAGCAAAACTTTCACATTCGACCGAACTTGGCGCGCTTTTTTCGGTCTTGGTTCGTGCGGCAGCTTCCATTGAGATGATTGAACTTTGGTTTCCACGTCATAACCATAAACCCACGATTCGTCACCAGTTATGACCCTCTGGAGCAAATTTGGGTCGTCGCGGACAGAGTCCAACATCTCATTAGCAATGTTCATGCGATGCTGTTTTTGGTCGCAATTGAGCAATTTTGGTACAAATTTCGCGGCGACCCGTCTCATGCCCAAATCATTGATAAAAATCGAATGGCACGAGCCAATCGATATGTTTAGGTCCTCAGCAACTTCTCTAACGGTGATTCGACGATTGGCCAATATCATTTTCTCCACTTCATTAATTTTTTCGTCTGTTGTTGAAGTGCTCGGGCGTCCGGCACGCTTTTCGTCGTTCACATCTTCTCGGCCTTCTGAGAACATTTTGTACCACCGATAAACGTTGCTTTGGTCCAAGGTAGCTTCTCCGTATGCCACAGTCAACATTCGGAATGCATCCGCGCACTTAATTTCGTTTTTCACACAAAATTTGATACAGGTTCTTTGTTCCATTTTTTTGAATAGGTAAAAATCGAAGACGATCCAAAACACGTGCAAGCAAAGCAGCTGTCAACAATTAAGTGAACATTCAAAATGGCCGAGCTTGTCGACATAAGTGAGAGACATGAGTACCAACATAAAGCCACAAAAAGATCGAAATTCGAATATACGTAACCCGCGAAAATTCAAAATTCGCGATAGTTTTTGAACACACCTCGTATATATATCCATAATTTAAATCCCGGACCCTACGCTTTAAACAAGCACAACTTCTTGGTTACACAGTACCTATCTCAAATGTATGTAACTGACAGATAAATGTCCCTGTCAAACAACTAATCATATCAAATTAATAATAGTAACGTTTTAAAAAGAAAATAGGAAATAAAACCGTAGTTATACGGAATGGAACTTAATACAGTTTCCAGCATAACTAAATATGTAAGTATCTATATTTAAATTAACAAAAATTAAATGGCGGGATGTGTTGTGTTGGCCACATCAGATTTTTTAACTAATGAAGTTTATCTAAAAATAAAACAAAGAGAAACATATACAGTGATACATTAATAAGAAAAAGATGCAAGCTATTTCCATAGCTACTAGAGACGGTCACTACACTAATGATGAGGCCTGAATTCGGCGCAATGTTTTAAAAAAATTATGTGCTGTTTGAAAAAAAAAACAATAAAAAAAGATGAACAACAAAGGAATCGCAAATTACAGCAGAATTTAACAAAGGGCTTGCGCTAGTCCCCACGATCTTTCGACAGCGTACCTTTCGGATTTGGAAGCATAATAATAATCTCAAGAACCGTCTTCTTTATGTTCACCCGAATGAAAATATGCTTCAAGAAGAAATATGTCACGCTCTTCAATAAAAGCATAATGAAATAAAATTAAAGATTTTTCAGGAAGGTATCCGAAACAAATATCAATGAATCAACGTACGGTAATGATATTAATCAAATGTCATCCACCTGTCATCATCTGTCATATGTGGAATGTAGTTTTCATGAATTTCAGACAATACTGCATTATAAATCTGGGAACACTCATGGCGGTACTATTTGCTAGTTCGCGCTCGTTACTTATCTTATACAATACATTAGTTAATACAATATGACAAGTTGGAAATTTTATAAAATAAATAATGGAATAGGTATACATTGTTACTTTGTATAAGTAATTGATGTATTAAAAATATTTCAAAATGAGTGTACTTTTTGTTGGTATTAAAAATAATTTGTGTGTGGGGGGTGGAGACAGAATCCCTTCAAATTTTCCCGTGTGGGGTCAGAGCCCCCTCAGATTTTTCCGTGTGGGGGCTCAAGCCCCGAAGCCCCCACGTAGTCGGCGCCTATGCCAATGAGCCCTGGTCTACAATAAATAAGTCCATACTAATTTTGAGTAATATAAAACGTATATTGCACATTTTTATTAAATAAAAATTTAGTAATTTTCTTTTGTGTTGTTCTTGTTACATGTATTTTTAATTTACTATAAATTATGTACTTTATTTTAACATTCTATTTTATTTCAGGTTATGTTAAAACAACATCTCTCAACATGTTTGCTGTGCCTGAATTGTTTATTTTTACCTTTATATGGTAAGTAATATACACGTGTTTCACAGATACATAACACCTCGATTATTTTCTTTATTATTGGAAATAGACGAAAATCATTCAAATAAAAGTTGTAGTAGACAAAGGAGGACATTCATTTATTAAAGAAAATAAATTTTGAACCATTATTGGTTCGAAGGTTTAAAGCACTCCGCTTCGCGTCGTGTTCCAAACTTCTCACAAAATAAAATGTCTCTTTGAACAAATATCATAATAGTACAGTAATACAAGTTTCATAAGACATGATTTTAACGTACGCGTCATTTTTAGAAACGAGCGGCTTGCCGCGAGTTTTCTAAAGGGACAAGTGCGCTGAAATATCTTATAAAACGTGCATTTTATACTATTTTTTCTATTTTGGTCATTTTTTCAGAAAATGAACGCTATTTCATGTCCAGGAATTTCAATTTCGGTTATTTCATAAAGTACATATTAAAGAACCAAAATAGAAAAATAACTATTATGTATCTTTAAAATTAAGTGAACACTTTACATTCTTAATATCAAAGCTTAAAGCATGCTTAAACATACCTGCTTGTATGCGCTCGTATTCTATGTAAAAAATACAGTGGCTGCGACAGAATATACTCGTAAATGTAGGGTGGGCACAATCAGGAAATGGGTGGGCACCCATTTATTTTAAATAATGAAGATACCTATATTTGAAATAAATTGTGAAAAATTGTCAGCCATCGGGATTGGAACCCGAGACACCTATCTTGCCGGGATAGTGCTCTACAAACTAAGCACATTTATAAAATTTAAACGTCAACTTTCATTTGCTAGTCATACCATACTTGGAGGGTTTATTTCATCCTAGGTTATATACATTGTTTTTGTAATGTTGGCATAAAGATTTTTTGATAAATGTCATATTTGTTTTGGTTTGACTAAATTTCATAGTATTTTCAGTAAAGAAAAATGAAGGCGCAATATTAAAACTCACACTAGAGACTAGAGATAAGCTAAATGATAAAATGTCAAACCAAAATAAAATGTAATTGTGTAGCCCACTTATAAGCTAATAATGTTCATATAATTTGAACGTGTAAAGCGTAACCATTTTATCAAAAATTATGATGTAAATGTTTGTCTAATAAAAGTACAATTATTTATTTGATCGTCTAAAGCAGGGGTGCTCAAACTTTAACTATCGAAGATCGACCATAAAACTTTTTGGCGGTGAGCGATTGAGTAAGAAGGAAAAAATAAAAAATTAATATACATAGGACTATAAAAAAATACGAAGTTAAATTAAACAAATTTGCCATATTAGGGGACGATTTTAGTAGTGTTTCCATTTTTTTGTTATTTGAGATGCATAGGGCACTAGATATAGGCGAAAATGAAAATTTAGCAGTGTTTTATTTTTGGGAATAATTTGCAAATGTGAAATAATACTGAATTTTGTTTGCACCTCTTTGTTTTGAATTTCCTGTTTAATTTGTCTTATGGCCTAGTTTACACCGTATGACCTGAGGTAGGCCTGACCCATATGTGACCTATATTAGGACAAAGTCAAAAAAATATCGGCTTGTTTACACCGCATACTTTAGAGCCTGGGATAGGTGGGATATAGGTACTAGTGTGTACCACCTAGCAGTTAAAAAAACAACAATTATTTCCTTTTATTTTCTTACCACTCATGTTTATATTATTATACAGAATTTCACAATAGTTACTGTCAAACAAAACTGGCATATATGTAAATCACTGTCACTGTTCTCAATTTAACCGGCATTTACTCTACCGTACAAATTTCGAACTATTTTAGGTCTAAGCTGTTTTAAAGTGAAATTTTACGTACTTATTTTCGGACGAAAAATGACACTTTTCAGAAGCTTATCACTTTTCGTCCACAAACTTTTCGTCCGTTCGGATCGCCCGTAAAATACATATTGGAGAAAAAAAAAGTTGGTGACATCTGGTGAGAGATTTGTGAACGTAGCAAATGGGGAAAATGTCACGTTTTAACATTTGTTGGCGAGTGAAATAAATGTTTATTTTAAATATAAATGATAAATCATTTCAATGTTTACAACTTTAAAGTAAAAGCAACCAATGCTATTAATATTTTGCTAGACAAAATGGCGATCAAATAAGGGGATTTTATTTTCCTGTAGAAAACAAATATCAATATAATTGCTAATTTTTTAATTTTAGAATTTTAAAAATTAGCTCTAAGATGGCGCTCAGCTGGACCGCCCCCAAAAAAATATCCTGTGTGCGCCCCTGTTTGCTTGCTAATATAAATAATAAAAATAAACTGTTTTTGCCACATAAATACTTTGATTTTTCTTGGAATTATTTTATTGCTTAATAATATTTTAAAGTATATTTATAAATTATATTGTCATAATTAATTACAGGTATACCAGTAGTTCATAATGAACATTATGTGGATAAATGGAATTACAAATCCCGCTCCAGTGATATACCTATAGTTCAATCAGCAAAGAATCATTCGTTACCAAGAACATGGAATGATACGGTAAGTTACACAAGTAGGAGCTAAATTGTGAATGGGGTATAAAACGAAATGTATTGGCTAGTGTTGCATGATCGTATATGTATGTATATGTACCTAAGGGCCGGTACTTTCACTTGCGAATAAAGGTTTAGATAAATTTATTCTTCGAATAAATATTTTTGTTGTCTTTTCACTCGCAAATAAATTTATTCGAAAGAATAACATGTGTTATTCGCGAGATATATTATTCGGTACTTGGATAGCGAATAACCGTTTATTCGTAAGTTCATTCATTTCCACATAGTGCAGATTTATTAACAAAATGGATATATTAAATATTATGCTGATATTTTCAACTATGAATTAATAAATAACGTGAGAAATTGATCACACACCATCAGCCAGCAACATAACCACATAAATGAAATAATTTTTGACAGGTTCCGATTATGAAAACAATTTAGGATCACATATTGGGGATCGCATTTGATCTCAACCAGTAAATAGGTAAATCATCCTGTCATTTGACGCTGGCAACATATTTTCGAATTTTGGATACTTTTCTTGAATACATTGACAAACATTTACTTTGAATTGAAACAAATATACAAAAAGTACAAGAACAATTTTACAATATATATATCCCGCTTACCGCATATGAGTGCTGAATTAGATGGTATACTTGTTAAATTACAGTCTCCCGGGGTTAAAAATGCATAATATAGATCACATTGACATTAAAGATGTCAAACAAAATTTTGACAACTACGGATTCAAAAGTAGTTGACACATTTCATCCTTGTCTGCTTAACGTGGCTACGCCAAACTCTATCCTTCTCTACTGACACAAATTCACACTGCAAGGCTACCAATTCACGAACGTTAAAGTTATTGGACAGATAGCTATTTGTTTGTGTAAAATGTGTGAAAAGACGCAATGGAATTATTCGTTGGATAAATATATAGAATAAATTTATTTAACGAATACTTATTCGAAACTTTATTCGGAAGTGAAAATACCGGGCCTAAGCCAAATAAAAATGCAAGCCCTTATGTTTTTGATATGAGATAATTTTTTTATTAATTTATAATTTTGTAGCTTTAAATTTATTTATTACACAAGGAAAAGATAAAATTTACAAAAAATAAAATGTATACAATTTCAACCGATTTCCCGGTGGCCCTATCCGGCGCTGAATGTGCTGCTTTATTTTTTCAAATATAAAAAATCATTGAACATCAAAAATGCAAAAAAAGAACAAAACATTTAAAACAGTACTGAATAGTAGGAAACATTTATTAAACAATTATTCGAGCTGTTTTTACCACAAATAACATGATAGCATCCTTTATAGTTTTGTTATGCCTAGATTATTTAGTCGTTCTTGTGTTTCTTTTTCGAAAATAATTCTTTATAATTTTCACTTTCGAAAATCTATGTTCAGCTTTTTGCTGCTGCTAGTTACCGGGAATATTAAAAGTATTCTTAAAGCTATAACAACGTTTGGTAAATCGTACCTACATTGAAAAGCATATTTACAAATAAAATTCAATTTTTCTTGTGCATTTTTTAGTAACTTTGATAAAATTAGACAAATATATTTATTAGTTCCTCATTAAGATCAATTGCAGATATATCGGCTTCATCGTCATCGTTTAACATTAACTGTAAATTGTTTAAAATTGAAATCATCCAAAGAATTAATAGATACACCGTTAAAAATTGAAAAATTCTTTTTCAATTTATTTCTCTTGTACTTCGTTTCGTATGTTATCGCTACAAAAAAGGCAAACGATGTTAGAATGCTCAGTGGCAAACGAAGAATCGGTAGTAATATAATTTTATAAATGGTATAAGTGCATTAAATTATTAAGAAAATTTTCAGCTGTTTATTAAAATTTCATATTTTTACTACGTCGTTTTGGCGCCTATTTCAATCCGGCGCCTGCGGCGGTCGCCTCGCCGCCTCACCTATCGGGCCGGCCCTGCCATAATATCTAAAACAGTATTTACATGTGATGTGTGTTTCGGTATTATTATTATTTTTAGAATTTATCTTCAGCTAACAAATCATTATTATAATAAAACTTATTACTAAACAGGTATGTGGATGACATTCTTTGTTTATTTACTGGGTCTGATAGACAATTAAACCGCTTTTTAAATTTACTGAACAGTCAGAATCCACATATAAAATTCACAATGGAATTGGAAATAAACAAGTCTATAAACTTTCTGGATGTTACATTAATTAATATAAACCACAAATTCAAATTCAAAATTTACCGTAAAGAGACCTTTAGTGATGTAATTATTCCAGCTAGCTCAAACCATCCTACAAATATAAAACTTTCCGTTTTCCATAGCTATTTAGACCGCCTTTTACGTATACCCATGGATTCTATTGACCATAATACAGAATTAAGTACCATTATAGACATAGCTATTTCAAACGGTTACAGTAGTGATTTTATTCACAAGTTATATCATCTAAAACGTAAGAAATTATTAAGTCAATTTTTTTACCCCACGATTACAGTAGACAATAACGCAAAAAAAATTTACAAAAAACTACACTATCTCCACGGCTTTAGCCATACTCTAGCCAACGAATTAAAGAAATCTAATATTGTAGCTGGGTTTTACAACCTACGAACTCTCAGAAACATACTCGTTAACAACAAATTAGTTAATAAGGACCCACTTTGCAATTCGGGGGTATACAAAATAGCATGCTCTAATTGTAATTTCGTTTATATTGGACAAACAGGTAGAAATTTTAAAATTAAATTTAAGGAACATATGTCGTCTTTCAGAAACAATAAATTTAACTCAAATTTGGCAAAACACTTAATAGAAAATCAACACACATGTGAACAAAATAATTTAACGGTCTTACATAAAGAGAGGAAAGGCCTTAGACTGACTTGAAATCGTTTGAAATTAGTAAACACATCCACAATGATCTACCCCTAATGAATGAACAATTAGATCTTCTTGACCACCCGTTCCTAGATTGTGTGATCTCTGGCTTTTCCCCTATTCCCTAATTCTCGTAATGTGCTACCTGATTATGTAAAAATTGATTCGTTAGTCGCAACCATCCTCAGTACTTCTGAAGATGCCGTAGCTGGCGAAATTGTACAATAAAGTTTATCCTTTATTTATTTTGTGAAACTAAACCGAATGTTTTATTTAATAATTTCCAATATGTTTCACCGAGTGCCAACAGCTTCATCCATTGAATTAATTATTACTAATACATACTTCAAACACCACCGCAAAATAAAATATCAAATCGGATTAGGACAATACGTTGGGTAGAGAAGAGAGGCCATGGTAATACAAAACTATCTCTTTCTTCGAGCATGCCGTCTTTTTCTAAATACATGTAGTACCTGGAGGGGAGAAAGTTTGTAGTGACGTCAATTTCATAAGTCCCCATTAGGTATATGTTCATTATTAACTAATCTTGCTTCAAGTTTTAAAATCTGTGTGACATGTTTCGTTTTATCCAATTATCCTTTTAACTATATTTTAATTCGGTAGTATTAGAGTATACCGGGACAGTAATGGCGACTGGAGTACTCCGGACGTTACTTGTATACTGGGATAGATGTTTAAGTGAATACTCGGTAGTGTTGACGAGTATTGGGAAGCTATAGTATACGAGGACAGTAACAACGGCGAGTCAGGAAGTTACTGGTATACTGGGATAGCTGTGGAAGTGAATCCTCGGTGGTTTTGAGGAGTATTGGGAAGCTAGGTATACGGGGACAGCAACGGCGTGTGGAAGTGGATACTCGGCAGTGGTGTTGAAGAGTTGTGGGATACGGACAGTCGCTGATACTGAGGCTGTGGAAGTTAGAGTTACTCCGTCCGTCAGGACAGTTACATAAATAGACAGACAGTCAGCGAGTGAGTTGAAAGGAGTGAATTCTGTCCGGCAGTTGAGTATACAGACGCTGTGGGTAGGTGGGACAGTTGAATGTGATATAAATAAAGAGTGACATATATATATACCGTAAACAGTCTGCAACAGACCGGCAGTCTAAGATTGGAATGCGTAGTGAAATAAATGAACAGTAAAAAAAATGTGTGAAAATAAATAGTCGTGTTAATCGTTTAAATGAATAAATAGTGTTAGTGTTTAACTAGTTAATTATATTCGTTTAATATTAGTATCCGCCATTGTTATTATCTTTTAAATATTTATTTATCGTTTTAATAAATATCCAATTTAATTATTACTATAGCTTTAATTTGTACACTTCACCAAATAAATAAAAACGTTACAATATCAACTCGCATTTTAATGTGGTCATACTGTAAGTTATTTACATTGCAGAGCCGACTATTGTGGGATAAAGAACAGGACAACAACATACATTTACCACAATTTGTTGATAAAGCTCTGAAATTATTAAATCTGAAACAAGTTGCATTTGAAATTGAAACTTCTGTGATGTCTAAAGTATCATGTACAGCTTGTAAAGCAGGTAAAACGCATGCAATTTTCTATTATATATATAATTATAATTAAAATAATTTTATAGGTTGTGGTTTATTACAACATTACATCAAAACAGGAAAATCAGAGAAGGAAATAAAACGAACTATTCTACAATTTTGTGTTTCTCTTAAAATACAAACTAATAGAGTATGTGAAGGGGTTACCGAATTATTTGCTAGTGAAGTTATTTACGTTTTGAGTAAAATTAAATTGGGTATGTATATAGATATAATAAATTCATTAATGAAAGATCAAATTAATAATTATTAAATACGCCGACCTCGGGAGTGTTGATGGCAGCGACGCCGCTATGCGTCCCAAGGGTTGTTTTACAAATTTGTAATGATTTATTCTATCATTGCAATTTTTGAGTTTTCTAATAAAATCTGGAAAGAAGTTCAGTTCCAGAATGTCTCAGAAGTGATTTGCTCATCTTTATAGTTGCATAATATTAAAATAAAAAAATCTGATGTGGCCAGCACATTACCTTCCGCCAGTTCTATGTATTTTGTATAAATGTCATACAGAAAGTTCCTTGCAAAAGATTATATTTCTTGTACATTACCTTAAGGCAGTTGTATGTATTTTATACAAATTCCATACAGAAAGTTTCTAACAAAAGATCCTATATTTCCAGTAAAATTATAACATAAACATACTGTCAACTGCACTTGACACTGACACCTTTCAATCAGAATTTGCTTAATGTAGCAGCTGTTTCCAGAGTTATAGCAAAGCTGACTAATATATATGATATTTAATTTCAATATAATTTTTTAACTCTATGTCCATTTAATATGAAGTATAAAATGCATTCAAATCGCATAGAGAATAAATAATTCTTTAATATATATAATAACATTAAATGTGAAAAAATGATATTTAACATCGTTTTTTCAAGAAAAACTGTTAAAATCTTCAAATGAGGATACTTCCGGTTGACCAATTATAACCAAAATCTAATCAGCTCTTCACATGGATGTAACGAAGAGGAATACGAAAGAATTATAATTTTTGGAATTGTAGTATTAGAGTTATCGCATTAGAAAATTTTGTCACACACACACAGACACACACACACACACACACACACACACACACACACACACACACACACACATACATACACACACACACACACATACAGACATCATCGTAAAAATAGTAAAATCGTATTCTAGGGACCCTAAAACGTGCTTATTCATCAAAAACTCACCACCGAATTTTTTGACCAAAGACAATACCTTCCTTACCTAAAGGTGACGGAAGGTAAAAATGTTATATTAATATTGACTTATTAATTCGTGTACTTAAAAATTTAAAAAAATATTATGTTCCATTTGAAATTTCAAAGTTGGTATCACATACTCCGAAACAGGAAATGATAGAACGCCCACAACACTCCTCATTGTCGATACTTGTTAATACTTGCGAGTAGTGTAGAGCCGGCTTAATGCGTACATACCTATTATAGAGAATTGTGGGTATGTTCAATGGGCGCTGCTCCAGACAAGTAGAATTTAAAACCTGACAATTGAGATTTCCCCCATTCTTTCTCGGAAAGATTTAAAATTCTACTGATTTGGAGCAGTAAAATTCGTAGTGGGGAAAACTCAACTCTGACAGAATTTAAACTTACAAAATCGAAGCCCAGGTCGCTGTTGAATATTTCATGTTATGATTTAAACGATTTCGCGTATTAGATCTCACGATCTCTTTGTTGAAACATTATTTATAAACACTTGTATACCAATTTGTTTTTCTAATAAGGGGTTACATTTTACATTTTTTGTTTAGGGCCTGAAGAAATATGTAGCTTCGTAATTGGTGATGCATGTGGTGATGTGTACAATCCTTACCATGAATGGGAAGTTATGTTTCCGCCTGTTGCTAAACCTACAACTAGATCATTGGAAGTACCTAAGGTAAATATAAAATTATATACAATTATATACATATGATAAATTAGAAAGTTGCAATAATGAAAAAAAATGTATAGTTAGGTAGGTACTTTTATATTTTACCGGTATATCAAAAAGCATTTTTCATTTTCACATTTACAAATTATGTATAAATTTTGTGTCAGTAACTTTCTCACCGTGTCTACGTAAGATGTTTACCTACGCAAGCAAAAACGAACCTTGGAAATTTATAAAAAATGCCATTTTTTAATGAGTATTGAAATGCGGATGTATAAAACATCAAATATTAAGCGCTTTAGAGCTCTTTTACATTAGAATACTCATGCGTGCTTCTAAGTAGCTCTATTAATTTTTTTACAGTACATTAAAATGTAAGGAAAACGCGGTGTTAAAATATATAGTACGAGTAATGAGCGAGATATTTATTTTTAACCCTCCGTCTGTCGGGTATGGTCTGTGAGATAATTTGTTTATTATTTCTTTCAAAATTTCTACCGCCACAGTACCTTTCAATTATTGCAATAGCAACTGTTTTACCTATACAAAACTGTTTTTCAAAATTTCAAATAGTTGCCGCCTGTTATTGTATCCCTGACGTACCCCACCCGATCAAACGCGTAACTATATACAGATACTTGAACGACGCAGCTTAGGGGTTTCAATGTTAAAATCTTAATGTGCAGTTATTTGCTACCCTAATTATTTTAGAGCAAAATTATATTTAGGTTTTTGCTACAGAAAAAAATACTGCATGCGAATATGCTAACGTTTATAGTTTTTCCGGAGCCGTAAAAATAGTCGAAAACAATAATATTTTTGCAAAAATCATTGAAGCCATGGAACAAAAGCGCAAACATCTGTCACTACTCAAAGAAATCTGAAATTTCGTTCTCGTTAAACTACATTGTTGTAATCAACTATTACATTGTTGTCATGAACACTACAATAACGGTGTTTTCTTTATCCTTCTTTTGAAAATAAGTTTACAAGTCAAGAATCTTTGACAGACGACAGATGTTTGCACTTTTGCTTAAAACGAGGAAAATGAAAACATCTTTATAGATGATGACAACGATGTAATAATTGTTGACTACAACAATGTAGTTTGACGCGAACCAAATTTAAGATTTATTTAAGTAGTGACAGATGTTTGTGCGTTTGTTTAAATTTTTGTTCCGTGGCATCAATGATTTTTACAAAAATAATATTGTTTTCGACTATTCTTACGGTTCCGGAAATTGAAAATTTATAAACAATAGTTTATTCGGATGCAGTATTTTTGTCTCTAGCAAAAATCTAAATACAATTTTGCTCTAAAATAGTTAGGGGAGCAAATAACTGCACATTAAGACTTTACCATTGAAACCCCTATGCTGCGTCGTCCAAGTCACCACCCTGTATGTATATATAGTCGTATATCTTGGTAACCGCCATCTTAAATTTTATTCTGGCATCATTTTTAAGTTTATCTCATCAAATCAAGAAACTTTTATATGAAACATATTTTTACATCTTTTATAATTAAGGAGTTAATTGACATCTAAAACCGCGATTTTCAGTTTTTTTTTTGTGAATAACTTTCATACTGTTTAGAAATTTTTTTAGTTAATTGTTTTATTTCAAGCCTCGGTCATGGCTCACTATTCTCTTTCCAATTAGGGGTATAAAAAAGTGCCCGCCATTTTACTTTTTAATAATGTAACATATGGATTATTTTACATGATTGTAAAGCAAATTTGATGTACTTTTCATATTTGTAAAAAAATATAGTATGTTACATTTGAAACTTCAAAGTAGATATTAATTACTAATAAACCGGAAGTGGTATCAGGAATGTACATCCGTCATCAAGTAGCTTACATGTTGCTGTATAAATAATGTTATATGAAAGAAATTACCAACAACTTAATAAATAAGCGAGATATTTGCTGGGTCCATTAAAATATAACAGATTTGTATATTTTTAAATAAATATTCGTATAAGGCAATTTAATTTTCATTTATTTAGGCGTTGTTCTCAAATTTTGGAAAATATGCTATAAAATTACAAGCTTTTCTTCAATTTTAACTGACACAAGAAAAATGTGTTTGGAATTAGTCCTGTATTAAGTATTATATAGAAACAGGTTCGTAGAAATATATTTAAGCGAAATTAGCACTGGAAGGTATGTTGGTGCCCTTTAGAGGATATTTTATTTTGGTCTCCACTGGCCACACCCCACACCCGAACTAAAGTATTTCAGCAAGGGCACCCGACAGACGGAGGGTTAATAGAAAAGAAGATAATAACTAATGTCAGTGAAGTAAATAACTTGGAATAAAGAAATTGTGAAAAGAATGCAAGCTGGAGGGATTTGAACCCGCAACCTGTTGGTACCAATAAGAGCCTTAGCACAATATTTCTTCGGATAGGTTCGCTAGTGGGCTAGTTACTTCAAAAGACCGAAACGTCAAACGAGCGTCAAACATAACCATTAATAAAAATAAAAATAATAAATTTAGACTACGTATTTGTTAAAAACGTTTGTTTTATTGCACCTATTGTATATTATTCTATATTTTGTGTTTATATAATGTGCCACAACAATGAAAAGTCATGATTACATACAATAATATCTTTGTATTCTTACAAAAGTCTGTACATTGGGAGAATATCCGCCTGCTGCCATCTACGCAAGTTTTGCGCTAAGGGCCTCATTGGTAGCACACAACAGGGTTCAAATCTATGTTTTATAAGGTCGTTATTTAATAACAACCAAATTTATTTTCAGGCAGGAGCACCAACTTTCAAAGTATTACAATTATCTGATACTCATTACGACCCATATTACAGTGAAGGAAGTAACGCTGACTGTGCTGAACCGTTATGTTGTCGATTAACAAACGGTCCTGCCAAAACTAAAGAACAAGCAGCTGGGAAGTATGTATCTTCTTTAAAAATATTTCATAAAAAAATATTTTATTTTATTTCATAGGTGGGGTGATTATAGAAAATGTGATACTCCTAAAATTACTGTTGATCACATGTTAAAAAATATAGCAGAAACTCATCCAGTAAGTATAGTTCTTGACTACGTAGTATACAGGCTGTAACAGTTAAACGAGCTACCTCAAATAATTTCTATACTATTAAAGATGCAGTAAAATACCATAAGACAATTTTATAGAAGACCAAGGGGGATATCCGATTAGAGAAGAAAATATATTTTTAAACCAGTGGATCTCAAGTTACAATACAATGTTTTATTTTTTTAAATGGGATATATATTTTTTAGGCTCACCCGTTTACACGTATGAGAAAAATTTACTTTGACGACTTTTAAAAGGCGACTTATGAAAAGTCAATTTAATGGTGCGTTTACACATAAGGTCAAATCTATTTCACTTTACGTTTGTTACTTGTCCTTCACTCAACTTTGACTTTGACAGCAAAGTAAAGTTTGGTTATAATACGTGTGATGTAAGTTACCTATTTAACTATTATCATATAATCATAATTAAGTATAAATTATTTATTGAAAAAATGAATAGTAAACTGCAGTTACTAAATTTAAGTGCGATATTTTTAAATAATATAACTATGCAGCAACAATATTGGATGCGAAATAGATTAAAAAATAATCGCATAAAATATTTTAAAATTCGAGAAAATTTTAAATTCACAAAATTGTGTAATTAAATATCCAATTACTAGGAATTTTTGGATGAAAACTAGATGTAACTGTTAGTAAAGTAAAGTATGTTTCGTCCGTTGGTTCACACGACTTTTTAAAAGTCACTTATATGAGTCAAGTCTATTTTATTTTGGACTTGACTTTAGGAAGAAAAGTAATAGGCGAGAGTGTTTACACAACGGCAAAAGTCGCCTTTTGAAAGTCAAAGTCAAGTCAAAGTACTTTTTTGCTATACGTGTAAACATAGTCTATTTTTTTCTGTATAATCACTTTATATCTTTACATAACAAAAATATTGAAAAATATTCAATTGAAATTTAAATAAATTTATATTTTATAGTCATTTTTCAGCAGACTATGTATGAAAAACAAAAACTTCTACTTGTCAATGGACCTTTCCAATTTAAAGATATAGAAGATATGCGCAATGGGGATCTGCGCATAGTAAGAACAACTGAGATCTATGACGTTTGATTTAGACGTAAAATGTAAGATAACTTTAAAAAATCTTATCGAAATAAGTTACAAAAGCTTTTATTGAAGGTAAAATGTCTAACGATGCAAATTTTCACTGAGAATACAGGTATTTTAATGACTGCAATATTTTTGACGTTTCGTTTGACAGCCCAACTGGCAGTTGTTCGCGCCATTTTCTTACTATTTGCAGCGATAGAAAGAGATAGCCCTTAAATTGGAAAGGTCCATTGGTATTATTCAGGATATAAATCAAATATAAACAAATATTTGTTTCATTTTAATTTAAGGTCAATTGTTTTTCATACATAGCCTACTGAAAAATAACTATAAAATTAGTATATTAAAGAACGTGTTTTATGACATGTTTTTTTCGCACTCGTCAAAATTTAGAAAACGAGCGTTAGCGAGTTTTCTAATTGACAAGTGCGAAAGAAAGTCTTATAAAATGAGTTCTTTATACTATTTTTTATATTTTGCGCCTTCTACAATAACATTTACTTACTCAATTTGTGATTATATTTGTAACCATTTGTACATTTTCATGTAAATAATCTTCCCTAAATAAAAAAAAAATAATAATTTCGACATTATATTATTAAAATGAATTGTCAATTGACTAAAAATTAATTAGGTAAAAAAGGGTTAAAGAAACGTCATCTAGTACCAACCGTCTAAAACAAAAAATTGCGTATCGAAATGAAGGTTATTACGATACGCAATTGCGTATCGTAATGACTTCATTATGAACGCAAAATATAAAAATCAAATTTACTTAAATTTCAATTTAATTTTATGGGGTCTCGTGGCCGCGTGCCTGAGTGTCTGGTCGCGAATCTGGGGAACCGGGTTCGATCCCGACCGATGCCAAATATTTCCAATTTTAAATGGCACAAAACTGACCCCTGTGGTGCACTCTCCACGCCAGCAATGAGTGCCCGTGAGGTGACGCCTGGTAAATGCCCGCACGGTACAAATATGTCATCATCATTACCGATATCTGCGCGTACAAAGCAGATTGGCACACCCAGCAATGGGTAATATGCCGTGATGATATATTTATTTATTTATTTATTTATTCAATTTAATTTTTCTCAATATTTTAGTTATGTAAGGATATAAAATAATCACATGGTTGAATTCAGAAAAAAATACTCTATCGAATAGGCCTAAAAAATATATATCATTCCATTTAAGAAAATGTAACTTTGTATTGTAACTTGAGAAACACTGGTTTAAAAAAATATTTTCTTCTCTAATCGGATGTCCCCCTTAGTCTTCTATAAAATTGTCTTATAGCATTTTATTGTATCTTTAATAATATAGAAATTATTTGAGGTAGCTCGTTTAGCTGTTACACCCTGTATTTCTATAACTTGGGAATACGTATGTCGGACACTCTTTCTGAACTTATTAGTTTATTAATATTTGAATGCTAACTAAAACATTTAACTACAGGACATCGATTATATTCTATGGACGGGTGATCTTCCGCCACACGATGTTTGGAATCAAACGAGAGAAGAAAATTTAAAGGTATTAAAAGATACCGTAGAACAAATGTCGATAACGTTTCCAGGAACACCTATTTTTCCAGCGTTAGGAAATCATGAATCTGCGCCTGTAAATAGGTAGCTATTAATTGTCGTTTTTGCTCTATAAATTTAACCATTTTTATATATGCTGTTTGAAGCAAAGCAAGAAAGATAACTTATACATCGTTGGAAAGCTAAAAAAATGTATATACAGGGTTTTACTCAGCTTATCTGGCCTCGGCTAGCGCCTCGGCCGTAATAGTTGGGTTCAACACAAAAAGATCGCTTTCTACTCCTAATAAAATAATATATTACACAATTTTCCATGATTGCCCTTGAGAAACCATATCTTGTTTTCCGTATAAATTTTTCAGAAGAAGGGTGTTTAATGTAACTGTGCAAGGCTTCGGAGTATGAATTCTAGACACCAATACGAGAAAAAATCCCAATAAACATTGGTGCTAGAACATAACAGAGATACCGAGGATTTATCTTAAATGAAGCGTAATACTGAAATAGCAGACAAAAGTTGGCTGATGACATTTGTTTAATTCATTTAATACAAATGAGACTTAATTAATTAAATATTCCACCCATTTCAATCCGATAAGTATTTAATTATTACACCTGTTAATTAATATTTTCATAATATTTCTAATACAAAAAAATGATTGCCAAACCTTCTGTATTTAATAAAAATGTCTGTTAGGGTTTGTGTAGTCGGTACTTGATGGAATATTTTAAAAATATAATTATTGAAACACAACACTTGATTATTCCACAGATTCATTTCTTTATGTTACGATCGTTTCGTCCTTTCGAACATCATTAGATCGTCTGATGATGTCCAAAAGGACGAAACGATCGTAATATAAAGAATAAATCTGTGGAATAATCAAGTGTTGTGTTTCAATAATTATAATAAAAATGTTATATTTTAATAATTTACCGTAGTATTTTTAAATAATACTGATTTATGTATTGAATGCAATGGCTTTCATTTTGAACATTTGCTCTGGGATTCTTTTTATAATTAATTATTTATGACCCAATACAAAAATAAATAAAACTAACCTATTTCCTGTTTATATATATATATATATATATATATATATATATATATATATATATATATATATATATATATATATATATAAAATCTTGGGTATCTCTGTGAGGAAACCAATGTTTATTGGGATTTTTCCCCCTTTTGGTATCTAGAATTCATATTCCTACGCCTTGAACTCTTATATGAAACAGCCTGTATATCCTGTTTGGTATTAAATGAAAAGTTTTCTGCATGGCTAAACCGGCTAAACTATAGAACTTTCAAAATGTAGGCATCAACTCGATCGGCTTTTGTTTTTCACATAAAGTTTTCAGAACCATGTCGTCATTGGGATGAAGTGAAATTTTTTCTGCAGGGCTATAACATAGAAGTGTCAACAAATAGACATCTCGGTCGGCTTTTGTTTTTTGTATAAAGATGCTAGAAATATGTCGTGTTTGGTATCAAATGAGAGGTCTGGTTAAGAATTGTTAGACACAAGTGTGAAAAATTCTGTCAGGTTGATTGGCTTTTGTTTTATGCATAAAGTTAATTCGTTTGATAGAAGGAGGAACTTGGGTATCTGACAAGACTGTTGGCGTTAGCTGTATTTACGTTGGTTTTAAATTGTGTGTAAACGGATTGGATGTGCGTATAGATTATTATAAAACACTACCGGCGGAACCCTAGGGAAAACTCGACGAAGTCGAGGTTACGCTAGTAATATACTATTGTTATTGAAACTAGTCAATAATTTTAGCAAATACAAATAAATTTTCATATTTCAGTTTTCCACCGCCATTTGTAGATAGTCCAGATAGTTCGATCGATTGGTTATACAATGAATTAGATGTTCAATGGAGAAAATGGTTACCCTCTTCAGTTAGTAATACCGTCCGCCGAGGTGCATTCTATAGTGTTTTAATTAGACCTGGCTTTAGATTAATATCTTTAAATATGAATTATTGTAATAATAAAAATTGGTAAGTAAAATATTTACATTTTGATAGTTTTATTATATTGCTGCATAATTTTTAGGTGGCTGTTAATAAACAGTACAGATCCAGCTACTGAATTACAATGGTTCATTTATGAATTACAGTCAGCTGAATTTAATGGAGAAAAGGTTCATGTAATAGGTAAACTATACATCAAATTTTAAATAATAGGATATTCTCGCATATATATATTTTTTTTTATTAAAGAACGGATATATCTAAAAGTAAACACGAGTTAAAAATTCGTTTTAATACGCGAGTTATTAATTTTTAAACATTTTCTTATGTTGTGTCACGTGATAGTGAAGTATTAGTTGTACAGTACCAACGGTGTGCAATCAGTGGTTCATGGGTTTTCGGTGTTCAGTGAGTATTTAAAAAGGTGGGAAATAAAATATTTTTTTTTTCAAACGTCGTAGAAATGGCATTTTTGTGACTTGGTTCACAAGGTAGAAGTTTCATTTTTTCGCCGCTGGAAATTTCTACGCCGGCGCCGTAGAAATAGCAAATTTCTACGCCGCCGGAGTAGAAATAGCTAATTTCTACGCCGACGGCGTAGAAATAAAATAAATAAATATCCATAGAAACTACATAGAATTAGCGATTAAAAATTCAAACGTTAATCCCACAGCCACCTTGAAAGCTAACTTTCTATGTATAATGAAACTGTTGCAAATCAATCAAATTTGTAATTACATATTTTTTAGGGTTGCACAAAAAATATTGTGTACACCTTGTCCGCGAAATCCTTTAGCGCCCTCGAGATTGTCTTGCCTCGGCGCAAACGGCCTCGGTGACAATTTTTCTCTCGGTACGCTAAAGAGTGATTTCGCGGCCTTGATATACAAAACTATAATGTCATTATCATTCTTCGTAATAACACGGTTTGGCAAGAGAGGTTTCATAGCATGATAGTAACGCTATTGCTTCTTATGTTAAAGGTGGTTGGTACAAATCTACCATTTAAAAAATTATATTTCTTCATATTTAATTAATTATCAGAAGTATTATTACAAGATCTGATTTATCGTTGGAATTTATTGGATAAAATTGGTTATATGAAAATTGATTTGTATTTAAAATTAAAACAAAAAATCTGATGTGGCCAGCACATTATCTTCCGTCAGTTTGCGTCAGTTCTATGTATTTTGTACAAATTTCATACAGAAAGTTCCTTATTGCTAGAGATTATATTTCTTGTACTTTACCTTCCGGCAGTTGCATATATTTTATGCAAATTCCATACAATTTATAGCAAAAGATCCTATATATCCAGTAAAATTATAAGACAAACAAACTATGTCAATTTTACTTGACACTGACATCTTTCGATCAAAATTTTCTTAATATAGTAGCTGTTTCCATAGCTATGGCTACTTTATGAAATTTAATTTCTTTATAATTTATTAACTCTATATCCATTTAATATTAAGTATAAAATGCAGTCAAATCGTATAGAAAATAAAATATTCTTTAATATTTATAATAACATTCAATGTGAAAAAATGATATTTAACATAGTTTTTTCAAGAAAAACTGTTAAAATCTTCAAATGAGGGTACTTCCGGTTGTCCAATTCTAACCAAAATCTAATCAGCTCTTCACATGGATGTAAAGAAGAGAAATACGAAAGAATTATAATTTTTAGAATTGTAGTATTAGAGTTATCGCAGACGAAAATTTTGTTACACACACACACACACACACACACACACACACACACACACACACACACACATACACACACACACACACACACATACAGACATCATCGTAAAAATAGTAAAATCGTATTCTAGGGACCCTAAAACGTGCTTATTCATCAAAAACTCACCACCGATTTTTTTGACCAAAGACAATACCTTCCTTACCTAAAGGTGGCGGAAGGTAAAAATAAAAAAATCTGATGTGGCCAGCACATTACCTTCCGTCAGTTCTATATATTTTGTACAAATTTCATACGGAAAGTTCCTTGCTAAATTAAATATTCTATTTCTTGTACATTAGCTTCCGGCAGTTGCATGTATTTTATGCAAATTTCATACAGAAAATTATTATTTTGTGACGTTTTCTTTATACAGTGTAATGTATCTGCAGAAAAAAAGATTTATTATTATTATTTCTTGTACATTACCTTAAAGCAGTTGTATGTATTTTATACAAATTCCATAGAGAAAGCAAAAGATCCTATATTTCCAGTAAAATTATAAAACAGACACACTATGTCAATTTCACTTGACACTGACATCTTTCAATCAGAATTTTCTTAATATAGTAGTTGTTTCCACAGGTATGGCTACTTTATGAAATTTAATTTCTTTATAATTTTTTAACTCAATATCCATTTAATATTAAGTATAAAATGCAGTCAAATCGTATAGAGAATAAAATATTCTTTAATATTTATAATAACATCAAATGTGAAAAAATTATATTTAACATAGTTTTTTCAAGAAAAACTCTTAAAATCTTCAAATGATGGTACTTCCGGTTGACCAATTGTAACCAAAATCTAATCAGCTCTTCCTATGGATGTAACGAAGAAGTACACGAAAAAATTATAATTTTTGTAACTGTAGTATTAGAGTTATCGCAGACGAAAATTTTGTTACACACACACATCCACACACACACACACACACACACACACATACAGACATCATCGTAAAAAAAATCTGATGTGGCCAGCACATTACCTTCCGTCAATTCTATGTATTTTGTACAAATTTCATACGGAAAGTTCCTTGCTAAATTAAATATTCTATTTCTTGTATATTACCTTCCCGCAGTTGCATGTATTTTATGCCAATTTCATACAGAAAATTATTATTTTGTGACGTTTTCTATATACAGTGTAATGTATCTGCAGAAATAAAAGATTTATTATTATTATTTCTTGTACATTATCTTAAAGCAGTTGTATGTATTTTATACAAATTCCATACAGAAAGCAAAAGATCCTATATTTCCAGTAAAAATTATAAGACAAACACACTGTGTCAATTTCACTTGACACTGACATCTTTCAATCAGAATTTTCTTAATATAGTAGCTGTTTCCATAGCTATGGCTACTTTATGAAATTTAATTTCTTTATAATTTTTTAACTCTATATCCATTTAATATTAAGTATGAAATGCAGTCAAATCGTATAGAGAATAAAATATTCTTTAATATTTATAATAACATCAAATGTGAAAAAATTATATTTAACATAGTTTTTTCAAGAAAAACTGTTAAAATCTTCAAATGATGGTACTTCCGGTTGACCAATTGTAACCAAAATCTAATCAGCTCTTCATAAGGATGTAACGAAGAAGTACACGAAAAATTATAATTTTTGTAACTGTAGTATTAGAGTTATCGCAGACGAAAATTTTGTTACACACACACACACATCCACACACACACACATCCACACACACACACACACACACATACAGACATCATCGTAAAAATAGTAAATTCGTATTCTAGGGACCCTAAAACGTGCTTATTGATTAAAAACTCATCATCGAATTTTTTGACCAAAGACAATACCTTCCTTACCTAAAGGTGACGGAAGGTAATAGTAAATTCGTATTCTAGGGACTCTAAAACGTGCTTATTGAGTAAAAACTCATCATCGAATTTTTTGACCAAAGACAATACCTTCCTTACCTAAAGGTGACGGAAGGTAAAAATAAAGATTAATAGGTTCGATGTGTATTTTTTTAGGTAGAATAATAAATCTTATAATAACTTTTCTATAATATTTATTTCAATTATTCGTTATTAATTCTGAACAATTAAATATTATTATAATTATGATGCAATATTTATTTTTTCATGTTAAATACATATGTAACGGATTTCGAACGCCACCCGTGTCGATTATATACACAAATTCGTATTTGTACGTAGTATTTAACCATGTGCATACTTAAGATGCGGCCTGTTATCACATTTGAACATGGAGTAGGGATTTTAACTGGTCTCCCTGTGGTGCACTCTCCACGCCAGCAATGAGTGCCCGTGAGGTGACGCATGGTAAACGCCCGCACGGTACAAATATGTCATCATCATTACCGATATTTGCATACAAAGCGGTTTGGCACACCCAGCAATGGGTAATATGCCGTGATGATGATATATTTTTTTATCCCATTGGTAGTACAACTAGTACATAGCAAAATAAAATATTTTATTTTGCAATAATCAATTATTTATAACATGTTTATTTGCTTTTTTCCTCTGGTTTACGTATCAACTTTTTAAATTTGTAATTACTTTTTAATATTTGTAATTATGAGAGAATACCCTATTAAAAAAAAATCGACAAAAATCAATCTTAAATTTGAATTAATAAATTTTTAACATCTCATTTTCGTTCTTATGAATTTATTCGTTTTTATGTTAATAGGACATATTCCACCTGGACATTCCGATTGTCTAAAAGTTTGGTCAAGAAATTATTATGCTATTATAAACAGATATGAATCAACCATAACTGGGCAGTTCTTTGGTCACACACATTATGACGAATTTGAAGTGTTTTATGATAACCAAGATTTGGGTATGTTTTAGTAATTTACATTGCAAGACCGTTATTCAGAACTTTACGGCTGTGCACGGTACCTAATGAGCGAGAAAAGCGAGCTTTTTATCCGTGCGAGCACGTAAATTTCGGGTAACGGTTGAGCATTTTACAATGTTTTATGATATTCTGACAGGGCTGGACTGGCCCGGCGGGATACCGGGAATATCCCGGTGGCCCGTGGCGGCTCGTAGTCTGACGAACTTAAAAAATAAATTATAAAAATTTAAAGTTGAAAAAATTAATAAATCGATACAAAAATAACAACAATTCTTGATTTTATAATAATTCCCTACTACTCTTGAATGTGAGCCATTATTTATAGCTATTTTTCTTTTTGACGACCAATTGTTAAATTCGCAATACATACTTATTTTTTGTATTACCGACATCATACACATGAAATGATCAATTATATAAGGATGTACTTGATTTAGATTCAAATAACTTTTATCAAATTATAAATAATAACGTACCTGATACACCTTTTTATATAATAATTGATTTAATCAATAAAAAATGGACAAAAATATAAATACGGATGATATTCGGTCAATAATTTTCGTGACGAAGCTTGACCTCAAGGCATAAAGCTTCTGTTTTCACTCTTCTCGCATAAATAACTATTACATACGTTAGTATATTAAAATTTATTATTTTCAATGCACAAATTTATTGTCACATTGTTATCAACACAAAGAATATCAAAAATGAGCAGATCATAGACGTTTTGAAAGAAAAAATCTGATGTGGCCAACACAATACCTCCCGCCATGTAATTTTTATTAATTTAAATACATAGGTATTTACATGTTTACTCATGTTGGAAACTATATTTAGTTCTTTTCCATAACTATTGTTAAGTTCACTATTTCCTTTTCAAAACGTTACCACTATTAATTTGATATGATTAGTATTTTGGAGTTTTGTTTTAATCGTAGGTTCCAAGATTTAAATTATATATTATTTTATAAATATATCCATAAAATATATAAAAAGTATTAATGCAAACATATAGAAAATTCAATAATCTTTAATTTTCATAATATAAATTGCGAAAAATAAGATTTAAAGGTATTTTTCGAAGAAAATCTATTTTGAGCTTCAAATAAAGTGTCATTTTCGGTTATCTGATTTACACCAAAATCTATAATGGCTCATTTCATATTAGAGAATAAGGTAGCAATACAAGGTTTTAAAATTTTCTGAATGATAGTATTTGAGTTAGAGTGGAGGATCCATACACACAGACATCATCGTGAAAATGTTAAAATTGGATTCTAAGAGCCTTAAAACGTGGTCATTTACCAAAATCTCGATATACAATTTTTAGCACGATCCCTATACCTCCCTTACCAAGGGTAACGGGAGGTAAAAAGTAAATTATTAAACAAAATATTATAATGATCAAAATTATTTTTAAAAATCGGTTCAAATGACTGGCCTGGCCCGACCCCATCCGGATTTCCCGGTACTAAACATAGTCCCAGTCTAGCCCTGTATTTTGAATCGTAAATAATTTGAAAAAAAAATATTGGAAAATACTTTAAACTATTTGATCGAAATAGTCTCTGAAAACATCTGTATGTATGTTACCATGGTTTTAACAGCCCGTAGAAATTTTTACGGGCTAGCCCGTAAAATCTTTGTTTACTATTAGAGACAGAGCTGTGTAATAAAACGTTTACGATTCAGTGTATTGTAAAATATTTAAAATAGGTATAAGCTTTCATTACAATGTATTATTTATAGGTCGTGCAATTAGTATAGCATACGTTGGACCATCTGTTTCACCATATTTTGATTTAAATCCGGGATATCGGATATATTATGTGGATGGGGATCACGCGCTCTCTACAAGGGTAAGTACCAGTACAGGGTGAGTCTGGGAAGACACCCCCCCCCTTTAACTTTTTAATTATAAGTAATAGAAAAAAATGGCTCATATAAAAGTTTTATTATTTTACATATACTATTTGATGTCAGATAAAGATATTTTTTATAAAGTCAGGTTTACAAGATAAGACTATCAACTTTTATTTTTCAAATAGCAACCTATAATTATTTTAATAAAATAGAAACCGCCATTTTTTTCTCTTTTCAAGGATGTATTATTTTTTATTAATGTATTTGAAAAAATTCGAGAAAAATGAGATAATAATTTTCGTTTCTTCATTTATTATAACATTAGCTGTATTTCGTTTTGGTTTTTCAACTGAACCTGTTTCTCGAAATCGGGTAAAAATCCTTCTCAGTGTTCTTAAACTCGGTTGCCGTCGTCTAGGACACCGCTCGCGGTAAATTCTTTTTGCTCTTATGATTCCAGTCGATTCACCAATTATTAGAATCATATCAATAGGGGTTTCCACTATTTTTCAATTTTTTTATATGTTATTCCTCATGAAAACTTATATGTATTACAATAAATAAAACATTTTTATCATAACAGGTTTTCTGTAAAAAAAATATTGAAAACAGTATTTTTTGCAACTCGTTTGAACGGCCAATTTTTACCGCCCCGACAGCGCGTAAAAGGCCGGCTAATGTAGCTTATGCTCAACAGATGGTGCATGAGTCTCTAGTGGCGTCATCTGTCAATTGATGGTGTACTAACACTCTTCTATTACAGTTTTCTTGAACTAACGCATAGGGGTAAGGATATGAGTTTTCACTGAACTACAAACAAATGTTTTATTTCAAACTGAGTTTGTTTGTGACCTTACAATTCTTAGAATTAAAGAACTGAACTTCGAATCTTTCGAGTACGACGTCAAGATAATAAGACTTACAAAATATTTGGAGAGATAAATTATATCATATATAATTTATAATTTAATTTGTTACGAATCCTAATCAAAAATTCCAAATCCCTCGTCAACTGAACATCTGGGTGGAATGTTTGTATCCTGGTTTTTCCACAAATATTCTTTTACGGGTGTTTCAACTTGTAAATAATTATAGGCAAAAGCATAACTTCTGGTAATCCCTTGAATTCGTTGCTGGAGATTTACCAAATACTTTACAAATATTTAATCCACGAAATACAATAATCTATAAAATACGTATCCCTTAGAAAATGCTTTACCAATATAACATACGGCAAATAATAATAATAATTGTATTGTATTCACATTTTTAACTAGTTTATAATATGTACTTCATTATTTTTTAAATATAATGTTCCAATTTGAATGTGCTGCCATCTATTATCACATAGGAAGATATTGAATGTATTTGATGTATGTAGGTAAAATCGAATATTGTAAACTACTCCCATCACACATATATATATATTGACGGATAACATAGAAACTAAAATCGCTCCGGCAAATGACGTCACTGGCTCGCGGCGTTTCAAACGTAGTAAATTGTTTTCATTCATTTTTAAAAAATTGGAAATATATTTAACCATTTAAGTAGTGTTTTCAGAAATGTTTTATGATATATTTTAGTGTAACAGTGTTATTTTTCAATATTTTGATTACGGTGGAAACCCCCATTAATTCGTTCTTCGTAAACATTTCAAAATGTTTTTTTTTGTTTACAAAATAAGTTAAATTAAGTAACAAACAAATGTATACTTTTTTCGACATTAATTTAATTGTTTTACATTGTTAAGTTTTGTTTATTTTCACATAGCCACCTATAATATTTGTTTAAAAATTATTTCTAATATTTCTAAATTATCTCATTTTTCTCGAAATTTTTCAAATACATTAATAAGAAATAATACATCGTTGAAAAGAGAAAAAAATGGCAGTTTCTATTTTATTAAAATAATTATAGGTTGCCATTTGAAAATAAAAGTTAATAGTCGTATCTTGTAAACTTGACTTTATAAAAAATATCTACATCTGCCATCAAATAGTATATGTAAAATAAAAAAACTTTTATATGCGCCATTTTTTTCTATATACATAATAAAAAAGTTAATGGGGGGGGGGGCGTCTTCCCAGGCTTATCCTGTATACATAATTAAGTTTTTATGTTATTTTAGTAATAAAACAATTGTAGGCTGTTGTAGATCACGAAACGTGGACAATGAATTTAAGAGAAGCAAATCTATATGGCTATCCAATTTGGTTTAAGTTGTACAGTGCAAGACAAAGTTTTCAAATGAATGCCCTAAGACCACAGGATTGGCACGAACTAATTGATAAAATGACAAATGATCCTTTAGTATTTGACATGTTTTTTAAGTAATAATGAATGCTAAAATATAATATAACTTTAATTTAATTATTATAATTTTAGATATTACTACAAAGCTAGTCCAGTTAGACCAAATTGCGATGCAGCATGCAGAAAGAGAATTTTATGTGATTTACATTCAGGTCGATCACACGATAGAAAGAATTTGTGTGAAGATATAGAAATGAGAATAGACGCCACAACAAATACAACATGGAAACAGTGGTTCTACAATACTATTTCTGTTTCGTAAGTATTTAATATTTTAAATTTCGTGTATATTCTGTAAAATACAAGTATATATTTTAAATTTGGTAAAGGGAGGGATACGGTATCTACATATAAAAAATGAGCCACGTAACTTGCACTGCTTTCGACAACTATAAGAGATATGAGGTCGGTCAAAATTAGACACAAGTGACCGTTTTGGTAGGACATTTTAGTGATGCTTAAAAAAATATGTAGATCATTACATATTTGATATTTATTTTCTGATACTGTTGTTAAGAGTAGTACGGGAATAAGTAAATAAATACATTTTAAAATATGGGTCTAGATGCGCGCGCATGTGTGTATACGTGTGCCCTTTTGCACTTTGTATTCTCGTATGTTTGATTAAGTTTGCACCACTGATCTCTATACCGTGTGTCTGTCTTAAAGGTGTACATTGGAGATTAACATGGAAAATCAGTTTTTTACAATTTCCTGCTCGCCTAATTATTTTAAGCAAAAATGCGTCAAATAAAAGTTTTAGGGCATAAAATTCTGCATCTAAATCAATAAACAGAATTGCTTTTACATGCTTTGTAACGACAGAAATTAAATATGAAAATGTCGAAAATTACGTTGAAAATATCGAATAAAAATAAAATAAATAAATATATCATGACGGCTTATTACCCATTGCTGGGTGTGCCAATCTGCTTTGTACACAGATGCGGTAATGATGAAATATTTGCACCGTGCGGGCGCTTACCAGGCGTCACCTCACGGGCACTCACTGCTGGCGCAGTATTACCATACTGACTTGTCAACAACGGTCTACAAAATGAAAATAAAATAAAATGAAAATATAATGCTCTTCATTAATACATACAGATAACGTTAGCCTATCGTTCTAAATACGATCTATTCTAAAGTAATAAACATGAGGAATAAAACACTTAATTTGAATATTTGTCATATTGACATATGTCAAAACAATTGTTCTGTTGTGTTAATCATAGCAATCTGAAAGTAGCATTAATGAGAGAATTTAAAAAAATGGTATTTATCAATAATGTCTTAATTTTCTAAAACAGATAAACTATTGAACAAACCACGGATGTTATTAATCATAACAAGCCTAAGATGTATTAAAATCCTCGCTGTACGAGCTCGGATTTCAAACCGACATCTTCGGCAGTTATGATATACATAACATTCCTAGGTATGTTAATAGCTATTACCTTTTTGTTTTGTAAAAATTTACTACTGTAATCCAAATTTAGGTCTAATTGACAGTTAAAAATACCGCATTTATATATATTTTGTTATAAATCCATGCCTGTCTAGGCTAAAAGCTCATAAAAACTGTAACTTTATAATTAATTTTTACGTTTATATGAAGAACCAAAATAATTGTTTTGCATTATTTAGATGCGGAATGTAAATCTCTATACCTTTTATTTGAAGTATTTTTGCATAAATCAATTAGGTAACGTTTGCGTGAAGAAAAACATTTCCCATGTTAAACGCCTATGTCCCACTTTTCGATTTACACGCTGTACATATGTACGACGAAACAGTAACCAATAGTTTTACATTTAAAATAGAATACGCATTCTGAGTTATGCCGGTTTTACATTGGGCAACAGTTGCGCGTGCAACTGCAACTTGCAATTAATAGCGGCAATATTGCATAGTGTAATATGAAAATTGCACAAGCAACACGTAGCCGCAACCGATTGCACGAAAATAGCGCATGTTCTTTATCTAAATAAATCGGCCTTCAATCTCTTATAGTTTTGGTTGTTAAGTAACCTGATTTATATAGCTTTAATTTATCAAAGCAGCAAACTTGTGAAGAACACAGGACTTTTTTGGTTTTCACGGGATTCTTCTATTAAACTCTTACTATAAAAGGTAGAAGGTATTAATATCTTTGGTGGATGGTTTAATTGACTAGGTTTGTATTTAGGAGGAGAGACGGAAGTCTTTAACAATACCTTATTCATCCGAAAAAAAAAAAAAATAAGAATCCTTTGTGTATAAAAAATGACGAGCTTCAATTTTGAGAAAGGAGCTCACTATTTACGATTTGGCACTGTTTTCGAAAAAATGGCTAAAAACGAAAATATTCGGCCTTTTTCCAAATTGGCGGGTGTTTCTCAGTCTCCGATTTCAGGAAACTTTTGATTTTTTAATCAGCGCATTTTTCTGTACCGTAAAAATATTTTTGTGCAACCGGACGCGAAATAAGCATTTCGCAGCCGCATTAGAAGCCGCGAAATTCAATTTCGCGACCGCTGTCATGGTAAACAACCACTTTGACACTTGAGAATTGCATGGTTTTGTTTATCAAATGTTAATCCCATAGCCACCTTGAAAGCTAACTTTCTATTTACATTGAAACTGTTTAAAATTAATCAAATTTGTAATTACATATTTTTTACGGTTGCACAATAAATATTGTGTACAGCTTGTCCGCGAAATCCATTAGCGCCCTCGAGATTGTCTTGCCTCGGCCGCAAGCGGCCTCGGCGACAATTTTTCTCTCGGTACGCTAAAGAGTGATTTCGCGGCCTTGATATACAAATAACTATTCTTTGTAGCTTTTTTATGTTGGGGTATTTTACAATATACAATTTGAATTTCCTTTTTTAATTGAAAACAAAATTTCTACTGACGGTATTCCTAATTTACCAAGTTCAAACTGTTTTTTTTTTTTAAATAACTTATTTGTATATATGTACATATTATTATGACAACCAAATGTTAATTTTTTTGTAGTATGGTATAATAGCGGCTGTGGTGATTGATTCCCTCATACTCTTCACAACGGTTTTGGTAAGTGCTATTTTATGCAACTATATTAATTGGGAAATTTTCTTTTCATTTTTAACAATAAATATATTATTTAATTATTAATTAAATAAAATGTTATATAGTTAAGCAAGTATCATAATAATAATTACAAATTGTTAATCAAAGCATTGATAAATAATATAATATTCCTCAATGTCTTTTGTTGGATGATCAGATTTTTGTGAAAACAAATTAGTGTGGTATCTATGGAATACAAGACGGTTCGAGGAAGATCTTCCTTTACAGGATTCTTCGTTTTCAATTCATATAACTTTATTTTGCAAATAATATTTTATTTGATTTAATATCTGAAAAAATATATGTATGTACTGTATTTTTATCTGAACTGTGTTTAAATACGAGCACAGTATGATCTCTTTAATCCGAACATGCTCTAATCCGAATACCGCCTCGATAATCAGAACAGTAAAGTCCTGCTACCTAAATGAGGGAATCACTTGGTTTTATGTTCTCTGTTACCTAAATGAGGGAATTCCACAGATTCATGTATTCTGCTACCTAAGTGAGGGAATCCCTTGATTTCATACTCTCTTATTCTGCTACCTAAATGAGAGAATCCCTTGATTTCATATTTTCTAAGAACTGCTCCAAAGTCCTGGACTAAACTTCTTACACCACTTCTTGATGAGGGTTGGATTGAAGACGATAATCTTCCACTATTACAGTGGAGGGGCAGAATGGAGTTGAAGGGTATAGGAAGACAAATAAATGAGGTTACTGCGCTAATAAACTAAATTTCTGAAGATGTCACACGACAAGAAGCTATGGATATTTTGGAACATTTTCAGAATGAATCAAGCTCCGACGAAGAAGTAGAAGTGATATCAGGACATGTAAATCACAAGGAGGCAGTCAGAAGTTTTGAAACGTGTTTGAAGTGGGTTGAAAAAAATGATGAATCAGAACACCACATTCTAATTCTATGGGAAATGAAAAAACGAGCCAAAAAGGCACAAGAAGCGAATATTAAACTGAGCAAAATCACCGAATTTTTCAAAGTTTCTTAGCCCTTTCTATAAGCGAGATATGTAAATTTAAAACTTATATACTTTTTGGTTTTTGTAATGAAGCATGCTATGGTCTAGGACAAAAAATAAAAAAATAGAAGTTAATGTCAAATGGACCTTTTCAATTTAAAGAGATAGAAGATATGCGTAATGGGGATCTGCGCATAGTAAGAACAACTGAGATCTATGGCGTTTGTTTCTTAAAAATTTAGACGTAAAATGTGAGAATATCTCATCTTATCGAAATATGTTACAATAGCTTTTATTGAAGGTAAAATGTCTAACGATGCAAATTTTCACTGAGAATACAGGTATTTTAATGAGTACAATATTTTTGACGTTTCGTTTGACAGCCCAACTGGCAGTTGTTCGCGCCATTTTCTTACTATTTGCAGCGATAGAAAGAGATTAAATTGAAAAGGTCCATTACGTCAAATACGTACAATTTTATAATTGGGTCTATACTTCATATTGGGGTCTCGCATACAAGGAAGTCGTGTGGTGTCCACATAAGATTTTTTAAATTTTATATTTGAAAATAAAGAGTTTTTTATTGTGAGAATGTGGAAAATTTTACAGAATTAAGAAAGTGGATATTTTTGTAATTTGTTCGATAATCCGGATCAACCTGTGCAATTATTAGTTCGGATTAAAGAGGTCCAATTGTATTTTCAACATTTTTTTATATCGTATTTATTCTTTACTAAATGTCGCGTGGCGGTTTGTATATATTTTATTTATGTTTGTAATATGTTGAAAGTATCTACCAAATAACTCTATTTTTTGTCAAATGGTAATGTATCTACTCGCATAATTTTATAAATTTGACAGAATGTTGTTTGTCATATCATATTGAATTATACAAAAATATGAATTTACAAACAATTTAATCTTCCTCGGATCATATGTACTTATAAAAAGAAAAAAATGTCTGGAAAAATATATAACAGAAATTAACTAAATCCGGATTAATATGGTTCACGGGCTCACACGTGACCCTTAGTCTGTAGCCAATCCATGTGTGGGGTGAAACTGTCACTTTACCTTGGCGGCAGTTTGAATTAGTGTTCTATGGGAGTAACCAACAAATTGACGTTTAAAATGTTAGGTTGTTTTTTTTATTCACTTGAAAATTTCTTGTTTTTTTTTGTTTCGCTGCATTTTTTGACTCTTTGTGTTTTGTTTATTGTTATTTTAATTTTTAATGCTGCTTTGAACTTATGTAATATTTATTATGTTTGTGTTGTTTTAGTATTTTGATTTGCTAGATTAAACTTTTGCGCTGTACATAATATATTCGGTGAAGGATGAAATTGCTAGTTATAGTATTTAATATATACTTATATGATATTTTATTAAACTAAATTATTTATTTTAATTTTTAGAATGTCAATGCTCATGTCATTACCAAGGTTAACCATTCAGTTACCAAAATATGTACTTGGATTAGGTTGAAGAAGCAATACCATTAATATCTGGTAATAAAAACATTGTTAATAATCTGTGAGTAATTTATTGTTAAAAAAAATTGTTAAAAATACAAGTGCCTTAAATAATTGGACTATTGTTTTAATTTTATTATAATGAAGATATATATTTTTTTAGTTTAAGTTAAAGTAAAATTCATTTATCATTTTATCTTATGGCTTGCGTGTTTGCCAAATATTTATTAAATAATTTAGAAAATAATGTTTTTCTCATATGATCATTTTTCTACTTGTTAAATTAAAAAAAAATGTTTTTTTTTCATTGGTCCGATTATTTAGGACATTTTTATATTATTAGAGCAATATTATAATAAAATATATTTCTACTAAAATATAAAACCTATATTCGTCCAAAATGACATTGAGAATGAATCACAGGTAGTAATTTATTTTAATACTCATAAAAATAATATTTGTTTGAATAAATAGTGTATTACGAAATTGAACCACGGTAACCATTGAAAATGGTTGGTTTAGTCGCGGTTACGATGTTGTCGACACTGGTCTGATAAAACTGAAAGCCTTTCTTTTAACGTTTGGTAACTAGCTAGCAGCTAACCTTAACTTGTCTAGATCTTTCAGCAACCTCCTTCCGAAAATAGAACCGCGGTTAGCGTGGTTCAATTTCGGAATACAGTAAAAAATAAGTTTTACTGGATAAAGCAGGCAGTTTTTACAAATAGCTACAGGCGAGTTCTCTAGAGCGATACTAATTCATGAATGCATTTCCTACAACGTTTCAACACACAATTATTTCCACTAGATACAAAAGGACGACAGGCGAGCATTTTCCGTTTATTATTGTTGTATAGACCAGAAAAGTGTAACGGTCAAACTTAGGCGCGAAATTCAAACTTAGTTCATAACGCTGAGAATATAATTTCAATCCCCGTGTATTTCTTACCAAGGAAATTTGTGCTCAACTTTAAAGGCCGAAAAATCTCATAAAAGTAAATCTCTTATGCAAAGCATTATATGTACCATCTAGACCGATCCTTTATCTCCAGATTCCTACAATAATATACACATGAACTCTGCACAGTTTATAATTATTTAAATAATAATACGACACTACAAAATTCATTCAACGTATGTCCTAGTTTGATCGTGCATGCTTCATCTTCTATTGGGCTGACCTATTTACTGTTGGGTCAACGATATACGGTATCCTTGCTTGCACCAAGCATTTTAATTTCTAATAATTTTCTTACTTTACCTTTTCTACAGGTTTAAACTGTTGCAATTACTGAATAAACAAACTATCGAATTCTTAGCAAAAGCTGTTTAATTTCTTTTACAAAATATCTTTTTTTTTGTCTGTAAAATTAAACTCCTATATGAAACCTATACTAGGGAATTCAAACTATGAACTCGCGCCAAAGGCAAATTCTAACCTAACTTTTCTGGTCTATTAGGATACGAGCACACCAAGCGCGCTTTACTTAGCGTTTCACATGTTGCATAGTACTAGGTGAAACATTGAGCAAAGCGTGTAAGTTAACGTGTTCACACCCAGCGCTAAAATGGATTTGACAAAGTTAAGACGAATACCCACTGTCATTCCTAGATCTGAGAATTTGTTCCAGCCTGAACTTTCTCCAAAAATTAATTCCCACTGCATTTGCATAAAAATTTTAATTTTCTGATATTTATTAAACTTTATTATACATTTATTAAAATCAAAGTTGGGAATTATGCTTGTATGCTCCAATGGGTTGAGCCGCACGAAACTGGAATTTTGTATTTATTTGTAATATTAATAAGAAAGTAAACGAAATGTTACAGATAAAATTTAAAAGTTAAAAAAATGCTATAAATGGTTATACTTTTGTATATAACACAAAGTTAATAGGCTATTTGCGTGGTCCTGAAAATCTGATATCTATCACTAAATACCTAAAGTAAAGTTGAAAACGTATGTAAAAATATAAATTTTATTTTAAAAAATTATTTGTTTTTTAATAAATTAAGAAAGAAAATTTTCTTTGGCGTCATTATTTTGAACTGGAGAAAGGGATATATATTTAAAAATATAATCTGTAGATGGCGAGCGAGTGCGTTTTAATTTGATTTTGACATTAGTTCATTTTTCTGTCACTATCACTCTTCTTTATTATTTACAATTTGCGTGGTTTCTGTTACATTTATTACGTATTTCGATTTGTTAAGCAGGATTTTGAAGGATTTTAACTTAGCTTATACTCGTACAAGACTAAAATGACAAACAAAAAAATTAACCTCCAAACAATTATTCAAACGTCAAACAGATGATCTGTCATGTTTAAAATACCCGCACATGCCGTTGTTATTGGACGTACGGGACGTACCGATGTTATTGCTTTACAGCCAATCAGTGGTTCGGCGTAATTCTACGTCATATATGGCGGTAATTTAAATATTAAAATTTCATTATTTTTTTCTGGCCAATTAATGAAAATTTTGCCAAAATAATAAATATGGGTAGCAAGTTTTTATCGTCTCATCATAGTATATTGTGTTATTAGGAGTAAAAGTGATACTTTGTGTGGCGAGCATGGAAGTTTTCACGTCGAGCGAAGCGGCTGGCGGACAATTGCATGCGAGGCACACAAAGACACTTTTATTCCGAATGACACATTCAATTTTATTTTTTCAAACGCACTACTTTTCTTTTTCTTCGCTGGTTCTATGTAGTTTCTATGGATATTTGTTTATTTTATTTCTACGTCGCCGGCGTAGAAATTTCCAGCGGCGTAGAATTGAAACTTCTACCTTGTGAATCAAGTCACAAAAAGTGCCATTTCTACGACGTTTGAAAAAAAATATTAAATAAAAAAATGGCACGCAAGTAGCCCATTAATAACATCAATTTAATTGCTATTTAGAATTATTCAATACCTCCGTAAATGAAGGTAGTTACAAAGTCATGTGACAATTAATAATATCCACAGCAGTTATACGACTTTAAAAGTGAAAGATTGTTCAGCCATCGAGAGGAGAGCAGCCCATAGCTTAGGTGGTAGAGCACTATCCCGGCAAGGTAGGTGTCTCGGGTTCGAATCCCGATGGTTGACAATTTTTCACAATTTATTTGATATTTACAATTAAATTAAATCAAATGCAAATTCATGACAACGGAAGACAATGTTAATTTGGACGAGGATATTAAATAATATTGCATATACTACACATGCAATATCCACAGATCTTAAAATAAAATGACTACCTATCAGATATTGCACGATTAATTAGGACAAAATTTAAAACCGCCATATTAATTCAAAATAAATTAATGCCTCGACTAGTTTGCTAAACTTTCCGCTTGTTGATGGGTAAAATGTTTTTACTCAGTTGTACTATTAAATAAGTATTATTTTAATATTTATATGTAAATTAATAAAAATGAAATGGTTATTATTTTAGTTGAAAATTTTGTTACTTAATATACTATCCATTATACTCATAATGTTTTCCTCGTTTGTGCACTTGTTATTGCCACACACCATAAGATCTGTGTTTTATTGTAAGGTTATAAATGTAATGATTTAAAATTCATATTTTGATATATTTGTTATTTTAAAACTTAGATAATTATTGAAAAATATGTAAATGTACCTAATTCACTTTAAGCTTTAATATTAGCTAATAATTTTTATTATAATTTTGTAATTTGTATAACTTTAAATTATATTCATGTTAGTGAAATAAACTTTTAATAATTTAATATATCATTCACATTGTTTCTGTTCTGTACGTGCCAAATTATAATTTTTTTCTTCAAGCGTATTATAATATTCATATTATGCTACTGTACCAACACTATAGAAGACATTCATTGTCTTACTAGTACAAAAATGTTGTTATTGTTGTACTAGTAAAAAAATGTTAGTGTCTTTGTTCACCGCTAGTGGCGGCATTTGTCACAGCAACACAGATTATATTGAAAATTGTTATTTGACAGTTGTATCGTTTTTGTTTTGTAGAGTTCACAGCCAGCTTTGGCTAAAACTGCAAACACTACAATTAAAAAATTCTAAAAAAATGTCAAAAAAATCTTTGAAACACTTGAAGAAAAAATAGTATATGTCATTCGGAGTAGAACGCCCTTTTTGTGTTTTACCCAGCTTGCATAGCCTCGGCTGGCGCCTCGGCCGCAATAGCTGGGTTCAACATAAAAGGACTGCTTTCTACTCCTAATAACATAATATACTATTTTCTCTATACTTACCAAGATAGCCGAGTTTCCTCTTCCTCTGACCATGTAGGAAAAAAAAGTTCCGTACAATTGTAAAGGCCGCCTTACACCAAGGCAACAAATAACTGGCATATAGCATGTTTGCTACAGTTTTTGCGGAAATGATGCCAGTCGCACAAAAACCAGCTTGTTGCGACTTATTGCATGCGATAGACTAGTGTTTCTCAACAGGGTCCGCAAGTACGTTATGAAATAACTGTTCCCAGTTTTTTTTAGATTCAAACTAAACAAATTTAAATTAGTTTGTGAAATTTTTTTTAAAAATCTGATGTGGCCAGCACATTACCTTCCGTCAGTTATATGAGGCATTTACGAAAATGCTACCGGTAAACTGTTACCGGTAAACAGCTGTTTATCAGGTTATAGCTACCGGAATCGATATTTTAAGAACGCAAGGGGTAAACAGGGGTAGATCCATAACCTATAAAAAAATTTGAAAATTTGAAACACCCACACAAACACAGACAGACACACATACAGACACACATACAGACATCATCGTAAAAATAGTAAAATCGTATTCTAGGGACCTTAAAACGTGCTTATTCATTAAAAACTCACCACCGATATTTTTGACCAAAGACAATACCTTCCTTACCTAAAGGTGACGAAAGGTAAAAATATTTTTTTTAAAGTAAAGTACCCCTTCTGTACCCCCCAGAGATTTGGTAATTTTTATATGAATGCAATGTTAAATAAATACCTGGGATATAAAATTTCAAATTTTTAACTCTGTTAGTTTAGGAAATATTTAAAAAAATCAATTTTTTTCAAGTAAAGTACCCCTTCTGTACCCCCCAGAGATTTGTTTGAACAACTATTACAATCTCCAGAAGGAAAAGTCTAAAAATTGAAAAAATCTCAAAGAGTACCCCTTGCGATATTTTCAGTTTTCCATTTTTGGGTCATTTATAACCCCTAGCGATATCAGGAGCAAAATTACATAAGATTACCACTTTTAATAATGTTTGAACAACTATTACAATCTCCAGAAGGAAAAGTCTAAAACTGAAAAAATCGCAAAGGGTACACTTTGCGATATTTTCAGTTTTACATTTTTGGGTCATTTATACCCCTAGCGATATCACGAGCAAAATTACATAAGCATACCAATTTTCATAATGTTTGAACAACTATTACAATCTCCAGTAGGAAAAGTCTAAAAACTGAAAAACGATCATTTATACATCCTTAAACATTAGATTCTACGAGCAACATTACATAAGCATACCAATTTTCATGTTTGAACAAAATTTTTGATCGTGCATAGATGCTACCTGAAAGTAGTATCTATGTACGCTAAAAAAATTTTAATCGTGCATAGATGCTACTTTCAGGTGGCATCTATGCACGCTAAAAATTTTAATGGTGCATAGATGCTACTTTTAGGTAGCATCTATGCACGCTAAAAATGAAAAGGGCACTCGAAATTTAAAGTTTTTTAAAGGATATACGCTTTAGAAAAGTGTCGAATTATACATATGTAGGTATGTATTTAAAATATAAAAATAAGATATATTTAAAAAATCAACAAAGTTTAGGGGTCAATGACGTTTTGAACAAATACCTATCACAATTAGAACAATTAAAAACATTGCCTTCAGTCGAGTGCAACATTTTTAAAATGTCGAATATAATAGCAGCTTGACATATCTCGTTTTGACTCAACAAGTAAAAAAGAAAAAGTCACTACCATATTTTTCACTTAGGGTTTTAAAAACATCCAACTTTTTTCTTCTTAAAGTCGCTTAAGTGGTAATTCCAAAGTATTTCATTATTTCGGTAACCTTCTATAAACATTACAGTTTTTTCCATCCATACAGAGACAGTAACGACGAGTGGAAGTGGATACTCGGCATTGGTGTTGAAGAGTTGTGGCATACGGACAATTGGTGATACTGGATCGGAAGTAAGTCAGCTATACTGTATTTTAGATAAGAATAGACTTTGGCGAAAGATAGGTCTTACGATTCCAGCTTTCTGATTGGTCTAAAAGCAAGCCAAGTATACAATGGGAATATGTAAAGCAGATATATTATTTATTCCATTTTGATTTTATAATCTATTTAACAACTTTAAGTAATTGTTTATTTACTAAATAATTAAAAATGATCAAATTTTGACGTTTCGAGCTGTCAAGTATGTCATACACCATACACGAATCAAAACTAATTCATAAGTGTTATGTGTGTTATATCTGAAATACAGTATAGTAGAGTTGAAGAAAGTTCAGAAAGAGAGTTAAAAGGAGTGCATTCTGTCTGGGCAGTTGAGTATATAGACGCCGTGGAAGCCGGAGGTCGGACAGTTGAATGTGATATAAATAAATAGTGATATAAATAGCGTGAAAATAAATAGTCGTGTTAATTGTTTAAATCAATAAATAATCTTAGTGTTTAAGTAATTAATTATATTCTTAGTCTTAAAGTAGTATTTAACATTTGTTGAAACATAATAATAACATCTTTGAATAATTATTTATCATTTAATAAACTTTTAGTTCAATTAATTTTTGAATGGTCCAACAAAAATAGATTATTCTTTAATTTGAACAAGTGTGAGGTTGTAAGTTACTCCAGAAAATTTAATGTTATTGAGTTTAATTATGTTATGGGTACTTTTTATTTCGCGCGGCAATCATCAAAAAAAAAATTTAGGTGTATTATGTGACAAAAATCTACACTTTCATTTGCACATTAATAGTACTACTAATTCCGCGTATAGAACTTTAGGGTTTGTACTGAGAATAACTCGTAACTTTAAAAATGTAACATGCCTAAAAACATTATTTGAAGCACTTGTAAGATGTAAACTGGAATACGCAAGTTTAATCTGGTCACCTTTTTACAATTGTCACGTTCTAGCCATTGACAGTGTACAATTTTTTTTAAACATTGTTATTATCGAATTAATTTAGTTTGGCCAAGCTTTGATTATGATTCGTTGTTATCTATATTTCATGTAGAATCTTTGAACACTCGACGAATTAAGCAGCAAATTATTTTTGTGTATAAAGTTGTAATTAATATTATTACAGCTCCTGATATTCTTAGTCAGCTTAATTTTTATGTAAGGCCATTTAACTCTAGGAGCTCTATAGTTTTTGCCTGTAATTTCGCAAGAACGAATTATTATCAAAACTCTCCTGTTTATTCAATGTGTAGTACGTATAATAAATATTGTCTTGAACTAGACTTTTCTGTTGCTTTGGGTAAGTTTAAAAGTATGCTACTTGAAATTAAATAGCTCTGGTTTTTCTTTATTGTTATATTGTTTTATGTAGGTATATTCTTTTTCTTTCTTAGTGGGTATTGTAATTTCTTCTTGTTAATTGTATAATTGAATTGAATTTTCTTATACTGCACTCTGTACTATGGTACAGGAATTTATTCTGTAATTGGGGTTATCCCTGTTGAATAAATAAATAAATAAAAATTCTCTGATATTTACACTTCATCCAAATAAATAAATCGTTACATGAAATGAACTAAAAAAATATTGGTTACATTTTAATATAAAACTAATAAAGTAAATAAAAGTTTTTTCTCAAAGACTATATCGTAATGGGTATTTGCCACTTAGTAGTGTAGCATGAGCCTGAAATGTAATAAATATTAAAATAAATAAATATATCATCACGGCGTATTACCCATTGCTGGGTGTGCCAATCTGCTTTGTACACAGGTGTCGGTAATGATGATGACATATTTGTACCGTGCGGGCGTTTACCAGGCGTTACCTCACGGGCACTCATTGATGGCGTGGAGAGAGCACCACAGGCGTCAATTTTGTACCATTAAAGTTCGATATATTTGGCGTCGGACGGGATCGAACCCGGTTCCCCAGATTTGCGACCAGACACTCAGGCAGGCGGCCACGAGACGACAAATAAATCTTATATCTTTAATAAGAATTTTAGAACTTTTACAGGATCACTGCATTGGTTCATTTTTATTAGCAAGCTTTCATTTTCATATTTTATTGAATTAAGTATCTTTTTGCTTATTACAAGTTGCGAAAAAATCTAGAAAAGTAGTATGCAATTTTGAAATACCTATACGGGGAAACCAGCCTGTCATTCAATGTTTGTAATTTTGCATCTGACGGATTGATTGATACCTACTATCATGCATTCTTGGCCCTTGGAGCAGAGATGGGGGTTACGTTAATGTTACTCATTGTTGAAAAAATAATTGAGAAGAAAATGGAACATTGAGAATTTAATAAATAATAAAGTCTAATTTTAATTTCATTGTTTGGTTGTAGTTATGAGGCAATTTTTATTGATTAATAATAATATGATGATTTTCAAGCAATTATTTTTCCATTATAATTACTTTAGCGAAGTATAAATACTCATTTCAATCTTTTGTTTGAAATTTTGCAATATGGAATTTAGATCGCTCTATACTGGGTTTACGAATTCGATTGTTATGAAGAGTTTCAATAGCTCAAAAGATATAGAAATTGAGTTTATTACTGATTTTATAAATTCGGATTTATCGAAGTCTATTTTGCTTATTGCTTTTTTATGTTGGACGACAGGTAAGATTATTTTTACTCATGAATACAATCAGAAAAATCTGATATGGACACCACACGAATTCTTTGTACGCAAGACCAACATGAAATATAGACCCAATTATAAAATTGCACGAATTTGACGTAATTTGACATTAACATTAATTTTATTATTTTTTTGTACTTTTGTCCTAATCCATAGCAAGCTTTATTACAAAAACCAAAAAGTATATAATTTTTAAATTTACATATCTCGCTTATACAAAGGTCTAATTTAATAATATTGGTTTTGCTAGACTCAGAATTTAATTCTCTAAAACTATTTTTTGAAGCATTTATTTCAAATTCAAATTAAAACCATTTAATTCAAGAAAAATTGTTAATAACTTCAGGTAATATGTCACTTCCGGTTAGCCTATTTTAACTAAAATATATACTATGTTATTCCCATTGGCATAACAGTCTTATATACCAAATTTGAAAAGTTTTGGATTGTATTTTAAAATAGTTTGGCATTAAAATCTATTATAGGCTTTAAGTAAAGTACCACTTCTGGAAATTTGAGTTATGCGAGATACATACGTACGTACGGACGTAACGACGAAATTAGTCAAAATTTATTCAGGGATGGTCAAAACGGATATTTCCGTTGAAATCTGAAGATTAAAATTTTTCGCGATTAGAATACTTCCTTTACTATGTACATACAAGGAAGTAAAACGCTGTTGTCGCTAGCACAAAACCTCTCTCCGTTTCCATTTTATAGAGGGTGTTAATGAATACGTGTTCCAAAGGGCATATAGTATTGACTAAAATGATTAAAAAAGCGTAGTGGCGTGGAGAATGCACCTCAGGGGTCAATTTTGTGCCATTTAAAATTCTTTTGGCGTCAATCGATTACGAACATTTTAATTTCGAAACTGGTTTCCATTGAGTTGTTTGGGCTGTGAGATTTATTACAATAGATTATTTAATATATTTTTTATTTCTAAATCTATAGAAGATATAAAAAATAATCAATTTATTAAGAGAAATTGGTGAATATCGTAAATATCTTTTCTTCTCCCATAACTCCAACACTACAATTCTAAAAATAATAATTCTTTCGTATTGCTCTTCTTTGTAATTCGAACTGACAGATGTCAGTGTCAAGTTCAATTTACATAGTTTAGGCGATTTCGGGCGACATACCCGTTCACTTCTTAGGATCAGTTACGGTCACTTGCGGTATGCTATGGTCAGTGGTGGCGCCAAAAATCAATGGTTCACTTGTTGACACCGTGCTTGGAGGTTATGTATATTCTGCGACATTTAATACTGTCAAAAATAGTGTCTGACAATTAAAATGCATTAACGGAGAAAGATAGTTTTTTCCATATTTGTCCAAAAAAGAGTCAACGAAAATAATGTCACTCTGTTTGACATAAGACCACGACTCCGACTGTTTTGACTTTTGACATTTCAAAAAAAATACATGATAAAAAGAGATAGAAATAGTGAACAGAGAGCTGACCCGACTCGTAAACCCGTTCAGCTGTGAACACTGATCCAAGCATACCGGGTATGTTGTTCCTAGCGCCCGAATGTGTGAACGCACCTGAACGCAACATACCGCAAGTGAACGGTTGTCGCCCGAAATCGCCTTAGTTCATAAATTTTTTTTACTTGAAATATAGAATCTTTTGCAAGATACTTTCTGTATGGAATTTACCCTTACCAAGGGTAACGGGAGGTAAAAAAAATATTTTTCGAGTCATTTTTTCAAAGTGGCGGCGCTTCCCGAAGGGCTCGAAAGTCATAAATTTGTATTTTTTATTAGGACCTCTAAATATAATATCTAAAAATAAAAAATACACTACTTTTTGCAGGATAAATCTACATGTACAATTTTATCTCTCTATTGTATATGTCGATTTTTAATATTTACAGTTTCGTAATTATTTTAGTTGAAAAGTATGCATTATTGAACCGTATGTCACAAAACAATATTTTAACATCAGTTTTGAATATAACTGATATTGAATATGTCGAGCATTATTGGAAATCTGAAAATATATTATTTCTCACTGATTTAGAATGTGATTCATCTTTAAAACTAATGGCAAGGGTAATTATACTCGTACTTATTATTGAATTTAACAAGATCTAATTCCTCTTGTTTAAAGGCTAATGATAAAGAATTATTTGCTGCTCCTTACAAGTGGCTATTATTGTCTGATAAAAGTGACATTGAAGAATATAATGATTCTTTCTTACACTTCAGTTTATATGTTGATAACAGTATGTATTTAGCATGCAGAATTAACAGGGAAGAGTACTCCATTCTAGAACTTTATAAATACACACATGGATCAGATTTTATGAAAATAAAAACGTCCGCAAATTGGAAAATGGGTAGTGGTTTTGCAGATAACAGACCCAGGTATCTTCCTCAATTAAATAGGAGAGATGTGAACGGTACTTTAATAAAATCATCACTTGTAATTCTTGATGATGATTCCTTGAATCACCTTACTGATTACAGGTAAAATAATTGATCTAGAATATTTTATTTTTTATACTATCTTTTGTGGAAACAAAATAAAGGTCAATAATTTAATATTAGTTTTTTTACGATCGGGTTTTTTTTTTGTTTACCGATAGGGTTTCTAAGGGAGCATATTTTAATTACAAATGTTAAAATAATTTTTAAATCTTATTATTTTTTAAATTTTGTGTTTAGATCGCGCAAAAAATGTTTTAAGCATCACGAAAAAATTAAGGAATTATCGATCTCAGACACAATTGTGGCCTTCGCTTCGCTCAATCCCCAAACCTTGTCTTCGGTCAGTAAACTGTCCTTACCGTTTTTAATACTTACAGGCCTATTCTACTAAAAATATGTATAACGATATCGTTACCATACGACTGTCGCTAAGCATTTGCCAAAAAGGTATTATACTAATCATATCGTTATCGAGTTATCGTTATGATGAGTTTAACGATAATATCTAACTTCATGTTAATTTTGACAGAATAAATTTATATTTGTTTTTCAATTCAAATTTGACATTGATTCAAATTTGAAATTTTCATCGTACATAAAATTATTTATTATTCTCACCCTCGTTTTACAGTTTACACGCTCCATATCTACTTGCGCCGTATGAAATTTGATATAAGTATATGTCTATAAATGATCAACAATAATATTGCAGATTTCTATTAACGATATGATTATTAATAATTGACTTAATACCATATATGAATCCTTTTCTACTGATATCCTTCTTGCTACTGATTTCTGATAGCTTCCATGAGCAAAAAAATGCAAAGTTGCCATCATCTGAATTGAAAACAAAATATTGATGTGCATTCATATTTAATGTAATACGCATAAATAATAATTTATAAATAATCTAGAAATTTTTGGCAAACCATCACTTCAACGAGTTCCTCATATATGGTGATATTTGCGTAAATAAATCTCTACATGCAAAAAATGTAATAATATAATAATAATAATAATAATAATAACAATAATAATATAATAATAATAACAATAATAATATAATATCTTGCTCAGCTACAATTAATAAAATATCTTCTTCAGCCATTTTTACTTTTGTTTTCAAAATATATCTAACTTCACGACTTCAACGAGGCATGTGAACTTGTCGTTCATAAACGACATAAAATAACGATAAGTAACAATACGTAACGATAAATAAATTAGTAGAATAGGGTTTTGGCAAAAATCGTTATTATAACTACATGTCGCATAGTAACGACTCGTAACGATACATATTTTTTTAGTAGAATAGGCCTGTTAATATAGGTACTATAATAGTTATTTATGCAACAAGTGTGTAAAGTAGTACTTTATAAGCTTACGAAGTACATAGCATTGTTAAAATAAAAATAAAATACTTAGGTTGCATTCCAACTTCAAATTAAAACATCCTGGTACGAGTAACTATTATTGTGAGCCGGATGAGGTATTTTGCTATCGAAAATCGGCCACTTTAAGGAGTGAGGAATATTTGTTGCAAATATGTCAGCTGAGCTCTTATTGTTATTACGAGGGTAGTACCGAAAGTTTCTGCAAATTATTGATAGAAAACAAACTATTCTAGAAATTATTTTTTTATTGTTTTTCGAAATACTCTCCTTTAACTTAACACATTTGTACATTCGAAAACCAATGCAGCAAGAAATGTACATTCTTCTTGAGACATTTGAGAGACCATATCTTCGAAGACTGCAACCGCTTCATTTGCACTTGTTTATCGGAAACCACACATTATTTCCTTTAATTTAGGAAATAGGAAGAAATCATAAGGTTCAAGATCAAGACTGTGTGGTGGGTGTGAGTGCACCAGTAATTCTACCTTTGATTCTTTTAAATAGGCTTTAGTTTGCGCAGGAATATGTTAGGATGCATTGTCCTGATGTAATAATAGTTTACTTCGAGTCCTATTTTTACGCACTTTTACAAATACCCGTGGCAAATAATTTATTATGTATTAATCAGAAGTTACTGTTTTCTTATCTTCTAATGCAATATTGCCAGTAGGGCCAGATTTTGAGAAAAAGGAGGCAATCATTTTTGTAGCAACACTTCGAACTTGTTTTACTTTGACAGGATTGGGGTCTGTTGGAAAAACCCATTGAGCTGATTGTCGTTTTGTTCCAGGTTTAAATGCATACATCCATGATTCATCACCTGTTATAATATCATACATTGCTTTATATTTACCTTCGTTGTACTCTTTTAGTGTTTTAATGCACCATTCTACACGATGTTGCTTTTGACCATATTTAAATTATGAGGTATACAACGGTAACAAACTTTCCTACGTTTAGATGATCGAGCAAAATATTATTTATAGCGGTCATTCCAATGTCTAAAATAGCCCGTATAATTCTGTATGTGTTGCCACTGTACGAAGAGCAGCTACGTTTTCATCCGTAACTGCAGAAATTTGCCGGTCTTCGCGTAAATCGTCATTGAGAGAAATTCAATAAAATTTAAATCCACTGTACCAGCTGTGAACAGACCTGATACTAGGTGCTTTATTTCCAAAAGCACCCCGAAGCTTTTCGATGCATTTCTTTAGAGAGAGCGAACTTTTAAAATCGTAAAATATCATGGCTAGGAAAATTTTTCTTGTTAACTGCATTTTCAGTACGATGTGCGTGCTTTAAAACTATGGAAAATTACTGATAACAGATAATGAATTGTAACAAGAACTGCCATGCTACCTAAGGATGTACTTTTGTTTTGCTATGCATTTATTTTTCGTAGCTACCTTCGTTATATTTGCTTGCAGAAACTTTCGGTGCTACCCTCGTATTATTAATTTCGGGTTTATGCTAACTTACTACGTGGGATATGCGTGATTTTTATATATGTTATGTGTGAGAAGCCGCATGTATACAAATAAATAAACATATGTTTGTAGGTTTCGACATATAGATGCAATCAGCAAAGTAAACTACATTTTATCAAACATAATAGTTGATTATATGAGCGGTAGTAAAGAATTCGGTTTTGTTGATACATGGGGTTACATAAATCCAAAAGACAACATGTACACTGGAATGCTTGGGGCTTTACAAAGAAAGCAAGCTGAAATAGGAAGTATGTATAAATCAACTTAAAAATTTGGTATTAAAATTATTGTTGTAGGTTCCCCTCTTTTTATTACTCCTGATCGTGTGCCAATAGTAGAATACGTGGCATTGACTACTCCAACTACAGTAAGGTTTATTTTTCGACAGCCACCATTAAGTTACGTGACAAATGTTTTCACTTTACCGTTTTCAAGAGATGTTTGGCTATGTTCGATTTGTCTTTGTATCATAGTTACTATATTGATATATATCACAGGTAACGTATGATTAATTACTTGATTCTGTATACCAGGGAGTTATTATACTAGCGAATTATTAGCCATTTTAATAATCAACCTCAATTTAAGATTAATTAAAATTATTTTATGACTTTAGCTTTAATTTAAAATAATGCTACAGCGCTCTCTAATGTGCTAAATTTATTATGAAAGCGAAAATTAATTTAAATATAAAATGCTTAAGTGAAGATAGTGTAATGTAACGTTTTTATTTATTTGGGTGAAGTTAAATATTAGATAATTATTATTAATTAAAATAAGTAAATGACAATTACTAATATTAAACAATTATTAAAAACTAATTAAGACTAAAACTATAATTAACCAGATAACACTAATACTATTTATTTATTTATTTATTTAATCAATTAACACTGCTATTTATTTCCATTATTTATATCACTTTTTTATTTATATTACGTTCAACTGTCCGCCGCTCTCCACAACATCTATATATTCAACTGACTCAACAGCGTCTGTATATTCAACTGCTCGGACAGAAGTCACACTTGTCACCTCACTATCTGTCTATTTATGTAACTCTCTCACTGCCACAGCCTCAGTATCACCGACTGTCCGTATGTTACAACTCTTCAACTCCACTGCCGAGTATCCTCTTCCACTTGCCGTTACTGTCCCGGTATAGCTAGCTTTCCAATACTCAACACTACCGAGTATTCTCTTTCACAGCTATTCCGGTATACCAGTACTTCCCGACTCACCGTTACTGTCCTTTTACTCTATAGCTACCCAATACTCGTCAAAACTACCGAGTATTCACATCCACAGCTATCCCAGTTTACCAGTAACTGCCCGAGTAACTACTCGACGCAAACTGCATACGCTCACTACGATACTGCTGTGCTTCTCAAATTTACTAACACTGTACTCTCTAACACTCCATGTGAATGTCTCTATGACTCTCCCTATGTAACTATATAATTCTCGAGCATAGCTGCGTCCCTTTTATACAGCTGCTATTACCTTCTAGAAAGCTCTAGAATGTTCGACCGCATAATAACAATGAACTCAAAAGATACGGGCGACCGCAAGTAATTAAACACGTCGCGACTTGTTTGTTTACGTAGCCCGGCTGCTAGCGTGATTGCGTCATCGCTATAAATACACCCGCTCATTGCTGCGGCGATGGTGGTGGTGACAGCGGCGGCGACGGCGGGCGTTCCACGTTTCAGTAATATGAAACGGCCTTATATGAGTGTACCTACTTTAACGGTAACATCACAATATAATTACATTGTTTCAACCATAGCCATTTGGTACATGTAGCTGAGGCATACAGTCATTTGAATATGACAGAGAAAACAAAAAATATTTTTCTTGAGTATTTCAATAATGGTATGACAGCAAGTACAGCAAGAACATTTCTTGATATGAAGATACTAAATTCTGACGATGAAAAAAAAAGACATAGTTGTGCATTTAGCAGATTCAGAATTAAATCCACGAGAACGAGAAATTATTTACTTGTATAACAAAAGTAAGGTACATGATTGTTGGGTTTGTATCATTTCTTTAGGTTTGGTTTTTTGGTAGCAATCTTAACACTCGCACTTATGTATTGCCCTATTATTGTCCATGAGGACAGTATAATTTGGCCTATTTGTGTAAATTCGCGTGAAAATAACACTATTTGCATTGTTATTTGGCATATTATAGTAACAATGATTGTTTGTGAGTTCAAATATTGTAGATTTGTATTACTTCAATACATTTGAAATGAAAAATAAAATTATAAAATTTTACAAATGTTTTGAATTTAAGAGGTGAGGCCTGACCTCACCTGCCTCATCTGACGCACCGCCACTGCTCCTGTCATATAATAAAAGAATATACGAGTAGTTGTCGCGAATACAGCGATAAGATGTGATGCAACTAATATGTAGGGTGGATGAGTGGGTGTGAAGTTGCTGTTTTTCATGTTACCTTATTTATCAACAGATATTCTTTCATAACCGATAAACAATAGCGTAATACGATTAGGTATTGTATGAGTGGGGTTAATTAGACAGTTAAGGTTGCGTCAGAGAGAGAGGTTACGGGAGACAGTAGACAGTAGTGTAGAGTGAGTGGTGAACGAGAGTGTCGTAGACTTGGACAGTCGCCGTATTGGTAAGATAACAGGTTAATCCTATTACAGGTATTCGTCAGACTAAGTACTCAAAGTGCAGGTAGAATTAATAAGATATATAGTGTTAGTTGGTATAAGGAAACCAAATTCCTTTTATCAGTAACTCTCAGATTATCAGACCAGAGCTATCAGATGCGTGGTAGAGGGGTGGCTGTAAGGGGAGGTAGGAGGCCACTTGGGGGTGTTTACCCCAGTACTTAGTTTCTCAGAGAGCTCCAGGCCAAAGAGGAGCCAATAGACAAATGTTACTAGAACGGAGTGTTTACTCCTTGCTTATATTAGAACGGAGTGTTTACTCCTCATACTAGAACGGAGTGTTTACTCCTCATACCAGAACGGAGTGTTTACTCCTTATACTAAGATCGGAGTGTTTACTCCTTATATCAGATCAGTAAGAGTAAGTAGGACTGCATTGTGTTGCAGACCAGACCGGAGTGTTTACTCCGATTCTCAGATTCATAATAAGTAGAGTGTCGATAATTAGTGCGAAGCGGATTGAGAATCCGTGAGGAACTAATTGTCTGACCAGATCAGTTTGACAGTCAACGCAAGTTGTACTATTACATAAGTTTCGATTCATTTTACTTGGAAATCAGTTTATATTTAATTTCCGCAATCGTGTTTACGACAATAGTATTTTTATTTCACAATACAATAATGATAGCTTTTCAGTGGCACTGGAATGGCGTACATATCCTCCTAATTCCACCACTATGTTACCCACTTTATCTGAAGCTTTCTTGGTGACGACGGGTGCTCTGACTCAGCAAGGAGCTACTAGTGAACCACGAACAAGCGCAGGAAAGGCCGTGATGTTCATCACATTAACAGCTCTTATGTTCTTGTATGTTTCCTACTCTGCTAATATAGTAGCTTTGTTACAATCTCAAGCTACGAATATAAAAACGCTAGAGGATTTGCTCAAGTCCAGATTGGAGCTAGGAGTCGATGATACAGTGTATAACCGGTACTACTTTGAGGTGAGAATATAAGGAGTATTATTAGATTTGTGAGTAGCATTTTTTAAATGTTTTATTTACTTCATGTTTTTGTACAACACTCTTGGCCAAAAAAATCTGGTATGGCCAACACAATACCTCCCGCCATTTACAGCCCGAGTCACAAAAAAGATTATTGCCCGGTTGCAGAAACGTTAATCAACGCATTGTTCGATTAGCGGTTCATCAAAACGAACAAATTCGAATCAGTTTTCTTGTTCTTATGACATTTAAATCATTGCTGTCAAAAAATCGAGTTGCATTTGTTCGTTTTGATGAACCGCTAACCGAACAATGCGTTGATTAACGTTTCTGCAACCGGCCATATGTTAATCCTTATTTTTGGATTAGCGAATATATTGTTTTATTACAGAATGTGTTAGTAAAATTAATTATGACTTGAAATTATAATTTTTTTATGACCTTTTGTATTTTTGAAATTTCTGTTGATAAATTTCAAAGAATAAAACAATCTCTTACGACTGTATAACTAATGCTATTGCATAAAAGTTTTCAAAAAACCAATATTCTAACTTTGAAATATAAAATTATAAAATTTTCATGTGGCATTTGCAGACCACCAAATGTGTCTTGGGTTTATTCTCATATTGATGTAATCTAGTTGCTGATGATCATTTGCAAATGATATGCATACGTTACATGAATGAACTTCTAGACATCTAGACATCCGCATATATATATATATATATATATATATATATATATATATATATATATATATATATATATATATATATATATATATATATATCGTAGTACATTCTGTTCTGGTAAATTTGTCTGTCTATAATCATAACGATATATCAGAAGTATTATCACACTCAATAATTTCTGAATTATCAACTTTTGACTGAAAATCTGTTAACTTAGTAAAAATTTATCTTACGACCCATTTTTGCTAAAATACCAACTACTTAAAAAAAATACTCAAGAAACAGTGGCATCTGTTTTTAATATGCACACCTAGCAATATTTTAAATTTAATTGTTTCGCGGCGTTCCATATTCGAATTTAGGGATCATGCGCAGAACGATTTTCGGAATTTTAGCTGACTGTCGCTTAGTGTTAGTGTTCTGTGACTGTCGCTACTATATTGGCTTATTTATACTGTGACGCGGTGCGAACTTATCTCTTGTAGTTAAATTGTTACGTAAATACGTAGTGCGCAAGCGCTTATTTTTATAGCGAGACTCTCGTGCGAGAACGAGACGAGACGCAAAAAAAGTGCGAGATCGAGATTACAGATCCGAAAACGAGACGAGATCGATATTTTATATTTCTCGTCTCGTCTCGCGTCGCGTGCAACACTAAATAGGTTGTAGGTCAATTCTTTTGATGCAGGGTTCGTATATGTATTCTTTTTTTTTTAAATACTTTAATATAATTTAAAGTTTTCATTTATCCCTGTACGGTTTTGAGTAGTATATATAAACGTCCGCAGATATATGAAGCAACCCTACAGAACTGATAGCTATTCAATGTTTCTATTTGTTGGGTATTATTTACTAATTTATGTGCATGAAACCAATGTGTTTTGTCTTCTTACATTTTAATAAGTTATTATTATCCAGCAAGCGACAGAACCAATCCGTAAGGCTATTTACGAACAGAAAGTAGTTCCAAAAGGACAAACACCTCATTTTATGACTCTATTCCAAGGAGTTTCCAAGATACGTGAAGGGCTATTTGCTTTCCATGGAGAATTAAGCCCTATATATAAACTAATCCAAGATTCTTTCCTTGAATCAGAAAAATGTGGATTGATGGAGATTCAGTATATTGATGTTACCTATCCGTATCTGGCTATAAGGAAGAATAGCACATACAAGGAAATTATTAAAATCTGGTAATTCATTAATTTATAAATATGCTTTATATGAAGGAATATAATTAAAATTAATATAACACCATTTAATCATACTACGATTTTATTGATTTTTTACATTTTAATAATTCATTGAGAAATATATTTAATAGTTTTACTTTTGTTGTATTTTTATATATTTTTTAGTCTCTCTTATAAATAATTTCTTCTTTATTTGACTTATCAGTCTCTGAATTTATTTTTATCAGTCTATCACTAAATAATTTTTAAAACAATTATAAATTTTTGATACAATGAGACAAATAATACAATATTGTCAAAATATTTTTAAGCACACTAAAGCAGACTAAACAGCATACTGAAGAGCAATCTTTAAATTCGTTTTTTCAATGTGGGTTATTATTTTGTATTAAAGAAAATATACTAATCCCAGTTACATCAAAAAGGTTTAAATTTTAAAATACACTTGAAATTGAGTTTCTGGAAAAAATGTGATACACTTGGTCTTGAATTAAGGATATCGCTAAATAAATTAGTGATATCACTAGATGAATTACGGATATCACTAAAAGAATTAAGAATATCACTAAATAAAAAATAGATATGAATTTTTATTTCAAAAGTTACATATTCAAAAAAAAAAATTGTTTAGTGATTTTCTTAATTAATTTAGTGATATACGAAATTCGTCTAGTGATATCTATAATTCTTTTTCAGATATCTACATTTATTGAATTTGAGATATCTCAAATTTAATAACAGTTATATTAAATTTAATGAAGAATATCACTAGACGAATTATGGATATCACAAAGTCAGTTAGATGTGTCACTGAACGAATTTTGGATATGTTACTTTAAAATTTAAAATACGTATCCATAATTCATTTAGTGATATTCTAAAATCAATTAGTGATATTCATAATTCGTTTAGTGATATTGTTAATTTATTTATCGATATCTTTAATTCATTTGGTGATATATCTAATTTGTTTAGTGATATCCTTAATTCGCTAGTGATTTAACATGGTTCTTACCGGACATATGCCCGGTTGCAGAAACGCTAATCAAATCAGTAATCAGTTAACTGTTCATCAAATATTGATGTTCATCAAATTCAAATCGGGTTGCACAAAACAAATCAACCTCTTATTAATCTTCCATCATGTGATGAGCCGTTGATTAGTGGTAATAGATGGCAACACCGCGCTGTGTTCACGTGATACCGCCAAATCAACAGCTGATTGTCAGTTTTCACTGCGAAACAGAATTCTGGTGCAGATGTAAGTATTTTACAAATAATTAGACGACGAAGCAGAGCGAATCTGAACGAAAAATGGTATAACGAGCATGCGTCTATGTTAAAATGAGATAATAACAATGAAAAAGGCGATGTCAGATTACCAGTTGATCGTTCGTAATGTGTGAATACTAAAGTTTATATTGTTGTAAGTATTTAGTAAAATACTATACTTCATATTTTATTATATTGATAATAAAATTTGTGTTCTAGGATCAATCGATTTGTTTCTACCAGTTAATGGTTGAATTCTTGCACCAAATAAATGTATTAAATTATTAACTGTAGTTTTTGTTAATCTGTACCTAAACTTAAAGTTGTGATTGTCAAAGGTTTCGAAGGGATTTTCTCTTTCTCGTAACATTCGTATTCTACGTGGCCGTACTCTGCGTGGGGGTTTTTCAATATCGGACAGATCTGACAAGTCAGATTCCATTTTAAATATCAAATATCGCGCCTTTATTACCTACAACATGTAGGGAAAATTATAAATTATTGTGGGAAAATTTACTTCAATGATAGATTAAAACCAGTCAGGTAATAAATAATCAGAAGCATTACTCGTATTTAAACTTACGTAAGTATTAAATTATTTGAATTCATTACAATCAGTTAGATTTATCTTACTAAATCCGAATTTTTTATCTATTTATACATTTTTGATTTACTAGGTAAGTACATAGTAATAAAGTTTGTAAGTGGTCAGGATCAGGATTCTAATTTTACGTAACAGCATGTTTGTTCTATAATTTAGGGCCTATAGGTATTGTTTAAGAATATATTTCAAGGAATAGTTCATGCATGAACTCACATTGTTTGTATTAATTGTTGTAATCATTTGTAAAAACTGTATATATGTATGTACTTATTTAAAAATAAGTAATTGTTCTACCAACCACTCACCTTTGTTATAAGTTACCAAATTTGATATACAATAAAGAATATTATATTAATTTAATTTATTATGCAAATAAATAGAGAATAACACGCCTAAAATTTAATTGGAAACTCAAATGTCAAATTGATTATTCATTAATTGACGTACTAGCTTCAATTAAAAATAATTATTTGTTAACGGTTAATTAAATGATGATTGTTGTTTGTGCAACCCAATATATAGTTAATAACCCGTTAACGGTTGATTAACTTTGATGTTTGTTACAATTTCATTAACGATTGATTGTCCGTTAACGGCTTGTTAATGGTTAATTAAAAATTTGATTAGCCGTTAACGGTTTGTTAACAAATGATTAATTTTGATTAGCGTTTCTGCAACCGGGTGAGTCTTATACCGTGTGTCTATCTTAAATGTGTACATAGGAGATTAATATGGAAAATCAGTTTTTTGCAATTTCCTGCTCCCCTAATTATTTTAAGCAAAAACGCGTCAAATAAAAGTTTTAGAGCATAAAATTGTGCAGCTAAATCAATAAACAGAATTACATTTCCATGCATTGTAACGACAGAAATTAAATATGAAAATGTCGACAATTACTTTGAAAATATCGACAGCCATGGAATTGAACAAAAAATAAACAAATACTTGACGTTTTAGATGTCACAACGTAAGTTTACTTATTTGACGTTTCTGACAATTTGATTTTGTCTCTCGTTTTATTGTCTGAAATAATTAAAAAATGAACATTAATACGAATGAAGAGCTAAATTCTTGACAAAATTTAAAAAGACTGCTAATGTGTCTTCAAAAAATACACTTGAGCCGCGTAATCAGAATATAGGACGAGCAGAACATGCGTTACTCTAAGAAAGAGTGTTAGGAATGATAAGTGTAGACCCCTTCTGTAGTACTAAGGTAGATGTATTAGAAATGAGTTGAGAGTACATAACAGCATCATACATAATTTTGTTACGCAATGTTGAATTTTTGATATATTCATATTATTTAAACAAAACTGTATTTTCTTAATTTTATTTATTAATTTTATATTTATATTATTGCCATAATTAACGATATTTTTCAAATCAAATTGTCAGAAACGTCAATTAAGTTAACTTACGTTGTGACAGATAAAACGTCAAGCATTTATTTATTTTTTGTTCAATTTCATGGCTGTCGATATTTTCAACGTAGTTTTCGACATTTTTATATTTAATTATTGTCGTTACAGAACATGTAAAGGTAATTCTGTTTAATAAATTAGATGCAGAATTTTATGCTCTAAAACTTTTATTTGACGCGTTTTTGCTTAAAATAATTAGACGAGCAGGAATTTGCAAAAAACTTATTTCCCATGTTAATCTCCTATGTACACCTATAAGATAGACACACGGTATAAATTTAAGATATCTGAAATTGAATTGGAGATATCTGTAATTCAATTGTAGATATCTTTAATTGAATTTTGGATATCAAAAATGAATTACAGATATCTCAAATTGATTTTTAGATATCTCTAATTCAAAGAAATCTCAAAAAGTAAAACGGCTTTTTCTTAGTTGAGTTTTAAATTTGTATAATACTGTCGGTATTTAGTTAAACACATATTTAATGGTATTTTATGTATAGTGTATTAGCTATAGTATTTTTATTAATAGAATTTGAAAGTTTCAATAATTTTAATCGTTCTTATATATTCCTTCATTTTTTTTTTAGTTTGAGGAAGCTACAAGAAAGTGGCGTCCAGTCCAGAGAAGTACACATGGTTTATTCAAAGAAGCCTGACTGTCATATTGGCGGTGGAAATTTTATTATTGTTGGCCTGATAGATGTATACGCTGCTTTTCTTATTCTTGGCAGTGGAATGGCCCTATCCGTGCTTTTGTTTTTGATTGAAATTTTAATTTATAGAAAAACTGGCAAAACTTGTTTAATTTGAATAAATTAAATATTTGTAATGAGAAAATTGACTAGTATTTTATGAAAGAAAGTAGGCCAATAAAATCTTTCAACATGTTGGCATTATTTAAATGTGGAATTAGTATCTAAATACTGTATAATTGTTTAAATAGATATACAAAATAAAGTAGTTGTATAGAAAATAAAAAATTAGAAATAAATGTCGGTAATAATACAATGACATGTAAAAGTTACATTGCTTCATATATAATTATACGTAATTAAGTAATAATATGAAACATTTATTATAATTTTTTTTTATTATGTATACTATTTTTAAAGCTATGCTACATGTAACTTCCTGATATTGGTATGGCGGATATTGGTATAGGTACAGAAAAAGACTATAAAACCCACAATTTTGTTACATTTATTGCATTCACTATGTAACGCTGAAACCTGCCAAAAGACAGAATTCACAAAATTATGATGATGATCCCAGCTACGGTAGTAGATTTGAAACTTGGAACATTATATACAGGGTGAGTCTGGGAAGACGCCCCCCCCCCTTTAACTTTTTTATTATAAGTAATAGAAAAAATGGCTCATATAAAAGTTTTATTATTTTACATATACTATTTGATGGCAGATGTAGATTTTTTTTATAAAGTCAGGTTTACAAGATACGACTATCAACTTTTATTTTTCAAATGGCAACCTGTAATTATTTTAATAAAATAGAAACCGCCATTTTTTTCTCTTTTCAACGATGTATTATTTTTTATTAATGTATTTGAAAAATTTCGAGAAAAATGAGATAATTTAGAAATATTAGAAATAATATTTAAACAAATATTATAGGTGGCTATGTGAAAATAAACACAACGTAAGGCTCGGGCCACACCATGCGTTTTGGCGGGACCGGTTTAACCGGACCGGTTTAACGGGAAAACAACAACTTATTGTTTTAAATGAATGCGTACACACCTATGCGGTTGCGGTCCGGTTACCGGATACTACCGCAGCATGTTGCGGTTTGACCGGACGGTAAATTTGCCGCATGTCAACTACAAACATTGAAGATAATGCGAGCATTCACATTTGTCCGGTTTTTACCACAACCGCAGTTGATATTTATACAACATAATATAAAAATTGAGAGGAATGCGGAACATCAAGTTTGTATTTCTCATTGTCAATAAATACCTCTATGATAAATAATATGTTTGACACAGATAAATTTATTCAGTATGTTGAAGGGTACCCTGCCTTGTGGGAAAAGGGTAGTAATGACATACGATAGTACTCAAAAAAAATATTATTATACTTTCGTATATTTCCGAAAAAAGTTGGGAATCATTCACTTCGTTCTCGTTCAGAATTGAATGGATGAACCCAATATTGGTCATTTGCCGGCTCGCGAAGCAAACTAGCAGCTTCAATTTCGCCAATAAGTTTAATTTTTGAAATCATATTTACCTATACGGACCATTATTAACTTATTTATACTATTATTCACGAAAGATGACTATTCAAGGTCATTTATAGCAGTAGCTTAGCAACATTTTATATTAGAAAGAAAAATTATTTGACCTATGTCTATTTAATTTATGTGGTGTGACAGATATACGTAAATAGTGGCATTACTTTCTAACACATTATAAATAATAATGACGTATGTCGTAGAATTACAGATATCTAATCATCTACTACACTGCCCTCTGTGCTAATATTTACCCAGTGGCGTTGACGTTTCAATCAAATTATTATTCCTTGGTTTACAAGTTAAGTCAATGTTTTTGTATTTTGCAAAAACATAAGTGAAGAACATAAATCTTTCAGAAAGACATTATTTAGAAAGAAACATAATTTTGAAATAAATTGTTCTTATTTTTTCAGTTAAAATGTGTCCATAAATATTTCATGTTGCACGCCTATGCATATAAAATGCAATGAAGTTATCTGCAAGTAATATTATATCAGACAGCTCATAAATGACCTTGAATAGTCATCTTTTCGTGAATAATAGTTTATGTACTTATTTGTCTCTGTCACAGACTACCAACTACTTGATTTAAAATATTTCGCTTGTTTTTTTTTAATAGAATTGAGTTGTCATTGCTGCTGTCCTGTTTTGCGGGATATATGTGGCGCTGTATGATTCATCCCGTTTAACCGGATGCGGTTTTACCGGTCCCGGCAAAACGCATAGTGTGGCCCGAGCCTAACAATGTAAAAAAGTTAAATTAATGTCAAAAAAGAATATATTTGTTTGTTACTTAATTTAACTTATTTTGTAAACAAAACAAAAAAAAAAAACAGCCACCTATAATATTTGTTTAAAAATTATTTCTAAATTATCTCATTTTTCTCGAAAGTAGGTATGATCACGACAGACCAGTTTGGTAGAAAAGTGAAATTCACAGGTAAGCAGTCAGCATGATGATTAATTTTGAATAAAACTCTTGTAAGTTATTATCAAGCTTTCGGAATTATTTTATTCCTTCCTCAGGGTTACCGTATGTTGTTTTGATATTAACATAAGGTAATCCTGAGGAAGGAATAAAATAATTCCGAAAGCTTGATAATAAATTACAAGAGTTTTATTCAAAATTAATCATCATCCTGACTGCTTACCTGTGAATTTCACTTTTCTATATATATATATATATATATATATATATATATATATATATATATATATATATATATATATATATATATATATATATATATATATATATATATATAAATATATATATATATATATATATATATATATATATATATATATATATATATATATATATATATTGACACATGTGAGTGCTACTTACCTGTGTCGCACACAAAAAGTACTCCGGTAACTCACGGGTTTAGGGCGCTGAGGTAACACCTCTATTTCTAGTCTAGAATTGGTTTAAATAGACCAACAATTGGCCTGCAAGATCTCCTGACCTAAACCTCTTAAATTTTTTATTTGGGATCATTCAAAATCAAAAATTTACGGCCATTATGAATTGACCATTTTAGTAGATTGTTAAGCGGCAATAAGGAATGAATGCGGCCTTATTTCTAATCGACAGCTAAGCAAAGTGAGAAAACAATGTTATGATCGTCTCGGATTTTGCTAAGCACAAAATGGCGGTTATTTTGAATATTTGTTCTAATTTTCTAATTCTTACTGTTATAAAATAAATAAATTGCATGTGTTACGTATAACATTTTATTAAATATCAATGAAAGATAAAAAACAAAAATTATTTTGAAAACTAAAAATTAAAACATAAGTTTTACTGTCCGCTGTTGCCGAATCCGTTTCTCCAATTTTTGTTTTATCACCAAGCGTACACGCTACCACTATATTATTAGAACCGTTGCATGGAAACTATTTTTTTAATATAAAGAATAACCCTGGAAATTCTACAATTTTTCTTAATTTCTTCTAATATTACAAATGTACATTGACTGATTTGAAATGTAATTCATACAAAATTTCAACTTAATATCTCGGGGAGATACTATTCACAATTAACTGATTTTCCATGATAATCCCCCATGTGTCGATCGGCCTACGACACCCGGTACCTATTCATTTGACAACAAAATGCAGTATCCATAAATTACGCATTTTTTTTAAATATGACAAAATTAGTAGTCTGCAAAGCAAACTATATCATTATGTTAACATACAATTAAATAAAAATTCCTACAAACGAACCATAATCACGCAACTATATTCGATTTGTATTGTCGAATACGTATATCAATTATTCCTGAAGATAGATTCACAAAATTTTCTGTATTTTATGGTTTTAAAATATTCATATGCGATGCGAAGATATTTGTTCTCTTATTAATGGAAAATATTCTATATAAACAGTTGTTTTTCGTTTAGTATTTCAAAATGGCGTTAGGTTCATTAATACCTGTTTTAGCACTTGCAATCATTTCAAGTGATTGTAGCAAATCGAATGATGTTAAATTTATCAATGATTTTGTAAAACATGAAGTATCAAATGCTATCCTATTAGCATATGTTTGTTGGTCGAAAGGTTATAAAATATTAGGAGTATTATTTACTTCTTACACGTAATAAAATAAAATATTTTTCAGTTGATAAATATTCTTTGTTAGTTCACCTATCTTCGAACAATGTTATAGCTTCAATATATGATATGGATACTAGAAACGTTCAACCATATTTTCCGGCGGATAATATTTTGTACATGGTTGATTTAGATTGTCATGGTTCCGCTGATATTTTACTTGCTGTAAGTTTGTTACGTTTTTCTTTGCCAACACTGAGAAGTTTATACAAATTAATTACCTCATTTGTTGTTTATTATGATAATGAGTAATGGATTCTTTCGCGAAATTATAAGTTATATTACAAATAACTTCTTTATATACTTAAATCAGATAAGCAGGCAATGCGTAATGACGAAATATCGCCTAAAATATTCATATTCATTTATTTAACTATTTTACATTGTTTATAGCACGCCCTTAATTTCTAAAATACATAAATAATTTTTCTGTCTACTTGGGGCCTGTTTCTCAAAAAATACTAGTTTACAAGTTACAAGTTACTAGACTAGTTACAAATGAAATTTTTAATAGTACTAGTAAATTGTGTTTCTGAAAAGTATTTTACTACTCGTAGTTTACAAGTTACTAGTTCACAAGTTAATAGTTACTAGTGAAATTTTATTAGTCAAGTAAAATAGTGTTTCTGAAACATTTTTAATAGTCTAGTAGTTTTTTAATAAATACTAGTATTTAATCCAATATTCATTAAATCAAGTGATTTAATCTTCTGACTGACGTTGACTTTTTCAAGTGTTTTAATTTTAAATTAAATTATTTTTCAATAAAAATGTCTACACTGGATGCGAAATTAACTATTTTGGGGATCATTCGAGATACTAAAGGTATTCTATTTGGAGCATTCTCTAAATAAATTGGCTAAAGCAGTTAAATTCAATGAATGGACAAAAATATGTCAAACTTGTCACGCTTTGGGTTCAGTAGATAAGACAAAGACGAGAAATATATCAGGGATACATTTTGGCTTAAAAACATAAAAAAGTTGTATTTTTTCGGATAATGCATGGTTTCTGTTCATATAGAATAGGTCCCAATAAATTAATTAATGTTCCTAATTTATTTGCCATGAGTAAACTCTCTTTCATATGGGATTTCTGCATGGATATTGGAAATAATTTATTTTTGCTTTAATTAGTTTTTGATGTCGGCACTACTTCTTCATCACTAGACTCAGAGTCACTAACTACATTATATATATATATATATATATATATATATATATATATATATATATATATATATATATATATATATATATATATATATATATATATATATATATATATTGACAGACACTACATGAATCTGCATTAACATTAACAAAGAACCTTTGAATTACATACGAAATAGAAAAAAACACACGAACTGTAAAATAATACACTGAGAAAAACATTTGTTCCTAATAAATGATGTTCATTAACATTTAAATAAAAATTACTTTAAATATGGCCAACCAAATGTATATTTAATATAAATTTATAATTTATTTAAAAAGTATTTAAAGATACTTTTATATATAACAAATTTTAACTTACTGCAAATTTCAAATGATTAAATAGTAACTTTCGATTTATTAATATTAAACAAATGGTTATTAGAATATAATTATTGATACTTTAATATGAATTATAGGTACATGCTTTACGTTAAATTTTTAATTTATTACTTGAAAATAAATAATTATTAGATGATAACATTTGAATATTATATCTAAAATTATAAAAAGTATATAATAACATTTGTCAAATTTATATTAAACATATGATTGTTTAAAATTAATATCTCATTTTAAATAATAATTACAGATTTCTTGATTATTAATCACTTATATTTACTATTATGAAAGAAATATTAATATTTATAATATAATATATCATTTATTACAAATAAAAAGTGTAACAAATAATAAAGAGTTACCTATATATATTTCAAATAAATAATAATAAGAAAACTATTTAACATAGGAAAACTAAAATAAAACATATATTTTATATGGTACAAAATAAAAATTATTCTACCTTTAGAAAGACCTTGCTATAAAAATATTGTGGAATAATAACTAGGACTATCAGCAGTTAGTGTAGATGAAGAAGACGGAGTTACTTGAAATATTGTTGAACCACTGGTATCTATGATATCAGATGTTTCAATTCTGTTTAAAAATAATAATAAAAGTTATATGAGCTATTTATCTGCAAAAAAATATACTTACAATTTTGTTGTCGAAATGTTCTTTTGTAAGTTTTTTTAAAATTATTCCTAGGTCTAGTATTAGTTCTTTTAAATCACTATCTGTTAAATCGTTGAAATCTTTTATTTTTACATCATTAGCTAAAATTGTTAAAAAATGTTTTTTTCTTCAAGCGTATTATAATATTCATATTATGCTACTGTACACACACTATAGAAGTTATTCATTGTCTTACTAGTACAAAAATGTTGTTATTGTTGTACTAGTAAAAAAATGTTAGTGCCTTAGTTCACCACTGGCGGCGGCAGTTGTCACAGCAACACACATTATATTGAAAATTGTTATTTGACAGTTGTATCGTTTTTGTTTTGTAGTATACAGAGCCAGTTTTGGCTGAAATTGCAAATACTACAATTAAAAAAATCCAAAAAAAATGTCATAAAATTCTTTGAAACACTTGAAGAAAAAATAGTATATGTCATTCGGAGTAGAACGCCCTTTTTGTGTTTTACCCAGCTTGCCTAGCCTCGGCTAGCGCCTCGGCCGCAATAGCTGGGTTCAACACAAAAAGAACGCTTTCTACTCCTAATAACATAATATACTATTATGTTTCTAGTATTTACATATTTATTTGTTAGCTTCTTGTCATGTACTTACCCTCAAACGCTTCAATTGAAGAGTCAAATCCCCAATTACTTAATAAGGTTTTTGTGTCTTCATCTGCCATTGTATAAGTAATCAATTAAAACGTATGAAACCATCACCACAAATATAAAACTTGCACTTTTCAACAGAATTTATACAAAGCACTGAGCAGGTATATAGGTTGTATAGCATAGCATGTCTGTACAAGTTTACTTTATTTCTTTACATAAATTAAATATATTTTGATATATAACTATTCTTTAATTTTAAAATAGTTATTATTACCTATTAACTAGCTTTAATAACAGCGAATATATATATATTTACTATTAAGTACTATTTGTTAACAGTTAACAAATTGTTATTTGGATGAAATATGCGTATTGTATTAATGAAATAAACATTTATTTATTACTAACTACATTTTATTTTGTGAGGAAAGTACAATATGTTAATATTAAATTGTTAAATAATAATAACCGAATCATTTTCAAGTATATTTCTCGTAAATAAAGTGTATTAAAATTGAAGAAATTTGATTTAAACAAATTATTTGGTTCACGGGAAAAAATAAAAATCGTAAACACCGTAATAGAGAAAATATTATGTTTATCGTTACCCTATTAAACTAAAAGTAAAAAAATGACATATAAACTAACGATAATTTAAATAATAGAACAATATTTTTCTCAGTGTATGACTAGTAAAATTTATATTCAAAATTTACAAGACTTTTGACTTTTGGCATTTGTAGCTTTTCTCTAGTAAATTACTAGTCTGACAGACAACAAAAATATTTTGAAAAACAAAATACTAGTATTTTTTGTCACATACACTAACAAATACTAGTTCTCAAATTGTAACTAGTATTTTACACCTGTATATCTCAGAAACAAAAACTAGTACACTTCACTAGTATTACTAGTGTAGGGACTAGTAATACTAGTCCCGTATTTTTTGAGAAACAGGCCCTTGTACGAAAAGTGAAATTTTACGAACTTATTTTCAGACGAAAAATGACATTTTTCTGAAGGTTATCACTTATCACTTTTCGTCCGCAAACCTTTTTCGTCCGCTAAGCCTACTACGATTTAATAAATAAAAATAAATAAATTAATATATCATCACGGCATATTACCCATTACTGGGTGTGCCAATCTGCTTTATACACGCAGATTTCGGTTATGATGATGACATATTTGCACCGTGCGGGCGTTTACTAGACGTCACCTCACGGGCACTCATTGTTGGTGTAAAGAGTGCACAACAGGGGTTAATTTTGTGCCATTTAAAATTCGAAATATGTGGCGTCGGTCGGGATCGAACCTGGTTCCCCAGATTCGCGACCAGACACTTAGGCACGCGGCCCCGATTTAATAATTATTGTAATTGTGCGTACTGCACTTCTAGATCTATTATTAATAAGGTAGACAGAAAAATGTAATATGCACCTCGGCAAAAAATGCATATTATAGCCTGGCTTCGCCTCGGTAAGCAAACTCAAGCTCTGCTATAATATGCAATTTTTTGTCCTAGGTCCATAATAGTTATTTGTATATCAAGATCGCGAAATCACTCTTTAGCGTACCGAGAGAAAAATTATCGCCGAGGCCGCTTGCGGCAGAGGCAAGACAATCTCGAGGGAGCAAAGATTTCGCGGACTAGGTGTACACAATATTTTTTGTGCAACCGTAAAAAATATGTAATTACAAGTTTTATTAATTTTAAACAGTTTCATTGTAAACAGAAAGTTAGCTTTCAAGGTGGCTATGGGATTAACATTTGATAAATAAAACCATGCGGCCGTTACCATAAGAACGGTCACGAAACGAAATCCAATTTCGCGGCCTGTGTTGCGGCTGCGAAATGCTTATTTCGCGTCCGGTTGCACAAAAATAATATTTTAAATTAATTTACCATATAAATTGGTGTATTTATCCATCAAATCCAGTCATATCCATATACTTGGTTATGAAATTCGTAAACCGAAAAAAACAATATTTTAATAAGCAATTTTCAATTTTCATTTTCAATACTGAATTGTATAAGTTTTTAATTGAAGATGATAAATTTAAAATTCTATACTTCCATTTTTACCAGTTACCTAGAAAGAAAATCTGACGTGGCCAACACATAACCTCTCGCCAGATATTTTACCTGGTTGTACGCATAAAACGAAAAATATTTTTAATACAATTACATATATTCATGTCTCACTACAAAATAATTCTCACATATATTTGCAAAATCTATGGGATATTTTAAAATAAATTGTGTACAATACTTACATTTTCTTTATATTCAATATCCTGAAATTTTCTTTTTCTACTTTCCTTTTCTTTTTCTTTATATTCGTCATTTTTTCGCAAATTCCTTTTACATTCTTTTTTACGTATATCTTTTGCGTTGTTGAATTTTTTTTATTTTCATAATCTTCATAATAATATACAAATATTTTTGACAGAGGCATACAAATATTTTTGACAGTGACATTTATATGTCAATTAGAAACATTTGAATTTCTTGCCTTGTAGTAGTTTGATCTGAGATTTTTTACATCAAATTATTTTATATGCCTTTCTTTATCTCTAAATCTATAGAAGATATAATAATGAATTTATATTTATCGAATAAAGAATTTAACGTTCTTTAATATAAGTATTTACATAAATTTTCGATAAATAATATTTAGACGATTTTTTTCTTGTAACTACTACTTCCGGTTGTCCAATTGTTACCAAAACTGACTGGACTCTTCCCATTATTGTTAGATTGAGGAATCCGTAGTTAAAAATGTCTTAAGTCTCATAGTATTTGAGATATAGTGAATCCAACATCCACACACACACACACACACACACACATACGGACATCATCGTAAAAATGTTATAATCGGATACTAGGGACCTTAAAACGTGCTTATTCATTAAAATCTGGATATGCGATTTTTAGCATGAATACAATACCTCTCTTAGCGAGAGGTAAAAAAATCATCTTTCTTAAAATGAAGGGAACATACTTTTATATTATTTGTTATTTTCTTCCCACTTCTAATAATATATTCCTATTCTTGCGTCTGTCCATTCGTTGTTCAACGCCTTGTTATTATTACAACAAAAATATCATCTATTTTAGGGAAACTATAAAATCCTAAACATCTGCCTTTGTCTCTCCTTGAGTGACATCCAAAAACACAAAAATTTGTGCAAGATTTATATGCTTTTTTCAGAATTTATTTAAATCGCTCATGTTGACACATGTAAAAACCAACAAAGAGTACTCTTCCGGGAAAGTTCTGATTTTCGCCGTTAGTTGTCGTGTCGCATCTTGTCAGTTCTCAAAAGGGGTCACATTTGCGTCATTAGAAATAATTTTGACGTCGGTCGGGATCGAATCCGGTTCCCCAGATTCACGATCAAACATTCAGTCATCGGATGATAATTTTCGAATATAAAAAGAATTGGTGTTTGTTAACACGAGGGTTAAGAATGAATTAAAAATGTTTTTATATTTTGCGTTCATAATGAAGTCATTACGATACGCAATTGCGTATCGTAATGACCTTCATTTCGATACGCAATTTTTTGTTTTAGACGGTTGGTACTAGATGACGTTTCTTTAACCCATTTTTACCTAATTTATTTTTAGTTAATTGACAATTCATTTTAATAATTTAATGTCGAAATTATTATTATTTTTTTATTTAGGGAAGATTATTTACATGAAAATGTACAAATATAATCAGAAATTGAGTAAGTAAATGTTAATATAATGTTCGAATTAGTCCACATAGATGGACCTAGTAGTACTAAAAATTTATAGATTGAACCTTTGAACGATAGAAAATTATTTTTAATTAATTTTAAAGCAAGTTTTAATTCAAATATAAGAAAAAATATAAATTTCCTGTACACTGAGGCTGAAAGGGTTAAATTGTCAAACGTCAAAGCTGGAAGATAAGAAATTTCAATATAACCTCAAAATTTCTTTTACTTAATTAATCACTTTATTTAATGAATATAATAATAATAATAATAATACATATTTTCGTCTTACTTTGCATTTCAAAATAAGCAATCAAAACATTCTCTGTTACGCCTTTGACATTATTTTCTTTACACCATGTGTCAAAATTTGCAAATTCTTTCTCATAAATCTCGCGCGTTTTTTTAAGAAGTATATTATTTACTGTAGTCTGAGCTATATTACGTAGCTCAGGCGGAGTGCAATTGATTTCATCTTCGATGATTACACTAAATTCACTTAAATTTGTTCGTAAATGTTGAAATGACATGAACTTTCAAATAATAATTGATTGTGGTCAATTCAATGTTACCAACTACAACATTTCACTTACAAATTTCCCTAAATCAACTCGGTTTAATATTAACAGTTTTTTAAAAATATTTTAGTTTGTAGAAGGTGCAAAATATAAAAAATAGTATAAAGAACTCATTTTATAAGACTTTCTTTCGCACTTGTCAATTAGAAAACTCGCTAACGCTCGTTTTCTAAATTTTGACGCGTGCGAAAAAAACATGTCTTATAAAACACGTTCTTTAATATACTATTTTGTTTTCTAATGGATTGACATAAAAATTCGTTTCTGGCTAGTAAGTTGAACCTGTTTAATGCACCTTACAAATGGTTATTAATAACAAAAAATGAAAATTATAATGCTAATATGGATGATTTCTCATCATATAATATCTCAGTGGATAGTAACATTATGCTAGCATATAAGTCTAGTAAAACTCAATATGATTTAGTAGAAATATACAAATATAACAGTTTGTCAAACTCTGTACGGAAAAGATATGTTACGTATTGGACAGCTGGACACGGATTTAATAAAACAAGATTGTCAGTTTCTCCTGGTTCTAGAAGAGATTTAAATGGCACATTTATGACAGCTTCGATAGTTGTTCTTAATAATGATACTTTTAATCATTTGGCAGATTACAGGTAATATTTTAATGGTAGTGAGATTTTGCATTTTCCACTGGAAGATCAAAATATACCAATTATTTTTACATTAGGTCACAGAATAGTATATTGTGTTATTAGGAGTAAAAGTGATACTTTGTGTGGCGAGCATGGAAGTTTACACGACGAGCGAAGCGAGTCGGACAATTGCATGCGAGGCACACAAAGACACTTTTACTCCGAATGACACATTATATTTTTTTTTTCAAACGCACATATTTAAATAAAATAATTTAAAACTTGACGTTATTAAATACATTTTCCGTGAAGTAGGTTGCGGATTTCAATTGCTCTGTTGCTATGGATACTTTCGTGTGTTCAGTTTTTGTTATAAACATTCAAGTGAAAATTTTCACAGTTTTACGTTTTGACGTTTGAAAAGAATTGTATAATTTTATATCCTCTTTGTGTGAAATTAAAAATGTTGCAATTTGAAAAATTAAAATGTACACCTCCTGAAGTTGTGGAATTAGAGAAGGCTGCTATTGATAAATTGTTCCCAACTAAGTCTAGCAAGTTCTATGAAGCGGTGTATAAGAGATTTCTTCATTGGTGTGATGAGAAAAACATTAAAAATTATTCTCGGCATACTTTTCGGAAATGGCGAATCAATGTAAAATGAAAAGCTCAACTATGTGGTCACAATATTCAATGATAAAATCAATGATAAACATTAAACATGGGATAAATATTGGCAATTTAAAACGTCATGCTTATGTTCTTATTTGATGTTTCAGATAAGAAATATTTGGCGATATTCCCATACTTTTCTTCTTTATTTAAGGAATGTAATTCATTCATTTTGTTAATCTTGTGCCTAAATTTTACATTTCTATCTATATTTGAATTCATCTTCCTACAATATAATCTTTTTGTATCACTTTAATTCGAAGTATTCTTACCTTTATTACCGTCCCTGTTATTGTAATCTGTACGTCTACTGTACTTTAATTATATTCTTTGTTATTTCGTTAAAAGTATGTGAACTGTCTATATTTCATTATATAGGTTATCAATTTAAATCTTATAAGTCAGTAACTTTATTCTTAGGTTATCTAGTGAGTTATAGTGACATTTAGGGCGATAATACAGATTTCTATTGTACAAGTTACTTCTTATTGGCTGATTCTATATAGTTTCTATGGATATTTATTTATTTTATTTCTACGCCGCCGGAGTAGAAATAGCTTATTTCTACGCCGGCGGCGTAGAAATGAAACTTCTACTTTGTGAATCAAGTCACAAAAGATGCCATTTTTATGACGTTTGAAAAAAAACATTATTTTATAACTTGTTATTGTGTTTATTTTGTTTTGTGTCACTTGGTTAATATTGGTCCAATATGAATTATATTTGGAAGATTTTTTTTCTTTTTACCTTAAAATGTATAGACGTTATTGTTTTTAATTTTCCTAAATATGAAATTTGTATATTACGAAGTACATTTTATAGATCCATTTTTCAATTATTAAAAATGTAGAAATTTTATACTTCATTTATTAAATTATAAGTTGTTTCTTTTCCTTGATGGTACATTTTAAAATATATTTATTTAAATTATTACAATCTTTTGATGAGTACCACAAATTAAATATAGATATATAATAAAAATAAAACACATAAATTAATAACTTCTTATCGATTTCGGTTTATTAAACCATCTTCAGAGAAAAATACAAGAAAAATTATAGAATTATTATAATTATTTATATTTATAATTTTTCTTGTATTTTTCTCTGAAGATGGTTTAATTAACCGAAATCGATAAGAAGTTATTAATTTATGTGTTTTATTTTTATTATATAATATCTATATTTAATTAGTGGTACTCATCAAAAGATTGTAATAATTAAAATAAAGAAATTTTATAGATTATTACGTGAAACCACGGTGTAGTATCTATAGGTGAGAGCACGAGATGCGTTGACATGGCTAAGTAACTGGGAAACGCGACCCGTTACCATTTGACAAAAAAATGTTTTGCTACAAGATGCACAACAACGTATGGATCAAATAAAGAGCAATTTAGTCTTTTTAAGGTGCCAAAATATGCAATTTAGCGGCAGCCAGCTACACTATAATCACAGAAACAGGTACTAAAATAAATTTCTGATTGAAAGGTGTCAATGTCAAGTGCATTTGACATATGTTGTTTTATAATTTTACTGGAAGTATAGAAACATTTTTGTATGGAATTTGTACAAAATACATACATTTAACTGACATAAGATATAAGGTAATGATTGAAAATATAGAATATTATGCGTTATATACGAATAATTTAATATTTTAAATATTTTGTGTAAAAACCGGGTCGCAACAAAACCTGACATCTAGCGGCATACTGTATGAACTAGCCCAGTTAGTTAGCCATTCTTCATAATGCATTGGAATACGTCGTGCACTCACCTATAGATACTACACCGTGCGTGAAACTAATATAAATATGCTCTCATATTTTTCTTTATAGAGAAATATAACATCTTTATTAAATCAATCGCCAATAGACTCAATATTCGTACAATTCTTTAAAGTTTGAAATTGTGTAACTTTAAATATTGAAAATCAAAAATAATATTGCTCGATAAGCAAAAAGACCTTACTTAAATTAAGTTTAATAACTAATGTAAATTCAATGGTAAAATAAAAAATATAGCATTTCATTTAAAATAGGAAAGTTAGGGTCTACTTTCGTTTAAACCGGAAGTGCTATTTTGAAAATATTTAGCTGAAACGGGCATGTCGGAAAACTCCTAGATTCCAAAACTATTCAATATTATTTTACAAAATTTGGTATCTGGGGGTTTTCCGACATGCCCGTTTCAACTTCAATATTTTCAAAGCAGTAGCATTTCCGGTTTAACCGGAAATAGACCCTAACTTTCTTATTTTAAATGGAATGTTATATTTTTTATTTTATCGTTGAATTCAGCAGAAAATTTTACGTCTGAAACCATAAAAAAAATTTACTCATGCTCAACCACTTCCGGTGTAATTCAACTTTTTTTGATTTTTTTATCTAAAAACGACCCCTTCTTTATTACTCTACATCTCGAGAACGGAATCAAATTTCAATAATCTGTAAAAACAGTTTTATAAAGAAAGCTATTGTTTACTATAATACGTATTAATAATCCACTATTTTTGAAAATTTCTACGTTAACGTAAAGTTGCAGTAACACAAAATTCAAAAAAGTAATGTTTTTAAATGGAACACCCCATTTTCTATTATTTGAATGAATTCTTCGTTGAAAAATAGGGGTAGTTTCTGTAGCATGTCCTATGTTGAAAGTTGATAGATTTTTAGTAAAATGGAAAAATTTAAATTGCATACGTTAGTATTTGTTTATAAATCTAGGTTAGTTGGCTGTGAACCTTTTGTTTTAGCTTTATGTTATATTTTCTTTTGCTGTTTACTTCCTATTTTACATTTAATATGATAGTGATTCATAATAATTCATTAAAATAAAAAATAATAAATAGGTACTAAATACAATTTTTTTTTAAATGGATCTCCCCATTTTTACTTCCTTGTACGAAGTAAAGGAAGTATTGTAATCGCGAAAAATTTCGGTTTTGAGATTTCAACGGAAATATCCATTTTGACTATCCGTGAATCCATTCTGACTAATTTCGTCGTGACGTCTGTACGTACGTACGTACGTTCGTACGTGCGTATGTATCTCGCATAACTCAAAAACGGTAAGCCGTAGAAAGTTGAAATTTTGTATTTAGGACTTCTATAACATCTAGTTGTGCACCTCCCTTTTTGGTCATTTCATAATTTCCAGAAATGGTACTTTATTTGAAGCTTATAATAGATTTTAATGAAGAACTATATTAAAATATAATCCAAAACTTTTCAAATTTGGTAAATAAGACTTTTATATCAATTAGAATAACATAGCAGATTTTGGTTAAAACAGGCTAACCGGAAGTGATATATTACCTGAAGTTGTTAACAGTTTTTCTTGAATAAAATGGTTTCATTTTGATTTTAGAAATAAATGCTTCTAATAAGAGTTTTAGAGAATTATTCTGCGTCTAGCACATCAAGTATTATTAAATTAGCCCTTTGTATAAGCGAGATATGTAAATTAAAACTTATATACTTTTTGGTTTTTGTAATGAAGCTTGCTATGGAGTAGGACAAAAAATAACAAAAAATAAAAAATAGATGTTAATGTCAAATTACGTCAAACCCGTGCAATTTTATAATTGGGTCACTTCATCTTCATATTGGTCTTGCGTACAAAGAAGTCGTGTGGTGTCCACATCAGATTTTTTTTATAATGTAAATGAATTCTTTGTTAAAAAATAAGGGTATTTTGTGTAGCATGTCCTATTGAAAGTTGATAGATTTTGAGTAGAACAGAATATATTTAATTTGCATTTATTTACATTAGTTATTAAAGTTAATTGATGTGGACCATGCTGGAAAAAGAAGAAAATCAGACTTGTTTATTTAATGTACTATCTTCAGCATTATTTGAAAATTTTCAGATTCAAGCACATCGATACAATAACAAAAGTAAACTATATTTTCACAAACCACTTATTTGATTTTATAAATGCCACGAAAAAATACACCTACGTCCCCACGTGGGGTTATCTAAACAAAGATGATAATTTATATACTGGAATGATTGGATCACTACAGCGCAATCAGGCTGAAATAGGAGGTATAAAATAAAAGAAAAGCAAAAAATATAATTTAATTAGTAAACATATTTTAGGGACACCATTATTTCTAACATCAGATAGAGTATCAATTATTGAATATATTGCTATGACAACACCTACAAGAGCTAAATTTATTTTTCGTCCACCAGCACTGAGTTACGTAACAAATGTTTTTACTTTACCATTTTCTGGTGACGTCTGGTTGAGTTCTTTAGGTCTATGTGTACTAGCTTCGATTTTACTGTATATTGCAGGTATGTGAGTGCGTAACACAATATTTTATTGTATGCTATTTATTTAGTAGTTGATGTTTATGTTAGTTTTTCAAGTCAGTATTGTTCACATATCGAATTTTAACAAATTAATAAAAGAAAGATATATCATTTATATGAATAAGTAATGTATTTCTTCATATGTTTTTGCCCACTCTTAGTGTAATTTCTTTTATTTTGTAACAATTCATTGTTGAGTTCAGTTTTCTAATATGTCATAGTGTAACATTTGCTCACATTAAAGCACAGTTTATTTTTTATTGGCCTTTATTTATAACAAATTGAAATACTAAGTAATCCCATATGGCTCTTGTGACGTAACTTTTCCCTAAAGGGTTTATTGAGTCACGGATACTCCACAGGGATGTTCTGTTGGGAGGCCGCCAGCTTTTAAACCAAAAGAATGGTTTTAAAAAAGGAAAAGGGCGCCACGTAATTTTTAACCTCAAAATTACAAAAATCTGATGTGGCCAGCACATAACCTCTCGCCAGATATTTTACCTGGTTGTACGTATAAAACGAAAAATATTTTTAATTACAAATACATATATTCATGTCTCACTACAAAATAATTCTCTCATATATTTACAAAATCTATGGGATATTTTAATGTAAATTAGGTACAATACATACATTTTCTTTATATTCAATATCCTGAAATTTTCTTTTTCTACTTTCCATTTCTTTTTCTTTATATATGTCATTTTTTCGCAAATTCCTTTTATATTCTTTTTTACGTATATTCTTTTGCGTTGTTGACTTTTTTTATTTTCCTTCATAATGATGTACAAATATTTTTGACAGTGGCATACAAATATTTTTGACAGTGACAATTATGTGTCAATTACAAACATTTGAATTTCTTGCCTTGAAGTAGTTTGATCTGAGAATTTTTACATCAAATTATTTTATATGCATTTCTTTATCTCTAAATCTATAGAAGATATAACAATGAATTTATATTTATCGAATAAAGAATTTAACGTTCTTTAATATAAGTATTTACATAAATTTGTAACTACTACTTCCAGTTATCCAATTGTTACCAAAACTTAATCAACTCTTCCCATTATTGTTAGATTGAGGTATCCGTAGTTAAAAATGGCTTAAGTCTTATAGTATTTGAGAAATCGTGGATCCAACATCCACACACACATACGGACATCATCGTAAAAATGTTATAATCGGATTCTAGAGACCTTAAAACGTGCTTATTCACTAAAATCTGGATATGCGATTTTTAGCATGATTTCAATACCTCTCTTAGCGAGAGGTAAAAATTATTAAAAATGCTACTATACAAAATAAAACTCAACTATAATTAAATATACTGAGCGTAACACTCTATAAAGCTTAAAATCATCGGCAGTTAACAAAATATTGGAGCTCAAGTCTACGTTAACAATTTTAAAAATTAAATAACATAGATACTAAACACTGATCCTTGTAGAACTCCAGAGGTGAAATTTTCGAAGCGTTATTCTATTGTTATTCTTCCTGTATTTGATGCCTTATTTTTTCCCCAGTGGTTTAGTCATTTTTCCTTACATGCATTACAACAATTTGAAACAGGTTTATTCTCTTGTTATTGTTCTTTTTACTCCTTTTTTTAATATATTTACTTATTTATTTATTTATCACATTACTTGCTTTAATTCCTATAAAAAAATCTGATGTGGCCAACACATAACCTCTCGCCAGATATTTTACCTGGTTGTAGGCATAAAACGAAAAATATTTTTAAATACAAATACATATATTCATGTCTCACTACAAAATAATTCTCACATATATTTGCAAAATCTATGGGATATTTTAAAATAAATTATGTACAATACTTACATTTTCTTTATATTCAATATCCTGAAATTTTCTTTTTCTACTTTCCTTTTCTTTTTCTTTATATTCGTCATTTTTTCGTAAATTCCTTTTATATTCTATTTTACGTATATTCTTTTGCGTTGTTGACTTTTTTTTATTTTCATAATCTTCATAATAATATACAAATATTTTTGACAGAGGCATACAAATATTTTTGACAGTGACATTTATGTGTCAATTACAAACATTTGAATTTCTTGCCTTGTAGTAGTTTGATCTGAGATTTTTTACATCGAATTATTTTATATGCCTTTCTTTATCTCTAAATCTATAGAAGATATAATAGTGAATTTATATTTATCGAATAAAGAATTTAACGTTCTTTAATATAAGTATTTACATAAATTTGTAACTACTACTTCTTCCCATTATTGTTAGATTGAGGAATCCGTAGTTAAAAATGTCTTAAGTCTCATAGTATTTGAGATATAGTGAATCCAACATCCACACATCCACACACACATCCACACACACATCCACACACACATACGGACATCATCGTAAAAATGTTATAATCGGATTCTAGGGACCTTAAAACGTGCTTATTCATTAAAATCTGGATATGCGATTTTTAGCATGAATACAATACCTGTCTTAGCGAGAGGTAAAAATGTAGGAGTAAAGCTTATTTTTATTGTTTTCTTTTCCGACATTATTTGTATATTTTTTGAATTTATTTGAAACCAATATTTTTTTACTTTGTTGTATATTTTCTCTTTTAGTATCATTCGAATGGCGTTCTTCATCCAATGACAAGGTTCAACCCACGTTTTCTGATTCTGTGATGCTTACAATTGGTGCCGTGGCTCAGCAAGGAGCTACTAGCGAACCTAAAAGTGGAGCAGGAAGGACTATAATGTTAATGACGTTCATGGCGCTTATGTTTCTGTATACATCGTATTCTGCCAATATTGTAGCTTTACTACAGTCTTCGGCGACTAATATAAGAACCCTGGAAGATTTATTGAATTCAAGATTGAAATTGGGAGTGGATGATAATGTGTATAATCATTATTATTTTGAGGTATGTTGTTTTATTAAATGATATGCGATAAAAATAAGGTAATTTCTAATGAAATTGACATGAACAATTAAAAACTTAATTTTTCATTAACAATAACTTCTAAAATGTAATGAATACCATTTCATATACACTGACGGGTCTAAACCACATGATAAGACCAGTCCGAATAATGTTACTGAAGATCATACTGAAAAATATCACCTCCCACAATAATGTAGTATACAGGATGTTCATTTTAAATGGGCCACCATTCCTATCTCGAGAACTATACGAGCTACAAAGACAGGGGCTTAGCCACGATTAATGTTAGGGTGGGGCAATAGTGGAGGTTCTTTGGTCATTCTGATCGATCTCCTGAATAGATCTGTCACATAGACGTTTTTCCGCAGCCCTAGTAGTGCGAATCATAAATTATGGAGGCATTTACAATTTATTGGGCGCGCGTTAAATGGTCAAAAATAATAGATATTTGTTACATTTCATACGAAAATATAATTTTTATGATTAAGAAATATTCTTTGCGAAATTTCTTTTATGTACTTTAGTTGCCTGTGGTTATTGATTTTATACCAATATTTTTTTAAGTCCATTTTTAGGGTGGGGCAACTGCCTCTCTCTGCCCCACCTTGGCTACTCCCATGTACAAAGACGGTTAAATGGGCAAACAATTTCTATTTCACAAGACAAATTTAAAGAAAAGAAAAATTAATTGATTCTCAAAATAACTATAACTTTTTAATTTTAAATGGGATCATATATTTTTTATTTGCTCATTCGTTAGACAACATAATTCTGAACAGGCTCTACTAGTTTTCACTGGTTATTTAGGGTTCATATCAATTAATACCAACACCGTGTAATTTAATATTAAATATATTGAAATAACTATAGGTTAAATACAAATACATTGACAATAATACATAACACTTGTGTTAAAAATTTAAATACTGTTTGGCGATTATGACAACATACAATGTTGTTTACATACAATTTCGATACATTCGTACAGCGTCAAACTTGGAACGTGTGAGCAGTCACATAACTTATTAAACATGTTGACTAGCAGTACAATCATGTTAATGCGATCTCACTTTTACGTAGCTCCTTTAACCAACTTGATAAGTTCGTACGAATAATTGTTTACTTGTTGCCCGGGGCTAATTTTTAAAACCGCCATTCTCAACAAAGAAAAAATCGTTTTTCCTGCCAAGAGCCGGGGGAAAATAAAAGATAAATGTTACAAATTTTGTTTTTTCATTACGCGAATTTTAAAGTTTGAAACCCCATCTAATGCTTTTGGAATGACAAAGTGTATTAATTCTTATTTCGAAACTCAGATTGGTCATTTCCTGAAATTATTATACCCACAGATGGGTCAAATTTCAACTTATGTGGACAGAATTTCTTCGTTATTTTTGCCGGTTTACGGTTTTCAATTCAGCTCCGGTTCGAAGTCCTGGTTTAATGAAAGGTCTCGTGGAATAGATTATAGGTAGAAATTATGAAAGTCCATATTTTTGAAATTCAATGACAAGTTATTGGAATTGGTTCTGAAACGTTGGTTAATAGAACATTTCAAATGTTCGCAGGAAAAATATTCACCAGTTTCACGACTTTGCATTCGTAGCTTTTACGCTACATCAGTCACTAGTCCAAACTTTTTGCGTCGTTTGGTGGTTTTATTAATTGTGTAATTCAGTGGTTAATTTTTAGCAACTGGTTAAAAATTGTATCCAATTATTTGTTCTATTGTCAACATATGTAGGTATACTTAAATGGTTCAATTTTTAACCAGTTGCTAAAAATTAATTACTGAGTTACGGAATCTCATCAGATAGCCACTGACACCACTCTTAACTTAACAAATTTCTATTCAGTACGAGTACTGAACAGAAATCGACTGACCAAGTTATAATTTGCGCATATCGCTGTCGAACATTCATCTTTTTATACACTGACGCTTGGACCGTCATTCTTTTTAGATCTTGTTTTACAATTTCTGAGACCTGTATCTTAGGATTGTTATCGTTTTGCCTCCTTTACACATACTATTTAAAAGGTCCCACCTTCAATCTATAAGTGCCAATCATCTCATTTTGCTAGAAAATGCACATTCAACCTTTTTCCCCTGGCTCTTAAATTTGCTTTAATTAAATTTTATTTAAAATAATTTAAGAACGTGCTTTGCTCGGTGTACCGCCCTTTACGCATCTACCGCCGGGGGCTATAGACCCCAAAAGCACCCCCCGTTAAGCTTTCACTGTTCTCAACACAAGCGAGTACATCCTCGGTTGGAGCAGCATACTTGCATACTGACACATCAGACGTCGCCAAGAGAGTTCCTAACTGATTTTTGCTGACTATACTAAAACTCACCTTTTTCGTCTCGCCCAAGTTGAATTGCGTCTCTCTATATTTCGTAAGATTTCTCTTCTTCTTCTTAACTTAGGACTATGTCCTGTTATTACTGCTTTGTTGGATTTCTTTTCTACGGAGGGGTACCTTGTGATGTTGACATCCAGCTCTCCTTCCATCGTTTAGGAGGTCTACCTGGCGGTCTTTTGTTGAGAGGTTTGAAAGTTTTTGCCCACTTCGCTATCCTATCTTCGTTCATTATATCTACGTGGTCTCTCCATTGAAGTCTTCTGCTTCTTACCCATCTGACTACATCCTCTATTTAAAGTTCTTCTCTAATGGTGTTGCTTCGTATCCGATTTCGTAATGTTACTCCTTTTATTGTTCTTAGTGTTTTCATCTCTGTGGTTCTCATAATATTTTTAGTTGTACATGTCCCAGCTCGAGTTTCTGCTGCGTAAGTCAGAATTGGTCTTACACAGGTCTTGTAGATTCGTACTTTGCTCTTTGTTGACATATACTTGTTTTTCCAAATTACTTCTTTGAGACATCCGGATATTTTTGAGGCTTTAATGGAGTTTTCTCTGGTTTCTTCTGTCAAATTTCTGCTGCTTGATATGTACGACCCAAGATAGTTGAATTTCATTACTTGTTCGATAATCTTATCGTCAGCCATCAGTTTAAATCTTATGGGTTCTTTTGAAGTCACCATTGATTTTGTTTTCTCCTTCGACAGGGTCATGTTAAATTTTTCGGCCGTTGTTTTAAATTTGTATAATATTCGTTGTAAATTATCCTCATTTTCGGCTAATAAAGTAGCGTCGTCGGCATAGCATAGGATATTTAAAGATTTATTTTCCATTCCATAACCTGCGTTGAGTTTCCTAACTTCCTTTATTATTTCGTTCATAATTATATTGAAAAGCATAGGACTCAAACTGTCTCCCTGTCTAATTTCTCGATGTTACATTACTAAATGTATATTATTTTTAATATTTCTATGATAATGAATATCTAGTATAATAAATGAATAAATTTTAAACAGTTTGTATTTTTATGATTATATTTGATAATAATTAAATTACTATGCATTTTCTACGAAAATTGCATGTTTCTCTTAATGTAGACTGCAACAGAGCCAATACGTAAAGCAATTTACGAGAAAAAAGTAGCCCCAAAGGGACAAAAGCCCGGATGGATGAAAATAGAAGAAGGAGTTTTAAAACTACGAGAAGGTTTCTTCGCATTTCATGGGGAACAAGGCCAAGTTTATAAACTCGTTGCAGACACATTTTATGAAAGTGAAAAATGTGGCATTCAAGAAATTGAATACCTTCAAGTTGTAGAACCATATTTTGCTATCAAGAAGAACAGTTCATATAAAGAAATAATTAAATTGGGGTAAGAATTTATTTCGAAATATTCATCTATTCAAGTACAGTGTGTTCAAAAAAATTCCTAACTAGGAGTAGGCTATGAACAAAGAAACGTGTGTCTGATCATTATTCAATTCAAAAGTCAAATTGTCAAAATTGATCTTGAAATGTAACTATAACGAGAAAAGACAATAAAGAAGAATACAGTATACTGACATTCGCCATGTTCTAGTTTGTTTCCATTTCTATAATAAGATACAGGAAGAAAAGCTTTGATTTCTTTACAAAACATTTTTGACAATATCTTATGTCAAATTGACATTTAATTATATGACGTACGTTTCTTTGTACATGGCCTACTCCGAGTTAGGAATTTTTGTGAACACACTGTATTTTCTTTTTTATTGCACATTTAATTTTATAGAAAGAAAAAAATTCCATAGAAAAATTCTTTGGAATTAATTAATTATTTATTGTATTTATTATGTTTTCAGTGGGATACTAAATCAAAGACAAAATTTAAAGTTTTTAGATACATATAAATTCTAAGAACTAGTGTTGCCGTCTAGACAAGACTTGATTAAGTCTAAGTCTAGATTAAAAAGTCTAGTTAAAGTCTTGTCTAGATATCAAGACTCTAGATTGTTTCAAGACTCTAGATTAATCATTTTACTTGACAACATGGTGACACCTCAACGCTAGTTCATAAGAATTTCACTAAGTGGTGCATTGAAAAATGACGTCACGGTGCAATAAAAATGTAAAAGGTCCATTCCCCTATTTAAAAAGTATGTGTACACTCTGGACTACTAAGTACCTACAGTAATGGCCTTAGGGGGTGGCGAGCAGGCCAGTCGCCCGGGGCCTCGCTCTTGCAGGGGCCTCGGGCAACAACCCGAGTAGAAAAAAGTTGATATTTAAAACTTTATATTTTATGCAATTTATTTCTGTACATGAAAGGGGAAAATCATGCATTTGCATATCCCTTGAAAAAATGTAACATTCAATTATACGGCATTTGACCTTGAATAAAAAAAAATTTCGCCTGCGGCGCATTTTTTTTCTGTATACCTTGCACTAAGGACGTATGATAGGCGCAATCCTATGTCCCGCGGGGGCGCGCAATTCTATGTAGTTACGCCACTGTTATGAATCGAAGTAAAAAATTCATATTACCTACTACTACTAGTTAATCTAGAGTCTTGAAAACTGTCTAGAATTTTGTCAAGAGTCTTGATCTAGAATAGGAAAGTCTTGTCTTGTCTTGAAATTTCAAGACAAGACTCTTGCCAGTCTAGTCTTGATATTCTAGACAAGACAAGACAAGTGTCTAGAAAGTCTAGATCTAGACGGCATCACTACTAAGAACTTATTTATGAAATTAATAATTAAAATAACCAAATTGTTACTTATTTTTGTGATGTTTTATTTGTTTCATTGCCACAATCAGTTTTTTTTCAGAGAATAATTAATTTCTCTTTTCTATTGTAGTTTACGAAAAATCCAAGAAAGTGGTATACAATCTCGAGAATTGCAACGTCTTTACACAAAGAAACCAGATTGTCATTCAGGTGGTGGTAATTTTGTATCCGTCGGCTTGATTGATGCATATCCTGCATTCTTGGTTCTTGGCGGAGGAATGGGCCTCTCTTTAATGTTATTCTTCTTTGAAAAAATCATCCATAAGAAAACAAAAAAGTAGAATGTATTAAATAACGCATCATTTTTTGCGTTGGTTGCTTGTAGTTATTAAGAAATTCACATCCAAATGACACCGGCCGACGGTCGACCAAATAGTGACGTCGATTATAGTTTGAATTTGTCATATGCGGGCGTCTAATTTGACGTGTATGCGACAGCACTGCAACGTTGATTTTTGGTCTGAAATAGGACTATTTAGACTTCTAATTTGACGTCTATGCAACGCCACTGTGACTATTGTTTTTGGTCTGAAATAGGACTATTTAGACGTCAGATTTGTGGTCGCTATAACGCTCATGTGACTTTATATGGTCATAATTAATTTAAACCTTTCTCACACATCTAATTTGACGTCTTTACGACGATTATTTTTACTTTATTTTTAATATTATTAAAAATTTATATTCAAATTTTAAATTTATTTAATTTCACAACTTATACTTTATAACACATGAAGGTATATATATATATATATATATATATATATATATATATATATATATATATATATATATATATATATATATATATATATATATATATTATTTAAATATCAATTCTTTATGCAAAAATACGAACCATTAAAAATGATAATTTAATTATTTTCATTGATAATTTCTTTATTCAGTTCACAAAATTTTATAAAATCTTGTGTTTCAATTAATTTTATTATTTTTATATCGACGTCATATTAGATAATGACATAGTTATAACGAAATTTAAGATATGTTCAATGCTATGATTGCTATGTAAGTTAAAAATAATGTTTATATATTTAACAATTGTTTTATTTTTGCTGCGAAATGAACGTAAAAATGAAAAATTGTAAAATTTAGATTTTCGCCTATATCTAGTGAGCTATGGATTATTTCTCAAATAACGAAACACCGTTAAAATGGCCTCGTAATAGGGCAACTATTTTTTTTTCTTAAAGATATGGTTTAATTTAGATTATCAAGAAATATAAAGAATTTGAGTGAATTCCGTAGTCATAGTAGTATATTAAAAATTGTAAAATTAAGTAATACTGATTAATAAAATAAATAATATTACATTCCAATCTTTGCATATTGTACATTCTTGCTTACAATCATTACAATCGTTTTACAATCCCATGATTGTACAATCTTTTGTACAAAATTGAAGGAGTGATTCACCCCTCGCAAAAATATAAAAAAATATATTGTTTATTATAATTATTTTTTATTCAAAAATAAATAAATTTGATCTTCAGATTTTGTTATTATGCGAACTCGATTATCTTTTCCTTCCTCTGTAAAAAAATCCGAATTGTCTCATTTAAAACATTGCTTTTGTTTCAAATATAAAAGTTAGGTAACAATATTATTTAGAAGAGGTTTAAAAATTATTGATTTGTAATATCTAAGTAAGGTACATATAAGCTTTATATAATGTAATTACTTTATATACTTTTTCTCCTTATCGACAAAAAATGTCATTTTTGTTTCAAATTTAATTCAGTATTATCTACGTAATCGTGTATACAAATTTATGTTAACAAAATGCAGTATCCAGAAATAATATTTTTTGAATGAAAATAAATTGGTAGGTACTGCAAAGAAAACTATATCATTATGTCAACAAGTACACAATTAAATAAAAATTCCTGCACACGAACCATAATCAATAAACTACATTCGGCTTGTATTGTCGAAGAGACATCAATTATTTCTGAAAAAAGATTCATAAAATTATGTTTTTTACTGTTTTAAAATATTCATTTGTAATGTAAAATTATTTTCTCTCTTATTAATGGGATAATATCCTGTAACAGTTGTTTTTCGTTTAAGATTGCAAAATAGCCTTAGGTTCTTTAATTTTAGCATTTGCAATCATATCGAGTGATGTTAAATTAATCAATGATTTTGTTAAACATGAAGAATCAAATGCTTTCCTCTTAGCATATCTTGGTTGAAAGGTTCATAAAATTATTTAATTAATACACTTAATGAAATATAATATTTTTTCAGGTGATAAATATTTTTTGTTAGTTCACCTATCGAAATCACGCCCGGCGGGTCACGTTCGTGTCACGTAATTGTTTCTATGTACATTTCATGCCCATATTCATAAACACTCGTAAAATTTTTAACAGTTCGTTATAATTTTTATCCAGTAAAGACTCGACACGGGCAGAAAAATCGAAATGTGATTCCATTTGTCAAAAATTTTAACGAGCCGTTTTGAAATTTAACGGGCATTTATGAATATGGGCATAAGTCTGTTCAACACAGTCATAAGTTGTTATCAAATCAGGTAACAAATTGGTAATAAGTTAGGTAACAGATTGGTTTCATTGGAAATGAATGTTTATGGACAAATAGGTTGTTCTATTCCATCACAAATATCATTATAAATTTCGTAACAAATTTGTTAACAAAATTATGATTGCGTCAAACGGGCTTAAAGATTTGTATATTTTTAGTGAAATCGGAGCAACTGTGTTTACAATTTTGGGTACAACAATAACACTATTTTTATGCAAAAAAATACTGTTGATGACATATTTAGACATAAAAATAATAACAAGAATGTAAAGTAAAAGATAGAAATTGACATTTTTTTAATAGAAAATAGAAGAAAACTTGTACTCACGCCCGATTAAATTTCAATCACGCCTGATCACGCACGATAATTTTTTAGTGCCTCACGATCACGTCCAATCACGACGCAAAATTTAAATTATATTCACGATCACGCGGGTCACGTCGTGACCCATCGTGACCCGACAAAATCACGGCCCGCGTCCACATATGTAAATATCCATTATTCTACAGGTGATTTTATTTGTCACATACATTTCAATTTATCTTGTTCAAAATGTTCCACATTAGCCTTTTCTTGGCCTTTCTATAATACCTTCAGTTAAATAGTATTAACAGTAGTATATAATTATTATTAACGAACAAAATATGTGCTAAATTTATATCAAAAATATGTACATACATATTCTGTGAATAGAAAAATTTATTTGGAATTTGACAAATATGCATTTTATTATTGTTAAGCTATAACTTAACAAATATTTTAACATTCAACATTCAAATATAATTATAAAATTAAAAATTTCTAAACATTACCGGAATGAAGGAGTGGTGAACAAACCAAAAACAAATATATATATCGTTGAGAGCCAACTTCATAGTGGTACAGATTTAAATATGCCATATAAAAATTTAATGGATTTATAGCCGTATTCTATTCAAAACTTCTAGATTTGTAAATAATAAACAGAATCGCAACGAAAGCTACCACTCTCATACATAATTTTACATTAATCAACAAAAATAGTTGTGTTTTTGTCAATTTTTTACAGATCTGTAAGAGTTACGGTTTTGAACAGAATACGGCCATTAATTTTCATAAATGTAATGATACATGACAATTTCTTTATTTTAATAAAGCAACAAATTTCAAATTACTAAAAACAAACGACTGTCAGTCCGAATGCGCGCGCTTATTCTCCTTTCCTTGTTCAGATGTTTGCGAGTTTGCGCATCAACTTGCGCAAATTGAAATGCAACTTTAAGAAAGAAAACTAAAGATAAGAAATATTTAAAATGTTCATTAAGGGATTATTTATCTTTATATTATAAAAAACGCCGATGTGAGTAAATTATGAATAATATATTATTGAACTAACTGGGCTTAATATTTTAAACAACAACTTCATTGTGAATTTTAGAGTGACAATGACGATGTGACAAATCAAACCTAAACTGCAAATGCTCTAACTACAAACTAAATAAAAATAAATATATCATCACCCACTGCTGGGTGTGCCAATCTGCTTTGCACTTATTTCAGTAAGGATGATGACATTCGTACCGTGCGGGCGTTTACCAGGTTTCCCATGGGCACTTATTGCTGGCGTAGAGAGTGCACCACAGAAGTCACTTCTGTGCCATTTAAAATTCGAGATGATTTTGGCGTCGGTTTGGATCGAACCCGGCAACCTAAGTCATCAAATTTGCGGCCAGACATGCAGGCACATGGCCACGAGACCGCATGCGAACTAGATCAGTTACAAAAAATTGGTAAGAGAATAAAGTAAATAATAAGTAAATATATACATCATCACGGCTTATTACCCATTGCTGGGTGTGCCAATCTGTTTTGTACACAGATATCGGTAAAGGTGATGACATATTCGTACAGTGCGGGCGTTTACCAGGCGTCACCATACGGGCACTCATTGCTCGTGTGGTGACTGCACAACAGACCACAGGAGTCAATTTTGTGCCATTTTAATATTCGAAATAATTTTGGCGTCAGACGATATCGAACCTGGATCTCTAGATTCGCGACCAAAATAATAAGTTTACTCGTATATGTTTATTACTCCTATACACAGTGTATCAGGACTAGTGTAAAAAAATAAAATAGCGTATTCCTGAGGTCATTTTGAGTAAAAATGTTATGAGAAAGTATGTCCGGAAACTTTTCGTTACAGGGTCACAGCCCTTTAAAAGTGCACCTTATCAGACAAATTTTAATTAATAACTTTGGTACTTTACTTCATTTCACGTAAGAAAATAGTAGGTGGCGCTTGAGGGCCGATCGTTTTTACATAATTTAAATTCCTGAAACCACACTTTGTCAACAATAAATATTTTTATTTGTAAAAATGTACAAGACTTGAATATTAAAAATCTGATGTGGCCACCACATAACCTCTCGCCAGATATTTTACCTGGTTGTACGCATAAAACGAAAAAAATGTGTAAATACATATATTCATGTCTCACTGCAAAATAATTCTCACATGTATTTGCAAAATCTATGGGATATTTTAATATAAATTATGTGCAATACATACATTTTCTTTATATTCAATATCCTGAAATTTTCTTTTTCTACTTTCTTTTTCTTTATATTCGTCATTTTTTCGCAAATTCCTTTTATATTCTTTTTTACGTATATTCTTTTCCGTTGTTGACTTTTTTTTATTGTCATAATCTTCATAATAATGCACAAATATTTTTGACAATGGCATACAAATATTTTTGACGGTGACATTTATGTGTCAATTATAAACATTTAAATTTCTTGCCTTGAAGTAGTTTGATCTGAAATTTTTTACATCAAATTATTTTATATGCATTTCTTTATCTCTAAATCTATAGAAGATAAAATAATGAATTTATTTTTATCGAATAAAGAATTTAATGTTCTTTAATATAAATATTTACATAAATTTTCGATAAATAATATTTAGATGATTTTTTTCTTGAACTACTACTTTTGGCTGTCCAATTGTCACCAAAACTTAATAAACTCTTCCCATTATTGTTAGATTGAGGAATCCGTAGTTAAAAATGTCTTAAGTCTTATAGTATTTGAGAAATCGTGAATCCAACATCCACACGCACATACGGACATCATCGTAAAAATGTTATAATCGGATTCTAGGGACCTTAAAACGTGCTTATTCACTAAAATATGGATATGCGATTTTTACCATGAATACAATACCTCTCTTAGCGAGAGGTAAAAATTACAACTAACTGACAACTGGCAGGTGATATTTTTTTCGTTTTTGTGAACTAGATTTGCATTCTGACCAATCAAAGAACCGAATTTATATCCCTATCTAAACCAACGCTATTTTCTTACGTGAAAGGAAGTATAGTACGGAGTAGATGCATATTTATACTTTTTTGGTTCTATATCTCAACCAGAGGCGTTTCATATGGGGAAGCCATAAACGTTTTTTATCGTTACTTTTTACCTATTAACGTTTTTTTATTTTTATTTATAAAATATTACATACAATGCAATTTTTACGTTAGGCCTGATACACCATGTTCTTATTATAAACATCCAATTTAAGTTTCATAGTAAATTTAATAAAACGAACAAATGCCAATCAATTTCCATGTTCTCATATGTCATATATTCGCGTTACATTTGTTTATTTAATTAAGTTTACCGTTTTCAGGATATTATTCCATTGTTTACATACATGTACAAAAGTAGGCTGGTAACTAAGTAATAACTGTATCTGTATGGTAATATTCGGGCCTATTCCGTAAGTCAGTGGTTAATTTTTAACCACTGGTTAAAATTTTTATCCAATAGATATTGATTTGACAACTAAAAATCATTTTTTTTGTTGTGTCAACATACTTGATTGGTTAACAAAATTAACCAGTGGTTAAAAATTAACCACTGAGTTAGAGAATAGGCCCGATTATTACCATATTGACTTGTCAACAACGGTCTACAAAATGAAAATAAAATAAAATGAAAATATAATGCTTCTCATTAATACATACATATATCGTTCTAAATACGGTCTTCTTTATTCTAAAGTAATAAACATGAGGAATAAAGCACATAATTTGGTAAATTTATCATAATGACATATGTCAAAATAATTGTTCTGTTAACCATAGCAATCTGAGAGTAGCATTAATGAGAGAATTTCAAAAAATGGTATTTAGCAATAATCTCTTAATTATCTGAAACCGATAAACTATTGAACAAACCACGGATGTTATTAATCATAACAAGCCTTCGATGTCTTAAAATCCTCGCTCTACGAGCTCGGATTTGAAACCGACATCTTCGGCAGTTATGATATACATAACATTCCTAGGTATGTTAATAGCTATTACTTTGGAACAAAATTTAACTGAACGTTTATAATACCGGCTTATACTGATTTATATTGTTAATGTTCCATACTTTTAATTTTAAATAGATTTCTGCGTAAAAAAGGAGTAGAATAACAATTATTATTTATTAAAATAATTTATTCTATATGATATAAGATATTTCTCCGTTTACAGAAATTAGCAAGGACTAAACAAGATATTATCAAATTACCAAATTGGTGAGAAGTTATTTTGCCGAAGAGTTAAGCAGTATAATTGTTTTTGGAGAAGATCCAATCCATTGGATGTTCTAGGAACAGCAAATTGTATGTATAGGTAAGGCAGCTTCAATACTGATTTTAACCCTTAAATGCTCTAGTAGAGTTCCTCCGGACCGTAGAATATTTTCTTTTGAGAATGATATCGATACTGTTTAATAAATTGTGTTCAATATCTTTGTAAGCGTATAATGAATTTATCCTGAACGAATTACAGTTTTCATTTTATTAAAATATAGTCTTCAAGTATCTAATCAGAGCTTATACATATGTTAGTAATTTTTTGCTATGTAAATTTATATTATCGAAATGGAAATTCCGAAGATTTATGATACCTACATGAGAACCCCCAACTTTCTTTAAATATTAATAAACAGTAAAATTTTGATGCTTATTTTTTTCCAGGAGCAACAATACAAACATTGACAATGTGAAAAAATTAAATTTCACATTTGAATTTATCAAAGAAAGCATACATGGATTTTCTTTACAAGCAATTATGGAATGTGAAGAATATGAATAAGAATAATCGTTCTGTATACAGGTGGAACAAATTCGAGTTACTTATATGAAAAACTTTCTTATTTTATAAGCTTTTCAACTATATATAACATATCTACATTCTTTTGTTAAGAAACAAACGAAAAAATTAATTATAATCATTATTTGTTTATTTTGATTCTTTGTCTGTTATTTAAGTTCTCAAATTATTTAGTCAATTGTTTTCGGAGTAGCTAATTTAACAATTTTTCATTTTTACTTATAAAATATTACATACAATGCAAAAATACACAAAAAGGTACTCTTGCTAATTCTTAATAAACGAAGTAGTTTTTGAGGTATTTTAATTTTTAGAAAAAAACAACTAATCAAAATATTATAATATTATACTATTATTCACGAAAGATGACTATTCAAAGTCATGTGTTCGATGAAAGAATACACATCACTTTATAGCAGTAGCTTAGCAACATTTTGTATTAGAAAGAGAAAGATTATTTGACCTATGTCTATTTAATTTATGTGGTGTGATAGATATACGTAAATAGTGGCATTACTTTCAACACACTATAAATAATAATGACATATGTCGTAGAATTACAGGTACCTAATTATCTACTACATTGCCCTCTGTGCTAATATTTACCCAGTGGCGTTGACGTTTAAATCAAATTATTATTCCTTGGTATATAAGTTAAGTCTATGTTTTTGTATTTTGCAAAAACGTAGTGAAGAACATACATAATTCAGAAAGACATTATTTAGAAAGAAACATAATTTTCAAATGAATTATTTGTCTTTTTTCAGTGAAAATGTGTCCATAAATATTTCATATTGCACGCCTATGCATATGAAATGCAATGAAGTTATCTGCAAGTAATATTGTATTAGACGGCTCACAAATGACCTTGAATAGTCATCTTTCGTGAATAATAGTTTACCCGAGATACTTTAAAAAAACATCGAAAGTGAGACACCAGGATACCGATTCTTGATATATGAGAATTTTCTCACAAGGCGACTTAAAATTTCATCTCACTCTCATCTCATTTCATATTTTCTCACTTTTTTAATTCCCGTGACATTGATTCTCACAACCAAAAAGGTGGGGAGATAAGTTTCACGTAGTGAGTTGAAATGTGAAGTAGTGAGACGACAAAATTATTTCAAGAATTAAAGAAAAAATCTCTCTACTTGACATGTAAGTCACGTGACGTTTTTTCTCACTTCTGTCAAATCTCACTGACGTTTCACTTTTCAAGAATTGCCCGCAGGTATCGGTAATGATGATGACATATTCGTACCGTGTGGGCTTTTCTAGGCGTCATTACACGGGCACTCACTGTTGGCGTTTTAAAAATATAATGGTAGTTGAAAATGTGAAAAAATATTTAAACTTCAAATCAGCTTAAAATAATATTTTATAAGTTTTCTAATATTAAATATTCATTTGCCTTATGGCAATTAGCTATAGTTGGTAAAAATGAATATTCCTGAAGCTATTACTCCTTTTTAACAAAAATTACAAAATTTCTTAATATATTATTTACTGATGCATTATGTTTAGAGAAAGAACAGTAATCAAATTTACAAAACATTAAACAAAGGAAAATGTATAAATCTAACAAATTATTAACAAAATTTTAATGAAAGCAGCTATTTTACTACAGGAGCGGCAAAACACCCTCCCTAGTTTTAGTAGGACATTGAAAAGCGAGCGGAGGTCTTAAAAGAATGGGGATTGCATCTACGGATTTCAGTCGTAAATGTGAACGAACGAGCAGCGCGCTTTTGCCGTGGGAGCCTACATCCGCCATCCAAATTCCCCGCATTTAAGAATCTAATCTAATTTCTGTTCTTTGTATTTTAGTACCTAGTCCAGCTGAGATTTCTTCTGGGATGAAAATTGATACGATTATGAACTTGAGCAACTTACGGAATCCAATCTCAATACTCTTCGTAGTATAAAGAAATGACATCTACATCAATTGAAGAAGTCGTAAGGCAGTCTGAATGTATATTCTTTGTTTTGTATTTAATATTGAACGAAAGAGGTTGTTTCATATAATTAAATATGAAAAGTTTCAGAGAATATTGATATCCAATCTTAATAAAATACTTAGATATTTTTAACATTGGTATATGAATCTATGTATAGCGAATTTATGTGTAAAGAAATGAAAACAGAAGTTAATCGAAATATTTTAATAAATGTGTTTTTACGCAGATCGATTATGCTTATCATTATTTGTATATAGTTATAAAACTTTAGATTATTATTAATATTAACTATTTGTACTTACTTATTTTCTACTTCTGGTGACCGGCATAATGAAGTGCTTTCAGATATAAAATTTATTATTAGTTATATACACAGTTACTGATCCGGAAAAGGCGTATTAATATGTACATTATTTTACTAGATTAAAAAGTAATTCATAAAAATTAAAACGTTTTTCAAGATGTCAGTTTATGGGAATTTGAATTCGCGCTAAATTGTGTACTTTGCGCATGTACAAAAATAAGCGAATCGGAGTGATCCACATCAAAAGTTAGATCTTCCGGTTTAACTAGCGTATTTCCTACTTTGTCGTTCGCTGCTGGTGGTGGTGAGGTGATGTCTGGTTCTGCTGAGATGAGATGATGATCGTCTTTTATTGTGCAAGAAACCTTGTCATCCTTGCGATAAGTGGTCATTAAAAGGTAACACATTTTACATTAACTTTTTATGAGCATGTATTTTCAATGTTTATAGCATGCATTTTTGTCTGACTATTCGTTTATGCATGTATTGATATCAGAACAGAACCAGTACTTAAGTAAATGTAATGGCTACATTAATATAATACAGATTATCCGTTGTATTTTGCGTTATAATATTTGGTTTTTGTCATAAGAAATTTGCATCGTCGTGTTTTATTTTTACAAGTTTTACTATTTTGCTTTTTACTCATTCGCCATTGTGTTGTGAGTATGAGCACGTGCTGGCAATAGTTCGTTCCTGAATTTTGTGTTTTCTGCTAGATATTCTACTATAAATTGGTAATTTGTACATTTTTATTACAATAATAAAATTGACTCGTTTTATTTTGATAACATATGAAGCAAGTTCTTTTGTTTTAAATCAGTAAATTGATTTTTGTTTATTGGCTACATTAACATGATAACATGATATTTCCATAAAAATTTATAAATTTTGTTTAGCTGAGGTATTAAATAATTTGTGAAATAGGGTGTTGGTGTTAATAATATATCTTCGTTTCGTTGAACATTTTGAATCAAGGTCATACATTTGCCTGACCTTAGGTACACATTTGTGGTAATATTTTAAGTTTACTTGTATGTTGATTAGTGTTATTTCATGCAAATATATTGGCCTACAATAATATTCTACGGCATATCAATTATTTTGTGCCATAATAAAAATATTTATAATTTTATTTTTGTCGCAACAAATTTACACCGCCATATTTTGTTTTTCTAAGTTGGTAATTCTGGTTGAACATGAACACGCGTGATTTTACACGTTCAGTCGCCGTTGTACCTATGCAGTAGTTCAGTAGTTGGTTCCTGTCTTGTGATTTCTGCTAGATTTTCTACAAGTAAATGGTAAATTATACAAAAATATTAGTCCAATAACGTTGTTAAACTTTTGTTCATATTATTTCTGCCGGTATTGGATCATATTAAAGGTTTCTGTACTAAATCAACAAGTGTTTTTCATGGTAAAATATGAAGAAATTTATTTTGTTTCAAAGCATTAATTGATGTTTTGAGTTTTATAAACTGTTTCCAAGATAATTTTTAAAAAAATTGTTTAGCCTGAACACTTTTATGATCTTTGACTGGCAGATAATATATTTATTTTCCGTTGAATGTGCATTTTGAATCGCCATGTTTTTCCGTTGCAACTTGGCGCGAGTTTGAGCATAGTTTGTTGCCGTAGAGCATGCGTCATTCCATTTGAGCATGCGTTGTTGCGTTTATGGATGCGCAGTGTTACTAGACAAGAGTCGTGTACAGGAATGGTAGTTTTGATGAAATTTCTTTATTGAACGTAGCCATTTTAGACGTGTAACGTTTATCTGCTGAATATTTGTGTTTTTGGGGAATTATTTTACAATTATATGGTAAACTATATATAATATTCAATCTAATAACATTGTTTATCGTTTGAAAGTATTATTTTTGTTGATATTACAATATATTTAATTTTTTTCCACATAACCATGCGGTTGTTAACATTGATGAATTTTAAGTGAATTTCTTTTGTTTAAAGGTAACCGTTGGAGTGTATTCTATTGTTTATAAACAATGTTTTGCAAAGTTAATAAGTTTTTTTTAATTTACATTTTGTTTACTATTTTATTTCGTCTATTAATATTGTAGAAGTTTTAATACAAGTAACTAATGTTAAATACTTACTACATTGCAAATAATTTAAAATAATTTTGTTTTAATTTAATAATTAAAAGTTTTAAACGATTTTTTTTGTTAATATTCTTTGTTTTGATTTAGATGTCGAAATCTCACAACACAAGCTTTCTACAAGGGGAACGCCAATTGACATAACAATGACATATAAATCTGAAGATGAATTGGAGAAGAAAGAAAATTACATTAGTCCAAGGACACAAAGAAGAATCAATCATTAACCATTCGCATTTCCCTACAATCAAGTTTAATTCATCGAGTTTCACGAAGAACAAGATTGAAGTTGCCCTCACCAGGGAAGATAAGATCTGCAATGAAGTTTCAAGAGATCAAGAGCGAAAATATGATCCGAGCAACAGAAGACATCCACAATGCACACCAACATTTATTTGGGTAATTAAAATCCACACGTTACTCTAATTTCTTTTTTATCTTTTACTTCTTTCATTCTTTTTCTTTATATTGATTCAATTTATAATTGTTGCTGTTGGATCAGACGAAAGTTTATTCCGAACTTCTCATTTTGTGTTTGTATTCTTTTATTTCGTTTCTGTTGTTTCTTTTCCTTATTCTTGAGATATAAGTTTAAGAGAGCGTGTGCACGTGATGTCATGGGTATTTAAAAATGGCAGCCTGGTAGACCAATAAACTAGACTAACATAGGAATATCTTTAAAATGCCGTAATTTTGCGCTTTGGTTGGATATTTCAAAAGAGTGACAGTAGTGGCGGATTATCAATTTATAGATTTACGTCGGAAAAAGATTTTGGAAATAGAATTATAGCTGTATGGGTAGAAAGAGGCAAAAATGGCTAGGTACAGTAAAGAGAAGTGATCTTACGAAAGTAAAATAAAATAAGGATGAATCATGTTTAAGTAGATACATATTTATTAAATACTTTGTCTGGTTCTAAATATATTACCTACAAATAAAATGAAACTAAAATTTGTACATAATGTAAATGAACGTAGCCTTTATGTTTTAGTAATTTAGTTGCGTATGTTAGAAAATTAAAACAATGAAAGTGATTTTATACAGATATTATTTATAAATTGAATAAAATTATATTAAGAGTACATATTCACATTGTCAGCTAGTAAGTTATACATACAATCATAGTGAGCACACGCGATGTCTCCAATTTGCAAATCATCTAAGATTAATAACGTTTGCTGGTAATTTTTTGTAAATTTAATGCGTGCCTGTTATTTTGCTAGTTATACCTACTCTATACCTTGTTTTTTACGTCGATAGTCGTTGTAATCTTTCATTCTCTCGCTGGATAGATTTGACTCATCCACAACGAAAGTCATTATATACGCCTCTAAATTTTTATAGGCTTTAAATTATTGTAATGTAGGTGTATGAATTTCTGATATGCGCAAAGCACACTACAATTTCTAAACATAAGATTTTGGGAAATGTTCCGGGCCTACTTTGTATTCATAGCACGGATCTAGGTTATGATTATTAATAAATGATACGTATTTTTAATATTTTCCGAGAAATAATAACAATATTCAGTCAGCAGTCAATTTAGCCATAGTAATATACCAAATGTTATGAACAATTGAAAAACGCACAAAAATGCATATAAAAGGTTTGTTGGTCCACCAAGTTGGCGGGTTGCCAAGATGCAACCGTGTGCTGCACGCGCCCTATTCAGCGAAAGAGCGACGGCAGAGTTCTACTGGAGGGCTAGTGTGTAAGTGAAGCCGGATACGTTTGTAGCGTTGCCGGTAACTGACTCACTGGGCCAAGCCAAGAAGAAGTTGCAGAGCGGAGAGAGGTGTTCCAGTTTTAGATTTCTTCTGTTCTTGATCCTTTTTTTTTATCGAAATAACAAGTTGGAATAAGAGCCAACTTCTCTGTCATTATTTAACTGGAAAACAATTTTCTTTATTTGTATATTTTATGTTGGTTTCGTTATTAATAATTCATAATTGCTTACTAACAAAGATTTCACTAAAGCTAAGTTTTGCTGTCCTTTATATATTTACACGTATATTTGGTAATTATTTTTGCATTCTTTTCTCTTTTTGCCTTTAATTTTGTAGATAATTTTCAAAGCTTCTGAGTATTTGGTAAAAAATTGTTTCCATAATTGTTAAAGATATCGTATTTTAGTGATTCAAATGGTTTAAGTTATATATTTATTTAATTTCAGTTGTTTATTATTAAAATGATAATATATTTGTTTATTGGAGAAGTTTCTAATTACTTGTGTTCTATATTTGTTAAAATTTTGTTCATTTGTTGGAATAAGAGCCAACTTCTGTAACATTTATTGCAAGAATTTTCTTTGTTTTTCTTCTCTTATATTACGTTCAGGTTGAGTGGTTGGTGAGATCCTCCTTACTCATTGATCGAAAGAGTTGTTGCACCATATTTATACCATTTGGGAATGATCTTCGATTATTATTTTCTAATTAAGTATAATGGGAATAGTTGTAGTAAGAGCCAACTTCTGTAATATATTGTTTATATTAACTAAAAATGAATTTATATGTTCTTCTGTATATTTCTGCTCTCATTGCAATAAGTCATCTTTTAATTCACCACTGGTCGAAAGAGTCGTTGTAGAATGTTTAACATTTATTTTTCTTGGAAGTAGGTGTACTGTTCAATTTAGAAAAATAGTTATTAATAATTACTTTAACCGAATAATTTTTATTATTCTCTTTATTTAATTATAAGAAAAATGGAGTCAGTTGGAATAAGAGCCAACTTCTGTAACATTTATATTGGCTGCAAATATTTTTTTTTTTTGTTTCTCTTCTCTTATATTACGTTCAGGTTGAGTGGTTGATGAGATGCTCCTCACTCATTGGTCGAAAGAGTTGTTGCACAATATTTATACCATTTGGGAATAATCTTCGATTATTATTTTCTTAATTAAGTATAATGGGAACAGTTGTAATAAGAGCCAACTTCTGTAATATATTGTTTATATTGACTAAAAATGAATTTATATGCTCTTTATATTTCTGTTCTCATTGCAATAAGTCGTCTTTTAATTCACCACTCGTCGAAACAGTCGTTGTAGAATATTTAACATTTATTTTTCTTGGAAATAGGTTTAATGTTTAAATTTAGAAAACGAGTGATTAATAATTACTTTAATCAAATAATTTTTATTATTCTCTTTAATTATAAGAAAAATGGGGTCAGTTGGAATAAGAGCCAACTTCTGTAACATTTATATTAACTGCAAATATTTACTTTGCTTCTATTATATTTCGTTCAGGTTGAGAGGTTGATGAGAACTCACTCGTTGGTCGGTCGAAAGAGTTGTTGCACACTATTTCTAATATTTATTTTTCTTAGAAGTTGATCTAGTTTAATTTATAAAACTAGTAAATAATAATTACATCATTTAAACTATATTTATATCATTTGGGAATGATCTTTGCATTCTTTTCCCTTTTTGCTTTCAAGGTTATGTTGATACTTTCATAATATTTGGTAAATAAGTAATAAACTTTATTATGATTACATAATTTATAGATTAATTTGGAAATAATTTAAATATTATTTCAGATATTTATTATTTTGGTTTGTGATTATCCTTCACATTGTCTCTTCTTTTAGGGTTCATGATTTTCTGGTTATATATTATTACATAACATCAAGATTCGTTAATATTTTGGAAAATTTTAAATTCATTAATAATTATAATTCATAATTACTTTAAAATTAACAACTTTATATCATTTGGGAATTATTTTCACATTTTTTCTGTTGCTTTCAAGTTATTGTATATTCGGTGAAGGATTAATATAAATAAATTGTATAAAGATTAGATCAATTATTATAGATTAATTTCAAGAATATTTAAATTAGATGTTCTGTATTATTTTAGTTTTTATTGTTTGGATTTCAGTTGACAGCGGTTGTGGTAGTTTTAAATTTCCATTATTTGATATCTAATAGATGATCTGATAAATAATTTGGATTGATAGTAAGTCAAATCACTTTACCTACAGTAAAACTATATATTTTTCTTACCACAGTTTTCTTATTTTAACTCCATGATTTTCTGGTTAAAACAGTAAATAATGTGTTTCTAAATCCACTAACAATAATTATATTATTTTAATTATTTCCAGCATTTTTTTTTTAGAATTGTTGTGAACTTCTCAAATTTTGTTAGCTTCATTTAATTTACGTAAAAATAATATGTTTTGATGCCTATTATTGATAAAAAATTGTAACTACGTATGTTCTTGTGCTTTTATTTTTTTGGTTTCATCGAAATAAAAAAATGAGGAAGTTCGAATAAGATACAACTTGTTCATATCTTATTGATAGTAATAATATTTTTTCGTCTTATATTGAATATAAGACCTAGTGAATCGAAAAGGAGCAAGTCCTTGAAGACCACTATTAGACAGCGTCGAATATATGGAAAAAGAGCCAACTTGTTTATACGTTATTGATAGTAGTAATCGTTGTTTGCTTTATATTTTGTTGTACTTTCGTTTATTTCTGGACCGTGAATTGTATGAAATTATTTTGCAAAGTGTAAAGAAGGAAGAATGTATATCTGATGATAATATCCAGATTGATTAAGCATGCGAAAACACAATTCCTATAAATAATGATATTCGGAAATCTAAAAATACTAATTGGGGAATTTGAGAATTTATATATGCAACTTGTAATGAATCATTTTCAAATAAATCTTGTTAAGAAGCCCATGTGGAAATTGTGGACATGTGAGTTGAAAATACTTTGAGATTTTAAGATTTATTTGGCTTAAAAGTTGGTTTGAAACTAAATTTTGTTCATCTATAACAATTGGTGATACTTTTTAGAGTCATTGAAATAAGAAAAAATGAGGTAGTTGGAATAAGAGCCAACTTGTTTATACGTTATTAATAGTAGTAATCATTGTTTGCTTTATATTTTGTTGTACTTTCGTTTATTTCTGGACCGTGAATTTTATGAAAATGTTTTGCAAAGTGTAAAGATGGGAGAATGTATATCTGATAATGATAACAACCAGATTGATTAAGCATGCGAAAATCAAATTACTATAAATAATGATATTCGGAAATCTAAAAAGACTAATTGGGAAATTTGAGAATTTATATGAGCAACAGGTAATGAATCATTTTCAAATAAATCTTGTTAAGAAACCCATGTGGAAATTGTGGAGAAGTGAGTCGAAAAGGAGCAAAGTCTTGAAGACCACTGTTAGTCAGCGGAGTCGGATACTTTGAGATTTAAGATTTATTTGGCTTAAAAGTTGGTTTGATACTAAATTTTATTCATCTGTAACAATTGGTGACACTTTTTAGAGTAATTGAATTAAGAAATAATGAGGTAGTTGGAATAAGAGCCAACTTGTTATACGTTATTGATAGTAGTAATCGTTGTTTACTTTATATTTTGTTGTACTTTCGTTTATTTCTGGACCGTGAATTGTATGAAATTATTTTGCAAAGTGTAAAGAAGGAAGAATGTATATCTGATGATAATATCCAGATTGATTAAGCATGCGAAAACACAATTACTATAAATAATGATATTCGGAAAACTAAAAATACTAATTGGGGAATTTAAGAATTTATATATGCAACTTGTAATGAATCATTTTCAAATAAATCTTGTTAAGAAGCCCATGTGGAAATTGTGGAGAAGTGAGTCGAAAAGGAGCAATGCCTTGAAGACCACTGTTAGTCAGCGGAGTCAGATACTTTGAGATTTAAGATTTATTTGGCTTAAAAGTTGGTTTGAAACTAAATTTTGTTCATCTATAACAATTGGTGATACTTTTTAGAGTCATTGAAATAAGAAAAAATGAGGTAGTTGGAATAAGAGCCAACTTGTTATACGTTATTGATAGTAGTAATCGTTGTTTGCTTTATATTTTGATGTACTTTTGTTTACTTCTGGACCGTGAATTCTATGAAAATGTTTTGCAAAGTGTAAAGATGGGAGAATGTATATCTGATAATGATAACAACCAGATTGATTAAGCATGCGAAAACCAAATTACTATAAAGAATGATATTCGGAAATCTAAAAAGACTAATTGGGAAATTTGAGAATTTTTATGAACAACAGGTAATGTATCATTTTGAAATTGTGGAGAAATGAATCGAAAAGGAGCAAAGCGTTGAAGACCACTGTTAGTTAGCCGAGGCGGATACTTTGAGATTTAAGATTTATTTGGCTTATTATTTGTTAATTTTATACATCTATAACAATTGGTGATACTTTTTGGAGTCATTGAAATAAAAAAATGAGGTAGTTGGAATAAGAGCCTACTTGTTTCTATGTTATGGATAGTAGTAATCGTTGTTTGCTTTATATTTTGTTGTACTTTCGTTTATTTCTGGACCGTGAATTTTATGAAAATGTTTTGCAAAGTGTAAAGAAGGAAGAATGTATATCTGATAATGATAACCACCAGATTGACAAAGCATGCGCAAATTCAATTACTATAAATAATGATATTCGGAAAGCTAATAATATTAATTGGGGAATTTGAGAATTTATGTGTGCAACATGTAATGAATCATTTTCAAATAAATCTTGTTTACAAGCCCATGTGGAAATTGTGGAGAAGTGAGTCGAAAAGGAGCAAAGTCTTGAAGTCCACTCTTAGTTAGCTGAGTCGGATACTTTGAGATTTAAGATTTATTTGGTTTAAAAGTTTGTTTGATACTAAATTTTGTACATCTATAACAATTGGCGATACTTTTTGGAGTCATTGTAATAAAAAAATGAGGTAGTTGGAATAAGAGCCAACTTGTTTCTATGTTATGCATAGTAGTAATCGTTGTTTGCTTTATATTTTGTTGTACTTTTGTTTATTTCTGGACCGTGAATTTTATGAAAATGTTTTGCAAAGTGTAAAGAAGGAAGAATGTATATCTGATAATGATAACCACCAGATTGACAAAGCATGCGCAAACTCAATTACTATAAGTAATGATATTCGGAAATCTAAATATACTAATTGGGGAATTTGAGAATTTATTTGTGCAATATGTAATGAATCATTTTCAAATAAATCTTGTTTAGAAGCCCATGTGGAAATTATGGAGAAGTGAATCGAAAAGGAGCATAGCCTTGAAGACCACTGTTAATCAGCGAAGTCGGATACTTTGAGATTTAAGATTCATTTGAGTTAAAAGTTGGTTTGATACTAAATTTTATTCATCTATAACAATTGGTGACACTTTTTAGAGTCATTGAAATAAGAGAAAATGAGATAGTTGGAATAAGAGCCAACTTGTTTATACGTTATTGATAGTAGTAATCGTAGTTTGCTTTATATATTGATGTACTTTTGTTTACTTCTGGACCGTGAATTCTATGAAAATATTTTGCAAAGTGTAAAGAAGGAAGAATGTATATCTGATAATGATAACAACCCGATTGCAAAGCCTGCGAAACCCAATTACTATAAATAATGATATTCGGAAATCTAAATATGCTAATTGGGGAATTTGAGAATTTAGCAACATGTAATGAATCATTTTCAAATAAATCTTGTTTAGAAGCCCATATGGAAATTGTGGAAAAGTGAATCGAAAAGGAGCAAAGCCTTGAAGATCACTGTTAGTCAGCGAAGTCGGGTACTTTGAGATTTAAGATTTATTTGAGTTAAAAGTTGGTTTGATACTAAATATTATTCATCTATAACAATTGGTGACACTTTTTAGAGTAATTGAAATAAGAAATAATGAGGTAGTTGGAATAAGAGCCAACTTGTTATACGTTATTGATAGTAGTAATCGTTGTTTGCTTTATATTTTGATGTAGTTTTGTTTACTTCTGGACCGTGAATTCTATGAAAATGTTTCGCAAAGTGTAAAGATGGAAGAAGGTATATCTGATAATGATAACAACCAGATTGATTAAGCATGCGAAAACCAAATTACTATAAATAATGATATTCGGAAATCTAAAAAGACTAATTGGGAAATTTGAGAATTTATATGAGCAACAGGTAATGAATCATTTTGAAATAAATCTTTTTTAGAAACCCATGTGGAAATTGTGGAGAAGTGAATCGAAAAGGAGCAAAGCGTTGAAGACCACTGTTAGTTAGCCGAGTCAGATACTTTGAGATTTAAGATTTATTTGGCTTAAAAGTTTGTTAATTTTATACATCTATAAAAATTGGTGATACTTTTGGAGTCATTGAAATAAAAAAATGAGGTAGTTGGAATAAGAGCCTACTTGTTTCTATGTTATGGATAGTAGTAATCGTTGTTTGCTTTATATTTTGTTGTACTTTTGTTTATTTCTGGACCGTGAATTTTATGAAAATGTTTTGCAAAGTGTAAAGAAGGAAGAATGTATATCTGATAATGATAACCACCAGATTGACAAAGCATGCGCAAATTCAATTACTATAAATAATGATATTCGGAAAGCTAAAAATATTAATTGGGGAATTTGAGAATTTATATGTGCAACATGTAATGAATCATTTTCAAATAAATCTTGTTTACAAGCCCATGTGGAAATTGTGGAGAAGTGAGTCGAAAAGGAGCAAAGTCTTGAAGTCCACTCTTAGATAGCTGAGTCGGATACTTTGAGATTTAAGATTTATTTGGTTTAAAAGTTTGTTTGATACTAAATTTTGTACACCTATAACAATTGGTGACACTTTTTGGAGTCATTGAAATAAAATAGAAATGAGGTAGTTGGAATAAGAGCCAACTTGTTTCTATGTTATGGATAGTAAGTAGTCGTTGTTTGCTTTATATTTTGTTGTACTTTTGTTTATTTCTGGACAGTGAATTTTATGAAAATGTTTTCAAAGTGTAAAGAAGGAAGAATGTATATCTGATAATGATAACCACCAGATTGACAAAGCATGCCTCAACTCAATTACTATAAATAATGATATTCGGAAATCTAAATATACTAATTAGGGAATTTGAGAATTTATATGTGCAATATTGAATCATTTTCAAATCTTGTTTAGAAGCCCATGTGGAAATTATGGAGAAGTGAGTCGAAAAGAAGCAAATCCTTGAAGACCTGTGTTAATCAGCGGAGTCGGATGCGTTGGGATTTAAGATTTATTTGGCTTAAAAGTTGGTATGATGTTCAATTTTATTCTTTTATAACAATTGGTGATTGTTTGTCTAAGCATACTATCGTATTTTTGGCTTCATGATTTTATGGTTATTTGGAAAATAAGTACAGAGTGATCAAAACCTCTGATGTTACGTGGCTCGCATCTTTCCTCAATGCCATCAAAACTAGACTTCTGGGAAGAAAAGTGGTTATGTAAGTTCATGGACGTGCGAATTTTTGATTATAAAGGATGCGCTTCAACAATAAACATGCAATGTTCGTCCGTTGAACTAATTTATTAAGCTATTAAAATTATTTTCGTTGTCGGTAATGTAATTATGAAACTCATGTAATAAAGACGGTAAAAATAAACAGAGAGCGTAACGGATATTTGAACAGATATTTGACAGATTGACAGAACAATACACGCCTATGAATTGCAAGCAACTGTTAATACTTATTTCGGCGGAATAAAATATTGAGAACTACTCAGATCACTTGACTATCAGATGGTTTTGACAACTGTATATACAATTACCAAAACAATATAATCAAAATTAATAATTACTTTAACAAAAAAAAAAAAAATAATGTTATTTTCTTTAATTATAAGAAAAATGGGGTTACTTGGAATAAGAGTCAACTTCTGTCACATTATATTGACGGACAATATTTTCTTTGTTTCTCTTACATTACGTTCAGGTGGAGTGGTTGGTGAGATCCTCTAAATTCTAACTCACTCGTTGGTCGATGTAGTTGTACAATAAGATTTGTTTTTTGAAGTTGATCTATTGTTCAATTTACAAAACTATCAAATAATAATTACATCATTCAAACTAAATTTTGTATATTTGGGTATGATCTTCGCATTCTTTTCTCTTTTTTGGTTTCAAGGTTATGTGGATATTTGGTAAATAATCAATCAACTTTGTTAGGATAACAATTTAAAGAATAATTTAAAAAGAATTTAAATATTATATTAGGTATTTATTTTTTTTGCTCGTTTGCTTGGTTTCTTATATTTTCTTTCATGATATTTAGATAATTATATTCATATACAGGAATAGATTTAAAGAATAATTTAAAAATAATTTAAATATTATATTAGGTATTTATTTTTTTGCTCGTTTGCTTGGTTTCTTATATTTTCTTTCATGATATTTAGATAATTATATTCATATACAGGAATAGATTTAAAGAATAATTTAAAAATAATTTAAATATTATATTAGGTATTTATTTTTGTGCTCGTATGCTTGGTTTCTTATATTTTCTTTCATGATATTTAGATAATTATATTCATATACAGGAATAGATTTAAAGAATAATTTAAAAATAATTTAAATATTATATTAGGTATTTATTTTTTTGCTTGTTTGCTTGGTTTCTTATATTTTCTTTCATGATATTTAGATAATTATATTCATATACAGGAATAGATTTAAAGAATAATTTAAAATTAAGTTAAATATTATATTAGGTATTTATTTTTTTGCTCGTTTTCTTGGTTTCTTATATTTTCTTTCATGATATTTAGATAATTATATGTTATGTGGATATTTGGTCAAAAATCAATCAACTTTGTTAGGATAACTAATAATTTAAAGAATAATTTAAAAATAATTTAAATATTATATTAGGTATTTATTTTTTTGCTCGTTTGCTCAGTTTATTATATTTTCTTTCATGATAGTTATTTAATTATATTCATATACAGGAATAGTTAAATAGGATGTGAAGGATAAAAGAAGAGTTGTTGGCTGGTGTGAACTTGCAATAGAGCTCCTTACAGATGTCTGCAACTGCAACAGTAAGAAATAATTACATAAAATAGTTGTTGCTGAAAACCAGACGAAAGTTAATTTCCTACTTGTTATATTTCGTTCGTTTGTATTCTTTTCTTTTGCTTACTCTTGGGTGATATAAGTTCAGTAGGGCTGTTGCAAGAATTTTTAAATGGCATATAAGTACTAAATATTAAAAGATATTGTTCTTTAAAAAGCCTCAATTTTAAAAATTTCACAAAATATCCATTAGATATTTTACAATTAATTATTGTAATTTGTGTAATATTTTGAAAGTCACGTTATCTGAAACAGAATGTGACGTCGGAGCACATACAGTTTAACATGTAACAGACTGTCGCCTACTTTTATTTATAAAAATAACAAACTTTTCATATTGGCTGCGAATGACGTACTGTATGTGCTTCGACGTCACAGGAGTGGGGGGTTGTTTTTCATGCCTATTTCTGGCGCCAATCATTTTATTATTTACGAAAATAATAAATTATTTTTTTATAACTATGAAAAATATTGCATAAACTTTCATTTAAAATACTTTTAAAAAACTGTGAAACCGGTTCATTCAGCGAGAGGGCGACAGCGGATTAGTCCTGGAGGGTCAGTGTGTGTCAGTGAGCCAGAATACGCTGTATAACTGACTAACTGGTTTAAGAAGAAGTTGCAGATTGGAGCGAGGTGTTCCTTCAGTTTCAGATGTCTTGTGTTTTATTATTTAGATTTTTTGGTTTCATTTAAATAATAACAATAGGGACGTTGGAATAAGAACCAATTTCTGTATCCTATTTTATATTTACCACAAAACAATTTTCTTTAATCGTATATTTTATGTTGATTTCGTTTACTGGTTTAGTCTGAGAAGACGATGAGAACAGTAACTCTTAACGAGCTTACTGGTTGAAAAAGTAGTTGCAGAATTTTTCTAAGATTGAGATAATTCGGGTTGGTTAAGAAATTTATTATTATGTGCTCATTTATTTTGAATTGTAAAATACTAATTAATAGTAATTTATGTTTTATAGTAAGAACCATTTGCTTTAATTTTTTTCGTCCTTTTTTAAATGTGTGGTGGTATAAGGAATTTTGAATAAGGAAATTTGTACAACAAAAATTTGGAGTCATATTTCATTCTATTTTATTATTTTTAATTAATGTCTTTTTTTGCGCGTACCTTAGTATATGTAAGTGCGCCAAAAGGCGACTTACACGTAAAAATCTACGTACGTTGAAACTGAATAATAATTACGAATATTTGTCTCATTTTTTAAATCGTTAAACACGTCTAGCGTATACTGAGGTGGCCCGTGTTTGTACAATTTACGTCTGAATAACGTGACAAACTTTCACACATGTACCTTTGTTTTTAGTAACCGAGTTTAAAGATAATGGTACTTCTTTTAGTATTTGTATTAATTTATCAAATCGATATCTAGGTAAAGTACCACGAACTCAAAAGACACAAAAAAGATAAAAATGCTATCTTTATTAATAAAGGATATTTTAAACCTTTTTATAATATCATTTAAAAATCGTATTGAAATTTGCCTTTTAGTGATTTAAAACTAAATTAATGGTACAGTATACTTATTTACTGTTTTGAATTTATTATTTGCCACTGTAATTTTTATTTATGGTTCTGAAATTTATTATAATTTTTTTGTTTCTATATATAGTTTTTATTCGGAAGTGCAAACATTTTACTTGTTCCTTTGAACAGTGTAAGAAATGGCGGAATTATAGTTGCGCGTATAAGAAAAGGTAGTGGAATAATTACAGTTGCGCGTATAAATTAGTAAAAAAATTCCAGAGTGTATCGCCGAATCATTCGTTTGGTTCACAGTATTATTTGAACCAATAGCTGAACTATATTCGTCCCTTCAATGAAAGGGCTCGTGGAATGGTACTTAATATGACTTTTTATTCTTGGGAAGGGTGACCGACAGGTTGGAAGTAAGATCAGTATAATTTTTTCATGTATACGTAAGAAACAGCAAGGTACAATGTTTGTAATGATATAATGTTTTTACATTTATTTTAATGAATCATTTTAAAACTAATATAGATTTATTCTTAAAAATGTGAAAGACTGCTTTATATAAATAAACAACGTAGTTCAAATTAAATAATACTTTCCGTATTTCATGAATTGTAACTACCGCACATCTACAATAAGTTGAATAAATTTAAAACATTTCTAATGAGGTCTGCATTTTTTGATGCAATATACTCATCATTTTTGTATTATGAATAGTATGAACTCTTATATAAAAAGTTCAATCAATTATTGTTTATAGTAGAAAAATTAACACAGTATTTTTTTAAATGAAGCACGAAATAATGATTTTAGATATTATAAATACGGACTACGAAAGTGTCATGCAAAAATATTATAAATATTTCTATCATTACTGTATAGTTTTAAATACGGGCAATAAGGTCACTGTTCAGTATTCTTTTAAATGAAGTACGAAATAATGATTTTAGGTATTATAAATACGGACTACGAAAGTGTCATGCAAAAATATAAATATTTCTATCATTACTGTCTATGCTTTTGTAAGCGATTGTTAGTGTATTTTAAAGTTTTAGAAAATCCCTTGAATATTTTCATTTGCCATATTCTTATTTAGGGGGTCGACTGGCTAAGTGCGATGTGACCTTCATTAGATTCAAGTACAAAATTTATTTAGATTTTCAAACAGCACGACACTAATTTTTTTATGCAGTTTCTATGGCAGCTTTTTCAATCCCGATAAACGTCCACGACGCAATTGACTAAATTTGCAAATAAAATTGATAAAACTAGGATAATAACAAAAAATAATTTCCTTTTATTATAAATGTAAAATTTAAGAAAATTCTTAGATATAGTGGAAATAGTTCTGTATTAATATGTGTTTTTATTATTTGATTTGTATTATTTATGCTGTAGATGTTTTTAAATGGAAGAAAATGTCAGTAATGTTTTTTTGGGGATAACGGGAGAAAAAGGGGTATGAGATGACAAGAAACTTTTGAGATGGTTGGTTTTTTAACTTCGAAACCTTTATGAAAATATACAACAAAATTATAATTATTGTCAAGCAAGGTATAAAAATAATACAAAAAGTTGGGGAGATTTTTACTGCAAGTCATACAAGTAATACTTTTGGTCTTCTGGCAGTAAATGTTTTAACATTTAAGTCATTGTATATTTGGGGGTTTCTGAATGATTATTAAATATTTAATTAAAAACGCAATAAAAAAAGGTTAATCCCAAAATTCGTTGTCGGCTGAAAGATATATTAATTGTATGTAGTGTATTATAGATTTTATTTTCTTAATTTTGCTAATAAGAACAGTGTACTTTTATTATTGTTGAAAAAAATTTAATCTTACTGTTTTTATGAACGTTTGTTACATTTCCTTACATACCTACATGCATACATAAAAATATCGCATTTCCAAGTTGAGGCCGGTATTTCAGATTATAGTTAACTTTTTGGTTTAGTAACCTTCAGTTATTTTAACTACAAAGTTAACTATTAGTTTAATTTGTACTTGTTTTTTATTATTTAGTTAAGTTACTATAAGTTAACTAAACACTGCACTATATTCGCAGCAATGAATGTTGTGTATATATCTGAACGAATAATACGAACGAAATCAATTAGACAGCATAACCTCAAAAGTGTTTATAAGTGATAATAAGTAATAAGTGATACTGATAAATATAAAAATAAACGGGCAGCTAATTTTACGAAAGAAGGACTTCTTGTTGCCCTTGTCGATGATCATATCTGCAAAAAATAAAACATTGTCATACCAATTATTAAATTATGTGCCTATATTACCTGTTTGAAGGATATCGCAGTACGTCCTCAACTTCTATCAACCTTATAACAGTTCTTTTTGAAAGGCGAAAACGCTGAAAAAATTCTTTGTCGTCCCATAATTCAAAATGATTTATTTTTTGTTTTATAATTTTTCTTTTTCTAATTCGCATTTCTTCATCGTCACTATATATATTTACATCAAAATCATCCATGACATGAGAAAAGAGAAATGCAATTTTCACTTTTGTAATTTTAGGTTATAATTTTGTTAACTAATAGTTATCTCATACATTTGTGTTGGTTAGGGAAACTAGTAGTTAACTAAATGAATCTAAAACTAAAAACACATGCTAATTTGTATTAGTTAATATTACTTTATGAGTTAACCAGTGGTTCAAATACCGGGTCTTAGTGGGTTAGCACAAACCCGAAACAATAATAACCACAAAAATAATCACTCTTTCAACAACATTTTTACTAACATGACATGATACAACAAATATTCCTCACTCTTAATAAGTGACCTTCATCAGCAGAAATTTTAAAATAAATATACTTGTATTAAAAATATCAATTCGCTCAACAAAATGCTATGTCGAATAAAGGGGCATATTCCCCGTTTTATGTAGGATGTTTCCAGTTTATACCCTGTCGGACATTTTCGTTATTTGTATTAATATTTGATTAATATAACAACAGTATCTTAAAATTCATTATAACGAATTAAAAATATGACATCTATTATGGGACAGTAATGCATAAGTGTGGTAACTATTACGGGACAGAGCTAGTAATAAATATTTTAACTTACTTGGAACTCCACAGCAATTCCCCGGAATATGGCCAAATCTTGGGATACGCAGTGGGGAAATCCAACGAGGGTCACAGTCGAATACTCGTATGTCCTCCTTTATTTCTTCTATTTTCGGGTATGAATTTCTAATGATGCAGGTCCTAATATGTTATTGGTAGTGACTTCGGATGGTCAGTTGAACGAACTACATCTATTCAGTTTGGAACAACCGTTGGTTGATTTTGCCATTCTATATATTTTTTTAAATTGTCAGTTATATACAATTTTAAGTAACCAGATTAATATTCTCGTTTATTATTAACTCGCGAAAAATATTGAAAATGCTACAAATTTGTGCGAACAAATTTCATACATTCCATTAGGCCTGTTTGAATTTGGGGATCATTCGTTTTTTTTTTAAATATTTCCTTGAATGAATAAATGTGTGGGGAGACGATTTAAACACAAAATAAATTGTTTTGTATTTCAATTTTTAAATGATAATTTGTTTGATATAATTTTACAGGATTTTGTTCTTCGGGTTTTAATAAGTTACATGAAAAACAAAACACTCAGTTGCTTGGTGTTTTTTTTTTTTGTAAAATGTATAACAGTTTTAATGCAACAGTTTCTTATTGATAACTTTTTAATTTGTTAGTCGTATTAACTGCAAAGAATTTCATTGTGCATTTCTTCACATGTTTTTTATTTGGACTTGTTAGTCTCTTCAGATTTTGTTTTCATTGGATGATTGTGAATTTTCCATTTTTCAAGTTCAATATTCTGGCGTTTATATCCAGACTTTGTTCCTTTTTTTGCACTGAGGGATTTTGATGGATTTCGGCCCTGAATATACCTTCCGACCATAAAACCAGATTGCCAAACGTTGTTCTTCTTTGTTGCAAGGAGAAAACGGCTACCCTGATTAAAATTATCATAATTTATTTGTTTAAAAAATAAATCTGTATACATCATATACATATAAATAAGAATAAGAAAACATTCGTAATATATGAAAAAAAAAGAATTTCTTGTAAGGATGATATTCGCATCGGATGTAAAATATTTAAAATTGAAGACGGATTTGATAACAAAGAAAGATAATTATATATTTTAGTCGGCATTTAATATGTATTTTTGCAAACTTGAATGGTAATGTAAAAATAATACTGCATATAATGTTTCACATATTTTGTGTTTTGTATTCATAAATTTATACATACCAAATATATTTGTTTTAAATTGTAAATTCAGTTTAAAGTTTATATAAAAATTATATTGTAATGTGTATATTTTTAACAGAAACTTTAGAATGTTTCAATAACCTTTTAATTATTTTATTATGAAAAAATTACAAAATGAAGTTTTAAAAATAACTTGTGTTTGTTAATGAATTTTCTTTTATTTTCTGTTAATTTTTCGTATAAAAAATCCTCTGCGAGTATGATCTATGTTCAGATTCAGTGAAAAAATCATAATTATAGTTGCGTAATGATTCGGGTTGGCTAAGAAATTTATTATTACTAGTATACACTTACACTATGTACTTGTATATTTTGAATTGTAAAATTTGAATTAATATCTAGACATCTAGATACAATAATTTGTCAAGATGATCATTGTTCGGACCTCTCATGTCATCTGGCGATATCAAGCATTAATGCATCGCGCACACCACGCGCAACTACTTTATTTTCTTCATCTTGCTTTGGCGATTTTTTCACAAGACTCGTGTACTCATTCGCTATAGATCGTTCGAAGTCATTTAGTTCGCATTCTATTTTTTCGCTTGCACAATCATTTTTAGTTATTGCTGCACTTACATTTTTATTCCAATTTATCTTTACGGTACAGTGTACAACTAGTGCATTTTTATTTAATACAGTACAAATAACACACGTTTCCGTCAGACACAATGTAAGCGGATGTGTTGTGAAAAGCTGGTATTTATAAAGTTCCTTAGTAACTGTTCGTACGAAAGTACTGTAAAACATTCGCCAGTGTGCAATAATATTTTTGAAAATTCCATTGTTTAAAAGAGTATTATTAAATAGTATGTATCCTAAAATATTGAAAATATGAAATAATGTTTTTCGTAATATTTTTGTTCCAGAACTACTTTATTTATACTATTTATTAATATTTACCTTAATCACAATTTCGTTTTTATTATAAATGGTGATTCTCTTGTAACTAGAATAATATGAACTCTTCTGAATACTTGAAAAACTATCAAATATAAAATATGCTGTTTACGAAGCTCTTGAGCTCGTGAGATGAGGCTTGCCGACACATACATATATTGCCATTACTGAAATCTACGAATAAAAGCTGACCCAAAAATGGGTAATAATTTCTGATATACTTATTTATTAATTATTTGCCTTAATAATGGTTTTGTTTTGCTGCTGAAAATTGTCAAATATTTTTATGAATTAATAAAAAAGAATGTCTCAACAGAGAAAAAAGTATAAAACACATTACAGAAGGCAATTCAAGCAGTCGCCGTTGCAGGCTCGTGAGTAAATTTGTAACTCGTGCTAGATACATTAGCTAAATACTGAAATAAATCTAAATGACAAATTAGTGTTTCAAAACTAAATAAATTTTTGATGACAATATTAAATACGAATTTGTATTAAACAGAAACATTAAATAGTGGAAAGTAAAGTGCTGGTCACATCAGACTTTTATTTATATTATTTAAAAAATGTTGTGACCTATAATTGCCTTTTTCATATCCAATGTGGATTTTTTAACAGTGTTTACTTTGATGTTTTGGTTACTTATCTTCCCTACATTTGGTTTAAATTTGTTTAATTTGTATGCACTTTACCCAATCGTTTGATGATATATTTTTATTAAAGAATTAAGTATTTCAAAATAAATGAATTTTAACTAACATTTGCTCTTTTGTTTTTGAGTCGTCGATTGTATTTGAATTTAAGCACTGTGTGAAGTCGCCATTTAATACTATAATTTTTCCACTAAATGGTAATGCATGCTTTAGGATCATTGTGACAATTTTGTTTTATATTTAGTATTATTCTTTAGTTCCAAAATCGCTATATTTCTAAATTTATAAATAACATTAGGAAGTTACATCTGCCAGTTATTCCTTTTCTAATGAAATATTTAAAACAGTCTGACAGTATTGAAACAATATCCAATTTTATTTCAACTTTGTCGGTATATTTTGTTTTGAAGGAAATTTCTTAAACAAGGTCTTAATAGACTTCTTCGGTATATGTAATGTACTGTTTGAAGTCATAATCTAATACTATAACTTGTTCACTAAATTGTAATTCATTGTTCGGTAAATAAATATTTTAAAATTAAATCTATTCCAATAAAAGTATATTTTGTTATCATTGTTACAATATCATTTATAACATCGTTCTTTGGTGCTAAAATGGTTCTATTTGAAAAAAAAATATATATAAATTGCATTGGTTGCTATTTTATTTATACTAGAATTTTGGCATTTATGTTACTTTGTAACTATAGTTACAACTTGAAGATAATTTTCTATTGTTAATAATTAATCCGAAAATCTTACAAGTAAAAATCTGTCATTTTTATAGTTTCATAATAATTTAGTTATATTAATACAATTTGAGTGAGTCAGTTTGGTTAGGCTTAAAATTACCTAAAAGGAACAATTCCTTTAGTAGTTTATACTAAGTAAAATATTATTTATTTGATAACTTACGTTCTGAGTCTGAGGATGAACAAGAAATTGCTCTCAAATGATTATTTTCATATTTATGGTCTTTCAAATTGTATGCGGAAATTCAGAACAAGTATGAAAGCACATTGCTCCAGACCAATTGTTAAAAAAAGGTCTAAATCATTTTAAAACAAACTTGTATTTAATTGTTATTTTTTGACAATCAAATTTGTTTCAATGAAATGTTATCCTAATTTATTAATAATTTTTACATTAGGGTTCATATTTGTTCATATTTCTTAAAGAAAACTTTTTAAACTATGATCATGCATGATACAGTATTGAAGCCTTCTACAGTTTGTATAATTTACTGCACGTGTAAATAAGCACTTAGAATCACCATCTAATAGTACAACTTTTCTACTGAATGTAATGCTTACTTTGTTTTGAAGAAAAGTTCTTAAACAACTGTCATAAGTGACTCTTTCATATCGATGTTTATGTATATCTCTAAGATTTTTGTAATTTATTATAGGTAAGTACTAATCACCATGATACAACAATTTAACCCCTAAATAGTACCGCATTGTTTATTTAATATTTTAGTATTGGATCGATTGCATTGAGGGCATACATATTTGGGATCATGATGACAGTTCCGTTAATTGTTATTACATCATATTTCGTTCGTTGTAAAATGACCATCTGTAATTATGCAAATAACTGCTAGCACTATCTGTCTATAACTAATTCTAAACTCATACATAAATCACATCCAGATATATTTCGTCGTTGTTTTGAAAGTGGTAAAAATATAACAAATAAAATACCGGTTTTATATATTTACGGACCTGAATAGCTATTCATTTTGGGGACCCTACCAATTGTATCAAATCGAATGTTAACAAAAAATTACGTAGGAAGAATAATATCTCATAAAGGTTGCAACTATCAAAAAGAAGGTTTAATAAAAATATATTTGAATTGTGATTGATACCTAAATTATGAATTAAAAACATCGCCAGTAGTTTCCAGCAGCGTTGGTTCATTCAGAAGTATATACATGTCTGCCCAAAATGATTGTGAATGCTTGCCGTTGAATGAAGAGGAAAAAAAACAACTGGGAATTTCTTGAAAGCAAGTGTTTCAAACCTGTTAAAACATCACAAGAAAAAAATATTAAAAATGTATGATGTTTCTGATCCTACTGCGAGAACACTCTTCATTTGATGTACAAATTCAGGATTTACTGATCCATTTAAACATCCAATTAGAATTACTGGATTTGTTGTGAATACATTAAAAATTTGTTGAAAAAAAATCATGAATATTTATGCTTGAAAAAAGTAAGGTATAATTACACCGTGTGCATAAAGTGCCATTTTACTGAATAAATTTGACAAATTTATTGACACTGCATCAAATTTAATTTGATATATTAATTTCTAATTCTGTCCTGTATATTTATATTATATTACGAGTTTTGAATGATTTTTAAAAATAATTTCCGCTTTTAAGCAGAAGACTGTGTCTTCCTGTCAACTGCAAAGATCAATTTTACTGACTAGAACTAACAGCCAGAGTACTTGGTACGTTTTCATGAATGTATCACGAGGAATACGTTCTTATTTTATTTATATTTTATCTTAAAACTTAATTTTATTTTTGACGAAATATATATTTGTTATTGTTAAACATACGAGTATATATGTGTATTCAATAAATCTCATCTCCTAAAGAAGTTGATATTTTAAATTTATAAAATACTGGACTACAAATCAGTATTTTTTATTTATATAATTTACAACTGAACTTAATGTTTTCTCTGGCATGACTGTGTTTGCGGTCGAGATCCAATTATTGAGGTAAACTGCTTAATTTTGTAATTTCTTAAGCTAATTCTGTATTTGTTACCTGTATTTTGAACCTGACATTTCGTATACAAATATAATTTGTCTATGAAATCAATATTTGTATTGTATTGTTTATAGTGTTTTTGTAAAAAATAGTGTGACGATATTTTGTTGTGGACCGTATTTACATGCATGAAACAGATTATAAATGGGTAAAATAAAACTTTAGTACGTTATTTTAGTAGATTTTGTTTAACAAGTGACAGCCGTATATTTTTCGCTATTATGAACTCTATGTGCATTCTAACCAATAAGACGGCAGAATTTATTTATCTGTAATCTAAATAAATGCTTTATTAATTTTTAACTGAAAGAATGAGTAGGTGTGTAATATTTTTAATATCTGTTGAATTTGTATAGTTAAATTTAAAATCGTATGAGGTGAAACTTTGATTTAACTATCAACTTCACAACACATATGTAAAAAAATAACCCCTAACACCGCATTTGAAATTGAAGTTAGATGAAACAGAACAATATCAACGAAGTACAAAATGAAACAAAGTTTCAAACAAATAACAAAATGGTGTTATATGCGAATAAAAAAGTGTGGGGGATATTTGCATATAAAAATGAAACCATTTTATATTTTCTTGTTTTATTTGCCCATTACTTAGAAAATTTATTTTGCCGTTACGTCTGATGTATTTTCCATTTTATTTCATATGCAGCCTTTACAAATGATTAGGTTTTTATATATTTTTTTTTACTTTCAACAAGTAGACCTGAAATTGTTGAAAATTAGATTCTCCAGATTTTTTGAGATGTCGATTGTTATTAGGGAATGATTTCATTCATAAATCATAATTTTCAGCTATTTAATGTATGTACGTTTAAAAGTTTATTCATAAGAATTAGAGTTCTTTTTTTAAAGAGATTTATTGATATATTTCATTCATTTCACTTTATCCGTTTTTGGGGTAAACATAGTATTTTTGAATTAAATTTATTTAATGCAAGTTAATGAAACATTCTACGGTTGTATAAAAAGTAGTAAAAGAATTATATATTTCATTAATTAAATCTTTTTCTGCAGAGCAGGCACAAAGTAATTTTAACCAATATGGAGTAATATAAGCAATGGGGTTATTTAAATATCCACATTTAATTTTTACGACGGCCTTTCATGAATTTGGGATACTTTTGAACTTGGAACAAGAAAGGGATAAATCAAAATTTAATTGTTAATTTATTAATCTACATTAACTTTTTAATATACAATTAGTCTCATTGTCGTTACCGCAACTTAATGCGGCATTAAAAAATCTCCAGTTTATGATTTTTTTTTATCTTGGAAAAAATGAGCAAGGCCTTGGTGATCCAGAATTTGTTTTTTTTATATAATTAAAAAAACGGACGTTTCGAACACTAGTGGGTTCATCATCAGCTACAAAATTCATTTTGTGTTACAGATAAAATTATAAATGCAGAACATATTAAAATAGAAAAAAATGTGTAATCACTCACCATATTACAAAATATGTAAAAAGTAGTTATTGTTTAATAACAATTTGTCAAAAAAATTTCAGTTAAAAAATGAAAATATTTTTTTTACTTAATTTATGGATAAATTGGTACTAAACCTTAATAAATGTTTTTTGGTAGTTGTCAAAATGATAAATTTATTTTGAGAATTTTGAAATTGTGAACAATATATGTGCAAGCTAATTTTATTTTAATATTTAATTTCTAATTAAAATATTGGTGTTACCGGGCCTCAGAACTATTAATGAGAAATGATTTATATTCAATTACATTGTGTTTAACTGATTTATATTGTTTGATTATCGAACAGACTAATTTACATTTTTCCAAATGTAACACCATAAAAACTCATTGGTCAGTATATATGATAAAAAAAATTTATTGCCAGGTCAACAATTACATGTGTTATTTGATGTTTTATTACATGCACTTGATTAGGGACGGTGCTAGGTTTACACTCCCTTGTCTCTTGTTATAAATGTTATTTTATTTACTTTTTCTATGATTATATTTAATTTAATTTTAATATTATTCTAGCTTGTCTTCAATTTCGAAGAGGAGATATTTGGTAGTTTTCTTTTTAGTCATGTGCTTGTGCTTTTTTGGCGCTCTTGCATGTTAATGTGTTGAATATTTTTTTTGCTATTTTCTTGATGTGTTCTTTTATTGTTAAATTCTTTGTGGAGTTGTGCATTTCTTGTGAATCAAGGTGCGTTTAGTGCTATACGAATGATTTAATTTTGCTGTTTTTGATTTTTTTTATGCTTCTCCCCTGGGCATGCTATAAAATCTTGAAATTATCACAGAAATATTGATTATTTGCCACAAAAGTGAGGTTTGTTTTGAAGACAAAATATGTGTACAGATTTTTACTCTTTATGAAATCAAATAGTTTTAAAATGTTTTATATTGCTCAGAACTTTAAGGGCGTGCATGGTACTTAACAAGCGAGTGATAACGGATAACAAGGTCGCTTCTCTCGCTCTAGATTTTCTAATAAAGAATAAAATATACTACGTAGTTTGTGACATATTCATTGATATTTTTATTTTGTTTTTCTTGCAATTTACTGTTGTCAATTAAGAAATTAAAATCATTGTTGCTAGAGCACCTCTATTCTGATATAAGGTCGAAAATCTTGTCAGTTGGAGGACAAATGGCCGACTTCTTCTTAAGTGACAGTTGTGTATAATGCGGTAGAGTTGTATTTGAGTGTTTTGGTGAGGTTTATTGTTTTCTTTCGTGGTATATAATTTGAATTAATACTGGACTTTATGTAAGTGTGTCTAGTACTCGTATCCATAACGTAGTTTTTGCGATTTAAATGTTCGAAAATGTTTGGCTAATGTGTTTTAAATTAAAACTTCATGTTTTTTGTTGTTTAGATTCTATAGAATATTTTTTGAAATGGTTGGCTGTTATGCTGTTTGCTGTTCGAATAGAGGAGAACAAGGGTTTTCGATTAAACTATGTCCGGATTAAAGAGGTCGTACTGTAATTTGAGACAGTTGTATTTAAACATTTCTCTTCATAGTGAATTTTGTAACTTCTCTTTGATTGTTATTTATTTGTTTTTCAAATGTTTGTTACCCTTAAAGTTTATTACAAAATTTTATCTATTATTCTTTTCGATGTTATTAACTTTTGTTCATAATTTATTGACACAATTTTGAAAAGGAAATTTATATTTGGATGCAGAAATGTGACAGTACACTGATTGTATTTCAAATGAAACATTATTTTTTCTATATTATGAATACAGTTGTAATTATTTTACCATATACGAGTAGTACATTTTGGTATGATGAATTATTGTAGGGAATGTTATCTTCTTAATTTTGTACAGTAATAGTCAAAATGAATATTTGTTCATTGTCATTGGTTGTAATAAAAAGGTTTCTTAGGCACTTAATTTTTTCAGTAATTTTTTTCATGTGCTTATAACAATTTTTATTGTTATGTGCTTGAATATGTTTCGCATTTTGAAACATCAATTCATTTGTAATAATTTTTTAATATTTTGTTTTGAGGTGTTGCTTTTTTTTTCATTTTCTGATATATACACAAGCAACACTGACCGACGGTCGATCAAAAAAATGACGTTGATTTTCGGTGAATTAATTTTATTATGAAATAGGTCTATTTAGACTTTGATTTTACGTCGCCATGGCGTCAATGTGACGACTTAGGTAGTCATAATTAAGACTATTTAAATCACATTCAAACGAGTAATTTGAGAACTTTTAAATATATTAAAAATTCATAAAAAAATATTTGTAGGTACTTATTATTGAAAACATAAATTATAATTACTCGGAGATATATTATTTTTATTTAATATAATTTTTTCTCAAAACAAAAATATAAAACATTTTTTAAAATTCGAAAAAGCTTAATATAATTCATATTTAATATGGTTCGATAGGTCAGTCATCGTCACCGAAATCTGCGACTAGAAGCAGATTCACACAATCAGAAATGGGTAAGCCGTTATGATATTTGTTTTATTTCTTTAAAATATTTACCTGTATGTATACATATTTAATTACGAACATTAAACTTGTACATCATATTTACGTATATTATTATTATTTATTTATCGTAATTTTAATTAGGTACTGAATGATTAATATAAGTTACCTATGTGTTTTTATATATTTTCAAATTTATTTTAATTTTCGCTAAACTAAATCAATGAAATTATGAAATAATTATCCGAATAGATTCATATTTTGAAATATCGATGAAAAGTAGTATTTAAATACCAATAAAACACGGATTTAATCAACGTTTACTGAATATATTTTGACAACTCAAATTATTGTATTCACACAGACTATTTTCATTTCATTCAAATAATATTTTCTTAATAACAAAGTCTGTTTTCATTGAATACAAACAACTACTTAACCTTTTTTTTTTCGTATAAATATTATACAGAATAACGTGTTATGTAATTATTCTTACATATTTTCCTTCATTATTTCTAATATTATGATTTGAGGTTAATAATATGTATAATTACAAGTTTTGTAGAACAATTTATTATCTATTTACTAAATATTTTTGTCGTAGGTGCATCTGTTTATAAATTTATGTGGAACTGTGCTTTCAAAATATGCTCTACAGTTTATAATTTTTGGATAGCTAACGATATAGTGTGCATTTATTCAATTAAGTATAAAATGTATAAGGAAATATATATATATAATTTCGATAGATTTCCAAATCCTGGATCTGAATTTTGTTTGCGATAGTATTCAGTTGTGCACAGTTATAAATATGAAAAGTGGCGAGAATTAAATTGTAAAAGAAAAATGCTTTTGAAGCAATGCATGTTTGAATATTACCGTATAAACATTTTTCCTCTTTAATTTATATTTGTACTCCTAGGATGACTATTTTAAGTCGCTTTTATAGAATTTTATTATTAATTTTATAATTACTCCTGAATAGCCAAGACTATATTTTCCTTAAAGTGGTGCTTTATGTTCATAATATGATAATTTTTTGTGGTAATATCCAGTTTTTTTAAAACGATTACCTATTGTAATATTTAACAATTTTTAATTTAATAATAATTATTTATTTCCTGAGACTATAATACATTGGCGTAGGAATAGTCGTACATAATACAAATAATACTACATAGGTAAAACAAAAAAAAAAAAAATGTTGAGAGATAGAATCATCAGTGGTATAGAAACTTTTATTTGTTAAATAAATATACTTTAAGTTAACTTTTGAACCTTTTTATTATTGTTTATATCCTGCGGAAGTTTATTATAAAATTTGAAGATGATTATTTTTTTATTTATTTAAATTTATGTTAAGAAGTATTTTATCCACATGAAAATCCCAATTTAAATTCTCATGTAGATGAAGCCCCAGGACTTTTATTGTAATAACTTTCTGCAACGAGCGGGTATTACAACAAATTAGTATACTGGCAGATCGTTTAACATTAGAAAATTTTATAGTCAATGACATCTACATTTTGGGTCAAATTTAGATTTGCAAACCAGATGGATAAACTACCGACAATATTAGAAATGTCAGAGGGGGTTTCGTTTTTGATGCTCTATGGAATAATTATACTAATATCAGCGTAAGCAGAAAATTTTGTTGATTACATTGGACCTAAAATAGATCCTTGTGGTACACCAAATAATATAGGGAGATCTGAATTACAATACTTATAACATACTAATTGTTTTCGATTTTCTAATCATTATTTTAACCAGTTTGCACATGTTCCTCTCAATTCACTACTGTTACAGATATCAATTAATAACTCGCAATTCACACAGTCAAAAGCTTTCGACAAGTCTAAACAGATTCCATTTTGATTTTATTGGGATTTCTAGTACGCATCTTTTTTGTCAATTAATTTTATTTATTTATTATTATCGAGAGGTGGTTCATCTTTGTCCCTGTACTGCGACCTTTCTGGTTTATTGTACCCTCCGTGTTTTACTTCTATTCTAGAAGTCCTGTTTGTTTCGTGAACGCCAGGATTTTCTTTAGACCGATGTCCTTTAGTGTCTCAGTATGCAATTTCTTTGCTCCTAAAAGACTGTCTGCTTGCCATAAATGCTTCGCAGTGACATATTAAATGTTGAGGAGTTTCATCCTCTTCTCCACATCCTCTGCATGTTGGTTCTTGTTTAAGGCCCAATCTGTGCAAATGTTTGTTTAATTGGCGGTATCCTGTTACCAGTCCTGTTATTAATCTAACATCTTGCTTGCTCATTAAGAGTAAGTTGTCAGTTCTTTTCTTGTATGGCTCATTCAGGTAAGAGCTTGGAGTGTCTCTGGCCTGATATGGGCTGTCCAGTGCCGTTTGTGCCATTGCAACAAAGTATTAATTTCCTGCTGAACTGTTTCCGCAGTTATTCCGTATGCAGGTTCGGGTCCTATAAAAGGTATATTTGTCCCGTCTTTTGCAAGACGGTCGGCTACCCGGTTTCCTTCGATATCTGAGTGCCCGGGTATCCATATCAGTCTTAGTTTGTTACTCGCTCCTAAGGCATTCAATCTGTGGATGCAGTCCAGAATTAATCCTGAGCCTACCTCACACGAGTTTAAAGCTTTGAGTGCGGCTTGGCTGTCGTCAATTATATTGGTATACTTTGCGATTATTTGAAATTTTTTGATGATATCCAGATCCATGGTTATATCTTTTCACGTATTTTTAATAATTCTATTGATATCCTGGTTCATTCTGTTATTTATTTTCATTAAGTTTTTTGGTGAAGCTCACTGTCTTCTTCACAATGAATTAACCATAGTTGTATTTTGCAAGTTTCTTTTATCTGTAATAAGTAATTTGGAGATTTGAAAAGTTTATTTCAAATCATATTATTTAAGAACCTCAATATCTGTTTTACATTGATTGTCAATTGTTATGTTTTGCAGGATTTATTTATTAGCAACCAATTTTTTGGCGAAGCTCCATATTTCCTAGTTTCTTCTATTTGCAATCAATTTGTGATAAATATTTTTTTCACAATTATCTCCCATTGTAATATTTTGCATTTCTTCATTTATTTGTAACCAGTTTATTGGTGTGTTGCATTTTCGTATAACTATAGCGTTATCTTTTAGCTTATTTGCTTAACTAATTATGAGCACCTGGCGTATTATTTAGCAATTTTTCATTTTTGGAGTCAATTATTTGGTGTTTTGTTTTGTTTGTTTAATAATAAATTACATATGCGAATTTTGTGTAATACTTTTTTGTATATTTTAATGTATATTAGTGTTTGACACACTTTCAAATTAAATATCTGTAGTAGGAAAATATATATATATATATATATATATATATATATATATATATATATATATATATATATATATATATATTTTAAATAGTTATGATGCATTATTCATTACTATTAACGTTTAGTTAATTTTATTATTTATGGATCTCTAACATTTTAAATGTGAAGTTATGTTTACAATTGCTTATTCATGGTAAAGTTTAAAAATCAAAAAGTTCTTTGAATGATGCTTGTTAATAATGAACGAATTAAATTTTTACATTTTTATTTTTAAAAGAACTAAACCTTCATGTTTTTATTTTGGATTATCCTTGTTTAGTACTATGAATTAGATCTAACTTGTTCTTGTTGATTTAGCATTAGATTGTTTTAACAAATTAATGGGTAGTTAGTGATAATTCTTGATTTTTTATTAAAATAATCTTTAGATAATGCTCACTGTTAATAACAAACGAATTGAATTCTCATGATTATACTTTAATAATTAAGTTCTCTCGTTTTTATATTGGATTATCTTTGTGCTATGAATCAAATCTAATTTGATTTAGCATTAGATTTGGTATTTTATAACAATAGAACGTGATTTACTTTAATGATTTTATAACTAGTTATTTGTATTACACTTGAAAATTCAAATCCTGTATGGATAACAATGAATATTCTTCATCATGTACAATTTATCTTCAGCTGCGTTTTAACGGAAGTGCGAGTTCTGCCTCTACATCAGTCTGTCCTGCTCCTTTTTTTATCATTTTGTAATTCTTTTCCTCCTTGATTTCTGTTAACATTCTCAATTTCTATCGTCTGTTTTTATATTTCCATGAATATTTCTTGAATTTCTAAAAACAATATATAAAAATTATTCATTATAGCAAATTAAAAATATTTTCTAAGTAGTTAAAAGGGAATACCTAATGTTCTTTTAAAAATGACGTTTTTGAGTTCATTATTAAACTATTATGTTTATTATAATTTTCATTACATTTTTCATATTGCAATTTTGCATTTTTTCGTATTTTTGTGATATTTTGTTTAACATATTTTTTTCTGTGAAACATGCTTCGGTTTTTAACATTTAGAAATCAAATTTCTATAATTATAACAATATGATTAATAGGTTTGTATCAATTTAAGAGTAGACTATGGCTTACATTTGACGACCACGACGAACAAAGTTGACGGACAAAATATTTGTAATGAACATATAATTTCATTATTCCTTGGTATAATTTTTACAGATTTTATAAATATTTAATGTTTTAACCAAGTTATGAAAATTGATGAGTGATTACAAAAAATATTATCTTCATGGGATGATTATAAAACTGTTGGCGAACCGATGTAAACGCCACATCATGATTTAATTGGTTGGCCACGCCTTTTCGGGATTTTCATTTTTTGAACAGACCCGGGGGGGGGTCTCTTGCCACGTTCTAAAATAAAATGTGTACTTATATATTTTTTAAAATGTTAAATGATACTGTATTTGTTTGATCGAACAATAAAATACAAAAGCTACGCATAATAAGATTCTAAAGTTGAATTTCATAACAGAACTTGCAAGCTATACACAACATGAAACGTCACTGCACCAAGAAAAAAAAACACTGGCATTTCTGGACATTCTTCAACAAATTTTGCCGAATGTATTGATGACTACAGGTAAATTAACAAATTTGCCATTATGAGAAGCGTTTATTCGTTGTCCCCGGCCTTAAAGTTTTATATTTTAGAAGTAATGAGATCCACTCTACCTTAGTAACTGCAAATTGTCGGCTCCCATTATACAATTATCTTGACATACTATATTAATAATGATTTTGTTATATAAATATAATACAGACTTCTTGCGTGCCTCAAATAAGCGCTCATGCGGGAAGAGTGTCTTCCCGCACTAAATGTGTTAATAACTATTGCACGTTTCCTCTTGCCTCTTATATGATAAAGTATACACGATAAAGACTATATATTCTTCATTTGCTTATAAATCACTACATTTAGAGTGATTTATTGAAAAAAGAATAAGGAAAGTATATGGTTTAAAAATACAGGTAATATAAAAAAAAAACTAGGTCTCTACGATAGAGACATCTAGCCCACTTTATTCCGATTTCTTTGGAGTTCATCATTAAGCTATCCTAATTTTTATTTTGTTGAACAATATTTGATTGTCTTCTTTACAAATGATTTTTGGTTATTCGTCGATTGACTATCCATATATTCTGATTTCTTTGCATACTGTTGCTGTGTAAATCAGCAATAATTTTCTAACAAAGATAAATGTTATTTGTACTAAGTTGCTTCCAGGGAGATATGATTTTTCAACCATCGTTTACAGCTTATTTTGATGTTTACAATTCAACCTAAATATTTCCTAATTTTTATTATTTTGTTGAACAATATTCGATTATGTTCCCAACAATTAAATTTTGTTTACTCAAGGATTAACTAATCTGTGCTGGAACCATGCCATATTGTAATTGGTATTGACTTAATATATTAAACGACCAAATCATAGTCAATTGCTATTTTGTTCTAAACCGTATTGATAATAAATAATTGATAAATGATTCGGATATCTTCGGTTTGGTTTGATAAATCTACGTACAATTAAAAAACGTTGTGTAGACACGCCTGCGCATACAATAATTTGAATAAAAACGGAAAACTACTATTATTCGAGACTAATAATTCGTAGAATAATGAGAATTCAAAGTAATCAATTTACTTTAGCTGATAATTTTATTCATCAGCTTTTGCCATATATGTCAAATTCAAATCATCCAATATCTATTACACCTGAATTAAACATATTTGCCGCAGTAAGTTTTTATCCTACTGATATTTATCAAAAATTAATTGGACAATATATCTATGAGTCCACACTCAATGTCAACTTTCGGATGAATAAACTATAGTGTTTAGGTTGAACATGCAATCGTTTATTCATCTAAAGAAAATTATTATAGTTTTTGATTTCGTATTTTTTGTCAAAAATATATTGCACGATATGGTTAAAGTAACAACTTTATATTGTCGCTTTCTAGCAAGTCAATAATTTCTACATATCAATAAAAATAAAGCAATAGCAATATTGTGTAGTTCCAAAATATTGACATTGACAAGTGACCAAGGGAAGGGGTAAAGTGCAGTAAGGGGGACATATCAATGTCAATGTGGCGTGGTAGCACCACTGATTTGTTTGTAGACTGTTGTATGAATTTTCAACGTCACTTTTGTGCCAAATAGTTATTTGTACTTAATTTTAAGTATTTTGAGGTATGTCATCTCAGATAACATTTATATTTTATATTAAAGGTGATGTTGCAAACAAAAGATTTCCAAAATTTTATATTTTTGTTGATCAATGCGATTCTCTTCTCGAGAAGTGAATTCAGCTTATTCGAGGATTGACTAATATTTTTGTTTCTTTGTATTTTACCGTATAAATTGACACGATAATGTTGACAAGGATGAAAGCTATATCTTCTGGAGTTAAAGTTTTTTCATTGGAGAAAAGTGCGAGTTCTGAGTGGATGTTTACATTTAATTTTGATTGATTGACAGCGGGAGAAAAGTATTTCCTGATTATTATAGTTCTGTTGTGCGACATTTGATTTTCTGTACAAATTTTGTTTATTCGAAGACTAATAATATTCTGATTTCTTTGTACACTGTTACCATATAATTCGACAACGCTAATGTACATAATAAGTAATATTTGTACATCATTTAATTTTTTTTGCATGAAACAGTCTCGCTCCTGCCAGAAACGCAGGAATTTGGGCAAAGAAGAATATTAAATTTAAATTTGACGGAATTGTCTTTTTTAAAGCAAGGTAATTTTTATATTTTTATTAAATCATCATGGGATTATTCTTTCTAAAAGTGAATTCTATTTTTTATGGATTATCTAATAATATTTTTATTTCTTTGTATATAATTCCAACAATAATGCTGAAGCTGATGAAAGTTAATTGCCACACTTTTATTTTGAACATTTGGAGTACGATTTGCGATACTTCTGTTTAACAGTATTTGATTGTTTTCTCGACAAATGAATTTTTTATTTGACTAATAATATTCCGATATCTTTGTACTCTTGTTACAATATAAATCGACAATGTTGTGACAAATATAAAAGCTATTTCTACTTTAAGTTTCATTAGAGGGGTGTTTTCGGAGCTAACGTTCACATATAATTTTAGCGGTGCAACCAAAATATTTCTTGATTTTCGTACATTTGTTGAACAGTTTGATTGTGAATTCTGTTTATGCGTTGATTGACCAATAATTTAATGATTTATTTAGGTAGACTTTTACCGTATGAATCGATAATAATTTTGAAGGATGAAAGTAATTTCTTGAAGGATTCAATGTTTGTGGTTTGAGTATTTTCAGCTGTAAAAAGTGTTTACATTTAAATTTTTGATTAAGGGCCGGTATTTTCACTTGCGAATAAAGGTTTAGATAAATTTATCCTTCGGATAAATATTTTTGTCGTCTTTTCACTTGCAAATAAATTTATTCGAAAGAATAACATCTGTTATTCGCGAGATAAATTATTCGGTACTTGGGTAGCGAATAACCGTTTATTCGTAAGTTAATTACATTTCCACATAGTGCAGATTTATTAACAAAATGGATATATTAAATATTATGATGATATTTTCAACTATGAATTAATAAATAACGTGAGAAATCGACCACACACCATCAGACAGCAACATAACCACATAAATGAAATAATTTTTGACAGGTTCCGATTATGAAAACAATTTAGGATCACATATTTGAAGATCGCATTTGATCTCAACCAGTAAATAGGTAAATCATTATAAAGATCCTGTCATTTGACGCTGGCAACACATTTTCGAATTTTGGATACTTTTGTCGAATACATTGACAAACATTTACTTTAAACTGAAACAAATATACAAAAAGTACAAGAACAATTTTACAATATACATATCCCGCTTACCGCATATGAGTGCTGAATTAGATGGTACACTTGTTAAATTACAGTCTCCCGGGGTTAAAAATGCATAATATAGATCACATTGACATTAAAGATGTCAAACAAAATTTTGACAACTACGGATTCAAAAGTAGTTGGCACATTTCATCCTTGTCTGCTTAACGTGGCTACGCCAAACTCCATCCTTCTCTACTGACACAAATTCACTCTGCAAGGCTACCAATTCACGAACGTTAAAGCTATTCGACAGATAGCTATTTGTTTGTGTAAAATGTGTGAAAAGACGCAATGGAATTATCCGTTGGATAAATATATAGAATAAATTTATTTAACGAATACTTATCCGAAACTTTATTCGGAAGTGAAAATACCGGGCCTAAATAACACTGCTACCAAAATATTTCCTAATTTTTATTCTTTTGTTAGACAATATTTGAATGTCTTCTCAGGTGAATTTTGTTTTGGTTATTTGACCAAAGAATATCAACTTATTACAGAACAAGAAGCGACACTTCGGTCGGCGCCTTTGATGTTTACGTTCCATTTTTGGTGACCTTGAAGAGCTGTGACCATTTTGCAAGGATACAACACAAATGAGAAATTGAAATAGAAAAAAATTATACAAGGAATATAAGGCAACTTATGTTAAGGATAAGAAAAGTAAATTTGACAGAAAAAGAATCTGTTTTGCGTGTGGTCGTTGTCTTTCAAATTTTTTAAAAACATTTTGTTTTCAAAATATTTGGTACACTCTTAAATTTTCGTAAAAATATTTTGTCTTCATCGGATATAGTTTTAGCCATTCCGTACATCTACATCAAATTTAATATTAAATAATTAGCAAATAAAACAATAAAGAATCGTACCTATCCCTATCGCCATTAGGAAATTAAAGGAACTACCTTATTACGACCATCGCTTCTTGTATTTTTAACATCACATTCACGCCTTTTCTTCATTACTTGTATATGAGCAAAGAATATCTTATTCTTTGATATAAACATGCAAAACTTAACTGGAGTTAGGTTACGAGATACGTGTTACCATGAGTTAGGTTAGGTTTAAGTGTATGTGTTAATATAAGATAAGTTTCTTTTTACCGTACAATCAATCCATAAATATTAAAACTAATAGAAAATTGGAAATGAAAAATTGTTTTTATTAAAAAATTATTCATTTATTTATTCTTGCTTGCACGTCTGCACATTTTATTAAATTCAAATCTTGTTTGATATTCCTAGTGTTATTGCAAAGGCAAGGACCTGGCAAAGTTATTTCTTCAAAATTAATAAGATTAAACATTTAAAAGTTAATGATACGAAAATACTGGATTATGAGCTAGTTGTCATTATTTCACTCGTCTGATATAGGGGTTCAATAAAGCAAGTTTTCGATTTTCTGTTTTAAATAAATTCTTCCAGAACATGATCTAGATGCAGGGATCTTGTAATGCTATTTTATTGTTTACAAGACCTAAAGAACTGAATCTGTCTTGACTTGATTTTTTATTCTCATTGTTGAAAAGGATCTTTCACATGAAGTTATTTGAGTTATTAAATTTTAATACTAATTTTTTTTGTTAAAATATGTATTTTTCAATTTCTGTTCTGAAATGTGTGTGATGTGATAATATTCGAATATTTTTGTTTAGCTTGTACTTTACGGCCCTGTTTTCGACGAATTAGGGATTGACACCACAAACTATAATTCACCGCCAAAAACATCGTTCGAAGGTAATAATTACGTATAATGGCAAAATCAATTATTATGTAATAACATTTTGTATTTCAGATAAAATTTTCGATTGTAATAATTGTCATTTGGCTTTTAAGTAGTCCTATATATCTTAAAAAACATACTACAAGATGCAAGGATAAAAAGTTAAAAATGATGCTTACATTTCAGTACCCTTTTTTTATCGTTTTGAGGACACAGACAACCTAATTGTACTATTTCATGAGTCCTATAAATGTAACTTATATGGTAAAGTATGCACGATAGAGATTTAGTATCGTCATAATTTGCATATAAATCACTACATTTACAGTGATATATTAAATAAAGAGAATAAGAAAAGTACACGATCTGAAAATACAGATAACAAAAAGATTAGTTCTCTACAATAGAGACAGCTAGCTGTCTTTATTCTGGTTTCTTTATATACTATAAATCTTTCCGAAGAATTTTTTCACACAACTGTTTAATAATATCGAATAATAATAATTTGTTAAATTGCTTCTCTATCGCTGTCAATTAGTTCATAGTTTATTTTACAATCTAATATTTACAAAAGGAATTAATGATATCAGTCTGTGTTGACTAGGGAGAATATACTCATAAACTACATAAATTAATTAAAATTATTTTGATATACTGTTCCTGCGGTGTTGTAGCAAAATATTGTAGTAAGCAGGTACTTGTGTGTAACATGGATGTATGTAGAATTATTAGAAGTTTGTTTTAATTTGACAGTAAAATGTTTTTGATCTCATGATTTTATATAGTACATAAACTTCTAATACCTTAAAAATATCTGAATTTGTGTATTAAATACTTAATTTTCATTGATGTTTATTAAGGAGATGATCTCTATATAGTGTTTTGTTTTGTCAATGAAATTCAAACTTCATTTGATCCTACTATATTTTTACCATCATTTTGTATAAAATTTTCAAATGACTAAAATTTATTGTTCAGATTGTGATAAATATTATATAATTCAAGTATATAGACGATTTGCTTTACTTTGTCTGCTTTCAAATATTATTTTTTTATATAAGAATATGTGAAACATGTTTTATTTTAATTTTCGTCTGATTTAGGTTGATTTTTTTTAACTGAAAAACACCACAGTCATTGGAATTGTGGAAAGTTGTGGCAAAACGTAAGCTGCTAAATTAACAACGAAAACCTTCGTGTTTATTTTAATTTATTTATACGTAACCATACATTTGCCAAAATGTTTAGAAATTTTATTTGCCAATATTTTGAACAAAATATTCATAATTCATTTGTTGAGCAGAGCAACACTATTCATACTCAACAATATAAAAATTTTAAGACATGTAATATTATTTTTATTTATTAGGTACTTATTTATTTTATAATCAGTTTGATTCAAACTTTACCCTTATCCGGATAGTTTTCAGAGCCTGACCGCATAGTCTGAGTCTATTGGACTCTATATGTTAAAATGCCATTTTGATAAGTTATAACTTTTTTTAGGTAAAAATATTATGAAATGTGTGAACATATGTCACTTGCCTTATTTGTAAGTGAATTTCTACACAGTATATATGTATTTTTTGTGCCTTACACTTGATTTCTTCATTCGTATTATTTGTTTGTATGTTATATTAAATATATTTATATAGTATATGTTAGCCCTGTTACTGGATTCTGTTGGGCAATAAAGTTTATTATTATCTTCAGATGCTGATTCAGTGTCTGAATAATTGATGTTATACGCTTCATCGTCTGACAAGCAGTCAATAATTTCTTGCAGTTCCTTGTCAGTGAGCCCTCTATTTGTAATAATCTCTGTAATATTGAAATACTAACTACAATATTTTGATCAAATTTATAATATTTACCAGAATTATGTGGAAGGTACATACCTGATAAAAATACATGTTCTTGTACACAAAAGTGAATGTACGAATAAGTTGGTTTACAATTGACTTTTAGACCAATGAATATTAAACTATTATTACCAAGTTACATGAATACACATGCGTATTTTGCGCTGAAGTAACACATTTATAATTCAGGACATGCGCATTTTGCTTTTGCATGGAAACATTACGTGTATATATATATATATATATATATATATATATATATATATATATATATATATATATATATATAATATATATATATATATAATATATATATATGAGTTCGCTGGACTCATACTTTACGGTTAGGTCAGAAAATCATTAAATTGTTTATATTTTGTAAAATAATTTTTTAATTTTTTTTTATCAATGTGGATATGTTTCAATTATGAATCTAGGAGAATTCTCAAAAGGATAATTGTTTATTATAAAAGTTGTTAAAAATAATTTAAAAGAACTTAGCCGTTGAGTCCACTGGACTCACCTTGACCGGATAAGGGTTAATAGAAGTCAATATCAAGTTTTTCGTTGAGTTAACAGAAATTTCAATTATTATTTAGTATTCATTTTTGAATATATTTAGTTACTATTGTTGGCACTAGTGTTACTAGCAGAACTAGTAATTTTAAATATTATTATTACATCAATAATACGAATATTAAATGTTTCGAACAGCCTTTTGAAATAAATAATTATATATCAAAGCATTATGTTCCCTCTACTTTTCTTATTATTTACAAAAATATTTATTGACAAAAAAATATGTTCATTAAAAAATAAACTCTACAAAAATAGGTCTAGTGATAAAATTTATATTGAGAAACCTAATTTGTATGACGAACTATAAATGATAATTCTGCCGCCGCATACAGACGACGGGACGCTTCTTTTCAAATATTTTTCAGTCCCTTACATTTGTATGAAACAGTGCCAATCCTGCCAAAAACGCAATATGGAAAATAAATATATATTTATTTGATCTAATTTCGTTCTCGTTCTTTGTCGCAAATTTGCAGGTGTTTACAAATAATCCATATTGTGGATTGTTTAGTAATAACTTCAAATGGACTGTATAAATTTAAGGGGGAGTATTACTAGACAGTGGATATGATTTAAAACGTCAACATTTGACAAATTTACTCGAAGGACCAGAGAGTTAAAGAACTAGTGATATGAGCGAGACTGGTATACAAACAGTTGCATTTAAATGAAACCAATTCTAGTACCTTATTGTCCCAACGACGAAGGTGACTGGAATGGAGCTCCTCAGCTACGCGTCGTCATCAAACAGCGGGTGGAGGAGCAGGAACACGACAGCTGATAGCCGTCTTCGAAGGGCCTCTACTAGTGCGCCGCAAGGTTCCGTACTCGCCCCTATACTTTTCATACTGTACACCAACGATATTACCACTACGTGTCAACAAGAAAACACTACACTGGTTCTTTACGCTGATGACACATCCATGGTTGTGTCGGGCCGTGATAATGTGGAATTACAACTCAAATGCGAGGCGGGTGCAGCGATTGTCTCGATGGTTCAATGACAATAATTTATACCTGAATGGGTCCAAAACAACGTTTCTACATTTTCATAATGTCCAAAAACAGATTGTCAATCATCCCATTATTCATCATAATGATATAATAATTGAAAAAACTAAAACCAAGTTTTTAGGCCTCATTTTAGATGAAACTGGCTCTTGGTTTCCCCATTGCCAGTCCGTCATTGCCACAGTGAACCGCGCATGCTACCAGTTGCGTGTCCTACAAACTTATCTTGGCCCTGCACATTTGTTGATGTTTTATCACGCTACCATCGAGTCCCATTTACGTTATGGAATCTGCCTCTGGGGCGCCACACCTGCAGCTTCCGCTGTCTTCATCTCCCAAAAACGCATCATTAGATGCCTGGCAAAAATCTCTCAATCAACTTCCTGCAGAGTCTACTTCCAAAAATACAACATACTTACCTTAACAAATTTATACATATACGAGATCTGCAAGTATATTTTCAAAAACAAGAATAATTTTAATACGAACAGTGATATTCATCAGGTTAATACTCGACATAAAGATCAATTTTATATACCCTTTGTAAAAAATAACATTAGCAAAAGAGCCCCCAATGTTCTTGGATTAAGGATCTTTAACAACTTACCAACATATATAACAAAAATTGTCAAATTTAGTAAATTTAAGAATGAACTAAAATTATATCTCACTAAAAATGTCTTCTATAATCTAGAAGAATTTTACAACACTCATTAATTGCAGTGGTCTCCTCTCCGTTCTACTCAAATATTTTATTTTATTTTATATGTTTGTTTAAATTATTGACAATTCCTATATATTGTATGTATATCCTAAGGAAATAAAGAATTATTATAGTGGAGACGTTCACAGCAGGTCACTTTGCCTACTGTCCCTTGAAGATCCAAACTTGGGGAAGCAACTCCACCAAGGGGGGCTGACTCGACGACCAATACTTGTCGCTCTTGATAGAATTACCTCGAAGCACTTGCACTAACACAACGCTTACGAAAGGTAGCGTATAACCAAGCTCACCTCGCTGCACACTAGGAAGAGCTATAATGCTAAGCTCTTCATGATAATATAAGATAAAAATAACGGGCAGACCTCTCGGCTACCACGTCTTGCAAAAATATAGGTTTAGTTACATTGTATAAATAAAATAAACTTGTAGTGGGGCTCACGAAGTCTATTAGAAGGCAACCAACTCGTTACCTCTAGTTGTGTTTACAAAATAGTTTAGACATTTTTAACAACATAACAAAAAATGTGACAATAAGAATGGCGGTCTAGATTTAGCTTCATTCAAAGCTACCTTTGTATACCACCCTTTGTGAAAACGCGTAAACATGGATGTTTCATGATATTGATGAACAATTTTTTATTGCTGTCTTCTACACATGTTAGAGATTCAAAAGTGGACACAAATTCATATGCATTTTGATTAGCTCTTCATTAGTATCACTCACTTCGTTTTTTGACGTTACCAGTTATGTCAGTTCAAATTCAATTATCGCATGTCGTGATCGTGACTGGATATTTTATCATGGTTTTGTTTACAATATAATTTTTTTTGAATTTCTCATCAAATTACAATTTATTTAGAGATTCATAAGCGATTTTGCTTTTTCGCAAGCATCACATATTGACTTATCAGGTAGAGTAGTGTGTCGGTTCAAGAATTTTTTTGTTGCGTATTTGTATGAAAGAGTGTCGATTTTTCCAGAAATGCTGAAATTTGTATAAGGAAGAATATTAAATAAATATTAATTTATATCAAAAAATTTGTCTTTTTGCAAATAATCCGTGTAGTGGAACATTGGGTAAACATATTATACTTGTTAATTTTAATCTCCATATTTGGATATTGTGAAACAAATTAAAAATGTTTAGAGATTCTTAAATGATGTTGCTTTGTCATAAATGTCACACTTTGAACATTGAGTGGGACTTTGGTAAGGAAGAAGTTTAAATTAATATATTTGTCGAATTTCGTGCCATTCTTCTGAAAAAACTATTCATGTTGCTGTTAGTTTTTGTTCTGTTGTTCACTGAACTTTTTTTTTATCGATTTTGATAATTTATATATTTATCTTCGTATTTTATATTTCGTATTTTTTATAAATTTTATAATTTAAATGTGTATTGGTTCTTCGCTACATATTAAAAATAATTGTTTTGATATATAAATGTACGTGTGAACAAAAATGCAGATTGGCACACTTCGAAATTGGTAATGGGCCTTGATGATGATTATATATGCACTTCATATAAATAGTAAAAACTATTCTGAAGTTAATTTTCATGTTTTTTCCCTTTTGAATAAGTTACAAGAGTGTTCCTCAAAGTTGAAAAATAAAGTTTTGAAAATTAAACATTAAGCAAACATTCATTATATTTTATTCTAATTTGAAGTTGAGAAATATTATTTTAGGCATTATAGATTATAGTTGTTACTGATTATTAGGAAGATAAATGAATAATAAATAATTGAAAGAGCACTACTACCTATTTTAATATTTCTTGTCTACCTAAAACTCTGTAGCTTATCAAAAAAATGTGAGATGTCAGTAAAATTAACACAAAGGTAAGATAAATTAAAAAATAAGTTTCGTATACACTATTGAAATTTATCTCATAAATTTGAATATATGAAACATTTGAAATTTTTGTTTGTCAGTTATCATTATATTGATGAATGTTAATATTATTGTACTTATATCTATATTTTTTTTCTGATTAATTTAATTCATATTACGTCAAAATTAATATTTTTAGATAAATTATAAAATAAGTTTCGTGTACACTATTGAAATTTATCATAAATTTGAATATTTGAAACATTTGAAATTTTTGTTTATAAGTCATCATTATATTGATGAATGTTAATATTATTGTACTTATATATTTACAATTTTTTCTGATTAATTTAATTCATATTACGTCACAATTAATATTTTTACGGTGTTCTCATTTATAATGAGAGGTGTTTCAAACCCAACGTAACAAAATTCGAGTGGGTTCTTGGCAACATTGCCATTATGAAAATATTAAAATATAATTGTTACAGTTTGGGGTTTACTCCGAAACTGTCGATTTATACTAATGCATCATTGTTCTAGTATTTTTACAAGATGATTTTCTTTCTGTCGGAGTTTAAAAATTCAATTTTTTATTGATGTGCGTGCAAGGACTTTGCAATATTTATGTTTAAAATTTTGAAATGGTATATTTATAACACTAATAAACCTCATCCTTGTATGTAATTTTAATTTTGAAGTTATAATTACTGTCATTTGTCTAAGAAATTAACAAGCAAATATTCATTGTGTTTTATTGAATACTTTCAATAGTTTAATATCGTTTTAATAATAACTGTTTTTAATACATTTTTTCCCTTCGAAGTACATAATGGTGGTCAAACCTTTGACGCCATAGTCGTATGCGATAAACAAGCCTAATTGTAGGTAATCAGAATTTTTTAGTCGTTTTTTGTTTTATTTCATCAAGCTTTCAAATTTGTTTTATTCTTCAATAGGATTCGTTGGATATAGTTATATGTAAGACGCTTCCATACAAAAACCATTTTGTTGCATAGTTGTGGATTTTATACTATTCATAATGAACTATTGATACTGCAATGACTAATTATATTGCATGTATAAATTTCCATTTCATTTTTGATGCTATTCATTATTTACTATTACGCATTCTAGCGAAATGGATGAAGTTATATGAATATAATTTTTAAATAAGTTATGAACATACTCCATTATTTCAACATTACAATAAGTTTTCATTTTCAACATAGAACATTTTACTTTGCACTTAAATTCATTTTGATATTTATCGTACGCCGCCCTTTAACGGCACTATGTCTCTAGTTCGAAAAATTAACACATAGAGGTCGCGGACATTTTTGAAATGGTCTATAGGTTGTCACTGTCGATTTATACTAATGCATCATTATTCTAGTATTCTAACAAGGTAATTTTCTTTCTGTAGGAATTTAAAAATTCAATTTTTTATTGATGTGCGCGCAAGGACATTGCTATATTTATGTTTTAAGATTTTGAAATGGTATATTTATAACACTAATAAACCTCATCCTTGTGTATAATTTCAATTTTGAAGTTATAACAACTGTCATTTGTCTAAGAAATTAACAAGCAAATATTCATTGTGTTTTATTGAATACTTTGAATAATTTAAGATTGTTTTAATAATTGTTTTTAATACATTTTTCCCTTCGAAGTACATAATGGTGGTCAAACCTTTGACGCCATCGTCGTTTACGACAAATAAGCCTAATTGTCGGGAATCAGAATTTTTTTAGTCGATTTTTGTCTTATTTCATCAAGCTTTCAGATATATTTTATTCTTCAATAGGATTCGTTGGATAATGTTAAATGGAAGACGCTTGCATACAAAAAAAAAAACACTGATGTTATTGTTGCATATACTATTCATAATATTGTACTTGTTATATTTACAATTTTTTTCTGATTTGTTTAATTTATATTGTCACAATTAATATTTTTACGGTGTTCCCGTTTATAATAGGTGTTTCAAACCCAACGTAACAAAATTCGAGTGGGTTCTTGTCAACACTGCCTTTATGAAAATAAATTAAAATAAAATAGAAAATGAATATATAAAACTAATTAAAATATAATTGTTACAGTTTGGGGTTTACTCCGAAATATAAAAAGTATCGATTTTCCTGTTTAGTGTTAAATATGTATTTTAACAAGTTTTCATAATATGATGTTTTACGCCAGCAATGAGTGCCCGTGAGGTGACGCCTGGTAAACGCCCGCATGGTACAAATATGTCATCATCATTACCGATATCTGCATACAAAGCAGATTGGCACACCCAGCAATGGGTAATATGCCGTGATGATATATTTATATATATTTTATTTATGAAACTATAAGGGAAAATTTTATAAATAACATCTGCTGTACTTTGTAGACTTATTATTAACTTGTAAGAAAAATCTATTAAAATCAAATGGTAATATTTACATTCAAGAACATACTTCGTACATTTTATTTAATAACAAGTTTGGTTAATTCTTCAATTTTTCTTAATTCTAAGGAATACATTCACTTCAGATAAACTCAAACTCTTCTAACGAAGTTCATAATTTTATTTTCTTTTCAATGGAATAAGTATTTGTAAATATATTCTCATTTGTAGCAATTAGAAATGTTATTTGTTGTAATTTTATCATCCAAGTTTTATATTTCATGTAACCTTTACCTTTACAAGAATAAAAACTGTAATTAAGTTTGCAGGAAGTTTACAAGAAGGTTCAATTAATAGTAGTTTGAAACTTTTTATATTCGTTTATGTAAACATTTTTTTCCGGAATTTTACTATTTTGATTTAGTATCTTACCGAAAAATTATTCATGCTTTGAAGATGGAACTTACTTTTAGTAGTGCATTTATATTGACTGAATTGCATTTCTGTAGGAGAAATAGTAGGTATAGCAAATGTAAATGTAGCATCAAAGGAAAGTTGCAAACTACATCACGCTGAAAGCTTTTATTGTTATCAGTTTAAGAATAGTTGTAATATTTTTTCTATATTTTATGTTCGAAAAATGATGCCGTATTATATTTTAATATGACAACAAATTAAAATTTTATTGCTTAAAAAATATTTTGTTACCTATCTTGCAGATGTGGATTATTTTTAAAAATACTGCTATATATTATATCTAAAGTTAATAATTAATCTTAAACACAAAACTATAATAATAATAATAATAATAATAATAATAATAATAATAATAATAATAATAATAATAATAATAATAATGTTTATTATTCAACAGGAAATACATCCCTTTTACAGAATAACATCAGAAAAATTAATACAAACATAAGTGAGAAATTACATATACATATATATATATATATATATATATATATATATATATATATATATATATATATATATATATATATATATATATATATATATATTTAAACAGAGACATAGAAAATGTATATTACCTACATCAATAAATTCAATTTATCTTTAAACTTCTTATAAGCAAACGAAAAATCAAGTGCAAAACAAACAGTATTATATGAACGACACATTTTATTAATGGGAGAATTGTAATGATAATTAGTTCTTGAAAAGTTACGGACAAACGTGGTTTCATTTCTTGTGTAACAATTGTTAACATAAAAGTTAAGTTTTCCCAATAAATTTGAGTCGTCTATCAAATAACGACATGTTTGCTTATAATAAAGAATAAAAATATTGATTACTTGATAAAAAGATAACATGTTTTTGAATGAATTTTGAATTTTACTTTGGCATATGCAATCTGTATTTAGAGAATTAATTTGATTGGTTTGTTGAGATTTACTAAATTTTGAATAGTCAAAATTTTCAAAACTCCATTTAATCAAAAAAATATGTTAACCTACATTCATATTTTTAACAAAGCAATATCTTTAAATACTATGACTGATTAGAGTAATTTAAAATTGTAGTTTTGCTATAGTTTCCACATTATACAATTAAGCAAGTTTCTTGAACATTTGTCGGAAATATTGAAACCAGAGTGAACGTGATTTTACATTCTTGTTCAAAATTTGAAAATGATACATTCTTCGTTGTATTTTTGTATAAATTATTAACGAAATGTTTACAATATCAAAACAGTTTTTATGGCATTTTCAAAACCAAAAAACGTTTTGAATGCGCATGTGCAAACGTTAAAAAAAGTTAGTGCCGTTTACCCATCTTTGTTTATGATATGACAGGTCGGTCGATGACAATTCGATTATTTTGGTCAGTATTTGTTTCTTCAATGGAAAAGTACTCTAAAATAAAGTTGAGTTATTATACCAAAGATATCATATTAATATAATTTTTAAATAACCAATGAAATTGCTCCATTTATTTCAACATTACAATAAGTTTTCATTTTCAACATAAAACATTTTACTTTGTACTTAAATTCATTTTGATATTTATCGTACGCCGCCATTTAACGGCACAAAGTCTCTAGTTCGAAAAATAAACACGTAGAGGACGCGGACATTTTTGAAATGGTCTATAGGTTGTCACTGTCGATTTATACTAATGCATCATTGTTCTAGTATTCTAACAACGTGATTTCTTTCTGTTGGAGTTTAAAAATTCAATTTTTTATTGATGTGCGTGCAAGGACATTGCTATATTTATGTTTTAAGATTTTGAAATGGTATATTTATAAGACTAATAAACCTCATCCTTGTATGTAATTTTAATTTTGAAGTTATAATTACTGTCATTTGTCTAAGAAATTAACAAGCAAATATTCATTGTGTTTTATTGAATACTTTGAATAATTTAATATCGTTTTAATAATAACTGTTTTTAATACATTTTTTCCCTTCGAAGTACATAATGGTGGTCAAACCTTTGACGCCATAGTCGTTTACGATAAACAACCCTAATTGTAGGAAATCAGATTTTTTTAGTTGATTTCTGTCCTCTTTCATCAAGCTTTCAGATATATTTGATTCTTCAATAGGATTCGTTGGATAAAGTTAAATATAAGACGCTTCCATACAAAAAAATAAAAACATTGATGTTATTGTTGCATAGTTGTGGATTTTATACTATTCATAATAAACCATTAATGCTGCAGTGACTAATTATATTGCATGTATAAATTTCCATTTCATTTTTGATGCTTTTCGTTTATTACTATTACTTATTCTAGCGAATTGGATGAAGTTATAATAATATACTTGTTTTAGAAAATTGCTGTCATGGCTAGTTTATTATATATGAAGTTAAACTTTGTTATATTATGAATTAGTATTATTTTAAAATTTTAGAAAATCTTTTTGACGATTAAGGTTTTGTAGAAAATTGCCATCATCATTAATGTTCTTATAGTTAACTCGTTGATTTTATAATTGAATATTTTGGATATATTCCATAGATACTGCGCAGTGTATCATATTTAGGCAACTTACATTTTCCTGATTAATGTAAAAAAGTGGGAATATGTTTTTTACTTTGTCACCTTTTCTTGATGATCTTATAAACAAAGTATATTTGTAAATGAGGTATCTTTTATTTCTTTATATGTATGCTATTTTTCCTACATTCATTAAATAATTAATAATTACGAATTTTAATTCATTATATGCTCTATTTGAATATAAGACAATGTTTTTGACTGTTGTCCAAAATGGCAACTATAATAGTATAATTTGACTAACATTAAATTTTTATTTATCCGATAATATTTCATTCTATTTATTTAAGGCTGTCTCAGGCACGCAATACGTCCTAAGTAATTTTCTCATTTGTGTAACATTTTCTTTTAATTAACAATTTTGATACACAATTTATTTTGCCATGCATTAAAAAAGTGTTTATGATAAATAGTAATTTTTTACAATGCGTGGGTGTGATGCTTTTCTCACTACTTTATTTGTCTTGCTGGGACTTCATTATATGTTATGATCTGTATAGAAATATTACTTCTGATTTTATGCAATGCACTTCTTGCAGTTTTTGAAGCCTCAAAATTATTATTTCCATTGTTTTTACTTATGCTAGTATTTTTATTATTCTTGTGTTATTTGTTGAAATTTATTTTAAAGAACAAGTCTGTTGTTTTCTTTTATCAAGGCAAATTTTTTTATTTATTATTTTAGCATCGTAAAATTTACAATATTATAACAAATATATTATAGAATTAAATACATAATTTGTTACGAGAACGGTAACATGAGCCAGATAAATTGCCACTTAAATGTGCTGGATATCGGACCTATTTCCGTCAGTACATTTAAGTTATTTCATGTGATATATTAAATATTAAAATATTATGTTCTATTAAAAAAAATCATACAATGAGTCTCCTGTTATGCTATCTTCCCAACATTTTTCAAATCTTTTAACGATGAAGTTAAGATCCAGGGCCCGTATGCTTGAACGTTTGTCATTTCTTTTGTATTCGTATTCGCGCTCGCGTTCGTTTTCATGTTAATAGTACTCTGTATTTCAAAAACAATGTTGTATGGCATTGTCAGTGTCAACTGTATTGCAACATTTATTCATACCATTTACAAGTTAAAAATATTTATTTATGAATAGTTACTAAATATTTGATAAAAAAACTTAATTTAAATTTTTATTCATATTTATGACGTACAACCTATACTAGTATTTTTATATTTAATCAAAATTGAATATTTTCGAAATCTACTTCATGGATATTTGACAAAAATGTTTAAATAATGCCCTATGATTTTGGTTGTTATTGCATTTAGTTGTGGTTGATATTCTTTTCTTTAAGATTTCTGAAGTTGATATTTTACTTCTTCAAATATTTAGTGTCGCCAGTCCTTTGTCCGCACCTACAAATTTATCATTATAGATATGAAAGGATGAAATTTTAGATACATGAAAAATTTGTTTTACATGAAATTATAAGCGCAGTGGAACTATTGTTTTTCATGAATAATTTGCGAACGCATGTTGTAGCATGATAAAACATCATTTTGATCGTTATTTAAGTTATTATTCTTTTTCATATTTATGTACTGTCTGATAAAGTAACCTAGTTCTAAAAATTTTATATTTCGAATTCTCTTGTGGCTAGTTTGACAAAAATGTTTACAAAATGCACAATGATCGACCATTAAGTATTTTGGATTTCTTATCTATATTTTATTTAATACATATAACATTTTTGAATGTGCATATTGAGGTGTGATTCATATAACATACTTATTCATCGGCTAAAATTTTATTGCATAGTTAACGATAAGATATAATTGTATATTTTCAACTCACCAAACGTAGATTTTAAAACAAAGAAATTGTTACCAATAAGTATGTTTTGTCCATTGCAACTCTAATCAAATCATAGATGCAATGAAATTAACATTTCTCATGAATAATTTCGATAGTTATCGTTATATGGAGACTACATTATTGCTGTCTTTTTGATTATATATATTTTTATTTTTGTTCATTTTTATATGACATTTCCCTAATATAATCTGACATAGTATTTTATGAGAGAAGACTGTTTTGAGTGTAATGCAACAGTTCACAAATCCGTCTTCGTTTATATATTTAATAGTATTTTATATTTAATTGCTTCTAAAAAATTAATTTCCCCGAAGTCCATTTGGTGGACATTTGACAAGTTTACACAATGCGATCTACGATCTGGGTTTTTTATTTTATTGATTCTGTGGTGGATATTCTCTTCTTTAAAATGTTTGAAGTTGATATTCAATTTCTGCAAATATTAAGTCTGTTCTGTGTGTGAATATATTTAACATTATAGATATCTGCTAAAAAAAAACTCATAATGTATTTTTAAAGAATATGTTACTAAATATTAAAAATTTGTTTTTCATAAAATTATATGCGCATTGAAACTATTGTTCTTCATGAATAAATTTGGGATCTCAAATTATACGTTGATCTAACATTGTTATAATTTGTTTCATTATTTATGTTTTTATTCGTATTCATATTAATGTAACACGTCTCATAAAGTAACCTAGTATTTTTACTAGTATTTTTATATTTAACAGTTTCTAAAATCTATTTGGTTGTGAACAATTTGATGAAATGTTTACATAATGTATTACGATCTATATTTTTTATTACAATGAATCTGAAATTGATATTATTTACATCATCATTACAGAAATCTGCGAATAGAAACAGTTTGGCACACTCAGGCTGATTATATGTTTATTAAACTACTAATATTAGGAATCTTAAATAATGTTTTTCATTAAATATATAAAGTAATATTGTGTAGAAGACTTGTATTTGTGTTTCCAACATATTACATCGTGATCTCTCTTTATTTCGGTATATTATTGTACATGTGGTTAGTTATTTATTCATTTATAATTGTTCGAGAAAATGTAAAACAAATTTTTCATTTTTCATACACTCTTAAGAAATTTTATCTGTGTAAAACCGATATATTAAATAGTGAAACATATTTGTGTAGAAATCAACACTAAAATTTGTAAAATTTTACAAATTGTAAATAATAAAATATAAAAATTGTTCAGTGTTAACTAATATTTATAAAAATCCTACATTACCTACGAATATACTGTAATATATATATATATATATATATATATATATATATATATATATATATATATATATATATATATATATATATATATATATATATATATATATGTATATATGCTTTCGTGTTCCTAATGAATCAAGTTTAAAATTGGAAGGTAGTACTTATGATACTTTGCAGTGGACAGACGTACTCTTAAGATTACCAACATTTTGACGCCCTGAACTAGGACTCTGGATTCAGTTATAAAATTCTGAAGACATCATAGCTGAAAATATTTATTATTGCAAATATATAATTTACGAAAAGTATGACTTCTCATTCAAAGTAAGACATAGAACACAGTACTAAAAGGAGGACAGATTACGCTTTATGAATAAGTACTCAAGAGTGTCGAAATCATCAAGCATTAAAATTTCTTAAATCCACTTTAGTTAAATTTTCAGAATTGCAGAAATACTTACCTTATTTCTAGTCCTGGTTTTGTGAATTATATTGAACTGATAGCAACAAACACAACGGATTTATCATTTGCAACCAAGGGTGGGATTTAATAGAATATGAAAGCCAGCGCTGCTTGCATCGGTGGAAATCTCTTTCATTTTCGGGATTGTACATTCTTGATAATGGTTCATTTACTAAAACTTTTTGAATATTTTTGATGGCTTGTAATTGTTTGCTTCTAATTTGAAACTTATTTTCATTTCGTAAAAGATCTGAAAGTGGTTTTGCTATAATAGAGTAATTACTGATAACTTGAATATACGGTGAGACCGAAAAATCTTCGTAATTGAGTACAACAGGAATAGGAAATGTTTCAACAGCTTTGTTTTTTGCTGTACCTTGTCTAATTTCATTTTTGGAAATTTTATATCCCAAATATTCTATTTCATTTTGAAGAAAATTGCATTTATCCAATCTTAAATTTAACCCATAATCATGCATTATTTTTACTAAATCTGAATATTCTCTTCCACACTTTTGATTGTTATGAGAATTGCATGTCATATATATTTTTGTATCTTATTTTCGTGAATTTTTGGTTGCTATGAGAATATCATCTGTATATTTTGTGTGCATTATTTTCGTGAATAGAATCTTGAATCATATTTATCTTTGAAATACAGATGTGCCGTTAGTCAATAGAAATGGCATCTTGAGGAATTCATATTCGCCATTTTGTTGATAAAAGTGGTATATTTTCTAGATTTTGGATGTATTAATACGTGATGAAACCATTCTTTAAAACTAATGTTGTAAAATTCAATGACTCCCTCAGATTATTTATTAAGTCGTCTATATGTGGCAATGGGAATTTGTCCTTTATAGTTCCTTAATTTAATCGCCTATAATCTACGCAGAGTCTATATTCGTTGTTCTTCTTTTTAACAAGAACTATTTGACTTGCTTATTCAGAGCTACATGGTTGAATAGCACCGTTTTGTATTCATTCTTGCACGATTTTTTTCATCTCGTTGATGATATGACAATTTTCTTGCTGATGTTATTATTGATTTATCTGAATTTAATTCTATTTTCAAGTTTGTACAAATTTGTTCTTTATATTTTTCAATTAAATTTAGAAATTTTATTAGAATATTAAAATGAATATTTAGATTAATATTATAATCCGGTTCGCTTCTCTATCGAAATATTCATTATATCGGCATTTTCAGTTTCAAATTCAATTCCTGTTTCGGTGATGAAATGGTATCTAAAAATTGTTGATCTATAATGATATCCACATTTACTGCGTCATCTGTAATTACAACAGCATGCAATACAAAATTATGGCCATCAATATCAGCATTAAACACAACAGTCTTATTCCATTCAATCATCGATTTATTAAGTCTAACCAGTTTTAAAGGTATCGACTGATAATCCAAGTTCATATACATGTTTATTATGTATAAATTTAATTTACTATCAGTATCTACAAGACCTCTTAAATTTATATTACCAAGAAAATATTTTTCACATATTTTGAAAATTCTGATATTTACCGGTTTTGTATTTTGTGTCGTGGATGTACAACATGTTTATTATGTATAAATTTAATTTACTATCAGTATCTACAAGACCTCTTAAATTTATATTATTCAGGAAATATTTATCACATATTTTGAAAATTCTGATATTTACTGGTTTTGTATTTTGTCATGGATGTACAAAATTTAGATATATGCCCTGGCTGTTTACATTTAAAACATGTGATAATTTGTTATGGTTTAGACGAATGTGACATTTATAATTTGAGTGTCCTTTCTTTATAACTAATTTTACTTCGGATTGATTCACTTTTAAATTTATATAATTGAGGTGTTAACAATTTCATACAATGGAACACTTCTTTTAAAGTTGTATGTTTGGCACAAATCATCTGTGTACGAATTGAAAATTTTCGATTCGACTGATGATATACGAAATTATTTCTGCTTCAGATCATACAAATCACCATAAATACATAAATGTTTTTGTATATTACAATAACTAATACTGATATAACACGTCAAAAGTAATATAGAAAATACAGAATATAAATTCAAATACAAAATATAAAATACTATTGGTTAGAAAATTATTTAACCAAAATTAATAGAGACCATATAAATATAGCAATATTAAAAAAAATAAAAATACATAAATAAAGATTTGTTTTTGCTGATTAGCATTTTAGATAAATAAAATTAATAGGTATTGAAATTGAAAGTACATATACCGTATTTACTTATTAGTATATTTTGAATTTTATTTACATGCTTCTTTGAGGTTCGTCATGCAATTAACTTTCTTGTTCTCATACTCTCAGTAAAGTATGTCGATCTTTTGGTATTGTGCGATAATATGAATAATTTATTAAACAAAATGTTTTAGTTTTTTTTACGATCGTTTTAAATTATTGTTTGATTATTGATTAATAAGAACTAAATATGTAAATATTTTCTTCTAAGAATCAATGCAAGACATATATTGTTTCGCTTGTCACATTTCCTATCGACATTAAACGATTTATATTTTAGAAGTAAAAAAAAAATGTCGACATTTCAAATTTTTTAATAATGCCTAACTTTATTTTAGTGACTTTTTCAATTATTGCATACTACATAAATTCGTTAAAGCATTTTACTACGCCTAATATGTAAATAGGACGTTTGAGATATTTATTCATTGAAGTTTTTCTGAAATCCGTTTTATAATTAGGTTCCATTTCCTTTTGGCGGGTGCGGTTAAATCTAATTAGTTTTTTTTTTAAATTTCATTATGAAATAAATGCTGTAAACTATGATTTTTATAAATCAACAGGTGTGCTCATATTTTTGGATGGCACTTTGTGTTTTACGACATATTTCACATATTTAATTCCCATTATTTTTTATTATAAAAAATTTATGTGGTTTATAAGATAAATATTTGTAATCAAATATTATTCATGTATTAAATATAAATATATATTTCGCTCGCCACAATTTTTTAAAAATAAATCTTGTAATAAAATAAAATAAAACATACAAACAAATATACTTTTTAATCGATTTCGGTGTTTAATTCACCATCATCAGAGGCAGTACACCTTAGATGGAAAATTATAAACATAAATAAAAATGAAATTACTGACATATAACAAAAGATAAAATATAACATATGTATACAATACGAAGTAGGTTGGTATGATTTTTTTTTTGTTTTATATAAACTAGTTATTTAACTTTAATGAATATCCATTAATTTAAATTTTCAAGTACTTATTCGTTTTAAGTATAATATCCCCAATCGAGGTTAATATAAAAAGAAAACTTGTACGTTTCTTCTAATTACAAGTATTAGTTTATTTTTGTCTTTAATTATTGTCTTTCAAGAACCAATATTTTTGTAATGGCCGAGGGAAATAACTCAAAGAAGGGATAATACTTCAGTCACCAAAAAGTTCTAATAATTGCTATTGACATTTTTGGGGTAAATGATCGAAAATGGAATATACTTGTAAAATGTAGGTCCAAAGGATCTGGGGTTCAATAAGTAACTTGTGTAGGAATAAACTCATAAAAAATCATAATCTACCAGTGAGATGTTTCCCTGATCTTTCAGTAATTATTTTTATTTTGACAGTAATATGTATCAATCAAATTGGATAGGAGAATATATTTTGTACGTATATATTGGATGCTTATCATCTTGTGGTGTATTGTAATTTTTGGTATTTTTTCTTCTTTTTCCAGGTACGATATATATTTAAATATATATATATATATATATATATATATATATATATATATATATATATATATATATATATTTTGAGTATCTATCAGTCATCATTTTGTAAGTATATTTTTTCGACAAATCATGTTGATTTTAAAACTGTAAGTTATTTTTTTACAGAGGTAATTTGTTAATCTGATTATCTAGTTTAAAATGAATTAAAATTGAAATATTTTAATAAAAATATACAAGACTAAATTTATTTAAAAGAATATGACGATGCTCATCTACGAGTATATATCTAAATTATTTAAACCTAATAATATCTGGTTACAGCTTAGGATACATTAGAAAATAAAGCGCCCAACGAAATAGTGCTAAATCTTTTGAAAATATAAATTTTTTAGTCGAAGATTCTTGACTTATTTTTAAGTTATATTATCTACTTTTTTCTACTTTTAATGTTCAAGTCGTTGACATTTTTTATTTTTTATTTATTAAACACCTTTTATGGTATTTTCTGAATTACAATCTGATCAAAGTTGATAAATGGTAAATATGGTGCAAACCTAAATTACTACTATAAATTTTAAAGCTAAAGATTTACTTAGTATCCTTTAGTATCTATTAGTATCTAGTTATTTACACTAATAATGTGTATACCAGCACTATACTCTGCTTTTCACTAATACTGTCAACTTTTTTACACTAATATTGTCTAGTACACCAGCACTATACCCTGTTTGGTCCTCTTGAGTAGTTTGGTCAGATTCGTGTTATCGAGGAGCTGGCTGGCCTCGACATTGACGTGATGGAGAAGTCGCTGTTTATGACTGCAAATTTGTTAATGGTCTGGTGTCCATATCCAAATCTATGTGTAGGTCACTGTTTCTATAAAACCAAGGAATACTAACAATACTCCTAATTACTTTGTTTTGGAATCGCTGGATTACTTCTAAATTATTTTGTTTTTTTTGTCACAGCTGGATACCATATGTCCATACAGGCTTGAGAATTTGATTGTACAGAAGTACTTTGTTATGGATTGACGATACGTTTTTCTAAATCTAATATAAATTCTTTTTTCTTTTTGATACGGGCTTTCCATCGTGGCTTAGCGTCCAATGTCATACCCAAATATTTTTCTGTATTAGCGCATGGTACTTTGATATTATTTATGCTAATGGGAATATGTTGATTTCTTTTGTTCGTGAAATTGACATTAGCAGATTTAGTTGCATTCAGTTTGATTCGCCCTTGTTTAGTCCAGTTGTTAATTTTGTTAAGCGAGGTTTTTAGATTTATTGCTGCTTTTTCGTGGTCTTTACCTACCGCTATTATTGCGGTGTCGTCAACAAAGGTGGCTATCGTGTCATGCACTAATCCAGGAATATCGCTGGTGTACAAGTTGTCGACGACTGGCCCTAAAACATTGCCCTGTGGAACTCTTAATTTCCTTAATTTCCTTTTAAGGATCTTCTTGCCTAATTCTAAAAGCTATATCAAATTAAAAAACGGTTTGGGCAAAAGTTTGTTTAATTTATAGTTGTCCCTTATGCCATACCTTATCAAGAGCCTGTGCTATATCCAGGAAGGTGTTTTCTTTCTTCCAATAACTTCAATTTTGTTTGTGATCTTATGGATTTGGTCTATAGTTGAGTGTCTTTCTCGGAAGCCAAACTGGTATACTGGGATAATGTTTCTACTTCAATAACAGGTTTCAACATTTTTAATTTCGATTGACTATTTTTTTTTCTTTCTTCATCCTTGTAACCATTCCATATTTCTCGTATCCTTTTTCATACATTTTTCGTTATATATAATCGTAAATTTAGCGCCTTTTTAAGGTTTTTAAAAATAGTGTTATTTGATTCAGTCTTGCAGTAGTTATAACATGCACCATTAATTAATATTATTATTTATATATTCTTTTGAAATTAATTTAGGGCAACAAATTTGTTCTGAGCCTTAAATGTGTAAGAAATATTTGTTGCAAAATAGATTTCAATAACGCATAAAATTCATTGAAGAAAAAAAAGAGCAGCAATTATTATAATTAATAGCGAATATTTTCGAAAATCACTGTTCCTGCAAAAACTACTACTACCACTATAACTAGGGATGAATTATCGAAAGAAAGTCGATACTTTTCCTAAAATCAACTAACCTCACCTGACCCTAGACAATACTGGGTTATATAAAGTCTGTCTGAAAAGTAATGAGAATATTTTTATTTTACATCTGTTGTGGCAATTCTGTTTCAATAAATATGAATCGTTCTATTTTTATGTAAGGTTACTGTTCATTTTAAATAATTTTTAATAAACCAATATAAATTTTGATGTTATTCTGAACTATACATAGTTAAGTTTAATAGTTATTTCTTATTAAATGTTATGTAAACTGTGCAATATTAGTCCTCCTCATAAATATATGAAAGAAATTGTATGCCTTTGCTTGTAAGCTTAAATCGCATTAATTTCAATAAATAGTTGTAATACGCCATCATTTAACACAAAGTTATTGTTTGATAGTCGAGATATTTTGCATTTATCACATATTGTGAAAAATAGGTTCGCATGGCTGAGTGTTAGTGTCCGGTTATGATTTTGACGGCGCGTATTCTTACTTGATAGACATTAATTTGAAAAATAAAACATTCTAAATTTTCTAATAGCGACTTTGTGGTTATCTTCAGCACGATAACTTCTTTTCGGTTATATTTTGTGATCGAAATTTGCGAAGGTAAGCGGGTAGTATTACTAGTAAAAAATATGTACTAAGCGAAATGCTCATTTTCATTTTCAGTTATATTATCTTTAATATAATTTGGTGTCGATATTTCTTTTTAAACTACTACCCAGTTTGCCATTTTTTGTTGAAGGCACAAATAATGAATTTTTTTATTAATAGGCGTCTTTATTAATTAAACAAAAAATATAGATTTGTGATCCCTTTGGTATATTAAAAGAAAACTTGGAATTGAAATGATTTTGCTTAACATTTGATAATGTATCAAATAATATTTTTTTTTACATATAAACTGCTTTGTCTAAAAACCAAATGGTTTTGATAGATCTGGATTTTTTTATAATTTGTCATATTTTGGAATCTTTTTCAAAAACCTTTGAATAATTAACCCAATAGATTTGTATGAATTATGATCATTATTTACATATAATATAATATGTAGTGGGAAACGTTACAAATAACCGTAATATATGCAGGCATACATAATATTGAAATTTGGTAAAGCGACAGAAGATTTGGTAGTGATTAAATGTATGCCTTATAATTTTCATTTTTTAGAACTTGTATATTTAACGCATAATATAATTAATTTTTAAATGGTTCATTTGCAGATTTTGGGACTAATTTGAAAAATATTTAAAAATTAATGCACTAGATCTGTGTGAATTAGTCATTAATTTTTTACAGTGTGGTATTATAATTTGTTCTTTTCATTTTCATTGGACATTGTATAAAGTCATTATTAATTGATAATGTAATTTGTTTTTTTAAATTTCATTGGATGGTATAAATAACCATAATATGTACATATTTTTAAATTTGGTGTAGCAGCAATAGATATGGTACTGAGCAAGTTTTTTTTAAATCGTAACGCGTGCCGTAGAATTGCGTGCCAATTTTTTTCACAAAATTTTAGTAACATTTTAACGATTAAAATATATTCACACAAAATAACTCCTTATAAAATAATATTGTGATCGTATCCAAGTATAAATTATAATTACGAAAGATCATCGGATGATGGATAAAAACGAAGATAAAAAATTTATTTCTACATCTCCTCTTGCAAACGTTTCGATATGTAGGCCAAATGAGAAACATAAAGGACATCATCACCTGTGACAGTGTAAGATCAACTGTTTTATGTTTACACGTATACTTGACTTTGACTTTCAAAAGGCGACTTTTGCCGTTGCGTAAACACTCACCTATTACTTTTCTTCCTAAAGTCCAAATTAAAATAGACTTGACTCATATAAGTGACTTTTAAAAAGTTGTGTGAACCAACGAACGAAACATACTTTACTAACAGTGACATCTAGTTTTCATACACAAATTCCGAGATATGTAATTACACAATTTTGTGTTTTATATCTGAATTTAAAATATTTTATGGAATTATGTTTTAATCTACTTCGGATCCAATATTTTTGCTGCATAGTTATATTATTTAAAAATATCGCGCTTAAATTTAGTAGGTAACTGTAGTTTACTATCCATTTTTTCTATAAATAATTTATTCTTTTTATGATTATATGATAGTAGTTAAATAGGTAACTTACATCACACGTATTATAACCAAACTACTTTGCTGTCAAAGTCAAAGTTGAATGAAGGACAAGTAACAAACGTAAAAGTGAAGTATATTTGACCTTTTAAGTCAAGTCAAAGTAAATTTTTCTCATACGTGTAAACGTAATCATTATCTGTCGATGGGAATCGAACGCACGGTACATGATTTGGTGACGTTAGTGCGAGCTACGAGATGTGCGCTAATTCCCTTCGTCCACCAAGCCGACACTTCTTTTTTCTTCATTATTCTATGCTAGAAATATAGAACTAAGGACAAAAGATATCGTACATGTAACACTCGATTACACCTCGTACCGCAAAAACCTTTTTAAAATATAAATTATACAACTCTTACTCAACTGTGTATGCTATGTACACAGTATCACTGAAAAGTTTTTAGATATGCTGTATTTAGATAAATAATTGTGAAAATAAAAAATAATTAAGGTCACCAATTCTAGCCAATAAAAGTGTAATATATTAATATGTATGAAAATTTTACACCAGAAAGTGTATTATTTTTAATATTATATATATATATATATATATATATATATATATATATATATATATATATATATATTCTTCATATTTCATTTTGTTTGAATTGGTATCAGGAGTATGTATAATTTTCTTATTAACTGCTAAACACAAATCGGTAGGTTTTAGTATAAATCATGTGCGAGTAGCTGATATTTAGAAATGCTGTATTTGGGTAAAAATCGTGGAAATAAAAAATAATTAAGGTCATTTAACGCTGAGATATTAACACTAAACATGTAACAGTATACAATGTTATTGTTGTGATTATAACCAGCAAATTGGTGGTTTCTCTTTCATGTTGGTTAATTGCTAGCTTCTCCTTAAGACACGCCCGGTTAAGATTCCAACCTCGAGCGAAATTAAGATGTGTATACTTTGATTTTGATTGATTTGTAAATGCGTTCATTAATAATATCTGCAAAGAGGATCTCTATATTTGTGATATATGAAACATTTTTGTCTCTTTAAAATACTTTCTCTTTCGTTCATTTTGTTGATTGAAGAATTGAAACTAAAATAAACTACTCCAGTTTTATTATAAACTAATCTGACTATTGGTAAATACCGATAAAAATCACTTTAATATGCTAGTTATGAAACCCCAGATGTTGAAAAATAAATACGGGTTTGTATCTCAAAACTGTTTTCTTCGTGGGCGTAAATGTTATTGACGTGTATGATAATTTTAAATTTTATTTATAAAATAACAAGTTGTATCACTGTATACGTATACATACTTTATAATTGCAAGTGTATTTAAAATATGAAGTTTAATACTATAATTTTATATTTAAATAAAAATTGTTTGAACATGGCATTGGTGGCGGCTGATGAAAATATTGATATTCGCTTATATTCAGACTATTTTAATTACATAATTTTATTTTTTATTTATATTCATTGTTAAACTTACGCACACATATTTCCGTTTTAAAAAAAAAAAATTATTATTTTATAAATTTAATATATTCGTGTTAAATTATGTGTTTCTCTTATTTCTTTAGTGATTAATCAAAAGAGTTTATGTAACATTTTTATGTGTTTGAAGAATTTTTTGTTATAGAATATTTTGAATATAACGCTTTTTTTTAAATTAGCAAGTACCTACCTCATTAATGTAGCTTTAAATTTTTTTACTTTGTTAACGTGTATTTACGACAATGTGCTCGAAGAATAGTAAATAAAAGCAACAGATTGTTACAAAAATCAAAAATGATTTTAATATAATATATTGATATATTTATAATATGAATATTTATTTAAATTTATAATTATATATTTCCTGTTATATATCTGCATTAAAGCTGTGAGGGAATTTTTGGGCTGTACGCTGAACGGTACAAAATACAAGTTTAGCCATCATTACCGAAATCTGTAAAATAACGTATTCAAAAATGTGTTATAAATAGATTATTTAATATTTTTAATTGTTAAAAAATCGAAAGTTATTTATTATAGCTCCTCCTATAATAATAGTTTATTATATTAAATAAAAAATCATCTCTTATTGTATGGTTAAATTTGTTGTGGAAATATATAAACTATGGAAAAATATTGTCATTTATTTTAAGTTTAAAATATATTAGTTACGTAATTAGATAATTATTCATTAATAAAATTGTGATCAAATACCACAATGTACAATTGAAAATAATCTTGTTGCAAAGGCAAACAGAAAATAATATTATTTAGAAATGACCCAATAAAAAAACAATAAGAAGTATGTACAGATTTGTTATTTTCCTAATCTAGGCCCTAGGCATATACATTGTGTATATGTAGAGTAAATTAAATTCTTAATTTGTATTTTGGAAGAAAATTATGAAGACGATTGAGTTCAATGAAAAAATTGAAACGGTGAGTTACGGCCACTATGGCGCGGTTTATTAAAACTTATTTCATCTTCAGGCGTTCTTTTACATTTTTTTTAAACATGGTTAAAAATCTGAAAAATATTTATTATTTACTATTGTACATGTAAGATCTATAAGGTAGCGTGGTTGAGTACTAAGAGCACAGTTCATCCTCGTTGATAATATTGATCATTTTAATTGGAACGAATTACCAAGAATATAATTTGGGTGAATTTGTGTTATATTGGCAATCATCAAGTTGAAGAATCCGCTGCTCTTCTGTTACTTTTGCGAAAAGAACCTGCAGTTGTTTAGTACATTCAAGAAAGGCTCCGTGGAGTACAGTCTACGCCTAGAAGTGTGGATCATGGAGAAAATAGAGTTACGACATCCGAAACAAATATTAATAAAATCAATAAAGTTTGTATAACTGAAGAAGTGTAAGATGAGAATGATAAAGTAGAAGAAAAATATTCATTTGATGATTTACTTCAAGAAGTACTGAAGGATGAAAGTTCTCCGCAAACACACACTCTTCTTCATTAAGGAAGCAGCGTTGACATGAAGACGAAAGTGATGATAAACTTCATCGTGAGGATCATTAGTATTGTGATCACTTTGTCTTCCAAGTTAACTCTGCTTCACGGAAGTGAGTGTCGCAAGATTTATACTGGTTGGTTATAATGGTATTGAACATTTACAGCACATGAAAAAAACTCATATTGGCAAAAAAGATTTTCAATGTAATGAATGTAAAAACTGGTTTTTCACCAGTTGAATAAACAGAATTAAGTGTTTTCTTTATAAAGGATTGTAACATTGATTTTTGTTGCATAATGGTATTGAACATTTACAGCACATGAAAAAAACTCATATTGGCAAAAAAGATTTTCAATGTAATGAATGTAAAAACTGGTTTTTGTAGAACTTTTATGATGACTAAATTATTTCATATATTGTTTATATGCCTAACGGTTTAGGCAGCATAGATCAAGAAGTAAACATTCGCAATGCCTTTTTGCTCTTCTTTTATCATAAATTAATGTCATGCACCTGAATCTTCCTCGGGTAACGATGAACGTAATTAGGAAAACCTTTTTAAAATGAGTCAGGTGATTCTCGAGATTGCAATAACATTAAATTTTTATTTATAAACTTTGATTCACAAATTGAATATTAGCAATGGGGTCCTGCATTATATTTTTTTTATCTTTTAAATGAAAGTTCGTTTAATCTTGAAAGAATTCGTAGTATTAAAAAGGCTTAATTGTTTGTTGTTCAACTGTATTTGATTTTTAATGAAACCTATTGCTATCCTCGCACCAGTTTCTATAGAAGGCAGCGCGAGAAAGGTAGCAATATTGAAAAATCTCGCAAAGTAATTATTAAAAAAATGTTTGTATTGAGTAATACTACACTATTAAGAGTATTTTTTTATAAATTATACAAATGCGAGAGAAAAATCATCGGTATTTTTTTAGTTTTTTAATGGTGCAGGAGCCCATTTATGAGAGCAGATCACTAATTATTGAACCTAATAAACAAATGGGAAGTTTCATATAATTTTATTTCGCAACATAATCTCTGAAATGGGTAATACATTTGGTTTGTATCATTCGGATCTTGGAATCAAGAACAATGATACATTTGGGTAAATTGGATATCTGGTGCTTCTTTGGGAGGCCAGATTGCTTACGTTTTGACAAAAATTCTCATAAGTTGCTAGATGAAGATAAAAAAAACTGATATTGTTCGCAAAAATTTTATGTTCGAATAATACTAATTACTCGTAGTACTAGTTCATTTAGGTTAAAGTTTACAATTTTATTTATTATTCATTGAAAAAAAATATAGATTTGTAGAAAAAAAAAACATTTAAAGAATAAGGGTACTGCTACCAAGGAGATGGAAAAATCTATACAATACGTTATTGCGAAGTTTTCGGAAATGATAAATTTATTCATACACGCTTTTTAATATATTTCTTGTATATAAGCGTCGATAGGTATATGGAGATGAGATAGTTTTTCCTTCAAATTTTTATAATTACGTATTATTTTTCGGCGCTGAAGATAAAATGGTGAATGACATACACAATACCATGGCTTATCCAGGATTCGAACCCGGGGCCCTTGGAGCGTTAGCGCTACCGCTACTCCACCTGGATCGGCTAACTAATAATTATTAGAACTTACAAATTTGTTGAGGTTATGTTGTTACAATTATAGATACAGCTATAATATATAAATAATAAAAAATAATACACGAAATAAAATATTGATCTTAATTTCAGGTTTAAGTTTGCTTCACCCATTGGGTATTAACACTACATTTAGGTCGGGTTTACAAGTTTATTTGCAATTCATTAAATATTCAATCTCGACATTGTTTTTGTGATTTTTCGAAACATGTGGCTGAGGGTATGTGTGCCTCATTGTCATTCTAGTGAATACTACTTGTTCTCTTCTAGTGAAGACATTAGTTTGTGTCCATGATTGAATTTTTCTTTGATATACTGCTGTTTGTTGCTGTTAAGACAGTTCCATAGTTGATTCCAGTCCTCTTTAATTTTATTATGGATTGTTGCCACATCTCGCCTCTATAGGAATATCTGTGGGTGTTGGGTAACTTCTTGGCGGCTGCATGTGCTTGTTCATTTCCAGGTATTCCGATATACGAGGGGTAGAATTTAATTGATTGGGATGGTATTTTCTTTGTCATATTTGTTAAAAACTGAACATTCGCTTTTAAAATTGCTGCAATATCGAGTAATGTAAGCGACAGTTGTTTTTTGATTTATAAATACATGAAAGTGTTAACTTGTAAATTAATGAATATTCTTACTCGTCATTGATGTAACAATATTTTTAAGAAACAAAATATTATTATGCTGTTTGTGGTTTAAAATACCAAAACAGTAGAATACGAAGTATCTTTGTAGAGCAGTCATAGTTTACTGTGGTATTATATCTATGGGGATTTAGATTTTTTAATAATATATCTTTAAAACAGTCATATAATATTTCATTGTTACCAGCTCCATTATGTTTGATTTTATTGATTGTGGAAGTATTTTAATTTTTTTACTGAATTGTGTGAACGGGCATATTCCACTTTGAATACATCTTTTAAAAAAAATCTTTGTTGCGAATTCATTTCAAAATTAATTATATAGTGTTGATGTCAAGATGTTTACAGATTTTTTAATTGAAAGTACAACGTAATATTTCAAGAAGTCATTTTATTGCAAACTTGTATCACCTCTGAATTCATTTAAGTTTTTGTAAAATGTTTATGGTACACCTACATAAGTATGGACAAAATAAACATTTGAATTTCGTTTCGTTTAGCATTTTCTATTCAAAAAATACTTTATAATTTTTATCATCTTATTTAACATGGGTGAATTAGAAAACAATTACTAACACTTTTTGAATATGGGGATTTCGGCATTAAATTATTCCAATGCAGTGGTATTTTTATACAATGATCAAAATGAAAAATATACCAATATCACATATAAAAATTTATTATTTTGTGGTCATATATTACAATTTAAGTGTAGTATATTTTTTTTTTTTTGAGGAATATAACGAAAAAAGAATATAGGTAATATAAATTTGTTACAGAAGTTATATGATGACGTAGGTACTGTCTGCTGCAATTCTTCAGATCTTTGAAATCATCTTCGTTAAAATTATCATTAAAGATGTATTACTGAAATGGAAAGCAGAATTTTAATTTCATTTTATAAGAATATGTATTACATTTTTTGGAAATAGTGCTGATGTTTTTAATAAAGCTTAAGTATCTATGTACAATTTTAACCCTTAACTGGTACAGTGATTTCTTGAAAAGAACGATAGTGGTGCCTTGATCTGCTGTGATTCTTAGAGGAATTCCAACGAGAAAATCGATCACTGATTGTAAAATGTATCTTTGGGAGTGGTCCTGTGATATCTACGTGGATACGTATGTTTGAAACAGCCTGTTGGATTTTTGAACGTTCCTAGTTGCGATCTAGTGTGCCTTGTGGTTTTTGCTTTTTGGCAGTTGATACATTGTTTCCATCAGGTATAAATATTTTTTGCCACGTGGAGATAAAAGTGTTTAGACGAAATAAGCTTATTTGAAGATCTGGTTGCGTAGATTAGCGCATTCACTCTAACTGTGCATTTGTTAATAACTGTTTAGATTGCCATACACTAAATAAAATAAATTTGAAGTTCTATAAGAACAATGTGATAAATTATGATATTTATCGAAAATAGCTATACGAAATTTTTGGAGGTAACTGTGATCTTGGGGAGCCTTTACTTATCTCAAGAGAAACTTTTGAATTCTCAGTTTTTGAGAGTAAATTAGTTAGCTTGGTATCAGATATTTGTGCTTGAAGGATTTTTTTTCTGATTTCTTATAATGAAATAGTTTCGATACGTGAAAGTGTATGAGCCACTATATTTTCTTTTCCTTTAATGTTTCAAATGTCAGATGCAATTTGTGCAATATAATCTAAATGTCTAAATAGCTATGTTGATAATAGTTTGTGGTTAGTTAAAATGAGAAAAATTCTTCCTTCGACAAAATGCCTGAAGTGTTTTGTTGCTAAATATGCTGCCAAAAATTCTGTCAAAAACTGAGTAATTCTTTTGTTTTTGATAGTTTTTTCACCAAGTGTTTGTAAATTAGTGTAGGACTACAAAGGAAGACGTGTCTGCCAAAATTAACTACTGCGCTGTTATTTGGGAACAAGAAAGGAAGCAGATGCTAATTTATATTTAACGTTATTAAAACCATTTACTGTGGATTCTATCCAGAGTGAGATGTCATTTTGATTTTTCATTTAATATTTCATAAAGTAGTGTTAGCGTAGGTACAAAATGAGGGACAAATCTATGATTATAGTTGATCATTCCTAAAAATCTATGCAAACTTTTACATGTGTTAGGTGGTGTGAAATCAAGCTTGATCTTAATCCTGTCATTTGCTGGTTTAATACAGTGTTTTGTTATATCATGGCCTAGGAATGTCAAGGACGGAACATTAAATTCACATTTTTCTGACTTAATTTTAGGGGTTTCGTGGCCGCGTGCCCGAGTTTCTGGTCGTGAAACTTTGGGAATCGGGTTCGATCCCGTCCGACGCCAAATACCGAAATTGTCCACTGGGCTGTTATTTGGGAATACAAGAAAGGAAGCGAATGCTTATTTATATATAACGTTATTAACAGCATTTACTTCGGATTCTATCCAGAGTAAGATGTTCTTTTGTTTTTTCATTTAATATTTCATAAAGTAGTGTTGGCGTAGGTACAAAATGCGGGACAAATCTATGATTATAGTTGATCATTCCTAAAAATCTATGCAAACCTTTACATGTGTTAGGTGGTGTATGGTCAAGAAAGATCTTAATCCGGTCATTTGCTGGTTTAATACTGTGTTTTGTTATATCATGGCCTAAGAATGTCAAGGACGGAACATTAAATTCACATTTTCATTCACACGCTTAATTTTTATGGGGTCTCGTGGCCGCGTGCCTGAGTATCTGGTCGTGAAACTTTGGGAACCGGGCTCGATCCCGTCCGACGCCAAATATTTAAATTTTAAATGGCACAAAATTGACCCCTGTGGTGCACTCTACGCCAGCAATGAGTGCCCGTGAGGTGACGCCTGGTAAACGCCCGCACGGTATAAATACGTCATAATTATTACCGATATGTGCGTACAAGGCAAATTGGCACACCCAGAAATGGGTAATATACTGTCATATATTTTATTTATTTAATTTTAATGCCAAACAAATTTAATCTTTCAAACAATATTTTAAGATGTTTGTAATATTTATCTTGATTTTTGATAGCGGTTAATATATCGTAAATATAAATCAAAATGAAATCAAGATCAGATAATATTTCATTCATAAATCTTTGAAAATATTGAGCTGCATTTCTAAGACCAAATGGCATTCTAGTGAATTCATATAGACCGAATGGTGTTGCAATTGCTGTTAAGTAAATATTTTCTTCTGCAACTGGTATTTGATGGTAGGTTCTTTTGAGATCAATTTTTGAAAAGATTTTTCGATTTTGTAATCTGTTGTGAAAGGAATGAATATTTGGCAATGGATATCTATCTGGAACCGTTGCCAAATTTAAAGTTCTACAATGTCCACATGCTTTCAAAGAATTTTGTTCTTTTTCGGGAATCGTGTGGCGGAGAAGAAACCGATGTGGCCGAAATTCTGCAAATCCCAACCATATCAAATTCTTTCTTTGCGATTTTGAATGTTTCTGGATTTAATTGCATTAGGTAAATAATCTTTAATAGCGATGATGTTTAACTTTATGAATTACTGGTTAATTGAAGGTAACTGAAGAAGTAGTATTAGATAATTGTTTAATGAAATCAATTATTGATTTATTATTTGTATTTATTATTGGAGCATTATTCATTTTAATGTTTGCCACTTGCTGTGTATGTTTTTCTATTATTTTTTGTTTTCCAGATCTATTCAAAGATTGAAAGTGGAAATAAAATCAGCTCCTAAAATAGGTTGATATGCATCAGCAACAAATACAAAAGAAAAGATTTTACTTAAATTGAGATTTAATGTGAATAGTTTAGAGCCAAAAGTTTTAATATTAGTACCGTTAAATGCAGATAAAAGTACTTTTGGGTTAGGGTGTTTTATTTTACAAAAAGAATAGGAATAACATAAATTTAAGCTCCTGAATCTACTAGAAAATGAAGTCTATTAATTTTGTCATTAACTTGTAAGCGATATGAATTAAAGATTACATGACTAGTCGTGAACGTAGATAACTTTATTCATTTAAATGATCTTGATTTGATTCATTATTGAAATTGAATGTACAAGGTTTACTACATTTCAAAGTGTTGTTTCCAAATTTAGCATTTGACATGAAGTGTTGTTTATTAATTGACATATTTTTATTTGACAGCTTGGTGTCAATATTTTTAATGAATTGGTTGAGATCATATCGCAATTCTTGTATATCTTTTTTTAATAAGACTAGCAAAGTAATTGAACGATTTGCAAAAATCTAGCGCTGATCTAGCGCTAGAAGAAATAGCCGCCTGCGCGCGTCTTTGTTATATTTTGTGATATTTAGGTAAGTTTTAATTTCGAAATTAAGTATTCGTTGTCCAAAACACAACAGAGATAATTATTTAGATGTTTCTGGAACATTGTCAAAGAAATTAAGTCTTTGAGTTTTCAGTACTAGACAGGTAGAACTGTTAGATAAAACTCATGTAATCGGGTATGTTTTCTTTAATTTGCATTCTCTCGGTAGGTTCAACAATATTAATACCGTTCAGTGTGCATCTAGCGCTAACAAACAGCGCTAATTTTTGCTAGGTTAGCGCTATCCCGGCTGAACGTAACCACTGATAATCTTTTTTTCAAAGACTACCATATATAACATGACAATTACAAAATACAAATATAATACAATATTGGGTAACATGATAAAATATAAGAATATGATTATACATATAATTAAATAGTGGCCTGTGTTTTATTATTTTAATTTTAATAAATACTTAAAAATATCTATAATAGATCCCGCAAAATTTAAAGCCCCGAATTATTAACTTTGCCTATTGTATAGGATTAATTTAATATATTTTGTTTTGAACCTTTAGTGGGCAACTTTAATTTAATTTTACAATTTAATGTTTATAATGTATTGTTAAATATAAATCAGAAATATTTTAGGAATTTTAGTCACTGATATCGTCTGGAAAAATGTTTAAAATGTGTAAATAAATTTTATAAAATATTGGGCAATCTATTTTTTGTTTTTAAATATATGTGTACTACATATTCTAAAACATTTATTGAATCCCTTACTTTCAACTAAATATCATTACCGAGAGTGGTATTTTATGTCTAGTTTTTGTGATAAAACAACTTTATTGAAATATAGTATAAAAATATTATTGATAATAATACCAAAACAGGTGATACAAAAAGACAAGAAACTAAACACTTTTTTAAAATATAATTTAAACCAAAATATAAAAATTGTGTCTCAAACGATTATCTTCTGGGAATGTTTACTGCCTGCATATATTTGATTCTTACAACAAATGGTTGTTGTTTTGCTCATCTTGACACTCTTATTCTTCCAAATAATCCTTTGCTACAGCGGTGACAATGTGTGCCCTAAACTCTCCTTGCTTTAGTCAATTATTACTTTTGTATTTGAAATATTCCTGAATTAGAAATACACAATTAAGTAGAAATGGCCACAAAATGTTCGCTTGCAAGTGTTTGTAAGGATCGCAACAGATTACACTGACGTTTCGTGTTAACACATAGTGCATTCACACTGTTAAGACGTTTTATTGAATCATATCTACAGTCTGTGAACAAGTCTTTCGTTTGGTAGTTACGAAGTGATTTTCTTTATAATAAATTCGCAATTATGAATGTAGAACTAATTAAATTATTAATTAATGACCTTGATAAAGACAATGAAGTCCGGGATGCAATAGCTCTGGAATTTTTTGTTGCAGTGTTTTCTTTTATGTAAATAAAACAAAAGCACAGAATTATAGCGCGAAAGCAGGTATTTATATATTTTTTACGATTATTAGATGCTTTAGTCGTTAGTCCATTCATCCATTTCTAGCTCTGGATTTTTAAATGTAACATTGACATAAATTTATTTAACATCTAAAATTACTTTCATTGTTGCAATCAATTGTTGGTGGTGATTATAAAAGTTAGGTTAACTTACCTTAAAAACTGTTCAACCTTTTTCGTTTAATCAGTATTTAATTGGTTGCAATTAATAGTTATTTTCAAATCCTTGGCATCTTTTCATTTATATCTTAATACAAGAATAGTATTTTCAAACGTATTAGAACTTAATTACATGCATTTATTCAGCCTGCGGTATGCTTGTCTGAACCTGATAACAAACTTCAATGTTCCAACAAAGTATAAATTTTATCCATCTATGTACTTAATAGAGGTAGGTAATTGAACACAATTTATCTAATCAAGAACAGTGTGAAAACTTTCATTTGGTAATGATGGTAATTTTTTAAAATTACAATCAAAAAATATATACAGGTATTAACAATTAATTCCTAAATGAAACCTAAATATTGATTTTGATATAAAACTATTACTGAGGTAGAGAGAAATCTTACGCAAATTCTTTCTTCAAAACAAATGTGTCCGGCATTTCTGTGAAATATTTTTTTTCTCTTTTTTCATGTAATTTGAAAAGCAATTGAATGTATATTAATACTAATGTATAAATATTATCATTTTAAATATGACTAATGATTTTTACCAATTTCCATTTTAAAATTTTGCGAGTTTGATAAATTTTTTTGCCTTGCTGTGAAACAAAATTGTTTTTCAGATGTATTTTTTTCATTATAATCCTTCAGTGAAAGCCTAAATTACGCAATTCTTACAATATTACGGATACATATCCTGAATTAAATGTACGATTTATAAATATTATATAAATTCATATTTTAATACACCAATATTTTTGAAACATTTTTTCCGAAAATGACCGTGAGCTATTATTATTAATAGGTCTTGTATGAATTTAACTTAGGTTTTATCATTTTAAGGTTTCTAGATTCAAATATTATCATTTTTACATTTGTGCTGTTTTACTATACTCAGGTTAAACTAATCAAATAATTTTGAAAACTATTATTCCTATTATGTGCAAAAAAGGAAGGAACCTATGTATTAAATTTTCAAGTCAAACAAAAGGGGCCGTTTAATTGAAACTTTAATTGTTTTTCTTGGAAAAACACTTAAATATCAATTTTTTGGTATGTTATAAAAATCAAAGTTTCTTCAATTCTCTACAGTTTTGCGTTGTTACTTTTCCTAAATATTTTAACATACATTCAAATAATACATAAAACAATTCATTTACAAAAATCTTCCATTCTATGCTTTAAAAATAAACACAACTTCTTAGTTAATTGTTTAACATATATAAAGTGATATTTCAAATAAATGTCACTGTTAATTAATAAATATCTTTTACACAAATATATATATATATATATATATATATATATATATATATATATAACTAATACATTGACTAAATTAAAATAAAGGTATATGAAAACAAACTATATATTTGCCCATTAAATGAGCTTACATACAATAGAAGTTGAATATGGCAGAAGGTAGTGTGCTGATCACATATTTTATTTTTTAGTACCTACCATGTACAATTATTTATAGAATGTTGTCTCTTCTCTGCAATATTTTTACATGTTATAAATAGGGCAAATAGCTAATTGTTGTGTACTCACTTTTAAAACATACTTTGACCTAACCGAACGTGAAAAACTGGCAAAACTGTGTAATTGAACATACACTGTGAAACTATCTACTTTCCTATTTATTTATAATGACTGTATGGCTTTTGGGCTTACCATCATTACTTATAATAGGGGATTCCACCATTTTTTAAATATAATTTTATATTGGTGAAAATCCGGTGAAAAAATTCCTATTAATAAGCGAGTTATGGTCCCCCGAAGTTTGAAAATATAGATGTGACGTCACGAATGTTAAGTTTTTATGTAAAACTGCTTTCTTCGTGGATCTAAAATGTTCTTGAAATGTATGCTATTTTTAAATTATATTTATAAAAAACAAATTAATATTGTAACACGGTACAAGTCTACATGCTTTTAATTGCAAGTGTATCAAAATTTTTAAGTTTAATGCAAGAAATTTAGATTCAAATAGAAACTGTTTGAGAATTGCAGTACTGGACTGGTAGCCACGTGTCCGCTATTGGAATTTGTCTACTCCTATTGGTTGTAGACCCCACCCCTTAACTCCGTATTCGTTATATATTTATAGGTGATCTTTACGTCGCCAATCAAAATAATATATATAGGATTCATATGAGTGACGAGCTGCTAAAACAAAAACCCCCTTATTTCCGAAGTATTTCAATTATATCATTTTATATCTTTATTAATATTTATTATTAAGCATATAATTTCACGATTTTTTATTAATTTCTCTTAATTCGATTGAGTTGTAATCCCCTATTGAGAATATGTATAACAAAATAAAATTATGGACCATATTATATTTTTTATAAGAATAAGTCAATAAATTATATGCAATTAAATACTCTGGATGTAGTACCATAATTTATATAAGGATATAAAAATAAAACTGATATAGCTACATATAAATAAATAGTTTTCGTTTATTCATATGAATTTGTAAAAAACTAAATCCATACCTAATAAATTCACAAAATATACATACGTATATTAAAATAAAAATTACACTGATATAGCTACATATAAAAAAAAATAGTTTTCGTCTATTCGTACTAATAAACAATCATTGGAGAATAACAAATATGAATTTATAATATATTAAATCCATGCTAAATGATTAATAAAATATACATACGTATATTAAAATAAAAATTAAACTGATATAGCTACATATAAAAAAAAAATAGTTTTCGTCTATTCGTATTAATAAACAATCTTTGGAGAATAACAAATATGAATTTATAATATATTAAATCCATGTTAAATGATTAATAAAATATACATACGTATATTAAAATAAAAATTAAACTGATATAGCTACATATAAAAAAAATAGTTTTCGTCTATTCGTATTAATAAACTATCTTTGGAGAATAACAAATATGAATTTATAATATATTAAATCCATGCCAAATGATTAATAAAATATACATACGTATATTAAAATTAAACTGATATAGCTACATATATAAAAATAGTTTTCGTTTATTCATATTAATAAACAATCTTCGGAGAATAACATATATGAATTTATAAAATACTAAATCCGTGGCAAATGATTCACAAAATATTCATACGTATATTAAAATAATAATTAAACTGATATAGCTACATATAGAAAATAGTTGTCATCTATTCGTATTAATAAACAATATTCGGAGAATAACATATATGAATTTATAAAACATTAAATTCATAACTAATAATTCACAAAATATACATACGTATATGAAAATAAAAATTAAACTGATATAGCTACATATAAAATATAGATTTCGCCTATTCGTATTAATAAACAATCTTCGGAGAATAACATGAATTTATAAAATACTAAATTCATGACAAATGATTCACAAAATATACATACTGGTATTAAAATAAAAAACAATATTCATTTTTTAATTATTATCAGATCTTGGTACATTTTTGTATTGTCATATATTTTTGAATATAATATTGATACTAATTTCATTTACATGTGTATACGTTTCACTACGAAACTACTTCGGTTATTACTTTGCACTATTATTGTTACTCATTCATTATGAAATATATATGAACAATTTGATGTAATTCCTTTCTTCATATCTCAGTTATACATACATATTTTAATGTTTTTATTTTAATTGTGGATTGCAATTGATTACTTGTTGGCCTGACCAATTATTCATTTTTTAAAGTTTCCAGATAATCCTACTTGTATGTTGAAATTATTGCAAGTGTCTCGAAAATTATTTGAATTTAATTTGAATTCTTTTATTAAACTCTAAAATTTCTGGATTTTTTCTCTTCAGTTAGGGCTGGTGTTTGTCGATCGTGTGATACCGATTTTTCTTTATTTGTTTCAAATCTATAAGTTCTTGTACAAAGTGAGCGGTGATTGAATATACTTTACAAATCTAAATACAAAATATAAAATTCATGAAGTGGATATTGATTATTGCTTGAATTAAATTATTCACTTTATATATTTTTAAAATACTATGTGTATTAAACAATAATTATTGTTAATGAATTTCATATTATTAATCGGTCTATGTTTAATCAACAATTCAGCTTTACTAGCACAATTAATATGTTGATCTAGTTCATAAGCGATTCTCTACGTATTTTTTTTTAATTATGACTTCTCAAACCCATGGTGTGGCCTGTAATTTAAAAATAAATATTAAGACACAATATAACTATTATCGATTTCGGATGAATAAACCATCTTCAAAAAGTAACCTATACATAATAAAATCATAAAAATTTTACATAACCTGCCATAATAAATGATACATAAAGTAAGTAATAAAAATCCAATTACAAAATAAAAATACATAAATTTGGTTTTAATTAATTGCTTGAATTGAATTATTGCATTTTATATATTTTTTATTTCACAAATACTTTGTATTTTATACATCGAGTATTATTATTTTTATTTATTTATTGTTAAATGCATTGTTACAATTTAGGTATGTATAACAGGTGATATTATGCAGATAAGATAATTTTCCTTATAAATTTTTATATCTGTATATTTCTCATTCGAAGATAATGATGAAATGATGAAAGACACACACAACTATGCCTTATACGGGATTTGAAACCAGGACCCTGGGACACCTAGGTCGATTACATCGAGTATTATACCTCAAGTGGTTGTTAGTAAATTATATTATCTTAACAATTTTTTCTTTACATAACCAACAATTCAGCTTCTCTGGCGAATTTAATATAATGGTATAACTTTTCAATTTATATATTTAGTTTTGTACTCTTGTTCTATTGTTGACATATACCATTGTACGTACACTTTTTACAACGCAATATATATGAATTTGACAGACTGCAGTGGCAAGAACTGACGATTGTAGCAAGTGCAAGAAAGTGCGCAAAACACAATTGTCCAAACAAATGAAAAAATGGGCGTCTGCAATTAATTGTTCGATTGTCTTGAATCTGTACTGCATTTTGATTTCATATGATTTGATTTTTCTTTTCCAGAATTTGTCGCATTTGTTTCCTGATTAAATAACAAATCATATAATTTACGAGTAGTATGGTCAGCATCATTCATCTCAAAATGTATGATCTTCTCTCCACCTAAAACAAAAGGGAATAATTATAAAATGTTAATATGATCTATGTGACTTTATACCTTGTTTGTATGTAGAGCTGAAAACAGCCATATCAATACGTCTTCAAAACAAATAATTAGTAATGATCACTATGAATATGATATGGAAACGATAAATATATTTAAACTAAACAAATAATAAATAAAGAAAACAATGTCAAATTATTCATAAACAAAAAATATTTCACATTATCAACTGTACATCTAACTATAACGTTTTTTTTTCAGAAATTGTTAATTTTTTAATATTATCAGATCTTGGTACATTTTTGTATTGTCATATATTTTTTAATATAATATTGATACCAATTTCATTTACATGTTATGTGTATACGTTTCACTGCGAAACTACTTCGGTTATTGCTTTGCACTATTATTGTTACTCACATGTTTTGAAATATATGTAAACAAATAATAAACAAAGAAAACAATGTCAAATTATTCATAAACAAAAAATATTTCACATTATCAACTGTACATCTAAGTATAACGTTTTTTTCAGAAATTGTTCATTTTTTAATATTATCAGATCTTGGTACATTTTTGTATTGTCATATATTTTTTAATATAATATTGATACCAATTTCATTTACATGTTATTTGTATACGTTTCACTACGAAACTACTTCGGTTATTGCTTTGCACTATTATTGTTACTCATACGTTGTGAAATATATATATATATATATATATATATATATATATATATATATATATATATATATATATATATATATATATATATACCGGGTGTTCATTTTTTTATAGGACAGGAAATACAATGTTAAAATTTTCATTATGTGATAGTTCGTTCACTATGAATTTTAGAACAAAAGTGTAAATACAAAAATTATAAATTAAAAATTGCATCGAACAAGCTACAATTTATTGATATAATTCGTTCCTGTCATGAGATAAACGTAGAATAAAATTTATAATTTTTACCTATTTACAGTGTGCCATGGAAAACAAAACATTCGTCATTCTCAATAAGTTATTACAAAGAGGAATAACACTTCCTGTTTCATTAAAAAGGTTTATAATTCTGCTAATAGTCCCACGTGCAGGAATAGGCCGGACCTGATATAATGCACTAAATAAATCTCTCACTTGATTTAACGAATTTTCAGCCAAATACCATTTTATCCAATGAATTTTTTCAGAGATAGTAAATGTATCCATAATTCCTGATAAATAATTTAAATGAAGGCAATAATTATTAAATCTTTACGACAATAACAAATGTTATTTGTCAAACTCAAACAGTACGACTGTTTGAATTGTGTTTTGTTTTCCATGGCACACTGTAAATAGCTAAAAATTATAAATTTTATTTTACGTTTATTTCATGATAGGAACGAATTATATCAATAAATAAAAGCTTGTTCGATACAGTTTTTATTTCTGAACATTTTTTGTATTTACACTTTTGTTCTAAAATTCATAGGGAACGAACTATCGCATAATGAAAATTTTAACGTTGTATTTCCTATGTCCTATAAAAAAAGTGTACACCCGGTATATATATAACAAGTAATAAATAAAGAAAACAATGTCAAATTATTCATAAACAAAAAATATTTTACATTATCAACTGTACATCTAACTATAACGTTTTTTTTTCAGAAATTGTTCAATTATTATCAGATCATGGTACATTTTAGTATTGTCATATATTTTTTAATATAATATTGATACCAATTTCATTTACATGTGTATACGTTTCACTACGAAACTACTTCGGTTATTGCTTTGCACTATTATTGTTACTCATACGTTTTGAAATATATACAAACAATTTGATGTAATTCTTTTCTTCATATCTCAGTTATTCATACATATTTTAATATTTTTATTTTAATTGTGGATTGCAATTGATTACTTGTTGGCCTGACCAATTATTCATTTTTTAAAGTTTCCAGATAATCCTACTTGTTTGTTGAAATTCTTGCAAGTGTCTCGAAAATTATTTGAATTTAATTTGAATTCTTTTATTTAACTCTAAAATTGTTAATTTTTTTCTCTTCAATTAGAGCTGGTGTTCGTCGATCGTGTGATACCGATTTCTCTTTATTTGTTTCAAATCTATAAGTTCTTGTACAAGGTGAGCGGTGATTCCAGTACCAAAGGCTCAAAAAAGATGATTCAGAATAATAGCCTCATCATTTACTTTCAATTTGGACATATCCAGGTTTATTACATTGAAATCAATTGTTTACTTAATTTACTATAGCATACTAATATGTGTATTTTATGACGACACGACAGCTGTATAAAAGTTGATCCGATTGATAACTAACTTCACGGCGACCATAGGGTCTCACTCTAATTCAGGAGGCATGCGCATATCGACATTGAAATACGACATATCTTTCATTATTTTTTTTATTTGCATATTTTGTTTTGATGAATACGGCCATAGTTGACTTTTTATTGTCGATATATCTGTCAGCCGCAGTTCAGTGATTTGCAATTTCTTACCTTGATCATCAAATTGCAGTTCATTGTTCAAGAAATATTGTAACATTATATTGTTTCCATTAAGTACATATTTTGGAATCATTGTGACAATTTCGTTTAGTATCATCTTTCTTCGGTGCTAAAATGGTTTTATTTGTAAATTTATAAATGTCATTACATGTTGTTTGATTTATGCTACAGGATTCGTCGGTCAATGATATTTAAAATGCAGTTCGACGAATTAGTTTCAATTTCGCTAAGACCATTTCATATTGTTTAAAATTTTTTCCGAAAATTAATTACACGAACATTATTTCTTTAAGTTTTTAAACAATGGCCAAAAATGATTTTGGAGTATTGAAGCCCTAGTATTGCAGTTTTATGTATAATTTACTATGGGTAAGCATTGTCTAAAGTCACTATTTATAATATAACTTCTACCAAATCGAATGCATATTTTGTTTTGAAGATAATTTTTTAAACAACGGCCATACGTGACTTGTTACTACGGATGTTTCTTGTTGTAGTAGATTTGTGATTTGTGGCATTTAGTGTACGTGCTTAAGCACTGTCTAGTCACCTAATAATATCTCGTCTACCAAATGGTGGTTTTGAGAACGTATTTGAATTTAAATATTGTCTTAAAGTCATCATTTAATATTATATTTTTTCCGCCAAATTGTAATGCATTGAAACATTAGTCATTCAATTTTTAATTTAAAATCGATTGCATGGTTTAGGCCATTGTGACAATTTTCTTTAATATTTAGTGCCATCATTCTTTGGTCTCAAGATGGCTTTATTTGTAAATTTATAAATGACATTAGATAATTAAATCCGCCAAATATTTTGTTTCTAATGAAATACTTAAAACACATTTTGACAGTATTGAAGCAATTTTCAATTTTGTTTCATCTATTTATGGGCATATTATTTTGTAGTAAATTTCTTAAACAACGGCCATAATAGACTTTGGTTTGCGTAATTTACATGTAAGCACAGTCTAAAGTCTTATACTATAACTTGTACACTAAATTGCAATTCATTGGTCATTAAATAAATATTTTTAAATAAATCGGTTCTATTAAAAGCATTTTTTGGGATTATTGTGACAATTTCTTATCGTTTCTCTAAAATGATTCTATTTGTAAATGTATAAATTTCATTGATTTTTATTTGATTTCTGCCAATGATATATTTGAAATTCAGTTTGAGGATTTTGTCATTTGTGGTTCTTTGTAACTATAGTTATAATTTCACTATACCATTTACAAGTGAAAAATCAATCGTTTATATAGCTTCACAAAGATTTTATTTATATTTATAAAACTTGAGTGAGATTCAGTATAGTGAGGTGAGGTGAGGCTTAAGATTACTTAAAAGGATCAATTTCTTTAGTACTATGTAAAATAATTACTTGATAAATTACGGTCTGTGTCTGAGGATTAACAAAAATTTGCTCCCAAATTATATTTATGGTTTTCCAAATTACATTTAGAATTGTAGAACAAGTATAAAAGCACATTGCTCTAGACCAGTGGTCGCCAACCTTTTCAATGTGTTGAGCTATATTAAAAATTTTTGAACAGAGAGTGAGCTACCTATGCTTGTGGAGGCAAGGTAATCAAAAAAGCGCCGCAGGCGAAATTTTTTTTCATTCAAGGTCAAATGTCTTAAGTTAAAAGTTACAATTTTTCAAGGGATGTGAAGCTGCATGTGTTTCCCCTTTCATGTACAATAATAAATTGCCAGATCAGTCAGATCACAGAACATTTTAGAAAAGAGCATATATATTTAACGGATTGCATCCTTTACAAATAAGTCATAATATTATAAATATGACATTATAAATATACATATCATGTTTTAAAAATAAAATAAAACTTAAGAAAAATAACAAAAAAGTAATTTACTACTTTAAAAAATATCATAAATAAAATAATATTTGAATGTGAAGCCTGACACTCAGACTCGTCGATAATTTTTTTAATATTCGCAGTATAATTGGTTAGAGCCATCCGAATAAAATTATCCAAATGTTCCTCTATAAGTCGGTTGCGGTATTTGTTTATCACTTTCATATTAGAGACACACAAATAGGTCGAACTGAATAACGCTTTTACTTTTAAGGCAATTCTAACTAAAACTGAATATTTTTTTTCACTTACTAAAGGCCAGATAAATTTTGTATTTGACACTAACGATTTTAAAGCTAAATCATTTTGAAGCGTAATAACTTCCATTTTAGTTGCAGCACTGTTTTCGCCAAAGTGCTGCATAATAAATAAAAAATTGCTGCATAACAAATAAAAAATTGCTCAATATTAATTTCCATGAAGGGTAAAGCAACAAATTGTGCCACTAGTGCGATTTCGTTGAAATCTTCAAAACGAGATTTAAAGGCATTCTTCAAGCTAGAAATTATTTGCACATAATTTTTACCGGCATAGGGTTGCAACGGATTTTGAAATATCTTTTCTGAAAGAAGACGAAAGTGCTTGGTATCGCGCAAGGTGTATATATTAGTAGAAGAATGTAGTATCGGTAGTATTATAGATTTATTTTTGTAGCGAGAAATGCTTGTCAATTGTGCAACGAAAAATGATTGTTATTTATTTCCACACCATATACAATATACATAAAATAATTAAAAATACGCAATAAATATATAAAACATAACAAATAATTCTCACTCCTTAGATATTGAAGTGATCGATGGAAAAAAAATGAAAATTTACGGAAAATTCTATCATTTTTAGTTCTTTTGAGATATACCTGTGTGAGCTACCGGAAGTATCCACGCGATCTACCAGTAGCTCGCGATCGACGGGTTGGCGACCCCTGCTCCAGACTAATTGTTAAAAACTTGTTTTTAATTATTTTTTTTGAGAAGTAACAAATTTGTTTCAATGAAATCTTGATTTAATTTTTATAATTTATAATTTGATATTACTAGATCCTAATTTTAATTTTTACATTCGGTACATTGTGTTATTTCTCAAAGAAAACTTTTTAAACAATAACTATACAGTATTGAAGCTTCTAGGATCAAAGTTCTATGGTTGGTGTAATTTACTACAAGTATAGGTAAGCACTGTTTAAAACCACCATTAATAGTATAATTTTTCTACCACATGGTAAGGCTTATTTTGTTTTGCAAAAAATTACTTAAACAACAGAAAAAAAATACTTTCTTAATACCGATGTTTTTGTTGCAGCAGATTTGTATAATTAACTATAGGTAAGCACTGTCTAAATTGACCATCTAATAGTACAACTTTTTTATCAAATGGTAATGCTTACAAGTTCTTAAACAGCGGTCATAAGTGACTCGTTAATATCGGTGTTTATATTATAATATTTATAAGATTTGTGTAATATGTATTATAGGTAAGCACTGTCTACAGTAATCACTATGATACAGTAATTTTTCCCCAACAGGTAAGGCATTGTTCATTAAATCTTTTATCATAAATTGATTAAATGTATTGAAGGTACATTTTGGAAACATGACAATTCCGTTTATTATTATTATTATTATTATTATTATTATTATTATTATTATTATTATTATTATTGTTATTAATATTTTATTATTATTATTATTATTATTATTATTATTATTATTATTATTATTATTATCGCATCTTCTTTCTTGAGTTGTAAATTGAAATCATTTGCAATTTTGCAAATAACTGCTAGCACTATCTGACTACAATTAAACTCTTTGTACAAACCATTTCCTGGGTCTTTCTTAATTCTTTCATTGATGTCCTTAGTCTGTGTCAATTTTGTGCACATGATGTACACGCGTTGTTGATCGGAGGTAAATAAGGAACTTTAATAATAACATGTACATGAGAAATGGGCGTTTTTGTGTAATAAATTTTAAACTTAAACTAAAAGTACGCCCTGGTATACATATTTTTTAATACAATATGTGCCGTGATCATGGTTTAGTTGGACAATAAGATCTTATGTCGTCTAAAAATAGTAAAAAAGTACAACAAATACAATACCGGTTTTATACATTTGGGGGCATGAATCGCTATGAATTTTGGGGGCCTTATCAATTGTATCAAATTGCATATTAACAACAAAAAATTACAAATTATAAAGGTTGTTGCAGTTATTAAAAAGATTTAATAAAAATATATTAACTGTGATTGAAACCTAAATTATGAAATATTCATAAAAACATCTTTCATAATGCTGTTTCTACTTCAAATGATTATTTTTAAATACATGTCTGTTTAAATTTTGCTTTTGTCAATTGTTTCATCTACTAAGATCAGTTCGAGATATCATATTTTCTATTTCCTTCATTCTGCAATATCACAACAAAAATCAAAACCTGTTGTTATGTGGGTTTATTGTAATTCTGTATCAAACATTCAGTATCGGTATTGTTGCTTCAGTTAAGTGAAATTGTAACTGCAACAGATAGTGCATCTAGAGGTAAAAGACCATGTTGACCGTGTTGGTTTTATTATAGTAATTACATGGAAAATATATTGTGGGAATATGGGATTAGGGGTTTCATTTTTTCCATTACTAATATACCATTGCTAAATATGTAGTAATTATTTTGAGAATATTCCAGTTAAATATTAAATGTTACCTAGTTATACAGTTTATTTTTGCCTACAATAACATCGGGCCTATTCTGCAACTCAGTAGTTAATTCTTCACTGGTTAAAAAAAATTATCCAAAAGATATTGATAACTAAAATTCAAATTTTCACTAACATTACTATGGAATTCACACATTCTGTAACTAAAACTTACAGAATGAACACATTCCGTAATACTAATTCGCCTATTTAAATGTCATTCTGGCATACTGATACAGAATAATATTCCGTAATAGGCAGTCACAGACCACTAGTTTTTGAATTCACCCATTTCAAATACACGTGAAAACGCAATTATTTTCAAAATTAAGTCGGCTTTGCTAGGCGCTTTGTTCATTTTTTTTATAGTCACCTCAACTGCCTTAACTGTAAAATTATAAAAGAAATTATTACAAAATCTAATTATATACCTTGTTTTACGGGTTTTGAAGCTTTTACGTGGTAAGTTAAATAAAAATTATTGCTTTTGTAACATACCAATAATATATTATTTTTTTTGCAAAAATGTCAATTGATGAGTAAACTTTATTTTTTAAATAGTGTTAGAGAAAGCATAGTCTAAAACTCGTATGGAATAGTATTTCCGCCAGTCGCGAAACCGTAGACCTCACCTACGGCTCGGCCTACAAACTTTTTGCTCGCGCGGAAATTATCTATATATATATATATATATATATATATATATATATATATATATATATATATATATATATATATATATATATATATATATATATATATATATATATATATATATATATATATATATATATATATACTTGATTGGTTGATTTTCTTTAGTTAGCTTGATTTATTCCGATTTCTTTATATACTATACATCTTTACCATAAATTTTTTTATCGAATTATTTAATAATACCGAATAAAATTAATTTGCTAAATTGTTTTTTATCGCTGCGATTTAGTTCATAGTTTATTTTAAAAGCTAATATATACAGAAAGTTCTATTCAATATAAGTCTGTGTTCACTATGGAGAATATTTTCATTGACTACTTTATTAAAATTAAATAAAATTAGTTTACTGTTCCTGCATCATTGTACAACAATATACGTAGTTCCTGTATGTAACATGAATGTAGAATTTTACATTCACATTATACAAGTTTGTTTGGATTTGACAGTAAAATGTATATTGATTTTAACTGCAGGATTTTATCTGTATTTGTGTATTACAATGAATACTTAATTTTTATTGATAAAAAGATATCTTTATATTACATATTTTGTTTCATTGCCAATGACATTCAAACTTCATTGGATCATACTATATTTCTATTAGTATTTTACATTAAATTTTCAAATGATGAGTTAGTTTAACTATTTCTTGGTAATGTTCACTTTAGATCGTCATAAATATTAATCGTATAATTGAATTTAGCTGAGAGTTGAAATACTTTTACACTCAGATCTTGATGATTTTCATGATTACGTATATAGACGAATTAATTTATTTTGTTTGATTTCAAATAATTTATTTATATGTTAATCAAAATACGTCGTATTTTTAGATTCGTCTGATTTCGGCTGTTTTTTTTTACTGGAAAATGCCGCAGTCATTGGTACTATGGAATGTGGTGGCAAAACGTAAGCTGTAATATTATCAACAAAATCCTGCGTGTTAATTTTAATTTATTTATATTTAACCATGCATGGGCCAAAATGCTTCGAAATTTTGTGTGCCAATATTTTAAACAACAAAATATTCATAATTCATTCGTCGAGCAGAGCAACACTTCATACTCAACATTGACAAAACATGGAAGGGATGAAATATTATTTTTATTTAATAATTATTTATTTTATTAGTTTGACTAATTTTAGTATTCAATATCAAGTTTGTCGTTGAAATAATAAATTTCAATTATTATTGTCAGTATTCATTTCTGAAAATAATTAGTTTACTTGGACATCACTTCTGCTAGTATTACTACTAGTAATTTTAGTTATTGATCATACGTCAATAATACGAGTGTTAGATGTTTCGAACTGCCTTTTGAATAAATTAAAGAATAATATATGGACAAATTGTACAATTTGTCTCGTATACGATTTAAATATTCATATTATTTAGAATTTGTATTATTTTTGAAGAGATCTGTTCATAGTATTTATTATACTTACTAAATAATTATATCTAAGCATTATATTCCATGTATTTTTTATTTACAAAAAATCTTTTAATGAAATTAAAAAAAAATTGTTGTTTATTACAAAAATAGGCCTCTAGTGATATTTCATTTATATTGAGAAACATATTTGTTTGCAGAACTATAAATGAAAATTCTGGCGCCGCAAACAGTAAGTGTAAAACGAGGATGAGTAGACATCGATAATTTTATAAATTTGTATTCGGTGCGCATTGAGCATCAGATATCAGACGGCGGAACGAATCTTCAAATATTTTTCAGTCGCTTACATTTGTATTAAATAGTGCTGACCCTGCAATAAACTCAGAAATTTGAATCAGTAAGTTAAATAAATATTAATTTCGCTAATTTTCGTCCTTGAATTTAATAAAAAAATGTCTAAATTGCTTTTATTTATATTTGTACGTTTTATTATTTAGTGGTTTGTCATTATTTCGATTTTGGTATCAGCTATTTGAAAATAATCCATGATGTGGAACACCTTTCGTATATTATGGAAGCAAGTTACAAATGTTTAAAAATTCTTAAATGATGTTGCTTTGTGACATATATCAAACATAGAACGTATGAAACACTAACAGTCTTGAACTTGCTAGAAACCCAAGACTTTAGGCAAGGAAGAAGTTAAAATAAATGTGCTAAATTGGCGAACTTCGACCTTCATGAGTTTTATCAAATGTTTTCATTAATATTATATTGCTAGCCGGTGGTTTTATTTAGTGATCTGTCATTATTTCGATATCTGTGTCACTTGCAGGTATTTACAAATAAACTATATTGTGAACATTTTTGTTGTCATGATATTTATCTATAAGAATTTTTTTATTGCTGTATTTTATACATGTTTAGTGATTCAAAAGTGGAAACAAATTCATATGCCTTTTTATTAGCTGACTTTACAGTTGTGCCAATTCAAATTCAAATATTCATTGAGGTGAAAACCATCTTGAATGTTTCATGATAGTTTTCCGGATAATATGAAATGGCTTATATATGTAGATCTTTTAGAAATACGTAGTCACGTTGAGACTGGGGAGACACTTTATTATTTATTTGGGGGTTATTGTAAATAATTTGTATTGTGAATACGTTATATAATGTTTCATTATATTGTATTTGTTTATAAAAATTTGTTTCTCTGATGGGTTTACAGCAAATTTTGATTAGTGTTGACAATTCAACCTAAATATTTCCTAATTTTTATTCTTTTGTTGAACAATATTCGATTGTCTTCCCAAGTGTATTTTGTTTATTCAAGTATTAACTAATAATTTTTTGATTTCTTTGAAGACTTGTATGATATTACAACGATAATGAAAGTTATTTGTTCTTCATTTTAAGTTTCTTGAGGAGTTTTCTTAATTTTTTTATTTCTGTTTATCCAATATGCGATTATCTTCTCGAAAAGTGAATTCAGCTTAATTGAGGATTGCCTAATACCTTTTTTATTTCTTTGTATACTTTTACCGTGTAAATTAACAATGATCATGTTGACAAGGATGAAAGCTATATCTTCTGGAGTTAAAGTTTTTTCAGAGAAGAAAAGTGCTATTTCTGAGCTGATGTTTAAATGTAATTTTGATTTGATTGACAGTGCAACGAAAGTATTTCCTGATTATTATACTTTTGTATAATATGATTTTTTGCACAAATTCTCATTTTTGAGCTAATGTTCTTACAAATGTAGCACGCAGATTGACTTAGGCGAAGCGATGCTGCGTCCGTTCAAATATATTTTAGTTTTTTACATTTGTAGGAAACAGTGCCGATCCTGCCAGAAACGCAGGAATTAGGACAAGGAAGAATTTTAAATAATTAATTTGACGTAAATATTGTCCTTTAATTAAATCCAATTGATATAAATTGGCGTAATTTTTGTCATTGGATTTTAATCCAATCAGAAAGAAACATTATTACCTAGTACTTTATATTGTTTAGTGATTAGTCATTATTTCGATTAAGGTATCACCTCTTTGCAAATATTGGGTGTTGTGAACACCGTTGATGTTTCACGGTATTGCTTATAACAATTTTTTTATTGCTTGGCTTACATATATTTAAACACAAAATTCAGATATCTAATGCCTGTTTTAGATACATTTAATCTACAAACGTTAATAAATAAATAAATAAATATATATATATATATATATTGATTCGGATCCTGGTTCTTTCTCTCTTATCTTGGCGACGTCGGGTCTCTGTTCATCTTTGGTTGAGGACGTTCCTGGGTCGGTTTCTCTTGAGGTCGATGCCTTGGCTTTACGTGGCAGTGGTGCTTTGGCTTCTTGTGGGGGATTCTTTTTTCCTACCATTTTGTTGGTTGCTTTTTCTTAATGCTCTAACACTATTTTGTACTTTCAGTTATCTCCTCTTTCTAGGAGCGTCACCTTCATCAGAGTCCGAATATATATATATATATATATATATATATATATATATATATATATATATATATATATATATATATAAATTGATTCATATTTCATACACATATTTGCTCAGCAGATCTTAAAATTTAAATAGATATGAAAAGATCAGGATACAAAACTCACATGAAATTTTTGTCTCTCTTATTCTGAGCAAATTTGGTCGCATACCAATACTACCATGATACGTTGATCTGCTTTTTGAATAGAATATTTGTGAAACAAACCAAGTATTCTTTATTTGTCGTTAAGTATGGAATGAATTTTTCAATATGGATAGCAATTTGTATTGTCGTTAATTTATCAAAAATAAATTTCGATGATAAGAGCATTGGTTTTTGAATTAAAAATGTGTTGTGTTGATAAATTATTTACTTATTTGTCTCTATCGTATGAAATTTAAATATTTACCTGTATTATTTTTTGGACTTTATATTATTTTGGAGTTTTTATTCTGTGATTTAATATATCTTCAAAGTAAACATTTATATTTACACTTACTATGTAAAGTATTCATATTATATAAATGTGTGACATTTCTGGCGGGTAAGTATGTGATTGTTAAGAACGTGATAATTCACAAATTGTATAAATTTTGTAATTCATATTTATTGGCAAAATATTTGGTTGGATCAGCATTATTTTCTGACCTATTTTATTTTTTTTACAAATATTAAAAGAAATAGTGTTATGGATATAATAAATTATACTACAAAAATAGGCCTTTAGTGATATATCATTTATATATAGAAACATAATATTTTGTTTGAAGATTTATGAACGAAAAATTTGCCTCAGCCAATAGTAAAATTAATAAGAGCTAAACGAGGATGAGACAACCATGATTTTATAAAATCGTATTCAATGTTATCAATGATTTTGCCTACATATGGAAACAGTGCTATTTCTATTTTTTTTTTTTTATTATATTAATTTTGTTATTGCATATTTTGAAGCAGATTTTTTTAAGGGCGTGGTCTATAATTAATATATTACTAAAGCTGTCTTCTTTTACTTAACTAGAACGATATCAAAATCGGCGGCTTTTCTAATTTTTGTGTTAGTACCAACCATCAGATTTTCGAATACGGATTTGGGCATTTGGCGCAACTTCCTTCATATGTTTTTTGTTTCAAATAATGCCAAAATCGTTCAATTGGACGAAGCTGAGGAACGTTTGGTACGTCTGCCCGAGAAATATAAGGAATACCTATATCTGTAACATGTTTGTTGTGATTGCAGCATAATGTGTAGTCGACAGGTTCGGCCGAAAGATATATTTTCCATCAGAATACGTTTTTTTTTTCCAAAAAGGAATTAAACGTTTCTTCCTACACTCTACTATATGTTTCGGCATTATTTACAGAATTGCCGGAAGATACAATATAAGGCACAGATCTTCCTTTTTCCGATATTTCCAACCAAATTAATACCTTTTTTGGAAATTTTGTGTGACGCTTGAAACGTACTTCTGCTTCGATTGGATTTTTTTTTAAGTGTATAATGTCTGTTACCGACGCGTCACTTCCATCTCCAGTAAAATAGAATTCATCATCCATTACAATAGAAAGACCGTTTGATGGTTTGAAAGCTCAATCTCGTAATTTGTGTAATTTTGTCCGTTGATTTTATGGTTGTTTTTCGGTATAGAGAGGAGCAGAGATTCTTTCTTCTCTGATATCTTCCTTTCTTTCAATATTTTGTGTACGTATGGGTGACTAATTTTATATTTTCTTGCTATTTTTCTTTGCGTTGCTCCGATATTTCCAACGATATCATTATCCAATGAATCTCTTCTATTTTGGTATTTTTCGAACTTTTCCTCCGGATCCTTCTTTTCGTTTAAGTCCTTTACCGCTATCCACTCATGTAATAATGTTGTAAATTGTCCTACGCGCAATTCCCATTGCAAGGAAATATTTCAACGTATAACATTTACCTTTATCTCTGTTAGCCAAATAAAACTCGCGAACATTTCTGGTACTATTTTCGTCTAATAACTTAATGAAATGAACTGAACTAGGAAATATTTCATATGACCTTTGAAATGTTCAAAATAAATGCCAAAAACAAAAGAGCAGCAATTGCCAAGCAGAGCCTGCTACATTTAGCAAATAAATTTTGTACCAATTTTTAGTGATCATTCCCTTATTTGTCTTTTACAAATGTTTAGTGCATCAAAAGTGGACACTAACAGCCGTATTCATAGTAACTGAGATAGACCCGGTTTAAACTAGGTCTAAGTAGACTAGGTTTAAACTAGGTCTAACTTAGACAACCCTGGACTTAAATAGTCACTTTTAAACCCAGTTTAAACCTAGTCTACGTAGACCGAGTTTAACACTTGTATCCATCTGGAAATGGTCTGCGATGAATATGAATTAAGCTTCAGACATAAATATTTTCATATGTCATTTAGTTGTCAGTGTAAAAATTAATACTTAATATCTAAAATAAGACTACTATGTAGTACAACAATAGGTTTATAGAAGCGTGTATTCATATGTTCGAGTATACATGAGGAAAAATGGGAAGAAAAAAATATATAAATTAAAATATGAATATTTAATAAATAAAATTTCTCTAGGCTAACGGCGGTGCTATGGTTTTGACTACATCAGAACTTTTATTTGGGTATGAAACTGGTTGCAATTTACAGGATACGTGTGAAATTAACTAAGGGCCGGTATTTCCATCTCCGGATAAAGTTCAGGATAACTATCCGTCAGATAAATGACAAAATATCGCATCGAAATAAAAGCATAAATGAAGGAAATTATATTGAATGTCATTTTTTGATGCGATATTTTTCATTTATCCGACAGATAAATTATCCAGCACTTTATCCGAAGATGGAAATACCGGCCCTAAAAATCATTTATTTATACTCCAAATTTGTCATTAATTTTTATATAAAAATATTTGACGACTACATGTGAGGTTTGAAGTGTTTTCGTTTCCGGGCCTATTGTAATTTTGTCTAAATATGCTTCGTTACATACAGCATTATTTAATTCAGTATTATCTTCATCTGAATCTGTCTCTCATTCATTTTCTAAAATTAAATACAAATTTCAATTATATATATCAAATTTGCAGATATGATAAAACTACTTTTAACATTGACATCTGATCTTTTCTTCATCTTCTACATCATTTATGTTGAACAAATATCTTGAATATCTTCAATTTTATTCATTTAATATCAAAGTTGTCAATTTGACAAGTAATAAATATTTTTTGTCTTACAAATACAATTTTTTTAAAGCACTCTATATATTCGTTACAATGACAGGACTTAGACCTAGTTTAAACTAGGGGTGCGTTCGGTCTAAATTTTAGACTATGTTTAAACTAGGTCTACGTCAACCGTTACTTTGAATAAGGAAAAACCTTAGATCTAAGATAGACCTGGTTTAAACCACCTCAGAATTACTATGAATACGGCTGTATACATACATAGAATTTCTTTACCTGCTTTGCTATTCACTACTGTCGCTTCTTATTCAAAAATTTCATTTCTTATGACGTCACAGTTGTGACAGTTCAAATTACTTTTTTCATCATCTACTCTCTGACCAAATCTTTCCTGCACCCACATGAATGAATGTTCAGGTTTGTTTATTTCGCGCTCGAATGTGATTGGCTAGTTTGCGTATGCCGATGTGTTATTGGTCGAACGCTGGAGTTTATAACACGAGTCGAATGCCGGCCGGCACCCAGTTTAACACTACAGGGCAGCGGGCTGCTAGACCAGGCAGAGAACATACGACGAGCGATTGCGAGAGTAAAGCACGCAACTTGATTAAGGTAGGCGCTTTGATTTTTCTTCTGTGAGCAATTATTAGTAACTAATGAACTTTTTTATATTCAATTTATTGTCGTCGCAACTTTAGTAAAAAAAAAAAAATATAATTAAAGATATTTTTAAACAAATTAAATTATGGACAGTTGGGAAAAATTATATTATTTTCATAATACTTTATTAAAGTAAGTACTTGAATTTAGAACTATAATGATTAGAATAAGATTTCACTTTAAAATATAATGGAGTGTTGTTACTTATATAACTTTTATTTTCGTCAGAATATTTTTTCAAAAATATGATTTTGGCGTTATAGTAGAATGTTTCATTTATTTTGTAGCCTCCATTGATGTACTGTATAATTTCAATAATAAAGAAGAAAATAAATAATATTTCAGTGCACTATTGGCACTCTAATTCTTTTCATTTGGTAATATGTACCTGAAATTTTGTTAGACATTAGTGTTATATGTAAATATTTTGCTTCAGTTATATTGCTAATTTATAATGTGATATATGTATAAAATTTAGCAATGAAATTTGTATTTAAAGGAATGTAAAAATTACGAGCAGGATATTTATTCTGAATCTAGTTGATTGATTCTATTTCTTTTATATGCTTTACTTTTTTGTTCTTTTTATGCTTCATCTCCAGGAAATACATCTTGTGATTATAATTTTTTTGTGCTGTAGCTGACACAAATTAGTATTGATTGTTATGGAAAAAAACCATGTGGTTTCAAATGTTTTGTTTGTGTTGGTTATATTTTTGAGGCGAATTAGTAGTGTATTTTCTTTTAGGTAAGTACGTTGGTTTGTATATGTATTTGATGTAGACGCGAGCAATATTACTTTTCAATGAAAATTTAAATTAGAACTTTGACTTGTTTGATACACGCACAAACAGTATTGTTTTATTTCTTTTTGTGCTGTTAAATTTTTGAAGGATGCAATTGCTGATGTCATTTGCTCGCACTGAATAAACTCATTTTAATAAACCTTTTTTTAATTCTATTTTGTGCTCAAGTTTTGATATGTGTTAAAAAATCAATGTGATATATCATTTGTCTTCTTGGTTTAACATTATGACGGATTAATTCTTCCCAGCATAGTACTCGTGTTTATATTTTTTTGCTGTAGGCACAGTAGTGACGTTTCAAAAAATGTTATTTATTATTCTCTTTTGATTTTTAATAGGTTTGACAGTTGTTATTCTTAATGTACTTCCTTCATCCTTCAGTTAGGTGTGCTTTTCTGCCATGCTTTTATTTGATGTGGGCTTAAGCAGTTGATTTTTAATAAAAAATGTGTTTTGAGAACTTTTTTCAAATATGCAATTCCTGATATCATTTTCTTTCACTGAAGGTACTCATTTTGTTTTTTCTTATTTGTATTTGTGGGGGATTTTATTCCTCATTTCTTCAGAAAAGAATGTAGGTATTCTTTGTTTTTTTTTTATTTGATGTGCACAACGATTTTTGTTCACTTCAAAATCATTGCGATTTCTTATATTTTCTTGTTTATTTTTACAATATTTTGTATTTGTTGATTTTTAGTAATAAATCAATGTATTGTCTTATGTTGTTTTTCAGTTTACATTTTTTAGATACAATTTCTGATTTTGCCTTCGCTGAATATACATTCAGTGTTCTCATTTTTTTGACCCAAAAGTATCTATTTTTTTATATTATTTGTTTTTGTATCCTTAAAATTTTTAAAGAATGTTAGACCTAATGTATTTACTTAGGAAAGTAGGTACTCATTTATTATATATTTTTTATTGATGTGGACACAAACAATAAGGACTTTTATATTAAAAAATCATATTTTAGTCTTCTTTATAACCAGAAAAATGTAATTTTTTTTCGGGCATTAGAGCCTTAGAAACAACATGAGTTGTTATCGACCCACTGGGAACAACCATTTATAAAAAAACGAGTTTAAATGAAAATAAATTATAATTGCCTAGTATATTAAATCTTGTGACAATATAGCTTACAATTTGTATTTTTATACATATAATAAATAATATCAGTAATTATTATAGTAATGTAATCAAAATACCAATCAATAATCGAAACAGCATGATAATCTTACATTTAGATTCTGCTTACAATTCAGTTCTTTTTACCATCATAACTATTATATGTTCGATAAAATGTTGGGAGATGTAGAGAGAATGATTATCTTTATTGAGATTGTAAGTAAAATATTGTTTGGTCACGATTCTTGCGAAAGGTTAGTTAGACCTCCAGAAGTTCAGTTTCGAGGAGATCGTGAAAATTTTGAATTTTTATGATATACAGATCATCATATCCTCCAAGTAATCGTCACCGATTACATCAACACTACCATTTCTGTTCTTGTTTTCTATTTTATTTCAATGCAGACGATCGAGATCACAGCATTGTTCATAATCTGAATCACTGAATCTTCGTCCGCTCTTGAGCGTCATATTCAAAACGAATAACTACTATTACCAGTCACTTCAGCAGTAAGTGTCCATGGGGTGACGCCTGCAGGCTAGCACTGTACTAATATGACATCATCATTACCGATATCGGCGTACAAAGATTGGAATACCACACACTTAGCAATGAGTAACAAGCCGTGATGTATTTTTTTATATTTTATTGTAATTACTACATAAATCCAAATTTGTGTAGTCGTCTTTAGCAAAATTATTCGTAATTTCGAGAAGCAATTCGAACTTATTGTCAACATATACTTTCAAAAAGTCTGCAAAAATGCTATGAAACATATAAGGTGTAGTTATCGCTGGGTTGAGAACGACCTATCTGAATTTTATTAACAATTCTGCTAATGTGAGACGGGTTGTTTCTTGGCTGGGTTGGTGATGAAAGTACAACAGTTTCTGGATATCAGCCACTTTATTATTCCAAACTCTACAGTTTCGAGCTCACCTGGGTCTTCTTCAGGAGATGAAATTTATTTTAAGTGTGATGATGCATAATTATATTGTAAAAAAACATTTATAACCAACATGGAAATAATCGTGTAAGTGTTAAACATAGTTCAACACTTCGACGACTGTGTTGAACTATGTTTAACACTTACACGATTATTTCCATGTTGGTTATAAATGTTTTTTACAATATAATTATGCATCATCACACTTAAAATAAATTTCATCTCCTGAAGAAGACCCAGGTGGGGTCGAAACTGTAGAGTTTGAAATAATAAAGTGGCTGATATCCAGAAACTGTTGTACTGTCATCAGTTCTGCTAATGTTTATAAACACATTCTTAATTCATAAGCGCGGACCCTGATAGATTATATTTTAAACATGTTTATCACCTATTTTTTTCAAAAATCCATTTCCTTCTTAACTAAAAATTATGACGGACAAAAATGCGATTTATAATGGAGCAAAATTAATATATTTTTTTAATGCAAATTATATAATTCCTAGGTATTAATTTTTGAAAGATTAGAGTCATGATGATTACTGTATGTAGTTTGGCTATTAAAATGATTAAATTCAATATAACTCAAGTTTTAATTTGTATTAAAAAATCAATGTGATAAATCATTTGTCTTCGTTTAACATTATGACGGATTAAGCCCAGCATAGTACTCCTTGTATTTATATTTTTTTGCTGTAGGCACAAACAGTAGTGACGTTTAAAAAAATGTTATTCATTATTCTCTTTTGATTTTTAATAGGTTTGACAGATGTAATTCTTAATGTAATACCTTCATGCTTCAGTTAGGTGTGTTTTTCTGCCATGCTTTTATTTGATTTGGGCTTAAACAGTTGATTTTTATTAAAAAATGTGTTTTATTTGATTTGAGCTTAAACAGTTGATTTTTATTAAAAAATGTGTTTCGAGAACGTTTTTCAAATATGCAATTCCTGATATCATTTTCTCTCACTAAAGGTACTCATTTTGTATTTTCTTATTTGTAATATTTATGGGGGATGTTATTCTTCATTTCCTTAGAAAAGTATGTATGTATTTTTGTTCACTTGAAAATCATTGCGATTTCTTATATTTGTCTTCTTGTTTTTTACAATTTTGACATATCTAATTCTTAATGCACTTTCTTATCAGTAAAGTATTGCTTTTTTTCATATTTTGTATTTGTTGGTTTTTACTAATAAAACAATGTATTGTCTTATATTATTTTTCAGTTTACATTTTTTAGATACAATTTCTAATTTTGCGTTCGCTGAATATACATTCAGTGTTCTAATTTTTTTTGAACTCAAAAGTATCTATTTTTTTTATATTATTTGTTTTTGTATTCTTAAAATTTTTGAAGAATGTTAGACGTAATGTATTTCCTTAGGAAAATAGGTACTCATTTATTATAAATTTTTTATTGATGTGGACACAAACAATAAGGACTTATATTAAAAAATCATTGGGATTTCTTATATTACTTGTCCTATTTTTTAACAATTTTGACGAGTTTAACCCATTTGAACCCATTATTATTTTTTTATAATTTAAATATTTTTTATAAAACATATTTTGTCTTCTTGATCGTTATAAAAATGTCCTAAAATTTTTGAGCACTAGAGCCTTTGAAACAGCATGAGTCGTTATCAATCCACTGCGAACAACCATTTATACAAAACGAGTTTGAATGGAAATAAATTATGATTGCTTAGTAAATAAAATCTTGTGACAATATAGCTTACAACTTGTATTTTTCTAAATATAAAAATTAATATCAGTAATTATTATAGTAATGTAATCAAAATACCAAACAATAAACTAAACAGCATTTTAATCTTATATTTAGATCCTTCTTACAATTCATTTCTTTCTACCATCATAACTATTATATGTTCGATAAAAAGTTGGGAGATATCGAGAGAATGATTATCTTCACTAAGAGATATTGTAAGTAAAATATTGTTTGCTCACCATTTGTGCGAAAAGCTAGTTAGATTTCCATATATTCAGTTTCGAGGAGTTTGTGAAAATTTTGAATTTTTATGGAATACAGATCATCATATCATCCAAGTAATCGTCACCGATTACATCAACACTACCATTGCTGATCTATTAATTCTGTTTCTATATCTTTTGAATGCAGACGATCGAGATCACAGCATTGTTCATAATTTTAATCACTGAATCTTCGTCCGCTCTTTAGCGTCATATTCAAAACGAATAACTACTATTACCAATCACGTCAGCAGTAAGTGTCCGTGGGGTGACGCCTGCAGGTTGGCACTGTACTAATATGTCATTATCATTACCGATATCGGCGTACAAAGATTGGAATACCACACACTTAGCAATAGGTAACAAGTCGTGATATATTTTCTTTTATTGTAATTACTAAATAAATACAAATTTGTGTATTCGTCTTAGCAAAATTATTGGTAATTTCGAGAAGCAATTCCAACTTATTGTCAACATATACTTTCAGAAAGTCTGTGCAAGTTGCTATGAAGCATATAAGGTATAGTTACAGCAAGGTTGAAAACAACCTATCTGAATTTTATTAACAGTTCTGCTTATGTTTATAAACAAATTCATAATTCAAAAGCGGACCCTGATAGATTATATTTTAAACATGTTTATCACCTATTTTTTTCAAAAATCCATTTCCTTCTTAACTAAAAATTATGACGGACAAAAATGCGATTTATAATGGAGTAAAATTAATATATATTTTTTAATGCGAATTATATAATTCCTATGTATTATTTTTTGAAAAATTAGAGTCATGATGATTACTATACGTAGTTTGGCTATTAAAATGATTAAATTCAATATAACTCAAGTTTTGATTTGTATTAAAAAATCAATGAGATATATCATTTGTCTTGGTTTAACATTATGACTGATTAATTCTTCCCAGCATAGTACTCCTAGTATTTTTTTTTTTTTGCTGTAGGCACAAACAGTAGTGACGTTTAAAAAAATGTTATTCATTATTCTCTTTTGATTTTTAATAGGTTTGACAGATGTAATTCTTAACGTACTTCCTTCGTACTTCAGTTAGGTGTGCTTTTCTGCCATGCTTTTATTTGATGTGGGCTTAAACAGTTGATTTTTATTAAAAAATGTGTTTTGAGAACGTTTTTCAAATATGCAATCCCCGATATTATTTTCTATCACTGAAGGTACTCATTTTGTATTTTCTTATTTGGAATATTTATGGGGGATGTTATTCTTCATTTGCTTAGAAAAGTATGTATGTATTCTTTGTGTTTTTTTTTATTTGATGTGCACAAATAGTAACTATTTTTGTTCACTTGAAAATCATTGCAATTTCTTATATTTGTCTTCTTGTTTTTTACAATTTTGACAGATCTAATTCTTAATGCACTTTCTTCTCAGTAAAGTATTCCTTTTTTCATATTTTGTATTTGTTGGTTTTTACAAATAAAACAATGTATTGTCATATTATTTTTCAGTTTACATTTTTTAGATACAATTTCTAATTTTGCGTTCGCTGAATATACATTCAGTGTTCAAATTTTTTTTGGACTCAAAAGTATCTATTTTTTTATATTATTTGTTTTTGTATTCTTAAATTTTTTTAAGAATGTTAGACGTAATGTATTTCCTTAGGAAAATAGGTACTCATTTATTATACATTTTTTATTGATGTGGACACAAACAATAAGGACTTATATTAAAAAATCATTGGGATTTCTTATATTACTTGTCCTATTTTTTAACATTTTTGACGAGTTTAACCCATTTGAACCCATAATTATTTTTTTATAATGTTAATATTTTTTTATAAAACATATTTTGTCTTCTTTATCGATATAAAAATGTCCTAAAAAATTTTCGGGCACTAGAGCCTTAGAAACAGCATGAGTCGATATCAACCCACTGGGAACAACCATTTATACAAAACGAGTTTAAATGGAAATAAATTATGATTGCTTAGTAAATAAAATCTTGTGACAATATAGCTTACAACTTGTAGTTTTCTAAATATAATAATTAATATCAGTAATTATTATAGTAATGCAATCAAAATATCAAACATCCAACAAAACTGCATTTTAATCTTACATTTAGATCCTTCTTACAATTCACTTCTTTCTAGCATCATAACTATTATATGTTCGATAAAAAGTTGGGAGATATCGAGAGAATGATTATCTTCACTAAGAGATATTGTAAGTAAAATGTTGTTTGCTCACCATTTGTGCGAAAGGCTAGTTAGATTTCCAGATATGCAATTTTGAGGAGTTTGTGAAAATTTTGAATTTTTATGGAATACAGATCATCATATCCAAGTAATCGTCACCGATTACATCAACACTACCATTGCTGATCTATTAATTCTGTTTCTATATCTTTTGAATGCAGACGATCGAGATCACAGCATTGTTCATAATTTGAATCACTGAATCTTCGTCCGCTCTTGAGCGTCATATTCAAAACGAATAACTACTATTACCAGTCACGTCAGCAGTAAGTGTCCGTGGGGTGACGCCTGCAGGCTGACACTGTACTAATATGTCATCATCATTACCGATATCGGCGTACAAAGATTGGAATACCACACACTTAGCAATGGATAACAAGCCGTGATATATTTTTTATATTTTATTGTAATTACTAAATAAATCCAAATTTGTGTAGTCGTCTTAGCAAAATTCTTTGTAATTTAGAAAAGCAATTCCAACTTATTGTCAACATATACTTTCAAAAAGTCTGTGCAAGTTGCTATGAAGCATATAAGGTGTAGTTACCACTGGGTTGAAAACGTCCTATCTGGATTTTATTAACTGTTCTGCTATTGTTTATAAACAAATTCATAATTCAAAAGCGGACTCTGATAGATTATATTTTAAACGTGTTTATCACCTATATTTTTCAAAAATCCATTTCCTTCTTAACTAAAAATTATGACAGACAAAAATGCGATTTATAATGGAGCAAAATTAATATATTTTTTTAATGCAAATTATATAATTCGTAGGTATGATGATTGCTGAATGTAGTTTGGCTATTAAAATGATTAAATTCAATATAACACTGTAGATAAAAAAAGAAAAACTGTATGGGTCGAAATCGCCCCCAGGCGTCATATGGGTTAATTCTTAATGGATTTTCATCCCAGGAAAGTACGTCGTTTCTTTTGGCGCATACAAATAGTATTGATAAAAAATCAATGTAATTCATTATATTATTCTTTTGTTTTTTAATGTTTTTGACTGATATAAGTTAATGCTATTCTTCAGAGGAAAGTATTGATTTTGCTTTTTTCCTGTGGACAAAAATTATTAATTTTTATCAAAATCAATGAGATATTTTAATAAAAATTCAAATGATTTGTTGTAGCTATAGTTCTTTGAAATATTGAACTAGAGAAAAGAAAGAAGCTGATTTTTTTGCTGAGTAGGTCATAAACTTAATCAAAATTGAAATAGAATTGTTACTAAACGAAGAGATACTTGTGTAATAAGATTAAAATACCTATTCATTACTACTTGCTTTTATTACAATTCACTTTTTGTCTTTTTTAAACTTCCTTGTATCATAAAAAATGTGATTATTCTTTTGTTTTTTTAAATATTTTTGACTGAAATAAATTTTAATGCCATTCTTTTGAGAAATGTATTAATTTTTTTTTCTCTAGACAAAAACTATTAATTTTTATTAAAATCAATGTAATATTATTTGGTTAAAGCGTTTTTTTTTAATTCTCTGGATCTTTTATCAATTTTGATAATGTATACAATATTTGTCATCTTCGTGTTTTATAATATTTCCTATTTTTAGAGATTTTATAATTTAAATATGTATTGGTTCTTCGTTCCATATTAACATTAAAAATAATTGCTTTCATATATAGATATACTCGTAGGTGCGAATAAAAATGCAGATTGGCACACACCGAAATTCTCGATTAAATTTTCGTTGTTTCCCTTTTAAATAATTTACAAGTGTTCCTCAAAATTGGAAGATGGTTATACAAATGATAAAAAGAAATGCTATTTACAAGAAATATGTGTTGTATTTAATCTTCTTGGCTTTGGATATTGTACGGGATAAAATTATAATTTCAATAATTTTATGGAGAAAACTATAATTTTGTTACCAGATGTATTTTTATTGAGATATGACATGTTTTTACAGAAATAAAATTATGATTATAGTGCGAGTTACTATGAATTATTTTATGCATTGTTTAAAAAATTAAATGAACAATATGAAATAATAAAAATATAACATGTATATTATAAAATTACTTTACATTATTTTAATACATGATAAATATCGTGAAGACGTGAAGGAAGGTGAAATAGTAGGAACGCGGTCTTAAAGTGTTTATTTGATTTTGAACCAATGTTTCGATGATACAATGATCCTCTTCAGGGTTAAATCAAGTCAGATAAAAATATTAACAAAACGTTAACAAACATGGATCATTTTTTTGTGAAATCCACAATGTTTCAACTACAAATTTTTAAACGGAACAGAAGTGTAAAACAATTTTTATAAAAATACTAGTTTTTCTCCTTCCTTCATCAACTTCCAGCGCTACTACAACGATAATCATGTTTATTTATTGTGTGTACAAGATATGCTCTACTTAATATAATATTTACAATTTTTTTCTGATTAATTTAATTCATATTACGTCACAATTAATATTTTTAGGATGTTATTCGTTTATAATGAGAGGTGTTTCAACCCCAACGTAACAAAATTCGGGTCGGTTATCCAACACTGACTATTAAAATAAATTAAAATAAAATAGAAAATGAATATATATTCTGAATATAGATCACCCATTCCCACAGGAACTGCTGATCTCACCACGTTCCAAACTTCATATTACCTTATCTTTAAGTTCTCATGAATGTAGTATAAAACTCTTGTTCCGACCTTATGTCGAGTTCAGTTGTAGTAGAGACTGTAGTGTCGCTTTGAATTATATTCTGAATAAATAATATTTTCTTGTTGTAAACTTATAAATAATTTTTTTTAATAAACGTCAATAACGTTTACTTAACTTATATATATATATATATATATATATATATATATATATATATATATATATATATATATATATATGTATGTATGTATGTAATCAAATAATGGTAATATACATAATCTGCTATAGAAAAAAATAGAATTTTATACACGACGATAAAATTGAATTATCGACTCGTGAAAAATAATTCACTCACGAAATCGCTCGTGAATTAAACTTTCCGCTCGTCGATAAAGTATAATTTTATCGCCTTGTATAAAAATAACTGTTCTTTTCAATGGAATAAGTATTAGTAATTATATTCTTATTTGCTGCAATTAGAAATGTTCTTTGCTGTAATTTTATTATCCAAGTCTTATATTTCATGTAAGCTTTATCGTTATAAGAATAAAAACTGTCATTAAGCTTACAGAAAGTTTATAAGAATTAATAGTATTTGGAAACTTTCGAGATGTATTATATTTTTGTATTCGTTTATGTAAACAGTTTTTCTCCGGAATTTTACTATTTGATTGAATATTTTTTATAGAAAAATAAATCATGCTTTGTTGATTGAATTTATTTTGAGTAGTGCATTTATAATGACGGAATTGCATTTTTGTACGAGAAATAGTATGTCAAATGTAAATGTGAAGTATCAAAGTAAAGGTGCAAAATACATCATGCTAAAAGCTTCCATTCATTTTTTCTATATTTTATGTTCAAAAAATTATGCCATAATATGTATTTCAAGATGGTACAACAAATTAAAAAAAAATATCGCCTAGAAAATATTTTGCAATATGTAAACACGATATGAATGTCTAATAAACGGAGTATATGTTTGCTGTATAATAGAGAATAAAAATATTCATTACTTCTTAAAAAGATTAATTACGTTTTTAAAAGGAATTGGATTTTAAGTTTTACTTTGGCAAAAAATGAAATCTATATTTTGAGATTTAATTTACAAAATTAGTTTCTGTCAAAATTTGGAGTCTTAGTGAGTTTTGAATGTATTGCTTTTAATATTCCATTTATACAGAGAGTATGATAACCTATATTCGTAATTTTTAACAGCTCTTTAAATAGTATATGACTGACTAGAATAACTTGATGTGTTCATGCTATAGTGTCCACAACATTATACAATTAATCAAGTTTCTTGTACTTGTAATTATTGAAACGACAGTGAATGAGATTTTTCGTTGTATTTTTGTATAAATTATTATATTAACAGTATAGTTTTCATTTCATATATACTACATATATTTTTTATTATTACGTATTTTTATTAATTAATAGGGTATTCTATAATGTTTCGTTGTCATTGTGCATTTTTAATTTTGCATTCCAGTGTATAGAATATATTCTATTCCTATTTTACACTCGATAAAATGTTTTGTTTTATACTGTTTGTATAATTGTGTTCATATGTACATAGAACATTAAATTATACTTTCAATATTGGTGCGCTATTCGTTTTCTAACAATGTTACTTCTCTATATAAAATATATAAAATTCATGGCCGACCTTTGCTGATCGACGCCGACTGCGAAATTACCTGTATGGCCTTATATATACTAAAAATTGTTCTCAGTTTGACACGGGTATGCATCTGTGATATCTGAAAATGAGTTGTGCATGCAATATTTATACGAACATTTCAAATTGCGCAGTCACGTGCTTTGAATTCGCGCCGATTTGTGCGAGCAACTGTAGTTCCGTGTGTCTAAACCATATACGTATAATAGAATTGATAGTACATATCAGTTATTTAAAGATGGTGCATTTATGTTCTCACTATTGTGATCTTGATAATCCGTATTCAAATTGATATATTGATATTTATTTCTTATTATTTTTAATTTGGTAATACAAAAGATTAATTCGCAGTAATTCATAATGCCACGTATTTGTTGACTACGTAAAGTTGAGTTCCATCTGCAAGTACAAAACCACGGAAAATATGGGATTTGCGCTTAATGACATTTCCAACGCTTTATAACATTAAATAAATAACAAAATAAGGGACTGATAGAAACGAAGCTAATATTCACGATAAGTATACATTTTATCTATTTCATTATTCCGTTAGGATTAGTGGTGCAAGATACCCAGGTATTTATTTTTCAAGGTAAATACCCAGGGTAAATACCCGGGTATTTACTTATAAGTGGGTATATATTTAGTGAGTGAAAATATGGGTATGCAATATCATTAAAGGTATTTAAAGTCACATAAAAGTACATTATTAAATATTTTCTTTATTAAATAAAAAAAATACAAAAATAACTTCACAGAAAAAACAATTTTTTTACTTAAACATATTATGTTGTATTAATATGTGTATATGTTGATTGTATATTACATAATATTCAATTAATATTTATCCAATTCTGATGCATAACTGCCATCGGATTCTTCATATGGTACTTCCTTTTCCATATAGCATTTTTTTCCGACCCATATTTGCTGTTTTACTGTTCGTCGCACAAAACACAAATAGCAACTGCCGATAGTTCAGGCCGGCACAACGCACAACCTGCAGTTGCATGTTTTGAACTTGTTAAAACATGCTTCGTTGAAGTTTTGCAATTGGGTAGGTAAGTATAACTTCGGGTAAATACCCATTTTTTATTTACCTACCCACTGGGTATATACCCGCCTCACATCACTAGTTAGGATACGCAAATTTTATGAATATAATTTTATTTTAGTATTTTTTGTTCAGCTTCATAGATTGGTATAAAATAATCATTAGAGAAAAACACTATAACATGCATATTTCCCTTTGAGTAAGTCAGTATCCAATATCGCCAATATTCATTAATCTTCATTCTTTAATCCTACACGGTCCAGTATGAAAAATGTACTTTGTAGGTCTGTTTGATCAAAGAAAAGAGGGACAACGTTATTATTATTTGAAACTGAAACACGCGTTATCTTTCAGAGTCGAGTATACAAAAGGAACAGTTTAAATATTCACAAATGTATACTTATACTGACGCGCGCCGTTCTCTAGGGAGCGTTTGTCATACGGAATTTTTTATCTACCATGTAGAATATGCTACTCAAAATTCAAGTGCAAACGTGTGACATCGATGTGAAGAAGAGAAAAATCATTGCGGCAATTAGTTTTCATCCATTATTAATAAATGTTATAGTACTTACACTAGATTTAGTTCCTAATTATGTCTATATGCGTGAGAAATATACTTACACAAACAGTTTTTTTACTTTCACTAAAAATATGTATATTGAACATAATTTGGTTAAAGGGAGTAAACATTTGCAGACGAAAACCTTTCGCAGATCAGTGCATCGCATTAGGAATCTATCTATCGATAGTAAAAATTGTTTACACGTATTTTTCTTACCGATAAGCTGCTAATAGATTTTTATAGATAAGCAAGGTTTTTTTTAAAAAAATTTGACTTATAGATCTTTGGACCTTCTTTAAAATTAACTCAATAGGTCAGTATGAATTATAAAGTTATTATATTTTTCCCTTAACATTGTGATACTGGATTTTGTTTACTTTAATTTCATTGGACATTACATATAGTCATAATATGTACATATACACATCGGTATTGTCAGATTATTTTACTACTTGGGATTTTTACCATGTGAAATATAATATTCGGGATTTCGAAGCAAAATCAGGACAATCTAAAAAATATATATAAATACTTCATATTACAATAATTATTACAGTGTATTTTATTAGCTTAAGAGATCAAAATGTTGCCGCTTATAAAATTGTATTACAAAACTACGTTGTTAATGTACATTATTAAAATATATCAATGTTATTGAACTTGTCACATTTATTCATATATGTAAAATTAAACAATACCTAAATGAATATTCTACAGTGCGTTTTACACATTTAAATACCGTTGAACACTACTATATTCTTTGAAAATATTTATTTTTGTTCATTTGTAATACAGATAATTTCTCTGTAGCTATGCTTTATATACTATTGAAAGTTGGTAAAACGATAGATGGGTTCGATATTGGAATTTGTAATTATATAAGGCATATTGTTCATTTTAAATATATATATATATATATATATATATATATATATATATATATATATATATATATATATATATATATATATATATATATATATATATATATATATATATATATATATATATATATATGTATGTCTAACAGTATTTTACTTTAATTTATAATTATTATATTTGAGTTCATTTGTAGATTCAGTTTTCAATATTTCCTACAGTTTTAAGCCGTTGTTCCGCAAAACAACGCATGTGATAACATCAGCAATTATTCCATCAAATTTCGGGGACTAAACATATTTGGTGTTATTTAAGAAACGACCTTAGGTATACATATAACTATTGTTGACAGTTTCATTCTGACTGAAGTCAAATTTAAAGTCGTATTTAATTCCACAATGTTCCAAAGATATGTAGAAAAGTAGTCTCTTGACTGGATTTGAATGTTGGGAAAAAAAATTCTGGGATGCAGTCCTGTAATTATTATTTTGCTCTTCCTTCAGCTTTGAGAATCTTTGAGATGATGCTGATAACCTCTTTTCTCGGTATAGATGATAGCTAGCCAAGATGTTATTTTTTGAAAAAGTTCATTTTTTTAATTCTCCGGTGTTAATGGTATAAATAAATTTTGTTGATAATATTTGATGAAATATGGTTTATATCTAGAGAAAATATTGAATGTTCTCTAGCCTCATTAATGTCGTAAGTATTTTTTGTTAATTTTATTTAATTTAAATGTTCAATTTACTTTTACTTCAATCTGTTAGTGGTAGCTGAGGGTATTAATTTGTAATATATTTATTAAATTCCTTCAGCAAAAGGGCTATTAAGATTTTTACAATTTTAATATTTATGAAGGTTGAAAAAATATTCGGAACTGCAGTCTATTATTTCTTTATTTTCAACTACGCCGACGTTTCGATAGTACAACTATCTTCTTCAGGGCTCTATAAATATATACTTGTATAAATATAAAAATTAATAAATAACAATAATTTACACTTGTGTTTGCGTCGTTTTTATTTTGTAATTTAACTATGCTATATTTTTGACTCATATATTAATTTTGTTGTCAATTTTGATGTTTCTTTTTTAATAATATGCAAGTTTTTGCATTTTTTGTTTAATAATTTTGTATATATATAAAATACTGAAAACAGATAAGTAATTAGTTTCTTGATTCTGAAGAGAATATAAAATAAACGTTCGCGTGATTTTATGAAAACAACAAAAATAAATTCGAGATATCGAAGCTAATATTCCAGTTACAAAGTCCTAAACTGATTTGTGTCCTAAATATCAAGTTTGAAATTATGAATTTAGTACAAAAAAGTTTAACCTTTGTTCTTAACCAATTTGCGTCCTAAATATAAAGTTACAAATTATAAATTTATTTAAAAAAAGTTTAGCCTTCTGGCATTTTTGCATCCCTTATTCAAAAAAGTTGAAATTTTGGTTAAATATACTTTGAACCTTCCCTTATCAACCTCAAACCAAATGTAAAATATCTGTCCCAGTATTTGAGATTATGCGCTATTTGGGATAAATAAATATTTAATTCCATTTTTCATTTTACTCCTATTTAGTCTACTCTATATTTTGACTGTTTCAGTGTAGTTCAGTCATATAATATTTTTGTTTCCATTGATTCTTTTTTAATAATAAGCATGTTATTGCATATTTTTTGTTTGCTGTTTAATATTTTTGGATATTTAAAATATTCAAAACAGATAAACAATTAGTTTCCTGTGTCTGAAGAGAATATAAATTATATTAACGTTCGAGATCTTATGTGATTCCATAAAAATCAAATTTGAAAATGCGAAAATTGTTGAATACATTTTAAAAGGTAAGGACTATTGACTTGAAATACTGAGAGCAACAAATTTTTCTTTGTGAAATAGTGTACGTCATTTACTTCAAAGCTTAATGATCAGAAAGGAATGTCACACAATATGTATTTAATTCTTTTGTAAAATAAAAAACCGAAAACAAATTATTTTTCTTTTGTAGTTATTAAGACTACTTGCTTCACACTTAAAACCACGTTTCTCTATGTTGTGAAACAAAATATAATATTTGAACGAAATTGTTTAATAATAATACAATAATTGAATTAAAATATTGAAAACGTTCTTTTTTCTCAATCAATGTCATTTGTTTAAGACAGCCGACTGTTCCCTGCTGCTATAATAAAAAAAAACTAAAGTATTTCTACAAATTGTTTCATATGTAAAAAATAATAATACAATTACCTACTTCAATACTGACATATATTATTTTTTAAATGAAATACTTGTTTTTGATATTGAATTTTCCTTTTGAAGGGTTTGGAGTAGGAGAATGTTTGAAAGTAATTTATTTTCTCGTCTTTAATAAAATGTATGACAAATTGATTTTAATGCAGCATTATATTTTTTTTCTTGAAAATATATATATTTAAATTATCATCACAATATTCATTTTAGATAATTGTGTAATTGTAATACATAATTCTTTTTTCTAGTATATATGGAATATTGGTATCTGATTTTTGTTCTGTATATTTGTCAGCAAGCATTCCTTATAAAAAAGGAGGATCATAGTACCTAATATTGATTTAAATTTATTACCCTCCCCTTTTTTGTAAAATAATGCAAAAAATTTAAATGTACTTATTTTTATTAGTATTTATTGAAGTAGAAAAAACTAATAATTGAAATAGTTGTATTTTGATAATCGATTTTAGTTTTATTCGAATTTATAGTTTAACTTTTTTTGTACATTTTTTGGTATGTTTTACAAAATGCAAGATCCATGCGAATAGTGGTTTAAATTAAAAAATAAATAATATTTGTTGATCCTAATAAATATTTGTTAGAAATAAATAACCTTTTGTTTTTCCCAGAATAGGGAATTATTTTTTATACTATTATTTATGTAGAGTACATGCGCAAATGTACGTGTTGTACATTAAAAAGAACTCTTTTGAATTCATAGTTTTGAAATAGTGAGAGTCAAGGGAAGAACAGTAGTTCAAAATATTTAGTTCTGATACTTTTATCTCGTTGATATTTGGGGTGCATTGAATTTAGTTGTGTATATATTAGTACTTATGTAGAAAATTGTATATAATTTACTGATAACTTTTTGATAAAAATTGTGAAAAAATATGATTTCTGGATAATTATGTTGTAACATGAGATTATTTTGTATTTTGGGTTTTTAGTAATATTGAGTATTGAGTATTACAAATTAAGTCTTATTGGAAATATATTTTCATTTCATACATAATTTATAGTTTCCTCTCGACGAGAGGCTCTCGTTCCTTTGTGAATAGCACATTTATTCAAACAAGATTTCAAGTATCAAAGATATGTTGTAATTTTATCGATAGTGTCAGGGAAGTTATAACAATTTGTTTTATTTCTATGGTGTGGATGCTTTTTGGGTAGGTGTCAAATTTATTTAGGTTGTGTAAAAAAAAATATTTATTATATCAGCAGTTTATACTGTGCTTGCACAATTTCGAAATTTGTGAGTGTTATCTTATGAACAAAATCGGGAGAGACAACATGGACATTTATCTTTGTTATAGAAGAAAAAATAGTGCATATATGACGTATTTTGTTCCTTCATTTTTCATAAAATATTATTTTTGACAGATGAATTTGATTTTAACTCACCTAAAGGAACAAGTCATCTAACTCATCATATTCGGGGTGTTGGGCGCATTTATATTTTTTCTTTTTTAGCAATTCTTTTTAAAACTAAGTGAATTACGACACTCATCAACAAACTATAAACAGTAGTGCTTCTGTATAATATTGCAATAAATTTTTACTGTAGGAGTAGGAGTTATTAATTTTTTTTATAAAATGCGCTTAAGTAATTGTTGTTCTTTGATATAGTTGCCTCTACTGAATATAAGGCTTTTCAAAGATGAATGTGTTTCCGGTGAGTTTTCCTTCTGCAGATCACCATACTCTACGGGATTTTCTGTATTATATGATTAGCATTTTGCAATAAATAAGATTATGAATTTGTCTAAAAAGTTAAAGTGGTATGTTATTTTTCTAGTGTTTCATATAATACTGTGTAGTGACAAAAAAAAAGATTCTAAAGCTAGCACGTTTAAATATTTATAAATTAAATAACGCGAGTATGACATGGATACTTTAATCTTTTATCAAATGTTTTACTTTAAATATTTAAACAACCACGTGTACGTCACTTTTTTTGTTGCATAAATCTCCAACAGGATAAAGAGATAAAGAATAATGACATTTCTCACATTTCAAACAACAGAAGCGTGTTATAACTCGTCATGTGCAAGTCAATGCATATGTATAACAATTGCCGTCTTGAGCTCCACTTGTTTCTTGCTGTAAGCGCCACGATGTACGTCGTCGTCCTTTGTTTTTTCTTTCCGTTTTGCTTTTGTTTTACGCGACAATTTTCATAAATATTGCGCGCGCTTTATTCATACTGACGTGCAAGGTTAGATATTTTTAGATTTTTAATTGTTTGTAATGTTAATCCTTGCGATACTTATTACAAAAAGTAACTGGAACATTTTATATTTCATGTATGTGTTTCACGTAAATTAACATATATGAATATCAACGACCAAAAATAAAAGAAAAAAGAAAATGAAAATTTACCTTGTAGAACTTAATAATGATTTTATTACAATGAAATTATAAATATTACATGTGACTATGAGTGTGCACTGACTTACATTTTCATTATTTCCACGTAATATTCAAAATTTAATGTTTGGCTTTGTTTTAATTTTGTTTCAATTTCATGTGCACTTAGATAGATTTTTGTTGATTTATATTTCACCACTAAAAATTTAAGCAAAAACGGTGTTGATTATTCGTTGATAAATTTGATTTGGATCTATTAATTATTACTCTATAATATTGGAGTATAAATATGAAAATATAATAAGTTGATGAAGGGCTCCAGCACACTGTTTTTTTTTTCTTAATATTATAATAAAATAATTTCTTGACGTTCGATTTCGCCTTTTACGGCAACCTCAGGTCAAAGCTGAAAAATAATAAATTGTACTATAATTTGTATAAGATAATTTTACAAAAATATTCAAACGTGCAAATATTTTTTGTCGTTATGTGTTGAAAGAAAAATCAGTATTGATCACTTGTTTAGAAAGTTGATTTGGATCTATTAATCATTACTGTATATTAGAAAATAACAAGAAAAAATATGTGTATGAATATAAAATTTTATATAATTAAGATAAAAGTAATGGGACAATTTATTCTGGATATCCACTAATCCCCATGAGACAATAAAATATTTATATTTTTATAACATGTACTCGATGTGTAAGTCAGGTCTATGTGGTTCTGTAGGGTACATAAGATTACATTTTTTTATTAGAAAACATTTAAAAAATAGGTACACAATATTTTTTCTACAAACACTATTAAAAGTAGACCTTTAACGTTTGTTTATAGTGTTAAAAATGTCATTTGGTCACGAGTTTTAAAAGTGAATTACTTTTAACACAAGTGTTAAGAGTAAGTTTAGTTAGAAAAATCTATAAAAAGTCAATATTTTTATATTAACGAATATTTTTACATTTTGTTTTGTATTAATATTTATTGTAAAATTGGAACAGTTTGAAATTGTAATTTCTTGAGGAGTCTCCATTAAAGTTGAGGCAATTTGCAGGTGTGGGAAGAATTTGGCACGCAATTCTCTTATTTTGTAATGAACTCTATAATCTCTCTACTAATATATCCCTCTGGTACCGTAGAGTCCTTCTATCCTCCATTTCTTTTAATTGTTGTAAGATGAACACCAGAATCTGCTAAAAGAAGTGGCAGAGAAATGGCGAAAACAGTATATAATCGGGAGTCTGGCAAATTAAAGAATTCTGGAATATCAGTAGGCATCCTCCCAAACATATTAATTCCTACTAGATTTTTGGTACATTTATTGTTATATTCAATAGATAGATTGATAAAGTATACATATTTCAAGAAATACATCTTATACAACAGTGGTCGGCAATGTATTAACAAATATGGATTTATTACATATATTTACAAACCCAAAAATTGTACGAATGAAATATTTAATAATATAAAACATTTTACATTTACCTAACCAAAAAGATAACAGAAATTGAAATTACGGTACATATAATCCCATAACAAACTTAATGTTTTATATTTTTTAATTTTATTATTTCTATAAATTATCCAAATAGTTAATTAGCGAAAAAATAATTATACTAATAAAATATTTAACAATATAACTAATAAACATTTACCATTTATTTACACAATAATATAATCCCCAAGATTAGGTTTTACATACAACCTAAACTGTTTTATATATAACTAAACCAATTATCTTGGAAAACTGAAAATAATTTATATATTATATATTTAATAAAAAAAATCGTTGATTAATGTCAGTGGACGGAGAGCTTTATATTTTCTATAAATATTAACATAACTTTTACCAACAATATTGAAACTTCGTGGTACTTTTGTTTTTGTATCTGGAATAGGCACTACAAGTTGAGTTTGCAAATTTTCAATGTTATTTAGTCATCTGACATAATTCTTCCCGGCGGCAAGCTACAAATATACATATAATTGTGGCAACCTTTAGTAAGAGATACTTTTATAAAATTTTAGATTTTTGGACGATATCCTTCTCCTTTTCTACACTTTCTTACATTCCCGTATAGTTCGGTAAACAGTCGTCTGTCCAATATTTAGATCTCTGAAAACTTTCGGATATCTATCCAACTAATCTATACATATATTTGCATATTTCGAGTTTGTATAACATCTTTCAACTTTTTCTGGTAATATTATCATGGTGTATCATAAAACAAGTATTATGATTTATGTTCAATGACAACTAAATTAGGCCTTATTTAGTAATAAAATTTGGAGAGTAAAATTTTTCCAACACCTTTTGTTGCACACGTTACAAACTAGTTTTAACATTTTTAACTATAAATAGATAACATGGACAATATTGCTATTGATTTAATTATTTGATTCCAGTCACTATACATACATAAATTATTCAATTTAGGTATACACGGATCTCTTTGAAGGTGGCTGGAATCATACGTTAGAAACAGATCGCAACTGATAGTTTGTAATGGTTTTAATTGGCACACCCAGTAATGGGTAATAAGCCGTGATGATATATTTATTTATTTTATTTAAATCTCGACCAATTAATGTAACATCTGGAGTACCGCAAGGCTCTCACTTAGGTCCAATGTTATTTAATCTATACATAAACGTCAAAAATTGCTTCAAACATAGCCATTACTATTTGCTGATGATTTAAAATTTTATAAACAAATAAAAACTAATAATGATTGCAGTCTCTTACAAGATAACAGTCAATTTACAAAGATGGTGTGAAGTGAATTACATGGTGTTAAATATAAATAAATTTTATATTGTCAATTTTTCAAGAAATACAACAATACATCATTTTAATTATATTATAAATGGCACGATAATCGAAACTAAATCATCTATCAAGGATTTAGGTATAGCATACCATTGTAAATTGTTACTTAATGATCATATCTGCATAATTGTAAAGAAAGCATACAGATTACTTGGCTTCATAATTAGAACGACATATCATTTAAAAAAATCTGATGTGGCCAGCACATTACCTTCCGTTAGTTATATGAGGCATTTACGAAAATGCTACCGGTAAACAGCTGTTTATCAGGTTATAGCTACCGGAATCGATATTTTAAGAACGCAAGGGGTAAACAGAGATAGATCCATAACCTATAAAAAAATGGAAATTTGAAACACACATACATACACACACGCGCGCACACACACACACACACACACACACACACACACACACACACACACACACACACACACACACACACACACACACACACACACACACATACAGACATCGTAAAAATAGTAAAATCGTATTCTAGGGACCTTAAAACGTGCTTATTCATTAAAAACTCACCACCGATATTTCTGGTGGTATTAGGATAACAAATGAAAAGAGCACTCGCAATTTAAAGTTTTTTAAAGGATATACACTTTAGAAAAGTGTAGAATTATATGTAGGCATGTATTTAAAATATAAAAATAAGATATATTTAAAAATATTCAGGTAGCATCTATGCACGGTAAAAAATTTTTAAACGTGCATAGATGCTACTTTCAGGTAGCATATATGCACGCTAAAAATTTTTTAATCGTGCATATATGCTAATTACAGGTAGAATCTATGCACGCTAAAAAAAATTTATTCGTACCTAGATGCTATTTTCAGGTAGCATCTATGCACGCTAAAAATGAAAAGAGCACTCGGAATTTAAAGTTTTTTAAAGGATATACTCTTTAGAAAAGTGTCGAATTTTATGTAGGCATGTATTTAAAATATAAAATTAAGATATATTTAAAAAATCAACAAAGTTTAAGGGTCAATGAGGTTTTGAACAAATACCTATCAGTAAAAGAATAAATAAAACATTTTTTAAAATAAAAAGAAATATTTATTGCAACAATTACAAGTACACCCTCTGCACAATAAATAACAATCACAATTAGAACAATTACAAACATTTTATTTGAATTATAAGCTAAAAGGAATTCATAAGTGAAGGTAAGGCCTACGTTATTTGAAAAAAAATTTTTTTTGAATATATCCTACACAAACTAAATTTTATAATTAAATTAATTATTTAATGATGTATCCTGAGATGTCCTTAAGTGGTCCTTGGTTCGCTGTTGATCCTGTAATCACATAGAAAAACATTATTAGACAGTTATTTCCAAAAACTTACTTCAACTTAACATCAACCCCTAGGGGCTCAGATTTGTCTATCCATTAGTCCTTTGTCCTTAGTTAACGTATACAAAATTTGAAACAAATCTGAGTCAAGAAGTTTTTTTTTGCCTAAAAAACACCACCTTTTTCAATTTCGATCGGGGAAAAAAAATTTGAGTTAGACGTGGCAACCCCTTAATTCGGCCCCAAGGTATTTCTAGCATAGCTAGCTAATTTATGAAATTTAATTTCTTTATAATTTTTTAACTGTATATTCATTTAATATGATGTATAAAATGCAGTCAAATCGTATAGAGAATACAATGTTCTTTAATATTTATAATAACATTAAATGTAAAAAATGATATTTAACATCGTTTTTTCGAGAAAAACTGTTAAAAGTTTTGGAATTGTAGTATTAGAGTTATCATAAACAAAAATTTTGTTACACACACACACACACACACACACACACACACACACACACACACACACACACACACACACACATACATACACACACATACAGACATCATCGTGAAAATAGTAAAATCGTATTCTAGGGAACTTAAAACGTGCTTATTCATTAAAAACTCATCACCGGAATTTTTGACCAAAGACAATACCTTCCTTACCTAAAGATGACGGAAGGTAAAAATCGAATCTTGTATATTACTTTACAATGCTATAGTACGATCACAACTGGAATATATGACTTGTATATGGAATCCATTTTATGATGTGTATGTCAAACTAATAGAATCGGTTCAAAAAAAGTTAATTGTCAATCTGTGCAGAAGGTTTAATATTGATTATACTAATTATTACCAAATATTACATCAACTAAATTTGATATCATTGGAGAACAGAACTATTAGTGACATATTTTTGTATAAAACAATTCATAGCACACATTGACAATCAACTTTTTGTTCATTTTTTCAATTTCAACACCTTGATATTTTTCACTTAACATTTACTGAGTTTACATGCAGTTCTAGTTTTGAAAACGCCATGTAAACAGTGTAAAAACGGTTTTGAGATCTCAAACCAAAACTAAAATACATGGGTTTGACTTGAAAACTAGTTTGAAAACCACTCATGTAAACACTTAAAATTCAATTTCGATATTGCGCATGCGTACATAGCATAACGTTTCTGTCGCTCTTTGTTAATAACCTACAAATAAACTGACAGTTGTATAGTTTTAAGGCGTAGTGGTATAAAGTGGAAAAAAATTGGAATAATAGCAAAACGAAGAATTTGGAGTGAAGAGTATCTGTCATTTATATCACCCAATTGCGCATGCGCCGGAACTGTTTCTAAATCAATCTGTAAACCTGTTTTGAAAATTTCATGTAAACAGTTTCGCGAAATTTTGACTAAAAACTGAAACCATTTTCATAACTGCATGTAAACGTAGTAATTGAATCAACTGCGTAACTTACTGATTGGTGAATTTCGTGCATAAGTGATATTTTTTATTATCGCAAATTTACGATTCTAATACGTCAGTGTCTGTACAAATGTCTATATAATTTTTTATAACTTTTTTATGTATATGTGGAACTGTCTTTGGTCTTCTACTGTATTGTTCCTTCAAAATTAAATAAATAAATAATTTGGTTCCCAGGTACCATATTCAATGGACTATTTTGTTCATTTTAGTTTCAAAATCATTAACGATATTTTTTGGAAGAAGGTATGAGTCTTATGATGAAACATTTTTTTGAATTTTGTTGTAAAAAGTGGTATATCAAACAGAAAAGAATGAATGAAATTTTCCATTTTTGTTCGTCGTTAATATTAACAATGAGTAATTAATGCAACATAACAAAAGAATAAAATTGAAATGGTAATAAATACATGCTGCTGTCATGTATATTTTGATTATGAATCAAAATAGTGTGATATTTATATTACAGATTGCAGACATTTTTATCACGGATATTTTTATTAGAATGTTTTAGAGGGAGTTATGTTCGTGACACATTTTCTTCTAATTTGGATGAGGATTGAATTATTTTAGATTACTTCTGTTCTTATATGTTTATTCATTAATCTATTTTATTAATTCTTTCTCACTAGAATTTGCAAACTTATTTTTGCAAATATGAATGTCGATTAAACCATGTGTATTTTGTTGTAAAAAGTCAAATAACAATAATGGACATATGAAAGTTAACTTGTTTTGTACAATCTCAATATTATAAATTAATAAAAAAATTGTATCAAAAGAATAAAATTCGTATTATTTTAATCGAAATTTTTAGTAAATTGTTTTATAAGTGAGTAGTGATATATGTACATAACATGATAGGCGTTTGTCTAAATTTTTTGTGACGTAGAAAAAAAAACGAATTGTTTTTGGATATTTTATTTGCTGTAATCAAGGAAATGGTTACTCATGAACAAATAAACATTGTTTATCGTTATTTAATAAAATGAATGGAGCTAGTGCTAACCTCTACATTAATTCTGTTCCTGTGTTTATTTCTAGATTCATTTTTATTGTTTAGTTCATTATCATCAGATTTGGAAACATGGTTTTTGTAAATATGAATCTTATGAAATAAACCGTTTTGTGTATTTTGTTGAAAAAGTCAAATTGAATAAACGGATTTTTCCTTTTTTTGTATATCGTCAAAATTAATATTTTTTACATAATTGGACAGTGGGCCAAAAGAAAAAACGTTCGTGAATAGTTGCTGCTATCATGCATTATTTTTATTGTGATTTAAAATGGCCCTATTCTCTATATTAGTCATTTTTATTATCGATATGTTCATTATTATTATGTTTAATGTTGTGTTATAATAAAATGAAGCGTCACTGTTGCCCATAAAATATATGATATATGATAGTAATTACATTTTTTTACGAAAATCACTTATCATTATTTAATAAAATAAAAGAGTAGTTAATTTTATTCGTAGGTATTTATTCCTGGGTCCTGTTCCATAAAAATTACTAGTCGACAAGTTACAATGACAAGTGTACAAGTGACAAATTCTAGTAATTTCTGTTCCAAGAATAATTTTTGACTACTTGTCAGTTTTCCAATATTACTAGTGTATTTTTACAAGTTGACAAGTTTGAAACAATGATTTCATAGCAAATTAAATATGCAGCCACCTTTGCATTAAATATATATTTTTAATCACATTAAAACGTATGTGTTTTAAAATAATTGAATTTAATTTTGTCCACATTTTGTCATTCAACTCTTGCAATCAACGAAAGTAAAGCAGGTGAAATTATAATTAATTATCATTATTTTTAATTTGGCAAGAAATGCTATTAAATTGGCGTTTCTTGGGAAAATTAAAAAACAATGACATTCTATGTGAATTTCGTGCCTATAAACATACCAAGGCTTTGTTTTCGGTAGGAGCATCAATAATCAATAAGTGTACCATCTACACAACCACATACTATGGGCATTCCTCCAATTCTATAAAATTTCTGAACAATTTCTTGTATATTCACAGCAGGCCATTTAACATACTAGTAGTATTTCCTCGTTAACAATATCAACTACTGCTTTAATTACTCTTGAAACACTTGCTTTTGAAACTCCGGTTCCAACTCATTTAAATGCATCGCGTCATCTGGAGTGCCTCAGGGCTCTAATCTAGGCCCTCTTCTGTTTCTTCTTTTCATCAATGATATCGCTGAAGTAATTCATTCTGAAAAACTACTGTTTGCTGATGACCTCATTTTTTTTATAAAATATCTTCCGTTAGTGACTGCCAAAGATTACAATATGATTTAAATAATGTCAATGGTGCCTCATCAATAAATTAAATTTAAATAAGTGCTCCGTCATTTCTTACACAAGAAGATTTTAATATATAAGTATACAATTGAGAACAGAATTTGCTTCTATCAGAATGGTGGGGTTTATAATTAGAAATACTAAAAATTTTACTGATGTGTCAGTTATTTTAACACTCTATTACATCTTAGTCAGGTCGAAACTTGAATATTGCCATATTATTTTGAATTCTATTTATGAGGCTTAACAGGATCTGTTAGAATCGGTGCAAAAGAAGTTTCTCAGATTTCTTTATTTTAAATTACATAATAGATATCCTGATATAACAATGAATTACAGCGATCTGCTAAAAATATTTAATATCAGCAGCTTATCAGAACATAGAGATGCTTGCTTGATCCTGCATTTGCGTAAGCTTATGAATGGCACTGTCGACGATTCCCATTCCCTTTCTTTTCTTAATTTCTATACTCCCTCTACTGTCACCAGATCATGTCATAATTTTTATCTTCCTTTTACCAGCACTAATCTCCTTTCATCTCCCATTTATCGAATATGTTTGTCATATGAAACCAAATTTTCGACTATTGATATTTTCCATTTAGAGTTTAGTCAAATTAAGCGGATATTATGGTCTTCATTTTGTTCTTCTCCTACCCTTTTATTGGGCTACGGCCTGTTGGGTTTGTATTTAATAAATAAATAAATAAATGTCCCCTATTGCATGATATTGTCCTCCATTCCCCAACCACTGCAATCAGTATTTGTTCTTTTGGAAACAGTGCTTTGTTTCTTTTAGTTTTATGTTCTTATCAATTTCAATATTCGTAATTAAATGCTCCAATTTTTGTGAACACAATCTAAATCGTTCATTCAATTCATACGTTTGTTCAATATATTCATAGCACAATCTGCTAAACATTCTAAATGCCCGTCGAAAATGAACATCTTCCTCTTCTGAATCACAATGTGCTATAATTGTCATAAAAAATTCAATTGTCAACTTGTAATTTTCAAATGACTAATCTTTCATACATGGTTATTGTTCATTTGTAAAATACTTGTAGTGAAAATCAGTATATATTTTTTGAATCGCTACACTTGTGAACTGCAAAAATCCACTTGTAAAAACGGACTGGTTTAATTGTCACTTGTAATTTACACTTGTAGGTTTTTGAAACAGAAACTTGTCAAATTTTTAGTTTGACAAGTTGTACAGTGGTAATGCGGTGGTAATTTACAAATGTCATTTTCTTCATTTTACGTTCAATGTCATCTGATTTTGTAACTTTGTTTTTCAAATATAAATCTGACGAAAAACCCTTGTGGTTTTTGTGTATTTTATTGTAAAAGGTCAAATAACAATAACGAACATTTGGAATTTAGGTTAAAATATGTAATTTTATAGAAAAATTGTTTTTTTATGCAGTCTTAATTTATTTATTATTATATTATGAAAGAACTAAGTATTAGACGCAATGGATAAAAAAAAAATTGAAAAGATGATAAATAAGTCCTACTTTCACGATTATTTTAATTGTGAATCAATGGTATATTGATGGGGTTTGACTTACCGTAAATTTTATCATCGAAATTTTTATTAGTGTTTAATAGTGAGTCATTTTAATAATAGAAAGATAATTGTTGCTTATGAAATACATATGTGTAGCTGTAAGTAGGAAATTTTATATTTTTTGTTTGTTTTACTTTTAATTTTAAAAACTGTTCAACTTTGAATCGAAACAGGAATCACTTTCAGATTTTGTAGTTTTGGTTACTAAAAGTGAATATATAAAAAAATGTTTTTTATTATTTAATGAAAGAAATAGACGTAGCTAACTAATAGATTTTCCTAGGTGTTTGTACCTTAAATTATATTGATTTTCTTATTTGTTTATTTTTGGATTCATTTTTATTATATTGGTCATCATTATCATTATATTTACACGCTTTGCACGGAATTATCTCAATTTAGGCTAAAAGAAACAATACAAATGTTAGTTGTATTGAAAATAATATACGCCAAATATTTTTTATTATAATTCTTAATATTGAGTTATGTTAACAACATAAAACGCCACTGTTGCACATGAAGTATAAGTAGACAGATTTTGAAAAGTTATTTTCTTTATCTGTAATCCTAAAGATCATATTTCTGCAATATTGAATCTTGTGTATTTTGTTGTAGAAATACAACATTATTGAATAAAATGAAATATTTATTTTTTATATCGTCAATATATTTTTTTGTTAAATTAGACAGAGTATAAAAGGAATAAAATTAGTATGGTTACAAATGATTATTTTGATTTTTGAATCATAATGCCGCGATGGGATTTATATTACATTAATTTTTATGCAACCGGGTGCGAAAATCACTTTGACACTTGAGAATTGCATGGTTTCGTTGATCAAATGTTAATCCCATAGCCACCTTGAAAGCTAACTTTCTATTTTTAATGAAACTATAAAATTAAAATAAATTGTAATTACATATTTTTTCATTTGAACAAAAAATATTGTGTACACCTTATCCGCGAAATCCTTTGTTTTGCCTCGGCGACACTTTTTCTCTCGGTACGCTAAAGTGATTTCGCGGCCTTGATTTACAAATATCTATTATATTATCGAAATTTTTATTAGTGTTTAATAGTGAGTCAAGTTAATAATAGGAAGCACCTCTTTTACATATGAAATATACAAGTAATGTTCTTTATTTTTGTGATATTGTTTTCATTACCTGAAATTCAAAAAATGGACTTGAACAAATAAACATTGTTTATTACAATTAGACAAGAAAAAATTAGAATAAAATTAGTACAAACTTACCTACAGATATTTCAACGAAGATTATTTTTAATAACATTTGTCGACCATAATAATTCTCGATATCCTAATTAGAGATGAAAAAGATGTTCAAAAATCACATTAAAATTTTAACAAATATGGATATTTTAAATACAACAGACCCCGATTTTTACATTTTACGATGGTGTCTGTGAAAATTGAAGGAACCATTAAATTTTTGTCAATCAGCAAACTGGGCGTGGCTCTAGATTTGAAGCTCAAAATAAACTTTCGTAGAAAAACATTGTTAGTTTTGACTTGTGACATTAAAACGTCATATTCACAAAATAAACCATCATTGCAAATTATATACGCGGAAACTAACATTTATCATTAATTATTTTGGCGTCATATTTAATAATTAATGAAATTATTGTCTGTTTGATAATTTAATTCTAATACTTATTTATGATATTTTTTATAAAGTTATCTAGTATTTTTAAATATCGACCTTTTTGTTATATTTTTTGTTGGCCAGTTTAACAAAATGTTCACATAGTATATATGTATTTTTGCAATGCTGTTAAAGTTGGTGTATTCTTTTTTTTTTCCAAAGTTTACAAGTTTCGGTAGTATAATTTTTGTCCAATGTGTTGCAAGTGATTAGGCAGACTACCTTTTTCATGATTTTATTTCAATTTTGACTTTAAGATATATGTATAAACTATTGGTTGTATTACTGTTTGTATTAGCTATTTTAATATTTTTTTAAAGTTTTTTATATTTGTTTGTAAAAGATTTTTAAATTAATTACATCTGTGTATTTTCTGAAGGTAATATGCAGGGTAAACAAAATTAAGTAGCGTGTGATTTAATATCAATCATTGCATGTATATATTCGCATTAATAGGGAAATATACATATTTTGAAGCAGAGAAAGTTGAAAATATCATTCATTGTACCTACATTTTAACTTCTCTGCAAATTTTGTGATGAAAGATAATACTTTTAAAATTTATCTTCGTATAAGACTTAAAATTTACAAAAATAAAGCATTGATTTGAGATATTTCCTTTAAATATCGGACAGAATAAGAGAAAAAATATATATGCAGGAATTTTATTTTATTTTGAGGGCATATGTATAAGAAGAAACAAGCTTTAATTGGAAGTATATAAGAAGTAAATGAAAAGTTTTTTTACTTAACTTAGTAATATTATTCTTGGTAAATATTGTTTTAAAACTAGTTAATTTTACACTGAAAATACTGTTATTAAGTATAACAAAAAAATCTTTTTTCAAATTATTTCCAAAAAAAAGAAGAATAGTAACTAAATATGTTTAAATTTGGGTCGGTATCACTATATGTTTACATTTGGGTCGGTATCACTAACCACTAAAATCAGGTGTATGTAAATACAATTATCAGCCAATCTTTTAAAGTAGTTGTTTGAGATTTGATGAAAATCCTTAGACAAATGATATTTATACTATTATATGTTCAAAATGGTAAATTGCATATTAATTAGTAATATAAAATATATTTTTTGCAATAATAGTACTTTGACTGCGTACAATATCATGTTTTGTGTGAAATTTTATGTGTAAAATTATATATTATATTTCTATTCGTGTATGCAGTTCGGCTCATTGAAGAAAATTTTCCTTAAATGTAATTGTTCATTAAAGTATTTCTCAATTTGTTGTTTTGTAAAACAATTATCTAACAATTTGGTCAAGATTTCTTACTACTTTTTTATTCCTGTTTGTTAGTTTTGCAGTTTTTTCTTTTGAATTGTGACATTAAAACGTCATATTCACAAAATAAACAAATATAAATAAAAACTAAAAATTTTAGAATAAAATATTGGCAAAACGTAACCTTCTGGCATAAACGTATGCGAAGAGTAACTTATATAATAATAATAAAAAAAAAAAAATGGCCGTAGGTAAAACGCCGGATTTTTAACTACCTTATATCAAGTATTGACGTTGCATTGAATAATTTAACATAATTAACTGCTGAAGTAAGAAAATAAGTTTCAAACTGGTGTATGCAAAGATCTATTAGGAATAGTTCGAAAATCTACGAATATTATAATTTAAACAAGTTTTTCTTAAATTTAAAAACGTATTGTGGAAATTTCAATGATTAAGTGGAATCAAAGGATAATTAAACCGATTTGTTTCCTGACACGAATACACGTGTATTAAGCTCTTCTGTGGGTAAAGCAAGTCACTTGTTGAAAATGTTTTGAATTCATTAGCACGGAACGAAGCTTTGATTAAACTTCGAATTAACTATCTACATTTCTAATAGCTTTTATACTATCAATAATTAAACAAAGCTAATCAGAGAAATTCTCAGTAGAACTAACAAATTTTTATATAAATAATAAGTTTATTGTTAATTAATATAATGTAAAAGAGACACTAATTGTGAAAACTATTTCGATATTATTTTTCCCTATTTTACAGGAAAAACTTGTATAAAGTGTTTAAAAGTCAATTTATCGTTAGTAACGCAGACTTCTGCTGCAATATGAACCGAGTTAAACATCGAATTATTGCAGATTTGGGTTCCAAGCAATCATCTCTGTTAAGCTATGTACTTACAACATCCTGTATAAATAATCTTAATATGTAATTCCACAATTTATATTTTAAATAAAATTAAACATGCAATATAAATCATATCGATTTTGATTTGAAACTGTCTTTAGGGAGTGACGTAAAATTTAATTTAATTCAACACAATTATCCATGAAAATTAAAAGTATAATGTTCTATGAAAAAAATTAATAACAAGATTATTGTTAATAGATACATTATAAATGGAGGTTCTTCTTCTTGTTATTAGCATAATTGTATTGTGGGTGGCAGATGACCCCAAGAGTTAGTAAAATGGCATCCAAAAAAGAAAGATTGTCTCTATATTGGTAGTTTTTAATAATGCTAATTCATCAATATGATCAACATCGTGTAAAGTATACATCAGACAAAATTAGCCATAGAATTAATCCTTCTTATTGAATATATTTTATTTAGAAGGATTTAATAACATACATGTTATATACTCGGGTCAACACCTTGGATCTACTTGTACCATTTTTTTATATATAATAAATAATTAATAATATTTGAAATGCGTATTGAGAAAATAGAGAAATTTAATGAAATATAATATTTTATCTGAAACAATTTGTGAAAAAATTGTGCATTGTATTTCTAATTCAAATATATTTTATCTGGAACTTTCCGTATATTTCGTGAAAATTAACATTTTTGTGCAAGAATTGTACATTGAAATTTTTACTTCAATTTTTTTTTGTATTATAAGAAGTATTAGGATACGAAGTGTTTTCAAAAATATTTTACATTGATTTTTTACTTCAAATTTTTTTTCTCATTTATTTAGCAATGCAATTTATGTAATATACACTGGACTTCTTTCAGAGAGTATTAGAATTATATTTGAATACATATTAATTTTTCTTATATTATTTGTCGTTTTTCTGAATTATATCATGATATATACTTTTAGGAAGCTCATTTTGCTATTTTTAATACGTTATTTAAATAATGCATATTATATATTAAAAGTTTTATAAAATACATATTTAGTAAATATGAAATTTAAGTAATTTCAAGTTTTTCAACAGTATTATAGTATTTTCCTTTTGTCAAATTATATGATTTTACTTATCAACAGATGAAAAGGGTTTTTTGTCCTTTTTGTTTCACTAATGGTTTTACTGTCTATTGAGGAGTCTTCATTAAATAAACATTTATTAATTACATATGAATTTATTTAATATAATTATGTATATTCAATATTACAGTATTATTTATATTGTGGAATCGGAATAATTATTCAGCATCGAATATTATAAAGGATAGTATTCGAATTAATATATTCATTTCATTATGTTCTTAATTTGGTGTATGTTTACACTTCGTGTTTACTAAATAAACATTTTATTCAATCAATACAGAAAATATGGACTTATTTCGTAAATTATCATGTGAAATAAGTTACGAGTCGAAACAACAATTTTTATGAATCTTATATTAATTAGAAATCGGTTATAAATTTTTGATCCTCTATCATTTGCTTTGATGGGTGGATTATTGCCAATTTACGTTTCATGAAATTAAAAAAAAAATACTATGTTTATTAATTGTATCGTATAAGAGTATGTCAATAATACTCGCCTTAAGCTTTTTGGTAATCGTCTGTTACTAAGTGGGGTTTTTACGGTTGCTCAATCAAAATACACTGACTTGTATACTTTCTTAATATTGCCAAAATGTAATTTTATTAATTTACATAAACACTACAAAAGTATATGGAATAGAATTGAATATTACGACTTACGTTATTGTAAAAAAGCTCCTTTCAGAATGCTTTCAAATCTGAATATATTTTTTGGGAGTCTCGTTTATCACATTTTTAATTATTATTAAAATTAGAATTATCCTGTGCTGTTTTTCTTTGGAGGATTTGTTGAACTTGTTACCAGGGGTTGTAGAAGTAGATATAAAAGTAGGGTTATGCATATGAGTCATACGGTGAATTTAAGTAGTATTTATGAGAAATGAGCGGATAAAAAAACGGGCGAGAGGCATCGTGTGGAGCCAGTCACGGATTACAATCTTCCACTTCAAATAAAACTTTCATAAAGACGGGCGAATTACGATGTCACTTGATCGCACCCCTATTTGATTTCATTCGCTTTACTTATACGAATTCTTTAATGAAACATGAGAGAGAAGCCAGTTTATATATTTCAATAGTTGTGTTTATTTTTCCAATTTACTTTATTTCCTCTCTGTCAGAAATGTTGAAGGAATTTTCAATTTTTTTTTGTTTATATTTATTAGTACAAGGATTTTTTACTGGACGGTTATGTTAAAATTTATAGGTACTTGCTTCTAAAACTAACTGATAATCAGGTCTATTCTGTAAAATTAGCGTGCGCGTTAACCTCGAAGGTCACCGTTAATATGTTAACGGATTCTTTAATTTTTAATTTGATATACGTTAAAATTTTTAAGAAATCGTTAATATAACCACGTTAAAAGCAAGAAATTTAACATCATCTTGAGACATAGTGTTAAAACTTTAAGGCAACGTTAATATCAAAAATGACTTGCAAATATAGTTATAAATATGCTTCGATTGGAAGAAATTGAGAGAATAAAGGAAAGATATATATATATATATATATATATATATATATATATATATATATATATATATATATATATATATATATATATATATATATATATATATTAATGTCTTTATTTGAAGTAATTATTACTTACATATGAATAATTAATTCATGATTTTACTGGAAGTTTACATCACATAACCACACTAATAATTTTAAATTGTCCAAAATACATTTAATCATTTTAGGCGCTACGTAAAACTTCGATTTCGAAATCTTGGGGATACAAGTGATTCATTCCATTTGCCCGATTATGAATTTAATAAGAGTTTTAGATTATCAAAGCACTGTGCTTTAGATTTATTTACAGCTCTTACACCCCATATGAGGAATCCAATAAGAATTATTGCAATACCTATCAGTATACGGGTAATAATAATTTAATAAATTCATAGTTAAAGGTTCTAGCTGCGTTAAATTTGTATGGCCATGGGCCTTAGCAGCTATCAGTATGGAATCGAAGAATGTTGTAATTTGTGAATGAGCCAAAGCGGTGTGGTTTATTCTGCAAAACACTTATTAAAAATATTGCAAATACATATCTGACATATTTATAAATAATTATTTTAATTTAGCTATATATTTTAAGGATTTCACACTGATCTATCCACTTTGATAAACTTTTCCTAACATTTCACACGTGACAGGCAATTATATTAAGTTAGGACATACGTTTTACAGGATTATTTCGTCATGTGAAACTGATTTCACAGCATTTGTTAGCGTATACGCTAAATAGTTAAATATTAACGAAATTTTTAACCAATGCTTTAGTGAATAGCAATTTTATGAAGTACTGTTAACAGTGACGTTAATATTTACTTTTTAGCGTTGGATATTTTTGCGCTAAAAGTTAACGTATATTTTAGTGAATAGACCTGAATGTATCTAAATTTACTTTTGAAATTGCCATGATTGCAAATTATATACGCGGAAAGTAACATTTATCATTAATTATTTTGGCGTCATATTTAATAATTAATGAAATTATTGTCTGTTTGATAATTTAATTCTAATACTTATTTATGACATTTTTTATAAAGTTATCTAGTACTTTTAAATTTCGACCTTTTTGTTGTATTTTTTGGTGGCCAGTTTACAAAATGTTCATATTGCATATATGTATTTTTGCAATGCTGTTAAAGTTGGTGTATTCTTTTTTTTCAAAAGTTTACAAGTTTCGATAGTATAATTTTTGTCCAATGTGCTGCAAGTGAGTAGGCAGACTACCCTTTTCATGATTTTATTTCAATTTTGACTTTAAGGTATATGTATAAACTATTGGTTATATTACTGTTTGTATTAGCTATTTTTTTAAAAGTTTTATATTTGTAAAAGATTTTTAAATTAATTATATCTGTGTATTTTCTTAAGGTAATATGCAGGGTAAACAAAATTAAGTAGCGTGTGATTTAATATCAATCATTGCATGTATATATTCGCATTAATAGGGAAATATACATATTTTGAAGCAGAGAAAGTTGAAAATATCATTCATTGTACCTACATTTTAACTTCTCTGCAAATTTTGTGATGAAAGATAATACTTTTAAAATTTATCTTCGTATAAGACTTAAAATTTACAAAAATAAAGCATTGATTTGAGATATTTCCTGTAAATATCGGACAGAATAAGAGAAAAAATATATATATGCAGGAATTTTATTTTATTTTGAGGGCATATGTATAAGAAGAAACAAGCTTTATTTGGAAGTAAATAAGAAGTTAATGAGAAGTTTTTTTAGTTAGCTTAGTAACATCATTCTTGGTAAATATTGTTATAACTTGTCAATTTTACACTGAAAATACTGTTATTAAGTATATTATTACAAAAAAATCTTTTTTCAAATTATTTCAAAAAGAAAGAAGAATAGTAACTAAATATGTTTAAATTTGGGTCGGTATCACTAACCACTAAAATCAGGTGTATGTAAATACAATTTTCTGCCAATCTTTTAAAGTAGTTGTATGAGATTTGATGAAAATTAGACAAATGAAATTTATACTATTATATGTTCAAAATGGTAAATTGCTTATTAATTGGTAATATAAAATATTTTTTGCAATAATAGTACTTTGACTGCGTACAATATCATGTTTTGTGTGAAATTTTAAGTGTAATATTTAAAGTTATTGAAAAATTATATATTATATTTCTATTCATGTATGCAGTTCTGCTCATTGAAAATTTTCCTTAAATGTAATTGTTCATTGAAGTATTTCTCAATTTGTTGTTTTGTAAAACAATTATCTAACAATTTGGTCAAGATTTCTTACTACTTTTTTAAATCTTCGCCAAAACCGAAGATGGGAACTGTCGGATTAGAAAGTGGTATATGGGACGATCTAAATTGTTTCTCGCAAGTAATATGCAGCTATTGGCTCATCTGACCCGTGTGTTTTACGATTGAGACTTTTAATTTCGGAAATATGAGATATGTCAATAGAAAGTGGAAAGACTTGGTTGCAGAAGACTAGAGAGAAAGGATTGTATGACTGAAGAAGCTATATTGGACTGAAATAAGTGAAAGAGAAGAGTAAGAAACAGCAACCTCTAATAAAATAGAAATAAGCTAATGAGAATGAAACACTGCATTAGTATAATTAATTTAAATTAATCACGCGTTATAATAGATACTATGGTATAGATAAGGAAAATTGTAGTTAATGAAAACAAAAAAGATAATGAAATATTATATCTATTTATTTATCTATAATTATTTAATAAATATTAAATGTGAACACTGTCTTTTTTTTCATTATTCTTCTGGTTTTGTTCCTAAAATATAGATTTTCAATTAACAAACAATATAATATTTTATATTATAAACTTACTGATTTCTTATTCTGATTCATTTTAGTTTTATTTTTTTTATTTTTCCTTTCTTCCCTTCTACGGCGGTTTTTCTGGTTTTTTTTATCTGTAATAAAGACAATTTTTAATAATTATTTCACAAAACTTTTTTATAATCATACTTTGGTTTGTAAATTTCTGTGGATTTTCTTTATTATCGTCAGTAGCAAGAATTTGGTGCTTAACATTTTATTGTAAATTTTGTCTACGAAATATTGGTTAATAACTGAATCTGAATTGTTCATATTTTCAACAAATTATTTAATAATAATTATTGAAAATAAGTCAAGAAAATAAAATTATCTGATATAATTTTTACTTGCCATTTGCGCCCGGGTCTCAATTATTTCAGAGAAATGTTATTTAGACAATGTATTGTGAATTTGTTTCTTAAAAATTGATTTTCATTTAAATTGTAAATATAAAATTTGTAATTTGTATGGTATCGCCATGATTTGTGCATATTATATTTAGGGAAGTAATTTTTGTATTTATTTGAATATATTTGTTATCTACAATTGCATTGACATTAGTCCTGGTAGTAGGTACTGATTTTTATAAAAAATATTTTGTACATATAAATACATAAATATTGATATTAATAAAATAAAATAATTTTCACGTTATTTTATGTAATGAACATATGAATCTTTAGAATTTTTTTGTAAATTTTGAAATCTCTAATTTCATTCCTAGAAATATGAAAGATTTTAGCAAAATCAGTTTGTGCATATTTATAAAATTGTATTTACGAAGGAAAATAATATTTTTTAAGTCATTTTTAAAGTATATAGAATAACACCATGGAATGTTGTTGTACAATATATGATTGCTTGTACTGTCCAGATATTAATTCATGTCTTTTATTTGTTCTTAGTTTTTTGATTTATACATTTTTTTCAAATATCAATTGCATCAAGAATGCTATGGTTCATCTTATAAATGACAATGAAGTGTACTTGTAAATTAATGAAACTATTATACAGTATGTTAATGTATACGGTGAAAAAAATTTATAGGGCATGTAGTACTGACCAAAATGAGTCAAATAGCTTAATCAAGTTAGGTCTGATCTTCAACTGTTTTCGAAATATTTTAGAGTAACAAATGAGATTTTAAGGGGTTTACCTTTGCAATCTCGAAAACTCTAACAGTTACGATTTCGGTTAAATGTGACTTTTTGTTCACCTTTGAAAAATCATATAATTTTACCACTTTGTGGCGACCTTGGCCAATATTTAATTTTTTTGAAATTTTTAAAAAATCATTTAAAATTTTGTTTGTTTAAAAATTTTTTCGATTGCTATCTTTGTCTATGGGGTCTCGTGGCCGCGTGCCTGAGTGTCAGGTCGCGAATCTGGGGAACCGGGTTCGATCCCGACCGACGCCAAATATTTCCAATTTTAAATGTCACAAAATTGACCCCTGTGGTGCACTCTCCACGCCAGCAGTGAGTGCCCGTGAGGTGACGCCTGGTAAGCGCCCGCACGGTGCAAATATTTCATCATTACCGCATCTGTGTACAAAGCAGATTGGCACACCCAGCAATGGGTAATAAGCCGTGATGATATATTTATTTATTTATTTATTTATTTATCTTTGTCAATTTTTCTTCGATTCTAATACAAAGTAGCCTCTTTCTTGGAAAAAGTTGAACGTCGGACCCATGTTCATTAACCTTTTTTTACTCATTTTGGTCAGTAGTATACTCTATCCGTTTTAACTATAGACTAGATGGCGATTCGAGCGCGGCCGTTTTTACATGTATTAAATAAAGAATTCAAATTTTAGCGTCATTCCTGGATTTAAAAAAATTCTTTCTAATTGATATTTTTTTAGTAATTTTGTCTTGTACGTACGTGTGCTAATCTATTTTGTGTTTTTATGCATATACTTATAATCTCCGTACCTTTCTCTACATTTCGGCGAAAGGGGCAGGATATGTGCAGCATAAATTATACGCCATTTTTTTGCCCGCGTTGGAGGGCCTTTCCTTTTGGATATTTTAAAACATTGGCAGAGCCAGGTTCAGGATTTTTATCCTTAATATTAACGAAGAGAACAATAAGAAAACTAACGAACTACTAACGAAAACCTAAGAAAATGCGCACAATGAAAACTATGTAATATGTAATATGAAATATAACGACAAGACACTGAAAATTATATAAACGAAAAAAACAAACAAACAGAACTGAACACAAATTAATAATATGTAATAAATCGTGTACTATGTTGCTATTTATATATTTTGTCAGGCGGCAAAATAATTGTTACTGTTGTCAAGCAAATTTAAATTTCGCGTCAATTATTTTACTGTGTAAACTAGGTTCACGTTTGAACCAATCAGAGAGCTAGAATCTTAAGTCCTATCTCACCCAACGCTCTATAGTTAAAACGGATAGAGTATATATGCTTATAAATTTGTACACCGTATTATTAACTTCCTGTATATCGTTTTGGATACTTGAACAATGTTATTTGCAAATTATTTTGCATATGTACTGACTTTTTACAAATTATAAATTTAGGCTATTAGGACTTTTGATTTATATCGTTGACAAACGCGTGTGACTCGAACAAATTAACTTAAGTGTTTATATTATTTTACTTTAAAAAATAATAATACAATTCGCAAATAATTTTGATTTTTTGCTTATTTATTTACTTAGCAAACCATTACATTTTTTCCGGATAATTGTGGTATTGTGTGGGCTGGGGATATTCGGTAAATATGTATTAGTAAAATATTTTTCGACACTACGAAAATATGACATTGTCACTGTTTTGTTGACAGTTTATATTCAAGGGGTAGATATCATAGGCAAAAAAGTAATTTGTTCTCTTTGTGGACATTTTATTAGACGAAATTATAAATTGAAGTGACACTGACACGTAACACATTTGATATTTTCTTGTTGAAATAAATGTTTTTCCTTACTAAAAATATCTAAAGCACTATTACCTTCAAATTGCATAAAAATTAATTTCTTTTCTTGTAAAATGATGTAGTCGTATATACGATATGAGGAAATATCTCGAATAAATAACCATTCTGTGCGGCAAATGATACTGTACTTGAAAATTAAAATCTTGTGCTCATAGGTGAAAACAAATATATCAGATTCTGACTATTATTGAACATTTCTTTAATCGAAAATTTGGGAAAATATTTTCCTTTGAAGATTTTTACATTTATTTCAAAATATTTGAAATCTAGAATTGCATTCTCATATAGTAGTTGAATGAAAAGCATATTAATGAATATTATTTCATTTCTACGTTACATATTTCATGTAAATTTAGGAATATACATATATGAATGAATATGTTTTAAGACTATGTTTAAATACGTAAATTTTTAAATGTATTATATGTAAAAGTTTCAATCTTCATTCTTAGAAACAAAGAAATCATTTATACACATTTCTAAAATCGTATTTACTGAGGAAAATAAAACTTTTTGTTTAATATTTATAATATATGGCCTGAAATCAAGGATGTAATATGTAATAATATTGTTTTACAAGATGCTGTCCAAATTTGGCAATATTAAAATTTTGTAACATGTATTTTGTTTTATTTTAGTTTCGTGATTTGTCATACCTTCAAACAAGAATACAAATAATATTTTTTACTTTTGTTTTATCAGTGACGGATATGATATCAACATGCTTATGGTTGTATTTATCAATGAAGTTTATTTTGTAATAAAAAGTGCGTTTGATTGTTTTTTTTACCTGCGTGGTGTTTAATATTTTAGGATTGTAACAATTTTCTTTAAACTTTTTGTTATAATTTAGAGCTATACTACTAAAATACGATAACCTAAGGACCTAAACTGTAGTGGTGAAAATATTTCTAATATTTTTTATTAATAAAATATAGTTTATAAACACTAATACTCAAATTTTTTATTTTTGGTTTAAGCATACTCGTCATATATCTGAAGATAATAAAAAAGAAAAAATAATGGATATGATTTCTGTAGGTTCATCTTTTTCTAAATCTATATTTTTTAAAAGTAAAATAAAAGACTATTAATTTCAAATATTCTATTCATTTGTGTATTAATTTGTAATAATTCATTTTTGTACGAATGTTTATGTATAATTATATCGTATATTTTTTCTTTAATCTTGCAAAATAAACTACATGCTTTCAGAAACTTTTGTTGTTTTTATTGTCATTAGAAACGAAAAATAAAATATGAATATTATTATTAAGCAGACAATGAATATATATATACCCAACAGAACCGAGCTGTCAAGGTCGCATCTAGCGCTGCAGAAGCACGCTGCCTCAACTCACTCGGCCACCGAGGCGGCTTATTTATTCCATAAAGAACTTAGGTTTCAAGATTTAGAAAAAAGGAATAATTTCTTGTTTTCTGCTTCTGTTAAGCCCCCACCCCCCGCCCCCTTCCACGGTTACTTTAAGATCACACTGTTCAACGGATCAGGTCTCCTAGACCCTAACTTTGACGTTTACCCCTCCCCTTATAAAATACTATGTTGATTTTTTTATTTTCTACTTTTAAACCGGTCTATTTAGTACTGGTGAAGTAAAAATAATTGTTAAAAAAAACATTAACTCGAGTTACCATTTATAAAAAAAATCTTATTTGACGTAGTTTTCAGGAAAATATCGTATATAAAAACAATTGGAAAAGACAATAACAAAAAAATATGCCTATAAGTATACAGTAAAATATAGTGGGAATTATATTACTCGGTATTTCTTTCTAGTTAATTGGCCCCCAGACATATTTGTGTTTGCTGGAATTCAATATTTTTTGTGACAGTGTTTTAATTTAAACTTTGAAATTCTACAGAAATTTGAAACAAAAAACTAGAAAAATATATCAAGTTGAGAAGAATTTTATTGTGAATCTGTACCATATTTGAGAAATGAGCCGTTGTTCGTTAATTAATATCAAGAAGTCTTCGTGGAGAGCAGCACGAAGATCGTGTTACATTCAACAACAATAAATCACCTGAATTTTGAATAAATTTCTATTAAAAAAGCTCGAGAAGAATATTCCCAAGAATGTGAATTGTACAAAAATGTGTGGCGTAAAAAAGGAAGAATGATAATGATAACTAAATTGACAAAGCAGGTGACAACCCAATTTCTGTAAAGAATGATAGTAATAATCGAAACCCTGAAAATACTAATTCAATTGATAAAAATTTTGAAGAAATTATTTAAAGAGAACTGCTGGAAGAAACTTCCCAAGGCTGTCTATGGTACAAAAAAGTAGACACAATTTATTGAAAAACAATGGAACGTGCATGGTGAACAATAGTAACTAACTTATTTATAATGTTAAAGTAATGATCCATTATCATTTCAGTGACATGCATATAATACAGCAACGGTTCAAATAATTTTTTATCAATTTTAAATCTAACATACTAATAAACTTTGTAACAGTCTTCCTGATTAATATTTAAATTCTTCAGACGTACCTGTTTGTAAATTTTTCATCGTTTTCATCGGTCATAATTTTTGTATTTTAAATTATATTTAATAATCATGAATGAAGTAGTTTTCACAAACCATGTGTATTTTATTTGGATCTATCTTTGATAAGTTGTTTCAAAATGAATTAACTTTTAGGCTTGTTCTGTGAGTAATGGATATATTTCCGTATTAGAAATAAAAAAATCAGATAATTTACAGTATTTTTTTCTGGATTTGTATCAGAGATGCAAATATTTTTAAGCAAATCAAAGATAATTTACTTTAAAAATTATGAAAATAAATTAATGGACCTTCGTTTTTAAACTCTGGAATTGATTAATATCTGTGGTCAGTTTTATGCTTATTGATTTAGTCTACATAAATCTTTATTATGTGATTACTGATTGAAGATTTTTTTAAACCACCTGTATAAGACATTATTTTGTTGGATATTGTGTATTACATACAGCTGATGATTTTTCCTCTGTAATATCCTGTGTGTCTCTTTATCTCTATTTAAAGAGTTACTGTTGGTAATTTTATAAATATAGAACATACAAAGATACGGCTTTTCCCCGTGTGAATTCTAACATATTTCGTGAGATCATCTTTTTTTCTACATTGTCCTATCTTGTAAGAATTGTAACATAAAGAATTAAAAAAAAACATATTAATGTATTATTTGTTTTATATAATAATTAGCTCTCATGCATTGAATGAATGAAAATTCTGCGTCCCCACTGCATCGCCATTTTTATTCGGCTCGGCTGAACGATATAACATTTGAATTTTATTTTTAGATCTAATTTTCTGTGGTGTTTTTGATCAGTTTTAACTTTTCTGCAGTATTGCTCGTCATTTAAATCAGACAGACGTAAGTGGTTTTATTTTATCTTATTGACTGCTATAGTTGTATTCGTTTTATGTTATATTGATGTTAGCATGTTCCTACTATTGTAATTGTTGAGAATGAAACGTTTGATTTGATATCACTAAATAAAATGTTACGTAAATTAAACTATTTATTTTAGATATTACGATAAAAATGTATTCTTTAAAAAAAAACGCATGATGAACAATGTTTTGTTCATGCTTGGAAAATTTGACTATCTGCGCCTCTTGATGCAATATTTTCGGGCGTGAAGAGCGCGAAATACAAATTAAATAGACAAACAATAATTATTCAAGTTTTTCATTTTTTATGTATTATTGAATTATAAAGAATATGTAATGCAATTATTATATATCTACTCAGTGTAGTCGGATCGTTGCGTGTGGGTATTTAAAAAAATCATTGTTCGTTTTTATAACATCACTTGGCAGCTATAAAATTGGTGAATTTAATAAACAATCAGTATTGTTACATTCATTCCGGATTTAATTTATAATTTGAAATTTTATTGATTATTGCGTGAAGGTAATTACGGCAGAAGGTGTTGGTGTTGCGGCTCCATTTTATTTAGTAATCGATATGAAATATTTGGCTGTTGAAGCTTGCTGGTAATGCTAAACGTGTTAATAAAAATTTGATGTGACCAACACAATACCTCCCGCTAATTAATTTTTATTAGGTAATTTAAATATACATAAATACATATTTAGTTATGCTGGAAACTGTATAAATATCCATTCCATATAACTATGGTTCTATGTTCCAGTTTACATACATTTGAGATATGAACTGTGTAACCAAGGAGTTCTTCTTGTTTAAAGCGTAGGTCTAGGATTTAAATTATAGATAATTTAATAAATTTATCCATAAAATATATAGAAAAAGTATTTATACAAATTTGTATCAAATTTAAGTCTTTAATTTTTATAACATCTCGAAAAATAACATTTGAAGGTATTTTGAGCTTTATGTAAAATACCATTTCCGGTTATCTGATTTATAAGAAAATCTAATGATTTCTTCCCATATTAGAATAAGGTAGAAATACAAGGTTTTTCTGAATAATAGTATTTTGAGTTAGAGTGGAAGACACACACACACACACACACACACACACACACACACACACACACACACACACACAAACACACACACACACACAAACACACACACACACACACACACACACACACACACACACACGAGGATTCACACAATCATACACAAAGACATTAAAATGTTAAAATTGGATTCTAGGGACCTAAAAACGTAGTCATTTACCAAAATCTCGATATGCGATTTTTAGCACGATCCTTATACCTCCCTTACCAAGGGTAGCGGGAGGTAAGAAACAATTATTTTTCATGATACATTCAATAGGCACTCCATAACGATGACGAATTAACCAAATTATTATTTGATGTTAATATCGCAGACTTGGTTTCAGTAAGACGAAAAAATCAACATTTTATTTTTATTAACCCTCAGCTGGTACTGTTATTTTAGTCACATAACTGGTATGGTGGGGTGTTTGAAGACCCCATTATATTTACGTAATTATTTGTCTTTCTAATACAAATTTCAATTTTTTTTAACGTTTTGCTTATTTATGTTACTAACATAGATACACTGGACGATGTAAGAAAACTAAATCCCTTAAAAAACATCTTTAAACTAAATAACTACGAAACTGTGCATTAAAATTAACATTTTTTAAAAAATTGCACAATGGGGTCCTTCACTCTAATTTTTTTATTATTTTGATCGTGTTTATCAGTTTTCAACGAAGATGTTTATTTTGCACTAAATTGTATTTTCTTACTGGACACATCAGGGATATGTATTACAAAGGTATAAATGAGTTCAAAGATTGAGAAATAATCTTGTTAATGTTTATTTTTTGCTTGAAGCTAAATCAAGTAGTTATTAAAAATTGAAATTAGATAAATTTGAATCTTTTTATTTACAAAATCTTTTATGTTCATGCCCGTATAATCTGCATGTAATAGTTTTCTATTCGAGTGTATATATTTTCATTCAAACTACGCTTTTTTAGAATTAAAAGCAGACCTTTATTGCAGAAGGTACAAAAATTATTTTTATCTTTCAGTGAACAATAGTTTGCGTTATTTAAATCAGAATAATAAATGTTTAAAGTTTTGTAAATTTATCAATATTAAATTTAATGAAAAATGACTTGCGAGTTGTAAGATTACAATGTTAATCTGATGTGGACACCACACGACTTCCTTGTACGCAAGACCAGTATGAAGATGAAGTATAGACCTAATTATAAAATTGCACGTGTTTGACGTAGACATTAACGTCTATTTTTTTTTATTTTTTTGTTATTTCTCGTCCTAATTCATAGCAAGCTTCATTACAAAAACCAAAAAGTATATAAGTTTTAAATTTACATATCTCGCTTATACAAAGGGCTAATTTAATAATACTTGATGTGCTAGACGCAGAATTTAATTCTCTAAAACTCTTATTTGAAGCATTTATTTCTAAAATCAAAATGAAACCATTTTATTCAAGCAAAACTTTTAACTACTACAGGTAATATATCACTTCCGGTTAGCCTGTTTTAACCAAAATCTGCTGTTATTCCAATTGATATAAAAGTCTTATATACCAAATTTGAAACGTTTTGGATTATATTTTAATATAGTTTTTCATTAAAATCCATTATAGGCTTCAAAAAAAGTACCATTTCTGGAAATTATGTAATGACCAAAAAGGGAGGTGCACAACTAGATGTTATAGAAGTCCTAAATACAAAATTTCAACTTTCTACGGCTTACCGTTTTCGAGTTATGCGAGATACGTACGTACGAACGAACGTACGTACAGACGTCACGACGAAATTAGTAAAAATGGATTCAGGGATGGTCAAAATGGATATTTCCGTTGAAATCTCAAAACCGAAATTTTTCGCGATTACAATACTTCCTTTACTTCGTACAAGGAAGTAAAAAAGGTACGCACAACTAAACTTTTTGTAAAGTTTTTCCTGTATCTTTCTGAGTTGTTTTTTTAATTGAATTCAATAATGACAATAAGCCAACTCTTAAATGTCATCTGTGTCCTTTTTTAAGGACAGTTGGTGAGCATGATGTACAAGCGTCCGTTACTACAAAAACAAGAATTGTCACATTTTAAATAAATTGTTTTAAATATTGTACACAAAAAGTAGGCTATACGATTAACTCAACAATGTTAAGGATAAATATATATATATATATATATATATATATATATATATATATATATATATATATATATATATATATATATATATATATATATATTTTCATTTTAATTTGACTAACAATTGTAATCTCATAATTGTTAATAAGTATTGTGTCTGAAATTGTCTTAAAATATACACTGACAAATTTTGTGTATTTAAATTCTAGATAAAAATGACAGTCTATATTGGTATCTTTTTAATTCCAACTATGTACATTGTTTCCGATGAAAAACTGTTGAATATGAAACATTCAATTTAGCTGTGCAAATTTATTCTACAAATGTTTCAAGATAGTGTACCAACAAAAATAAACATATGAATAATAAATAGGCCCATGATAAAGTATTTTACTTTTCAAATTAGGTTGTAAGCATTTTATCCTCCATTTATTTTAATATTTCGTGCGCGTTTTGGTTCATAAATTTCTTTCCTGTGGAATGAAGGAATTGTGTTTTTCAAAGCTGAATTTATATAGCACTATTTTTTGCGTTATTATTTATTTTGTAATAAATTTTAAAAATAGTCATGAAATTAGTTTCGTGTTGATTTATGAATATTTAAGCAATTAAATTTTTTTAAAGAATATAATTTCAAAATGGCAAATAAAATATAACAAAGTACTTTATTTTCATAATTACATAATAACATTATTTAAATAGGTTTATACAAAAAATAATAATTTCATTTAAATTTTCTTAAAAATTGACAATTTTTTAATTGCAATCTTATACCACTTTTAGTTGACTCCATATCATATCAATTGGATTGAAAATGTTAGTTCAATATTATTTGGTCATTTAAGGATTTGGATTCATTTATGTGAAATCAAAACAAAAAATTGAAAGGTAGTACAGTTATTTAAAAAATCATTTTAGACTGATGGCATTTCAAACACATTCACTGTATGTACAAATATTTACTCGTATTTGAGTTAGTTCAATTTTATTTGGTCATTTAAAGATTTGGATTCATTATGTGAATCAAAACAAAAAAAAATAAAAAAAACAATCAAACGTTTTTTAATTAAAGGGCAGTACAGTTATTTAAAAAATCATTCCAGACTGATGGCATTTCAAATACATTGATTACACGTACAAATATATATTTATTTTATGAAAATTTCGATGAAAAAACATATCACATAAGTTGTACCTACATTTTATTCACAGTAAAATAAAAAACTGACATACGTACAGCGATCAACAGTAACAGTTTAATTTCATGTTTACAATATTATAACGAAGAAAACATGACATTTTAAATTCTTTAATTTACTGATGAATTATTTTAATTTTCCGACATTAATGAGTATATTTTCAAACCATAAGCCAGTTTGTCAACGAACGATTTAGAAAGTGCAGCCTTCGTCCAACAATGGACAGGTAGTTTTGCGGTGTTCTGACCACCATAAACTACTTTGCCTAAATACCTACATACAATCATACATGTTTTATGAACTATGATAGATACGAGTATATCTAAATGTGTAACGTTTAGATTAATTTTATTTTTCTTGGCAACCAGTATAAAAACCATTAGGTATTTTAAATTGTATGCATTATAATAAAGTTAAAATAGTAACAAATAGCATAAAAGTATTCAGATTAATTAATTATTTTAAATTTACTCCTTTATAAAATAATTTGGTAGGGCATATTCTGCACCTTTGTTTTACATTAACGTTTTTGTAAATACATTTCAAAGCAAAACTGTGAAAATGTGTGATTCGAATAACACATGACAATGAGAAATAAAAATTAATTTAGGTTAAAATTTTTAAATAATATTTGCTATTAATCTCTATCTTTGAAAATGCTCATATTGCATTAAAATTATTATTATTGTATTTTACAATACATATTGTTTATGTACGTCAGTAAAATAGAAGATAACAATAAAATGTATATCAAATCAAGTATGTTTCATGTAAAAATATTCAAATTATTCATATTAGCGTATGAAATATGTGTAAAGATGGAAGTGATAATATTCCTAATTCGATAAAACTGCTTAGAGTGATCTCTATGTTTCAGTCCAGCTAAAATTCTTATTGCAGTCATCTGCATACGAAATATTTTTATAGATGTTTGATAATTTCCCTACAAGACGCCGACAATGAAATAAGGAGTAATAAGCTATTTTTAAAGAGTTTTCATTAATGACTATCGCTAATCGTCTAAGCAAAAAAATAATACCGGATAGTGTTTTTTACTAATATAATATATATGCGATAAATCATTTAAAGCAGGTTCAATGTAAATACCAAGTACTGAAATAGGATTACCTCTATTTAATTTACTGTTGTTAGATAAAATCAGTTGTTGTGTTTTCTCCTTATTTAATAGTAAATTATTTGCAACGAACCAATTTTCAGCTTTCTTGAAATCTGTATTGCTAAAATTTAAAAAAGTTTCATAGGTGGTATTACCTTGTAAAAGGATGGTCTGCAAACAGAATACTAGTACATGGAAGCATGAAATTACTGAAGTCGTTGATATACATGAGAAAGAAAAAAGTCCCAAAATGGAACCTTGCGACACTGCATGATTTATTTTACTGCGATCTGATACAACAACATTAATAGACACACACTGTACCCGATTATGCAAATACGATTTTAAAAGTTCGAGAGCTAGACTTCTTACGCCATAAAATTCAAATTTCGTTAAAAGTATATGCTGTAAGAAACAATCAGAAGCTTTTGTGTGATCACACAGAATAATTGACATATATTCTCCTCTTTCAAGACCTTCATTTAAATTTATAATTAGACTTTTGAGGAAGTTATTTTTGTGAAAATGAAAATTTTATCTATTCAAAATAATTATTTCAAACACTTTCGAATTCTGCAATATCACAAATATTTTTTTTTAAATAAAATTATGAAAATATTTTTGTTAACTTCAATTCTTTTTTCTACGCACTATTAAACATTAAATACAATTTTGTACTTAGCTTAACCAAACATTACATTATTTCTATTTCATTAAATATTGTGAATATTTCTAACATTTTATCATCTGTTGCAGTCCCAATAGTTATATATTTAGTTTTACTTAATTGGCATCTAATATAAATTCAACTTCAGTTGATTCTTCAAATATCCGTGCAATCGAAAGCTTCGTGTTTGCATCATGAATGTTTTGTGCATTTATTTTTCTCCAAGAGAGGACAAGAATAGAATGGTCGACATTAAAATTTATGCAAATAAATAATTGATCTGCCAGTTACACTTCAGCTGTTTGCTGAAAGTTGTTTGAATGCCTTCAAATTTTACAAAAGTGTACATTCTTTCTTCAGGACACTTTTGGAGACATTTAAAAAACACTTTTTTTATTGTACAAATGCGATACTCAATTATTTAATGTACGATTTGTATAATTAAGTAGATATATGATATTCAAATATGTGAAATAAGTAAAATGTTTTTTTCTCGGCAAAATTTTAAAAGATATTACTATAAATATAAAATAAGAATTTCAAAGAAGCACTACTAATTTTTATTTTATTTAGAAACAATAAACTCTTGTTACCATCTATATATTTATACCAGCCATGAATATCTATAAAATCTAGAAGTAATATAAACAAATTTCTGCATCAACTACTTTGGCAGCCATGATTTTAACGTTTCAGGTCGCAGAGCTGCTTTATCATTTGCGAACAGTGTGTTTATTATTTTTTCGATTGTAGATGATACTGTCTAAAATATTGTAATTCATACAACAAATGTAAAAAATAATAATTAAAAAAGATCATCATTATTTTGATTTTTTTAAATTTGAGGTAAATAGTGTTCTTAATTTTTTAATATTTTTACCAATCTTTAAATTGAATAATATAATTTCTTCATCGTCAAATTTGTAAGTAATGATTTCAATATTTAAAAGCCGAAAAGCTTCTTTATCATATATGCAACCAGTAGTCTATTAGTTATCCCGAGTGTAGCAGATGGCACTGTCTTAGATGTACCATTTACAACAAAGACGAGATAGTTAAATTATTAATAATAGTTCATTTATGTAGTATTGAAGTAATGAAAAAACTATTATATTTAATTTTACACAAAACAATAAAATATAAAAGTAAATAATAAATCATATTTTAATACCAAAAAGGTCGTTTTAGCTCACCGTCCTTCCGAATCTTGTTTGCTTGAAACAAATTTTCATTGTAAATATATCTTCATGAAATGTGGGTAACGGACAGTAAATCATTATACAAAATATACATTTGTAATTCTTAAATAAGGTGGACAATTATACGATTGCTAAAATATAATTTATTAATATTAATATTACAAATTAATTAAAACAATATTACCTAAAATATAGAATTGAATAAAAGTCCTTTTATTATGCTTTGTATCTGACGTCTTCTCTGATATTCAAAAACATATATTTGTTTACACAAATTCATAGTTACCATGTTAGCAACGACAGAACAAAACAAACTAAATAAGGCGCTAAATTTTAAATTTACACATATATTACTAATTACTAGTCAAAAAACTTTTTAAATAACTATCAAAGATAAATGTGTCTTTTCAGTTTGATAATACTAAAGGAACGCTAACACCTTTACGCATTAATACTCATAATTTAATTTTGGGTATAAATAAAGTGATTTCAATATTTTCTTGCATTCATACCCATATTGGTTCTGTAAAATTTCTTTATGAGGTAATCTAATGTTATAAAAATACACACAATTTATGTCGTTTCTTATAATGTGAATTGGAACGTATTCATTGGTACATTACTTTTGTTTCGTCCGTCTTTTTTGGAATTTCCAAAGCAACGCAGATTTAAATAGTAAATAAAACTTAAATATTGTTCATATGATACTAGTTACGAAAGCAATGGTTTTTGGACGATCTGTAAAACAAAAGTGAAATTTTAATGTCCTTCAACTTTTCAGTTTTACTAGTCTCAGTTCTTTAATACCTCATTTCATACTGAATCCTTGATTAATGTGGTATTAAATTGTTCTTCATCTCAACATCTTCATCCAAAATATTTCGAGGAATGTATTTTTTATTCATTATAGCAAATGATATTGTGAACAACACTAGAAAAATTTAAATGCAACTTGTCAATATTTTTTTTATTATTTATAGGCTAGTTGCAGTGGAAGTTCCCAAAAGTCACGACTTTGCCTACGTACATAACATGACGAATTATTGGGAATTTATTTTTATATATTTCAGAAACCAGTATGAAAGATTATGTACGATTACCTCAGGTAAAAATTGCCTTTAAGCAATAACGGCCTTGGCTGAAAAGTATCACGTTCTGTCCTAGTTATAAAATACTATTAATTACATAATATTTATAAATAACTTCTCTAAATGTATTTGAGAAACTACTGAGATTTGGTTTTTCATTCCATTATTTTTCTTACAAATAATTAACCATCGCACAGTGTGCTGAAATATAATTACGTGAACAGTGTGGTGGGGTCTGACATACCCCTAAATGTGTATATTAAGACTGCTATGGTGTGAAAATACACTAAGTAAAAAATTGTTACTAGTCTGCTAGCTTTCTGACAATAAAATAAAAATACGATGACCTCATCGTGATTATATGTTTTATTTTTGAAATATATGTCATAAAAACAGCATTTACTCAGGATCTAACCTTACTTCTTCCCATAGCGTTAATAGTATATTTCCTGTTCTTGTTCGCAAGTAATTTTAAAAATAAATTGATCAAAACACAGCTAAATATAATAACATATAAGATCAATAGTACAAAAAATAAAAATTATATTACTTTTTGCCTCTGTTCAAAAAGTTACGCCATTAGTATGGTGGGGTATTCCGTACCCAAAACGACTTTAAAACGTTGTAACATGCGAAATAGTAAGAGTAATCATATTACTTTAAATATTGTTATTTCAATGTTATTGAAAGCTACTAGGAACGTACAATGCACTAGCATGCGTATTTCTAAAGTTATACATTAATTAAGTAGTCGTGGGGTATGTTATACCCAGAGCTGGGCGTACTCGAGTACATTTACTCGAAAGTACTGTTTAGAGTCCAAGTTTTGTACTTTGTACTCGTACTCGAGTACATTTTAAAATCTGTTACTTTTACTCGTACTTGCGACGTTTCATTTAAATACTCGTACTCAATACTCCAAAACGTACTTAGAGTGCATGAAAAGTACTCTGAGTACTTATAAATACTCTGAGTATTTATAAATTCTTAGAGTACTTCAAGTTAATATTTTAAATTATTACATTACGAACATGCTTTTGCACCAGTTAATTATTCATAAAAGATGAAATCTGTGTACCATAGAGCTTTGCAGATTCGTCATTCTATTACCAAATGCAAAACAGAAAGCAGTTCATTATTCTACTATCGTTTAGAAATGTCTTTGATTTTCATATTCATTTGAGTTGTAAATTGACACACAAGCGCGGTAATGTTAATTACCAAGGATATTTTATTTATTATTAAATGTCAAAGTAAAAAAAATATTTGAAAACTACCTCTTAGAAACGGTAATAGAAAAAAAATCGTGTTGTGTGCAGTAAATAGGAAAAGTACTTTTTGTTACATACTGCACAAATAGCTATTCTATTATTACTTGATATTAAGAACATACGTTTTACAATTAAATACTTAAATATTTTAAGGTGGAAACAAATACATAAACGATATGCCTTTAAATATTAGTAAAAGAGTGGTGACATATTTTAGCAAAGCTAATCTACATAATTTCGGAATAAAACTGGTATTTAATTTTAAAATATTTAATTTTATATGAAATTCCTACATTTTTACCACACAATTATATTTTTTTATAAAAGTGTTCCATAAAAAACAATATAGAAGCGATTTGTTACATAATTTTATATTACGTATAGAAGTATGTACTTTACAAAGTACTTTAAAGTACTTGTAAAGTACTCTGTATTATTCCTACAAAATATTAAAAATACTAGTACTTTACGTTAAAAGTACATTTGAGTATTGAATACTTTTACTCGTTACTCGAGTATTTTTATTTGGTACTTTGCCCAGTTCTGGTTATACCCCACCACGCCGTCCGAGGGTTAAATAATAAAATATGTAGAATTTTGTGATCTTAATTTTGTCGCATATACTTGCCGCTCAAATTAAATGTATTCTCCGTTCTTTCAAGATGATTGAACAATTTAAATTTTTACTTTCAATCAATTGTATATTGTTTAATCATCAAATATCTACAAACATCTCGCAAATATCTCATTTCCATGTCAGTAACTTCTGTTTTCTACTTTCGTACATCGGTACATCAAAGCATGTACATACGTTGTATTATGTACACTTAACCGAGCATCTCTAGATATGTTTTTATTTTTAGAAAATATGTTCAATGCATCTAGTATCTTACATTTTTATTTTTACGATCTTGCAAGATGTACACAAAAAGTCAGCAAATTTTAAGAATAAATATGACATGTTTCGGTCAAAACATGTACAGTTATTATTCAGCGTTCTGTAAAGGAAATTTTTATGTAAACAATTATAAATAAAATTTGACAATTGATTTTATCGATGCCGGTTTGTATAATTTCCTTTTTACAGTACTGTGTCTCAACCTTTCTTGGCTCATGGCTTAAAAAATTTCGCGTCCTGAAAAATTATAATTTAAAAACCTAATTTACATAAGGCACAAAACAACGAAGAGAGCTTCAAATATCATTCAGTGAATATAATTTTTTATTCATGAATATACTTTAATAATTTATTCTAGAATATATATTATTTATATTTTGTTATTAAATTACAATTTTTGTATATACAGAGTGATTCACGAATAGTGTCTGATTTAACGCTTTTATTCAAGCAGCACACAAGATGCATCGCTCTTTTTCTATTTGAATAAAATTATGTGATCATAGTAATCCTATTTCAGAAAAATGAAACAACTGTCAATCAAATGTGTCAAAATAATTAAATTTTCATATAAAAATCATCTTTAATTATTGAAACAAAACAACATGAAAAATTTGCCCCACAACTTCTTTCACATGCCTCCAAACGTTTCATGAACAACCTTCTTACACGTGCCAGCATATCTTAGATTATTTCATTACATGTTTGTCTAATGCGATTTTTTAATACATCCAAGCTTGCAAAGGGTGTTTCGTAAACTGTCTGCTGGACATAACCCCACAGAAAATAATCTAGGGGGATAAGGTCGGCACTACGGGGCGCTAAGCATTTTCTGCACCTCTACCAATCCACTTATTTTGATACGTTCGCTGAAGATTGTTTCTTACAATTCGATGGAAATATTGAAACCACATTTAACGTCTCACTTCAATTTCCACATTTTCCAATAACTGAGGTAAAATATTGCGAAGAAATCTTAGGTAACGTCGACCAGTTAATGTTCTGCGAAAAAAAAAAATAAGGACCTATAATTGTATTTCCGATTATTCCGCACCACGCATTAATTGAATGAATGCAGTGAGGATTGTCGTACGCATAATAATGACAATTATGCGTATTAACGCTACCATTACCAGTTGGTCCCGAAAAAACATACATAACTGAAGTCGTTTTGAATAATTAGCTTGCTTTAAATCTTGAAGCATAGTTGGATGGAAGTTGTTGGCACGCAGAATTCTCGAGACAAAACTTTGACTCATTTCTAAATTTCTGGCAATGGTCCTTTGATCCATATGAGGATTCTCCGTGACTGCTTCTATGACAACCCCTTCATGTTCCAGATCAGTTGCAACTACTCTTGCCCTTGATCTTTTAATTGGAGGCCAACTCTCGCAATTTTGCTTCTAATCTTGAAAAAATTCTTTCACTTGCAGCTCTTCGATTGGGATATCTCCTCCTATACACAGCAGCTGCCGTTGCTGAGTGCTTTCGGCATTCAGCATAAACTAAGAGCATGTCAACCTTTTCATTTATGGAGTCTCGTGGCCACATGCCTGAGTGTCAGGTCGCGAATCTGGGGAGCCGGGTTTGATCCCGACTGACGCCAAATATTTCGAATTTTAAATGGCACAAAATTGACCCCTGTGGTGCACTCTCCACGCCAGCAATCAGTACTCGTGAGGTGATGCCTGGTAAGCGCCTACACGGTACAAATATTTCATCATTACCTACATCTGCGTACAAACGGGTCGTAGTGATGAGTACGCTAGGGGTTCTGTGTTCGAATCCCACTAATGCATGGATGTTTGTATATGTAAACCTTTCTGTTGAGAGGTTTAAAAAAATTGAGATTGGTATACCCAGCAATGAGTAATAAGCCGAGATGATGTATATATATATATATATATATATATATATATATATATATATATATATATATATATATATATATATATATATATATATATATATATATATATATATATATATATTAAATAATTAATTTGACCCTTCAGTTTGACGTTTCCCAAAATTGTATAACTTAAAAATTCCTTTTAATAAGCTAGTTATGATCCCCCAGAACTTGAAAAATAAATATGGGTTTGTATCTCAAAACTTTTCTAGGCGTGTATATTTTTAAATTTTATTTATAAAAAATAAATTCGTATTATAATATTGTATAAATCTACACACTTTATAATTGCAAGTGTATTTAAATTATTAAGTTTTGTACTATAAACTTATATCCAAATAAAAACTGAAAATGGCAGTGGTGCGAATGATGAAAATCTTGATATTCGTGTATTTTAATTACATAATTTTATTTTTTGATATATTTTCATTATTAAGCATATATTTTTGCTTTTCAAAAGAAATAGATATTATTTTATAAATTTAATATATTCATATAGGTATGTTGCACTTTTTCACATCAATAATACTTATTATTATTATTAATATAGTATTATTAAGAATAAATTAAATGAGTCTTTGTAACTTCGATGTGTCTGAAGAATTTTTTAATGTAGGTATATACTTATAACATTAACGCCGTTTTTTCGAATATGAATTGGGAAATACAGGAATATTGTCGCTTTGAAATATTTTTGCTTTGCTAACCTTGTTTATTTATTTATTTCTTTAAATGTACAAGGAGTACCAACAGCCGCTAAGACTAATAGGTACACACAAATTTACAAAAAATAAATTGCTAAATTACAAAACTACAGATTGAACACAATAATAGTCGTAAACATTAACTTTCTTTTAAAGTACAAGTAATACAAGTTTTATATTTACTAAGAGAAGGAGTGAAAAAATCATTATAATAGTAAGTTGAATTATAATTTGACATCAATCTGTTAACCGGAGAGTTTTGATAGTTATTTGTTTTAGTACGAGGTAATTAAAATAATTTGTTGGATCTAGAATATTTATAACTGACATAAAAATTAAAGTATGGCGAGATTAAATCTGTGTATAACATATTATTAAACACTGTATAAAGAAACATCATATCTAGCAAAATTCTTCTGTTTTCAAGAGACAGAATATTAAAATAGTTCAGTCTGTTATGGTAATGAGAAATTTCGATATTATATTTTACATACGATTCTAAGGATGTTTTTTCTGTACATTTTCTATCATATTAATATTACAATCATACAAAGGGTTCCAAACAGTTGATACATACTCTAACTTTGATCTAATTAATGCCATCAGGAGTATTGAAAAATTTACAAGTTCTTAACGTGAAGCCCATGACAATATATGCTTGTTTTACAATAGATTCGATATGTTCATTAAAAAGTAAGTTTTTATCAAATATTATTCCGAAATCTTTAATACTTGATTTGTTAGCTAAAGATGAGTTGTTGATGTTATAGTTATGTATAATGATATTCTTATTTCTACAAAAGTTAACAACGAAACATTTCGAAATATTCAGACAATAGATTGTTTTTACAATATTGTTGTAAATAATAATAAATAAATATGAAGATGTAATCGAAGAATTGTAAATAAAAACAACAGATTGTCACAAAAATCAAAAATTATTATTTTGTAAATTTACAATATATTGACAGATGAAAATGTTGGGGTAAGCTTTTGGAATGTAGCGGTAGGTATGTTTATTCAAATTATAAACGTTTGAATGATGAAATTAATTTTGTTTCCAAATATTCTTTTGGTACTCATCTACGTAGAAGATGTCTCGTATATCATTTCCGAAATCTGAAAAATGGCATTCCTACTGAAAAATGGGTTATGAACAGATTATTTTATATTTTAAATTGTTAAAAAAAAACGAAAATTATTTGTTCTAGTTAAAATAAAGTTTTATTATAGTCAATAAAAATCATACTGCTTGAATAAACTTTTTAATTACGAAATTTTTCGTTATTCGTATTCTTATGCAATGTACGTAAAAGAAAATAAGAAGTTTGTACAGATTTTGTATTTTCCTCATCTAAGCCCTAGGCATTAAATATTGTGTATAGAGTAAATTAGATTCTTGATTTGTATTTTGGAAGAAAATCATGGAGACGATTGGGTTCAATGAAATTTTTTTTTATCTTCAGACGCTCTTTAACATCGTAAAGATTTCGAATGAATTATGATAACTTTCATAATTGTCACAAAATCTGAAAAATCTTTGTTATTTACTATTGTAAATGTAATAGGGTTAGCGTGAGAGTTGTAAGTGCCCAGTTAATCCTCCGTGAATTATATTGGTAAAATTTAATTGAAAGGAATTTCAAACAATATAATTTTTGTTGCTTTATTATGTTTGCGATTATCAAGTGGAAGATTCCGCTGCACTTCTATTCCATTTGCGAAAAGAATTTCATTTGTTTAGTTAGTACATTCAAGAAAGGATGTGTGGAGCCGTTTACTGCTGGAAGCGTGGATCAAGGAGACACAATACAAACGGACGTATTAATAGAATCGATAAAGTTTGTATAGATGACTGATAATGTATATATGTAAAATATTCATTAGTAGACGAAATTTCTATTAACGATAACGAAGCGACAGAAAGAAAATGCGATAGAAATTAAACTTGGTATCGCGCCGTATCGTTTTGCAGAATAGAAATTTTATTCGGCTACTTTCGGTTTTTGTATTATCTGTTTTGTAAAATTTCACTAATATTTTAATATATAAAATAAATAATTAGTAACTTTTTTCGTGGCCGCATGCCTGAGTGTTAGGTCGCGAATCTGGGGAACCGGGTTCGATCCCGACCGACGCTAAATATTTCCAATTTTAAATGGCACAAATTTACCACTGTGGTGCACTCTCCACGCCAGCAATGAGTGCCCGTGAGGTGACGCCTGGTAAGCGCCCGCACGGTACAAATATTTCATCATTGCCGATATCTGTGTATGAAGCAGATTGGCACACCCATCAATGGGTAATAAGCCGTGATGATATATTTATTTATTTATTGAAATACATTGTCATTTTTTTTTTTTTGGGAATTTTGTATTTGTAGGTATGAAATACTTTTCTTGGCGCGATACCGACTTGTAGTTTATTTTATACAAATATCGTTTCTCTAGCAACGAGTTGCCACTTTTCAACATTTCTGTATGGTGCGATTCCACTGCTGCTACAAAAAAACTCCAGAAATATTGAAGGAGGAAAGTCCACCCTGACGATGTAGTTTCTGATAATGAAATTAACTCTGCTGATAATATTATCAAAAACTACATCGTCACTGTCATCATTATTTTAATCAATTTCGTAATAAAAATGTGTGTCGTAATCTTTATACTTGTTTAATTTGTGGATATTAAAGATTTACCGTGAAAAAAATATGAAAATATTTTCAGTGTAATGAATGTAAGAAATGGTTTTCACTTTGCTGAATAAACAATTTCAGCAGAATTAAATAATTTCTTTGAAAAACGGTTTGTTGAACATTGATTTTTATTACAAACTGTAACATACGAATGTTTATTTTGAGCTTTCTTTTATAGACTGGTGGGACTTTTTAGTAAAACAGGGTAGATCAATTAAGTTCTCCCACGGCCATTTTGGTCTTAATGTTTCATACAACTCATCAGTATTTTAATCAATTTCGTAATAAAAAATGTGTGTCGTAATCTTTATACTTGTTTAATTTGTGGATATTAAAGATTTACCGTGAAAAAAATATGAAAATATTTTCAGTGTAATGAATGTAAAAAATAGTTTTCACTTTGCTGAATAAACAATTTCAGCAGGATTAAATAATTTCTTTAAAAAATGGTTTGTTGAACATTGATTTTTATTACAAACTGTAACATACGAATGTTTATTTTGAGCTTTCTTTTATAGACCGGTGGGACTTTTTAGTAAAACAGGGTAGATCAAGTAAGTTCTCCCACGGCCTTTTTTGGTCTTCATGTTTCATACAACTGAACCTTCCTTGGGTAACGAACGTAATAAGGACATCAATTTATTTAAAATTAAATTTTGTTTGTAGTTTACAAATAAATTTTGGAAAGCACTAAATACATTTTATTATTTTGTTATATGAAACAAATTTTATTTTACTTGAACAAGATAATGCCTTAAACGGGTAAATATCAATGTTTGTTTAGGAAACAAAAATGTTCATTTTCAAAGAATATGAATTGCTTAAAGAATTATTAAAATGTTTATTAATATTAGCAAATTTATAAATTGTTGAATTTATTAATAATTTTACAATAGAAATGAATTATTTCTCGTAGGTTTTTACAAAATAATTTTTGTAAAAAATGATGAAAACTATTTTCATATTATGAAGAATTAAATCACAACTGTTTTCATAAATTGAAATATAAAGACTGTTTTCTTTATTAAGGTGAAGTTAAGGTTATGTTCGCAAAGTAACACATGTTTATAATTTTTCTCTAACCGCAATTTTTATTTTTTATTTTATTAACTTAATTGTTATGACCGAAATGTACAAAATAACCCTTGTTCTTTTTAATTGCAACACTATTGCAATTAAATTTTAACGAGTAACAATACGGCTTTTCATGCTTTTGTGTATGTGAAGTATTTAGTTTATTTTATGAATATCAATATTCCACGTGCCATACATACAAAGATAGTTTATTCAAAAAATAAAATTAATCAGTGTGAAAAAAAGAGATATTTTTCCTCTTTGTTGGTATAAATATTGAATCCAATATATATGTACATGATACGCGTTTTATCATTACTAGAAAATATCTGATATTTTTTTTATTTTGTTTAAAATAATAATAATGTAAGATGTATTAAACGATTGATTTTGATGGAATTAAATAATAAGCAGTAATGCATTCCAAATATTTTAATTAGTCTAAGGCCAACGTTTCGCTACCACTTACAACTTCATCAGGACAAACTTGTGAAAACATGTTAACACGTTTTGTTTTATTAACATTGAAAATGTGTTTATACTTACAGACTAATACGTTAAAAAGAAATAATATACAATAAATGTGATTGTTCAATCATAATGTTATCGTCAAAAATTAAATATATTTTTATAAAATATTTATGTATGTACTATAATACATACTTGCTAATTGAGTATTCCTAGTTTTGCACCCATAATATTTAGTAACCCAAGAAATTTAATTTGGGCTTTTATGGTATAAAAATGTTATTCTTCATATTGGTAAAATAACTGCTGAGTAATATTATAATATCTATATACATATATTTAATTAGTACCATTTACAAACTTCATTGATATTACAATGTGCTTCTAAAATAATTTTATTCATTTTCAAGAAATACATATCGTGGATATACTGCGAAAAGTGACAGTCAAAAATTATGGAAACTGACTTAAAATGCGGAAGACTTAAAAATTTTCTCTATACAAAAAAAAATTGCATAAGTCAAATATCTTTGCTAAAAATAACTTTTTAACCAAGTTGAATTATATTCAAAACTCATTAATGATCAAGTCAAAACCCTTTTCTTCTTCCAAATTCCTTTAGACTACAAAATATGTTGAAACATAAAAAGTAATTACTAAAAAAAGAAAAATATTAGAATATGAAGGAATCCTGATTTTTCCAATTCCGCAAAAATATTTAATTGCAATTTCTCACAAAGTACGTTTCTTGACTTGGTCACGCCCACGATATAAAGGAACGATGTTCCTTTTTTATTAAATTTCTGTTCATAATGTGATAATGAGTTTTAAATCGAGATTAAACTCACATTATTTTTTTGTACTTTATAAAGTTTTACATAGTTAATTTACTTTTGTGTGTATTTATATTTTTGTTTTGGTTATTGTTATAGTAATTTGATATACCATTAAAAATATAAAATATTTCGATTGATCATGTAAAAAACATTTAAAGGACAACGATATTAAAATCTAGGAGAAAATTAAAATCAATACGATAAATCATTGCCAAGATTATGGAAATTATTTCTTCATTAAGGCACTGTGTATGTTAATAGAGTTTTTTTATTTAACAATTTTGCTTAACCCATTGTGTATTATCAATATACATTTAGATCGGGTTTACAAGTTTATTTACAATTTATTTAATATTTCAATATCTAACGTGTTTTTGGGATGTTTTGAAACATTTAGCTTCAGATTAATTTTGTTTTCCTAATTTTTATTCTACGTAAAGAATACTACTTGTTCTTTAGTGTAGGTTTTAATTTGTGTCCGTGCTTGAATATTTCTCTATTTTGCAATTTGTTGCTGTTGAGTTAAGACTGTTTCACCGTTGATTCCAGTCCTCTATTTTATTTTGAATTGTTGCACCTACTTCTTTGGAGTCTGCGTCTGGTTTTTCATTTCTAGGTATGGGAGAGGATAGACTTTAATTGACAAGGATGGTGCTTTTACATTTTAATTGGTTTTATGTCTCATTTGACATTCCGTTTTGAAATCGCTACAGTATCGAATAGTATAGGCGCTAGTTATTTTTTGTTTACTTAGAAACATAAATAAATACATCGTAATGTAAATTTATGAATATCATTATCAGTCATTGATGTAACAATATTTTTCAGAGTAACAATATATTATGCTATTTGTGGTTTAAAATACCAAAACAAAATATATAAATTTTTCGGTGGTATTATTTGAAATTGGTTTTTAGCACTATTTTTTTTAAACTAAAACCGTCTTATATTTCATTATTACCAGCTCCATTATGTTTAATTTTATTAATTGTGGAAGTATTTTGTTTTCTGCTGAATTGGGTAAACGGGCATATTACTCTTTGACTACAACTTAGAAAAATTGTGGATTAATTTCAAACTTAATTTATGGCGTTGATATTGTCAAGATGTCATTTTATTCCAAAGTTGTATGAGTTAAGTTTGGCATATCTACAATAATGGATAAAATATACAATATTTTAGTTTCTTTTTGTGTAATATTTTCTATTAGAAAAATAATTTATAATTTTTTAACTTCTTATTTACCATGTGCAAATTAGAAAACAGTAACACTTTGAATTTGAGGTTTTGGGTTTAGATGCTTTCCAATGAATGGTATTTTTTATACAGTTAACAAAAAAATATACCAATATCATTGGCATAAAAATTTATTATTGCCTGGACATTACGAAGTTATTATAATTTCATTGACTAAATGTGCAGTAAACATGTTCATTTGGGGGTACCAAGCAGAACCCACTGTCATTTTGGTCAAGAACAATGGCTTACCTGCTCACGATATTGAACTTTACATTTAATTTTTAAAAACAGTTTTTGAAGTTTTTAAAATAAACATTAATATATATATATATAATAAGCGAATGCTTTTCGCATTTGTTTTGAATACGGCAATTTCTTGTATATTTTTTTCTGATAACTGATATAATTATTAAAGATGTAACCATATTTCCACTACTATACTCCGTTTTTCAACTAAGGGAAGTGAAATAAAAATTGTTTAGAACTATCCATGTTTTGATTAGCGAATGATTAGACGTGTTTACTACGAAACACAAATTTTGACAGTTATTGTAACAGTATCTTTTAACAAATTCCCATGGACAGTTTTTATTTTTTGTACTGTGTCATATATTGTGGTACGAACAGTTGTTAAATCTTGTACCGAAAAAATAGTGTTGATATTGAAAACTTGTATTAAATGTTTTTAAATAAAAATTTTAAGAATTGATAAAGATCCCGCAAAATTTAAAGCCCCGGATTATAAACTTTACGTATTTGCGATTAATTCAAGACATTTTGTTTTGAACCTTTAGTGGGCGACTTTAATTTTTATTTTTCGATTTTGTATTGAAAATATTGTTAAATATAACTAAACAGCGATTACTTTTCCCGAAATCAGGAATATTTTAGAAATTTCAGTTACTCATATTGTCTGGAAGGATGCCTAAACTGAATAAATTTTATAAAATATTGGGCAATCTATTTTTTTGTTTTTTAATATTTCCTGATTTCGATTTAATAAACCATCTTTTATTTTGACAATCACTCTATGTTCAACCAGAAATTTAGCTTCACTGGAGTATTTAATTTTGTTGATTTAGACTATAAGTGGTTCTCTCTGTGAATTTTTTAAATAAATAGGTATTCAATTTGTTAGCATGAAAAAGACAATATAATTATTAACGATTTCGCTTTAATAAATCAGAAAGTGACATGCAAATATTTATAAATTCGTCAAAATATTAAATGCCTGCCATAATAAATGATACATATAGATATATATATGGTATACAAATCTAAATACAAAATATAAAATCCATAAAGTAAATATTTATTAATGCTTGAATTTTATCCATTGAACATTTGGTTATTATGATAATCATTCTGTACATAACGAAATTCAGATACACAGACGTGTTCAAGCAATATGTGGGTATCTCTTTTTAAATACTTTTTTTGCAATTTGATATTCGTGCATTTCTGCAATTTATTTATATTCGTGTATATTTTAATTTTAACTGAAATTAATGTAGGTACATCCGTACATCTATGATACATACAAAGATATGTATTTGTATTTACATTCATACATACTCATATATGCGGTACATATTTATTTTTTTCTACAATACACAGAAAAAACAATTTCATTCCGCAGAACATGTCCAATTTGTAACAAAAAAATCCTAAGTTTGGATACGGTGAAATAAACATATAATTCCGGTAAACAATCAAAATATTTAAGAACCTCAAATAAATTTATTCCACACAAATAATTGTTTGTTTGAAATAAATGTAGTATTTAATTCTGTAAGAACTATATTATTTGTGACAAATAAGCTTTGAGAAGATTATTACATATAAATAATCATTTATTTGTTAAAAATAAATAAATTAGGATATATTAACGAATTCAGTGAATATTTATTTATGGGAAACATTTTATTGCTTAATGGAAATCAATTATTTTCTTGTCGCAATGATAATTTATTTGTTAGAGATAACAATTTTTACTACAAATAAAAATATAATTTCTATAATAAATAGGTTAGGATATATACATTATACAAAAACAATATCTTAAATAAATTATGTCTTTTATTTAACTAGTTGTACAATGAAACAATTAACTACATATCTTTGGACAGTAACTAAATAAATAATATATAATAATAAACAAGAAAAGTTCATATGTTGAGATTTAAGATTTACTTACCATGGAAGAATTATATACTGTTTCCAAATCCCCAGTCTTCTAATAATTTTTCCAGTTTCTCATCTTCCATCGTAAATTTGTAATTGTAACCCTTCAATATAATCTATATAACTATTACTGAGTTTACATGCAGTTTTGAAACCGTTTTTAAAACGTTTTTAGTTTTGAAAACGCCATGTATACAGTGTCAAAACGGTTTTGAATTATCTCAAACCAAAACTAAAATTCATGGGTTGGACTTGGAAACTAGTTTCAAAACTACTCATGTAAACACTTAAAATTCAGTTTCGATACTGCACATGCGTACAGAGCATAACGTTTCTGTCACTTTGTGTTACTAACCTTCAAATATACTGACAGTTGTGTAGTTTTAGTGCGTAGTGGTACGAAGTATAAAAAATAATTGGAATAATAGAAAAACGAAGTATTTGGAGTGAAGAGGATCTGTCACTTACATCAGCTAAATGCGCATGCGCCGAAACTGATTTCAAATCAATTTTTAAACTTGTTTTGAAAACTGCATGTAAACAGTTTTGCATAATTTTGACTGAAAACTGAAACCATTTTCAAACCTGCATGTAAACGTAGTATATGTATCTGCTATCCTATACACTAATAAGTAAACACGTACGACACAGGATTGTTCTTGTGCGTTCTATAGGTAACGCATTGCACAATCACACAGCAGTGGAAGACTTGTGTTCATTTAGTTTTTGAAAACAAACTATTTGTGACGAATAAATATTTAATTCTGTCGAGCTATGCTTCTTTCCTGAAATCTAATTGGCTGGAATAAATACTAGTCAAACAAAAGGAATTTTTTATTTAAACATGCTACAATTTTGATGACCAGAAACGTCGAAAATTTTACGTCACCTAAACGTCATCCATCGACACGTCGATGTTGTGTTGCTTGGGTAGTTATATACTTTATTTATTTTTCGGACTGGGCATATATTTTTTGACCTATTCAATTACGTGTACTCGAAAACGTGAACATCTCCATTCTTAATTATTTCACGCTACCGAGAATCGAGACTTCCGTATTTAGCTTAACTACTAACACTAATACATATTACGTTGTAGTTAAATAGATTGTGGTTAATTTTGGTTTACACTAGTTTTATAGTTAAAAATTAAATATGTGTATAACATATAATGTGGGTGAAATTTAGGATGGTTCATCCGAAGAAATTTTAAATTCATAAAAAGTAATAGATATAATTTTATTTTATACAATTATTTGAAAGTTAGCCGAAAATTGTAATGTTATATCTTACCAAATTTTAGTTTATTAAACCATCTTCAAAGAGTGACATTCATTTATCGGAGCTTCATACAGTATGCGAATACAAGATTCCAGTTTAAGTATTGTGTTGTTTTTGTTGCTTATTGTTTGAAACTAACCAACTTCTTATTATTCTATTCCAATTAGAGGTGGGCGCGGGCCGTGATTTTGTCGGGTCACGATGGGTCACGACGTGACCCGCGTGATCGTGAATATAATTTCAATTTTGCGTCGTGATTGGACGTGAGCGTGAGGCACTAAAATATTATCGTGCGTGATCAGGCGTGATTGAAATTTAATCGGGTGTGAGTACGTTTTCTTCTATTTTTTATTTAAAAAATTGTCAATTTCCATCTTTTACTTTAAATTCTTGTTATTATTATTATATCCAAATATGTCATCAACAGTAATTTTTGCATAAAAATAGTGTTATTGTTGTACCCAAAATTGTATATAGAGTTGCTCCGATATCACTAAAGATGTAAAAATCTTTAAGCCCGTTTTACACGATCATAATTTTGTTAACAAATTTGTTATCAAATTTATAATGATATTTGTGATGGAATAGAACAACCTATTTGTCCATAAACATTCGTTCCCAATGAAAACAATCTGTTACCTAACTTATTACCAATTTGTTAACAAATTTGATAACAACTTATGACTGTGTTAAACAGACTTAAATGTACATAGAAACAATTACGTGACACGAACGTGACCCGCCGGGCGTGAGTGCCAAAATAAAATCGTGAGCGTGAGTGATCGTGAATCAAACTAATAAGTCGTGCGTGATTGGTCGTGATTACATTTTTAATTCCGTGAGCGTGCGTGATCGTGAACAAAAAGTTACTCACGCGCCCACCTCTAATTCCAATACTATGGAATAGCCAATCATAGGCATGATTGTACATACCTATTCGAATGTATATGTTATTTGCATATTACCAATATAACTTAAGTTATATTTATAGCAATACGGAACATCTTGCCAGCATCATCAATTTCGTATTTCGAAAGGTTATCATTAATGAGTCGAAAATTCCATAAGAATAAGTACTTGTAAAATTTATTTGCATTGTATTCTGTAAATCGTATTTCAGTGTTCATTTTGAACAAAACATCTTTAATATTTAAGTCCTTTTGTACGGAGACATCATCAGGAAGTTTATTTTGAAATCTGGAACATATGTAATCGGTTATTAATTTCATATTAATTCGTACGTATACTCATACGTATTTATAGATTTTTAAAATGTTATTTCCAAAGGCGATGACTGCATTGTGTGTTGAATTTCTAAAAATACAATGAAAGTACATTAAAACGGATTTGTTTACATTCATACTATGTATATATTTTTATATCCTTTTGTGAATGATTTAAAAAAAAAATTAAATTTGACAGTTATTGTGCATTGCTTGCTCAGAGCAGTCATATTGACATTCAATGACATAAGTAAAGAATGTTGTGCATTTTTAAAAATTAATTTAGATGTTTCATAAAAATAGTAAAGGTTTCCATTATTACCTAAATAAATCAATTCTACTTATCAACTATTTGCACAATTTTAAAAGTATTGATTAAAATTACGTTTTTCAGTTAATTAAAAAATCTTTTCTGATTCAGTCTTTTTCAATGTTTTACAAAATTACAAATAATAATTTTTATTTTTTGATTATTTTTCTTGATGGTAAACAAATAGCATTTGGTGAATACTGAGTACCGTAAATTGGGGTCACTTTGTAAACGTTAAAGTATATTTTGTTTCATATTGAGTTAAGCGTTTTATTTTTAAAGAAATAAAAAATACCATCACTTAAAAACGTGATTGGCAAATAATATTTCTTTTAATAGAATATTAATTAACAGATTTTGGAGAAAAAAGATAATTGTCAACTTCAACTCGTCACCGTATTCGAACAGGGCCCACTTAGACTGATACTTTTATCTTTTTACCTTCCGTCACCTTTAGGTAAGGAAGGTATTGTCTTTGGTCAAAAAATTCGGTGGTGAGTTTTTGATGAATAAGCACGTTTTAGGGTCCCTACAATACGATTTTACTATTTTTACGATGATGTCTGTATGTGTGTGTGTGTGTGTGTATGTATGTGTGTGTGTGTGTGTGTGTGTGTGTGTGTGTGTGTGTGTCTGTGTGTGACAAAATTTTCTAATGCGATAACTCTAATACTACAATTCCAAAAATTATAATTCTTTCGTATTCCTCTTCGTTACAGCCATGTGAAGAGCTGATTAGATTTTGGTTATAATTGGTCAACCGGAAGTACCCTCATTTGAAGATTTTAACAGTTTTTCTTGAAAAAACGTTGTTAAATATCATTTTTTCGCATTTAATGTTATTATAAATATTAAAGAATTATTTATTCTCTATACGATTTGAATGCATTTTGTAATTCATATTAAATGGACATAGAGTTGAAAAATTATAAAGAAATTAAATATCATATATATTTGTCAGCTTTGCTATAACTCTGGAAACAGCTGCTACATTAAGAAAATTCTGATTGAAAGGTGTCAGTGTCAAGTGCAGTTGACAGTATGTTTATGTTATAATTTTACTGGAAATATAGGATCTTTTGTTAGAAACTTTCTGTATGGAATTTGTATAAAATACATACAACTGCCTTAAGGTAATGTACAAGAAATATAATCTTTTGCAAAGAACTTTCTGTATGACATTTATACAAAATACATAGAACTGACGGAAGGTAATGTGCTGGCCACATCAGATTTTTTATTTAAGAAAATCGTTCTGTAATTTCTTATTAACAATTAACGGTATTGGGGTGTCTTTGATACAACAACAAGAAGTATAAATACATGTAATTAGGTATATTTATTGTATAAAAACATCAAATATATAAATGTAGGTAACATTAATCGTTATAGGCACCTACTAAATAAAATAGAAACCATTCATTACAGTAGTGCCACATCAAAAAATCGAATATCAATACAAATACCTTGGCCCGCATTCCGAGCGCGCTTTTATGGAACGAACTTTTACATTATATTCTTATTAGAGGTGTACTCCATAAAAACGCTTTTATTGTAAAAGTGAGTTCGGAATACGGACCATTATCTCTTTAAGTCGCTCTATCAGAAAATTTACAACCACAAATGTATACTAAGACGTGGATTCATTTTATTATCTCTTCTTCTTTTGTATTGTTTAATATTTTCTGATCAAAAATCTTTTTAATTGGTGATAAAGTGCACAAAGTCTTGTTATTTACATTTAACAATCTTAAATAATAGAAAAGTATTAAAAGAAACAGAAACTAATGGCATTCTTTTTGTTTCAGTAGGTTCACTCGTACAATTAACGTCATGCACAAGTAATTTTTCAAGATATTACAAGATATGTTAGTACGTTGTACATAATAAAAACTAATGATAATGTAAATAACATTATCAAATAGAGTCGTATCGATCAAAATTTCTAAATACCTATAAATATGTTTTTCGCAAAACAGAATTAATATTTTTAGACAGAATATACATACATACATAAATACATAAAATCACGCATTTCCCACTTAGTGGGTTAGCACAAACCCGAAAGAATAAAACTAACATAATCCAAAAAATAATCAGTCTCTCTTTCAACAACATTCTTACTAACCTGACATCATAGGTACAACATATATTCCTCACTCTTAACATATTAAAGTGACCGATTTTCGGTAGCGCAATACCGCAACCGGACCACAATAATAGTTACGAAACAATCATCCTTCGCCACACATTCCTGTCTAAGCTCACTTCTTTCGCCTCGGCCACATTCATAATCGCATTCATACACGCTCTTCTTCTCTTCCCACTCGGAAACTTTCTCTCTTTTAGTACCTTATCAATCACATCCATCCAATCAAATATACACACTGGACGGCCACGCAATCGAACACCCTCAATTTCACCAAGATATATACGCTTTACAAGACGTTCACTCTTCATTCTCTCCACATGACCAAACCATCTCAATTGGCTCATTCCTACTCTCTTAACATTCTTCCTAACCATACATTCTTCATACACCAAATTATTCCTCACGCGATCCCGTCTTACATAGCCACATACTCCACGTAAATACCTCATTTCCACGGCAGTCACTCTCTTTTTATGCTTTCCCGTCCAATGCCCAACATTCGCTTCCATACATCAAAGCAGGCACTAGCACTCCGTTATACACACTTAAACGAGCTTCTCTAGATACGTTTACGTTTCGAGCAAACGTACCCAGAGCACCCATTACCTTACACCCCGCACTCACTCTCTCCTTTCAATTTCTCTATCAATTCGACCATCCCTTGACATCGTGCTACCCAAATATACAAACTCATTCATTCATAGACAGAATATCAGATTGATAATCAAGTTTGAAGGTTTTTAAGTCACAAAGGTTAATCCTTCTCTTTGTATTATATTCTACAAATATATATTTTTTAAACGTTGTAACAGAACAATATGCTCTTATAATTACAATATTGTTAGCCAATACCGTGAAATGGATAAAAAAAAAGTCACTTGCAATATTTTGATTTAGAATTTTGTAAAAGTGCAGTTACTAATAGAGGTTAGAACCCTGTTAACTAACGCCTAAAATTTGAAACTTGGTTTTATTCAGTTAGTCAATTCAATTTTACAGTCCAATTAAAATAAATATTCTATTAGAATTAAATTATTTGAGTAGTTGACTAATATCAAGAATAAAAGGTAGTATTTTTTGAAAATACAAAAAAAAATATTTCATATATTTGATTACAGCATATCATTAGGAGTCTCGAATAAATTTAAAAATATTTGTTATAAAATTAACTTAAACGAAACAATAAATCTGTTATTTTAAAAATAAATAAAATACAAACTTACCGAAATGGCAATTGTTAATATGCGTCGTCGTAATGATTTAGTTGGTGTTTTTGAAAGCAAAACAGTAGTTGCAAACCCGTTTGCGGTAATGCTAATGTTAATTCAGTGTTGATTTAGTTCTCAGAGAGCTCTATAAACCCGGCATAACATGGAAACTAACCAGTCAATTCAAATAATCTCCATATTTATATTTTTATTTCATACTTAAATGTGTAATGGGGACTTATACAATTCAAACTTTTCAGGCGCCATCTAGTGAGTAAAAACGTATTTAATAAGTAGTTATGTAGTGAGCAAGATTTAGCTCAATCATGAGATCTACCAGGTGATCACAACAACTGTTCTTTGAAAGAAAACGTAAACATGTCATGTCAGACTGAACACATATTTATATAATTATTTAAGTATGTGATCTACTCAGTGCATATCTTTGTTCAAGCCTCGGCAATCTAACCATATTTTCAACTATGAGACGGAATGGTTTTCAATGTTTTTAAACAGAAATCGTGCGTACATCATCTTGTGTTAAACTCATTATTTATTTGAGAACTTGGTTTTTTAGTGATATTTAAAATTCCAAGGATTACTACACTTTAGTACAAGAAATAATTAATAACACGCACTACACAAAATAACATAACCAAACTTTGCTGACTAAATACTAAACAAACAAGTTGTTGGATCAACGAGGCGAAGTGCTGAAGGGGAGAGCATTTGATCGTCTCGGCTATGGTATATCACCTTGCTCTTTCTAAAAATTTGTTGTCCTTTCTAAATTGTGTGGAGGGAGATCCGCTGCCGATCCGTCGTGGGTGACGTCAAAATTATAAGTCCCCATTATTATGTCACCATTTTGATTAAAATAAGTAATTCTTTTCTTTGTTTATTTAATTTTTATGTTGTATGAAAATATTTGCCGATCTAAAGAAACATAAATATTCCGAGTGCAAGTATTATTTCAATGAAAATTCATTTGCATAACATTGCCGTGTTACCGTATTATCTACGATCAAGAAAAAAGTAAACTTGCAATGCTGCAACAACGCTAAGTAATAAAAGTTCTCTAAGCTTTGCACATAAGGATTAAAAATTGATCGTAGGAAAAAATTCTTATATTAATCTTCAGTTTTAATTTCTATTTAGACTGTATTACGAGTACTATACTAATTGGGCAGGTTTTCAAATAAGAGTTCAACTGGTTTAATTTTATTTGTACTAGATACATATTTATATGGCTTAGTGAGTGTATTACACATTATTAGGAAAAAGAATAGATTAAAATAAATGAAATGTCAAGTATTATGGCAACGGAATTCCTCGACTGGATAAATAAATTAGAAAGAAACTTGGAGAATAACAGTCTGATGATATTTGGACAATAATTTTATGACATAACCGACGTTTCGGCAGCCAATCTGCCTTCCTCAGGGGAACTACAAATACACAAATAAATTTACATATGACCCAGTTACATAATTATTACTTACATGTAAATCTTAATTAAATGGATTTTGAACAATACAAGTTACATTTGTATTAAGTCTTATAATAAAATACAACACATTTGAAGAAAATTGTTGTATTTTATTATGACAATACAAATGTAACTTGTATTGTTCAAAATCCATTTAATTAAGATTTACATGTAAGTAATAATTATGTAACTGGGTCATATGTAAATTTACTTGTGTATTTGTAGTTCCCCTGAGGAAGGCAGATTGGCTGCCGAAACGTCGGTTATGTAATAAAATTATTGTCCAAATATCATCAAGACTGTTATTCTCCAAGTTTCTTTCTAAGTCAAGTATTATGTTTGTAGTGCATCCATTTTTGAGATTTTATTTAAGGTTTTTTTTTTGCTTTGTTTTTAATATTCCTGGCAAGATCTATTTGTGTTTTTGATTTTCTATATATTTTTCTTTATTTGCCTATTAAAATTTTTGTATTTAAACAGTTATAAATTTTATTTAAAAAATAACTATTTTTCATAGTTATGAATATAATTCTATTCGCCTTCAGGATTCAGATTAATATTTTTCTAAACAACGTGCAATTCCTGGATTCGTCAAGTCCACTCTACCAGAGCACAGTATAGAGAATACAAGCAGTAGCGACACTCTTGTCGGAACCTTTGATGTTTCGTTCCACGCTGCTCGGCGTGCAGGGAGTAATAATAAGGAGCGCGAAATTTGAAGAAAATAAAAATATATATTTAATATTTGTTACTTAATATCAAATAATGAAGTGTGATATGGTAAAAATAGATAATAGTGAAATATAAATATGTAAAAAAAATATATTTAAAGCCAATAATAATAAATAATTAAATAATAGTAACAAATATTATACATCAAATCCAAATATTTATAAAAATGCTAGTAATAAAGTAATAAATATAAACAATAACAAATATGTAAATAAGTGTTATACATCAAATCCATTGTACTAAACAAAAAATAATTATTATGAATATTACATATTATTACGTAATAAATATAAACAATAACCAAGTATATATAATTGCTTCCAAATCATTGAAAATTCGAAAATGGTAGATTTGTATGTGGAAGTAAAAATCTCGGTAAAAATAATATTGGAATTGCATCAGGTAGGAGAGTTCTTCGCTTTCCATCTTGTATTTTGTTTAAAGGAAAATGTATTTCGCAAATTTTATATTTTTTGGGAAGAGATTTAATGTAGACATTTAAAAGTATCTTATTTTCGCAAGCTTCTATCCATAATTTATATTGAACAAATTAGAGCATTATAAATTATAATTTTATAATAAATATATGATATACCTTTCTAAGTCTCCAGGGAACGAAAAAGAAAAATGAAAACTTTTGATATGTTTCTCACATTTTTACAAGTTTGTATCGCACATTCGTCTAAATATTTTTTGGAACTCATATTGTAATTTTTTTAACTGTATCTCTTTAAATAGAAATGAAAACGGAACACGGCAGATTTGTGAACTAGAGGAATAAGGAAACGTTGATTTTAAGCAAGTTTAATTTATATTTGTTGTAAAAGAAAGTGACATATATAGTGTATATTACATTTTCAGATTTAACTAATGATCAGTAAATGCCATAGGTACTGCTCAGTACCACATTTACAAGTCATAAAGTGTACGGTTACACTATATCCCAAGGGACAAAATATGGTGACGTCTCCAATCGGTTCAATTTTTTTCTTTTTTAAAACAGGATGGTAACATTCTTCTAATTTTATAGCCAAACTATACTATTTATCATTCTTTTTAACAAGTTTTCCCGTTACTTGTTCCAAATCAGTACAACTTAATTTTTCTATTTCTTCTGCTCTGTAATACACAAATCCATAAACAAATAAATTAATAGCTTAATAATAATGGTAAGTTTTGTTGTAAAACAATAAATATAGTTTTGATTTTTACTAACCTGTTCATATGCAACAATACTGCAACAATATGTTTGCCTCCAAATCCTGCTCTACAACTAAATTTTGCTTTCCAGTAATTTATATTCTCATTTAATAAAATTTCAATCAAATGATGATCTCCACTTAAATGACTGGTTTTTAAACAAGATCCCAGTATTGTACCTGATCCATCAACTTTTATTCCACAAAGCAATACATATCCTGCCTTAAAACTGCTTCGTCTTCCTTTATAGGACGGGCAGGATCAATTTATTCAAAAATATCATATAACTTTATGCTTATTTTCTCCATATTAAATACTTTGCGCTTTGGAATGCATATTGCCAGCAATAAGGAATGAGAGAACTCTCCTTATTCCTCCGCCATCTTGCTACCGTCCGGCCTGCCATCATGTAGTTCAGTTTTTTCACACAACGATCACAAACATAAAAAAATGTTTAACGTCCACTGGACTCCCCAACTTTTCAACTAGTAATCTATGTTGGTCTACTTTTCTACCGTGGGATTATACCACGTGCATTTATTTGAATTTTGCGAAAAAGTCATTACTCTTTCTAGAGCAATTGTCCTTAAATGTGACTTTTACGTGCATATACTTATTTAGATTCGGTGACGATGTCATTACTCTTGTTACTGATATCCAGGTATCGGTACATGTGGAGGAGAATATAAAAGAAATCTAATTGAATTCCATATCTTGTATGACTTTTGTCGTCAGGAAATATATGTGTAAATAAAAAAGGATAAAAATTACAATGGATACATTATTTAATATAATTTTTATGGGGACATACGGCTAAGTGATCTTGTGATATTTATTGTGTAGTGTTTTCTTAACGACAGCATTGAGATGGTACTAAAAACAACCAATGATGATATATTTATTTATTTTATACATATATGTACAATGAATATAATTATAAATATGTATTTAAAAGGTATTTTTCCCAAGGATAAGGCCTTTCTGATCCAGGTATTTTTTGTAGAATGTTTTATTTACATAATGGACGTTTCGGCCCACAGTGGGCCATCTTCAGCTATTTTTTGTTGAATTGATAAAAAAAAATATTTAAAATTTATACAAAAAAGTTGTTTGTTTAAAATGTTGACAATTAGCATTGTTAAAGAAATTATTGTGAAGATCACAGTCAAAAATTGTTGATGAATTTGAGTACACTCAAACTTGTTATAAAACTCAAGAAACTTGTGGGTGTACACCTTCAAAATTCTCACCTGATCCCTCAAGTTCAACAGATAAATATGTATTTAAAAAACTTACAATAAAATAATACTTTTAAAATATTTTGGTTATACCTAGTATGAATATATTTTAGTAAATGAGAATAAATACGTAGATTGTATATTTCATAAGTAAAATTGGATTTTGTAAATTATGAAGACAGAAGAAATTGTAGTAAAAATTATTTTAAAGTCTACATTATATTAAAGGAGTATGTAATTTATTTTTAGATATTTGTACTGAATAAAATTGTCTTTAATTGTTTTCATATTTTGTTAGTAATGCAAATTTTATTTTTTTCTTGAAAAGTATTATTTTCTTTTAATTAGATACTATGCACGAAAGTTGCATATCTAAGCAGAATTGTTAGTTTGAAATACAAATTTTTAAGTTTAAAGTTGTATATTAGGTAATAAGGTATATTTCAAAATCTAAAGATGAGTACGACAGTTTAATTTTAATGAAAATAATTTTATTAATATGTAGTAACGACCAAGATGGGACAGATAATTTATAATCTTTTTCCGATTATTACTGACGTAGTACGTATGATTACATCAGTGTTGCTAAAGCTTTATATGTGGTTCTAAATGTACTTGTTATTTTATTAATTTTATGTGTAATCGCACTAGATTTTACATTCTGTACTGAAAGAAAAACTAGAGCGGACAAAACAAAATTTGTATCGTTGACAGTGACAGTTGAAATATTTTTTATTAGTTGTCTATAAATACCTTTGTGGAAATTTCCCATGTAATGAAATATGGGAGGCTGTATTTATAGTAAAATATATATGCTACAAAATTATAAGTTAAACTGATACGTAAGACATTTTAAAATTTTCTTTTTGAAAACTTCGTTGTCTACCGAAAACTGCCCCTACGACTTTCGGTTCAGAAGTTAGCATAACGTAAATATTACCAATAAAAAATTTAATAGAACGAAAATATTTTTTGTCATTGTATTTTCTTACTATTTCAGCTGAATTAGCTATTTGGTTTTCTTCTCAAAAGCCCTATAAATCAAATTTGCCATTCTAGGGTGACTAGACGATTGATAGCTGTTAAAACTGAATTTCGACAATAGAAATTTTTCCAATGTAAATGTAATTTCAATTATTATCTACAATCAATATTATAGACAACTATTTATCTTTTTGTGTGATTTTTAAATTTTATCATAAATTAAATTTGTTTCTACATTATTTTTATTATAAAAACAGTATGAATGTTATGACTTTTTCAACTGAAACAATGCCACTTATGAACCTACCAAGCGAACAGTTGTATGTTATACAACATTTATGTAACCTTCAAAATTTAAAGTCACTATGATGATATGTAACATGTAAGTTACCTTTATATGAGAATTCACGGCTCTATCAAAGACATGTATCAGATATGTCACATACACGTAAAAATGTAATATGTACGATATATAAATTATGCATTTCGTTACATGTTACATAAATTATACATGTGAATAATTTTTTTCATATAAATATATTTTTGTATAAAAAAAATTTCATATATTATTGCACACAAACATAATTATGAAATAAATTCTAAATATGAACATAAAATTTAAATGTTTATTACAAAAAGTAAAAAAATATACAAAAATGATATATAAATTCCTAAATATATGTTACAGTAAAAGTAGATAAGGTGAGAAGTATGATTAACAACTCTTCTTAATCATACTCCAATTCGTTTTTCACCGGATTTCTCTTAACATATCCTCATACACCACGCAAGTATGTCATTACAAAAGTATTTCATTTAATTACAATCAAATTTAATCGTTTATTACAAAGCATCTTTTTATCTTTAAACGCAACCCTTTTATACTTAAAATAATTTCACTCATTTTCTGCCTTGTACAGATGATATCTCCCATTATTCAAAGAGTCCTCCAAGTTTGACAGGGTGTTGGTAATTCTGTTTGACAAACGCGCTGGGCCGGTTTAGGGATCCTTAGTCCTAAATTCCTGATCCTGCCAGTCCAGCCGATCATCGCTGGGGAATCACATCGTTAGTCGCTACATTGTTGTTTCATATTGATTTACTGAATGAATTAACGATATGAATATTGTTCTGTTGACATTTGTAAATTTGTTTGAAAGCTTCGTAACTTGGTACTTTAGTGATCATTATTAATTGTTATAATTTTTGTGTCGAAGGTGATCTTTGCGGTGCTCTTTCAACGTTAGCTTTAAAAGCCTGTGAGATGACACCATGAAACAAAAGACGAGCGGATTTTTTTGGTCAAGTTACATTTGCATGCTTATTTACTACGTTAGTTTCAAATTGAAAGAGTTTAACAGTTTGTACAAAGGTTTCATTACATGAATTTGATGAGAGGGAATAGGTATTTACGTAGTCAAAAGAAAAGGTTTAGGCCTGCGGGCGAAACGGATGGCTTTTATTCATTCAAGGGTATGTACTTATTTCGGCCTGAGATATGTACAACGATTTACGCACAACTGCAATCAAATTAAATGTTTTAAATTATTTGTAAATACATTTAAAGCTTTGTTATTATGTAAAAATATTACGTGGTCAGGTGGCCATGCCACAAAACAATAGGGTGATTGGTGTATTTCTATTTGGTTATGTAATTTTTTTATATAACAAGCTTTGAACTTTGAAAGTAGTTTCTAAATAAATTCCTCAAGCAATTCTTATAAAAGCTATTGAAACTTTAGTGGAACGGACATCATATATTTATTTATCAGTCGTCAGGCTTTTTCTCTACTTTACCGCCCGCAAGTGCTACGTTACCACCTGCAGGGTGTAATCTTTAGTTTCAGCCATGGTAACCAATATGTAAACAATTTTAATGCAATTATGCGTAAACAATATTATGGCCATAAAGTTCTTGACAAATTAGGACAAAGAACGAAAAATTATTCATGATAGGTTTATTTGCTTGGATGGGATGTTTTGTAATATTTCACGATAAAATTATGGTGTAAAAATTTCAATTGATTATGATGATGCAAAGTATGGAAGGCTTAAGGAAGCAATAACGAAAGAAAACATCAAAATAATTGATTATTTTATTTTAACAGAATGACGGATGAAGGTTTAAGTGACTAACATTCAGTAGTTTTCCTTCATGGCTATGTCGATATTTTTTGTGTAATCAATGTGATATACCCATTTCATTATTTATGAGTAAAATAGATGATTCTTAAATTAATTTGAAGTCAGTATACTTTACAAATTTCATTAGAAAATGATTTAAAATTTTAACTGTTAATTTTCTTGGAAAACAATAGATCTTATTTTTTCTCTTGTGTACGTATGTAAGCAAAGGTTGCAAAAAACATTTTTCTTTAGAAATTGTTTCTATAGTTTTTAGAAAGAAATAATTCATTAGTGTATATAAATGATAACTATACTAGTTAATATGAATTATACTTGGTAATGAAATAAATGGTAAAAATAAATGATGAAATAAATTAAAAATGGAAAACAATGTTTTCAAAGTACAATTATTTTATGCTGCGTGTATTTATGTAGTAATTTCTTGAACGTTTCATGTATTTCTTTTGAAAACAAAATAAATATGTTAATAAACTTTCAAAGTTTAATTCAATGGTTTTAAAAGTTTCACCTTTTACATGCGAAACACAAAAACATGTTCAAATTCATAACTTTGGAAAAGCGATTTGAAAAGACTGCCATTGATTTCTCTTTTGATATATTAGTAGAAAGGAAAGTGGAGCAAATAAAAATTAGTTTTTACGTGTTTTTCCCTCTATTTTGACATGTTTGCGTTGGAGGACCTACTATTATAAAGGTGAAATTAACTAGAAATAGAAACGAAGGGACAGTTTTTCCATTGTAAGCGCCGTGACAAAATTTTATCTATTATGTGAAAAATAAGCCAAACTTTATTAAGGAGATCGTACATTATATATAGATTAGATTTTATTATATTATTTCTATAGGGAATAAATTTATGATCTCTTTATCTTCCTTTCTCTCCATGATTCCATTTATAACAAAATGTGTATTTATATAAGGTTTCCTTTAAATTGGATTATATTTTCAATTAGTTAGCTATAGGTAAACATAATACAGAGTGATATACTATTTGACATCATTTTTAGAATAAATTCAAATAGATTATATCATTGCCAGACACTTGACTAATAGGAATTCGAATGATTGAAATGCTTTAGATTATTGCGCTGTGGCTAATGTATGAAATAACAACGTATGGGTAAGGACAATGACAGTTTTAATTAAAAAATTGTAAATGTAAGGTCAAACAGTGCAACGACAGGAAAAATTGTGTATGAGTTACCAATTACAAGTAATTTTTTATTGCCCATTAAATCAGTTATTTATGATCAACGACCAAATATAACTAGACAAAACATTCCCTATCCCTCCTCACTTAATGTTTTGATTTCGGCTGGCCAGACAGAAACTTGAGATAGAGATATGTCTTGTCTAGTTCGAGTATTTCTCACTAGATGCCAAGTAGAGTGTCAATGTATAGTCAATGTTTAATTTGAACGTTGCTCACTAGAGGCCACGTAGAAGCATGTGTATTTTATCTTTGTTTTGTAGTTGTAGTGGTTTTGTGAGTGACACGTTGATTTTTCTTTAATATTAAACCTTATAAATTATGTAATGTTAACCACTTGCACCTCTAGTGAGCAACGTTCAAACTAGACACTGATACTCTATGTGGTCTCAGTAATACTCGGACATATCTCTATCTCTAGTTTCTCTGTCTGGCCAGCCTAAATCAAAACAAACCAAATGAAGTTTTATCTAGTTATATTTGGTGAAATGGAAAGTGTAAAATGCCATTTTACTAATCACTGAAGGCGTTATTTTCGTTAGTTATATTGTTACCGCACAATTAAATGGTAATTGTTCGCTAGAGATATGATTAGATGAATTTAAATTCTTGCTTGTGAATTGTTTTTGCTTGTTTCATATGGATTTAATGAGTGTATTAACTGTATAAATATTGTAATGTTCAGACATTTTGTTTTGATATGTATTTAAATAATTGAATCGTTCACGCTTCTGGTTGGTACAAAATAACTGTAGAAAAACAGTTTATAATATAAATAAAGTTTATTTTTAGAAGTTTATATTTCTAATTATGTAGCTATACATAACCATAGTTTTATATTACTTGCCAAGCTTGAATAGTACAATTAGTTATCAATGAAGGCATTATTATCACATACATACAAAAACATAATCTTTATGACTTTCAAATTCAGTAGAATCATTTTACTTATGTGACATATAAGTATAATTTTTTATCTGCTATTAATAATTGAAAAGTAGAATAATTACTGAAATCAAAGATCTGTGCATTGTATTTTTAAAATCATTACATATGCTTTGCATTATATATATATATATATATATATATATATATATATATATATATATATATATATATATATATATATATATATATATATATATATATATATGTCGCGGGGTAGTATCACTGGCAAACTCTATGTCGACCAACACTATTTCAGAACCACAGCGATAATATAAACGTGATGATCTCAGCGAGGCGGACCTGCACTCACTCCCTGAGCACCGCTACACACTGATTCCATCCAAGCATTATAGCCTAGAATGCTTGACGTTTCGATTACGACAATACAATTAAAAGATTATAAGTGATTCATGTAATACTTGATTCATTAAATGATCGTTACGACATGCTTTGATATTACCATCTCCGACACGGCCATTCTGACGTTTCACACGTCCTCGTGTGAACTATCTGAAAACAAAGAATTTATCCACAGTATTTTCGCTCGGCTATCTCTGACCGATAAGTGCTCAAATAGTTACAACTTTGTTCACATTTATATCAAGCTCAAAATTTAGCTATAGTACACTAAATTATTTAATGGACGCCTTTTTTTTACAAGACGTCAAACAAAACATAATTCTGTGACAATACATTTCACCAGTAAATACATGACTAACAACAGCGACAGACCATCATTGCTTAACCAGCAATCGATCGCTAATCCAACTTCGCTTAACCAGCGCAAGAAAACCATACCGTCATTGCTTACCCAGCAATGGAACACCCTTCCGTCATCGCTTAACCAGCTCTTGTAATTACGTCACCACTCTCCGGGTGGGACACAGACGGAATCCTTGTTACTGGTCAATGCCCTAGGATGAAAACCTGCAAAAATTGTTAGACGGCCTTTCCATCTTAACCTGCTTGGCCCTACACTTCACTTTATAATTCACCAACAGAACAAAAACCCACATACAATATTGTGGAAGCAGGCGAATCCCACTTCTGATGTCGCGGGGTAGTATCACTGGCAAACTCTATGTCGACCAACACTATTTCAGAACCACAGCGATAATATAAACGTGATGATCTCAGCGAGGCGGACCTGCACTCACTCCCTGAGCACCGCTACACACTGATTCCATCCAAGCATTATAGCCTAGAATGCTTGACGTTTCGATTACGACAATACAATTAAAAGATTATAAGTGATTCATGTAATACTTGATTCATTAAATGATCGTTACGACATGCTTTGATATTACCATCTCCGACATATATATATATATATATATATATATATATATATATATATATATATATATATATATATATATATAACGTGTGTCTACTTTTTTATGCTCCATAGTAGATACAATGGTAAAATTTCCATATGGCTGTAAATTCTGCCCTATTAATTTTAGAACTAAAGTGTAAACATAAAAAATATTCAGAATTAAATACTGTATCAAATTAGCCTAAATTTGTTGATATAATAGGTTCTTGCCATGAGATAAACGTAAAATAAAATATCCGTCTTTAATCTTTTTACAGAGTGCCATGCAAGACAAAATATGCAATTTGAATAATCATATTATTTGACTTTGACAGATAAAAGTTTATTGATTGATATTTACTTGTTAATATTGTTCCATTGAGTTTTGCTGCGATGGCAAATGTATCCATGCTTACTGATAAATAATTTAATGAATTCAATAATTTTAAAAACTTTATGACAGATGTCATGTCAAATTCAAGCAATACAACTGTTTAAAATTTTGTGATAGTGCTCATGGCACTCTGTAAGTAGCTAAAAATTATTACTTTTATCTTGCCTGTCTTTCGCAAACGAAACGCATGTAAACAATAATTTTGGACTTTTAGATGCAGTTTTTAATTCTGAACATTTTTTGTATTTATACTGTTCTGAAATTAATAGGGCAGAATTTACAGCATTATGAAAATTTTACCATTGTATTTCCTATGGTCCAAAAAAAAAGTAGACACACGGTATATATATATATATATATATATATATATATATATATATATATATATATATATATATACCGTGTGTCTGACTTAAAGGTGTACATAGGAGATTAATATGGGAAATCAGTTTTTTGCAATTTCCTGCTCGCCTAATCATTTTAAGCAAAAACGCGTCAAATAAAAGTTTTAGGGCATACAATTTTGCATCTAAATCAATAAACAGAATTACCTTTACATGCTTTGTAACGACAGAAATTAATTATGAAAATGTCGAAAATTACGTTGAAAATATCAACAGCCATGGAATTGAACAAAAAATAAATAAATGCTTGACGTTTTACCTGTCACAACGTAAGTTAACTTATTTGACGTTTTTGACAATTTGATATAACGTCAAGCATTAATTTATTTTTTGTTCAATTCCATGGCTGTCGTTATTTTCAACGTAATTTTCGAAATTTTCATATTTAAATTCTGTCGTTACAAAGCATGTAAAGATAATTCTGTTTATTGATTTAGATACAAAATTTTATGCCCTAAAACTTTTATTTGACGCGTTTTTGCTTAAAATAATTAGGCGAGCAGGAAATTGTAAAAAACTGATTTTCCATGTTAATCTCCTATGTACACCTTTAAGACAGACACACGGTATATATATATATATATATATATATATATATATATATATATATATATATATATATATATATATATATATATATATATATATATATATAATATTAGTTTTTAATAATTTTCGCGACTAGATGATTATGGTATTACTATCAAAAAAAAAAAAATGTGTAGAAAACTATTCTTTTACGATCATTAAAAAACAGCCGTTGTTGGCATATTTTTGTTAAATAATATGATTCCTAACATATTAAAGTTATTTATACATTTTATAATATATTAAAGTCATCTTTACATTTTATGTAAAAAGAAAATAAGGTAGGTACTTCAACATTATATCCAAATTTAAAAATTTATGAAAGTATTGAGGTGGTGACCATTATTGTTATAATTTGTTAATTGAATTTTTTATTCTTACTCGAATTTCTGACGTCACATAGTATTTTAAATTTAACCCTTTATAAAATATTTATATTTTCTAATTCTATTTGCTCGCCAATTTGAGAAAGAGTTTGTATAATGCACTGTGAACAGTTTTTGTTTTTTATTCTAATGGTATTGATGTTGGTGGTATATTCTTTGTTTCAAAAGTTAAATAGTGTATTAAAGTAATTGACTATCTCAGACGACTATGGCTCAAATGAAGAAGCTTAGAAAATTTTTGTTTTATTGATTAATGCTTAAAATCTACAAGTACCTAGTATATTATATTTTTATTCAAAGATTTGTAACTACTGGAAAATGATATTTTCCAAATATTTTTCTCCTAGTTGATCGAGAAAGGTTAGAGAAATTGTTTGTCCCTTATGTTTTAGAAATAAGTATTTAAAAAATCATTTATTTATTATTTAAATGATATATTTGGTAATGAGAAAAAAAAGACAAATAATAAAATATATATGTAATATTTTAATGGAAAATTATTCATGATTTATAAGTGAAAATGTTTTCAAAATACAATTATTTTATTCGTTAAAATTGAGAAGTCTTGTTAAAATATTTTTTTTTGCAATTTGTTGCAAGTGATCTGGGTTGCCACATCTTTTTGTTATTTCATATCTATCGTGTCTTTAAAAAATAATATATCTAGAGTACTGGTTGTATTACTATTTGTGTCTGCTGTTGTAATGTTTCTATTTATGAAAGTTTTTTGTATTTTTTTGAAACTCGTGCAAATTGGGTCTTTATACACTGATGCATACAGCCGCACTTACTGAGAGATTTGTGTACACTGTACAACTGTATGATTTACTTCAAATCCGATCACCGATTTTGTCCGAAAAGTTGTTATAATGTGTTTTTAATTTGTAAAATTATTCTTATTTTCCAGTTTTTATAACCCGTTATAATAATGTTTAAAATATTCCTATATTACATGTGAATAAATTACGTAATTGGTAACTGTATACGTTGTATTATTATATGATTTATAAGAAATAAATAAAAACAATTTTCTAAGAAAAAATGTGACGTTTAGCATTTATTGATAAATAATAATTTATATATGTATTAAAATGTTGTTTTTGAATATTATAAAAATATCTGTAACGATCTAAGAACTTCATGCTGATTTCCTCGGATTTTAAAAATTGTTATGATTACTTCGTATTGACTGTTAAACTTTCGCAATCGTAACGAATAGTATTCGTATTCACAATAATTTGCCACTTGTTAACTTTTGTTTGTCAAAGTCAAAAATTATATAATTAAGAAGTATCCTCAAAAATATTGCCTCGTATGCTGTATAATAAATTTATTACTTGTATCCACTATGTTAAATGAAATAATTATATTATACACTTCTTATAAATGGTAGATTTATCACCAACAATTTCACTAAAAAAAAAAAATTAGTAGAAAAACAATTTCATTAATAATTTTATATGCTGCCGTGTCGTAATGATAACGTTATAGTCCTCAATTTGAATACTGCCTTTCATTATAGGCCAAGGACCATAATGAATCCATTGAGGTCTCATTTCAGTAAAAAAAATCTGATGTGGCCAGCACATTACCTTCCGTCAGTTCTATGTATTTTGTATAAATGTCATACAGAAACTTCCTTGCAAAAAATTTAATTTCTTGTACATTACCTTAAGGCAGGTGTATGTATTTTATACAAATTCCATACAGCAAGCAAAAGGTCCTATATTTCCAATAAAATTATAACACAACCATACTGTCAACTGCACTTGATACTGACACCTATCAATTAGAATTTTCTTAATGTAGCAGCTGTTCCCAGACTTATAACATAGCTGGCTAATATGTGATTTAATTTCTTTTTAGTTTTTTAACTCTATATCCATTTAATATGAAGTATAAAATGCATTCTAATCGTATAGAGAATAAAATATTCTTTAATATTTATAAAACATTAAATATGAAAAAATGATACTTAACATCGTTTTTTCAAGAAAAACTGTTAAAATCTTCAAATGAGGGTACTTCCGGTTGATCAATTTTAACCAAAATCTAATCAGCTCGTCACATGGATGTAACGAAGAGGAATACGAAAGAATTATAATTTTTGGAATTGTAGTATTAGAGTTATCGCATTAGAAAATTTTGTCACACACAGACACACACACATACAGACATCATCGTAAAAATAGTAAAATCGTATTCTAGGGACCCTAAAACGTGCTCACCATCGATTTTTTTGACCAAAGACAATACCTTCCTTACCTAAAGGTGACGGAAGGTAAAAATCTAGTAGAAAAACATTTTCATTAATAATTTTATTATTCTTGAAATATTTGGAATTTAAATTATTTTTTATACTTCACTTCGTTCAACGAGAGAGTAGGTAATTTATAAAATTTGGGTGGGGGAAGTTAGCAAGGCAGGATCATAATAGAGTTGTATTGTTTTTATTTTTAGATTTATATCATTATAGTACTGTAAATATAATACAAATATGGAATATAATAATAGTAAGAATGAAATTATATTTAACTTAAAATGAATATTATAAATTGGCATATTTAACTTCTTTTTATTTATTTTTAAAAATACAGTATACGTACACAAAGATATGACTGGAGCAACAACAATTTAACTTTTGTAGAATGCAACTCGGTGCGGATCTATATTGTAACCTAGGGCAAAGCCGCACAAACTTTTTCGTCGGGTACGTTCTCTCGTAGAACGACGTATCGTCATAATGTATTTATGATTCTTTATTTTAATATATACATACTTAGTTAAAGAATGTAAAAATATGAATAAAAACTAAATCTACCGGCGCTACTTTTATAATGTAAAGAATTTCACAACATTCTAAATAGCATAATTGATAGTTTGAATTTTTTATTTTAATCTTAAGATTGGTATTTATTATTTTTTTCAAGTTTTTTGATTCTTTGTATTTTTCACATATTAAATATGCGGAAAAATGGGTGGACAATATTTATTTCCTCGCATCTAAAAGAAAATTTATTAATAAAATATTTTTGATAAAATATTTCATAGAGATACAAAATAAACCAAAAATTACTTTAATACTTTTATTTATTATTGTATGAATTAATTTATATCAAAAGTTACAAGATTACTGTGAAATTTTAACTCATCGTCATATTGAGATCCAGGTATTGCAGTACTCTACTGAAAGAACTTTTTATGAGCTCATTAAGTTTGACTATAAATATTTATTTACATATTATTGAAAATTGTTTCTATACATATTTGAATAATTTTCTAATAATATATGAAGGAATTTGGTGAACTAAAGTCGAACTGGTAGCATCACTAGTTCTCTATAGCGTAAACAAAATCGAAAATAAAATAATATTCATTCACTGATTTATTTTCATTGTGTTTTATAAAAACAGAAACTACATATAGATACAAAATACTTTTCATTATATCGCATTAACAGTATGAATGTTTATATCGTAGAATTTAAGTTCAGAGTTATAGATATAATACAGAATTAACATTTTCCAACATACTTTTGTACAAACTTTTGGAAAATCTAAGTTTTCGATTGTCCCTTCCGTTTTCAATTATATATTTTCACAGGTTTAGTGTATAAAAATACTACTTTTAAGCTTAAAATATTTTTGCTTCAAATATTGGAATTTTTTGCTTGTAGTTTGTTGCAAATTATTTAACAAATACGTTACAAATATCTTCATTTTTAATCTTTTCAGTGTTTTTGAATTAGCTATTTGTATTTGTTGAACAAACTAAATAATGATATTTGTAGTTGTGATTTTGTTTTTGCTTTCACTTCTTGAGCGTAAATGTCATATTACTCAACTTCTTAAAAAAAGATGGGAAAATAAATTTAAAAATATTTTTTATAGAAAATGTATTAGTATCTAGTTTTTGAGCAAGGGGAATGTGACCCTGAGTCAATATATCGACTTATTATCATACAAACAAATATTATTGTAATTCGTTAACTATTTAATTAACTCTTCATTACAACTTTAAAAAATATTATATACTGTACTGTAATGCCATACTTATTATCATTAACTAAATCTGCAGTATGGGAAAAAATCGTAATAATTCTTTATATACATATATTTAAAAATATGAAATCTTTTTGTCATAGGAGAATATATTTCATTTTTATCTTAACAGTGTATAAATGAATAGATTTTATTCATTATTCAATAAAAGGACTAATCTGTCATTAGTTTTATTTATAATCATTATATATAATATAAGTTTCTATTCATCTTCAAACACAATAGAAATAAATTCTTGCGGAAAGAAAATTTCTAATTTTATATTATTCAACATATAACAAATTTTAAAATAAAGGCTTTAATATCGAGGTATAGTTATTGTTCTGTGGGAATTTCCACGATTTTTTTATTTTCTGTTTATTTTAATAAAAACAAAATATTAGGCCTTTTTTTTTCTTTTCAAGAAATTTAAAAGAATTGGACATTTAACTTCTATTTTGCTATACATTTTTTCAAACTTTTTAGATAAATAATAAAGTTTTCAATACATGCTGGTGACATCATGAACCTACAAGAGATTATTATAGTGAGACAGAACTTGGAATGATATATTAGACCTCTATTTTTATTTTCGAAACAAAATAATAAAATTGTGACATCATGAACATACAAAAAGAGATTAATTTTATATTGAAACAGACCTATGCTATGAGTGATAAACAAAGTAGAGTGAATATGGAACCGCGTATATTCAAGCAGAACTATAACTTCCGTGGCAGCTTGCGCCCGAGGCAGGATAATCTCGAGGGCGCTCAAGGATTTCGCGGACAAGGTGTACACACTGTTTTTTGTACAACCGTAAAAAAATATGTAATTACAAATTTTATCGTAACTATTTTAATTTTTTGAATTAGAAAGACGGCTTTGATGGTTTGTACATCTATGCCCAGTTTTATATAAGATGGATAAGTAAATTACTAGCAAAGTAAAATTTACTCTTAAAGTAAAATAGTTTATTCTAGAAATTTTTGTGTTATAAAGCAAGAATAAAAATACTAGCTAAGTAAATCTAGAGAATAAATTACTCTACCGATTTTCGAGGAAGTAAATTTTATTCTGTAGAATAAATTTGACACATCAACATTAATTAAATTAAATTCATTATAAATTTCATCTCTTGCATTATTTTTGTATTTATTTATTTACAGTGGACCCCGGTAATCCGACAAACGTTTTGCAGGGCAGTGTTGGACTATCGAATTTGTCGGATTATAGAGTACTGACTAAGACCCTCTATAGTCCGGAATTTTTTACAAACGAGTACCTTGTAATCCGACAAATTACAGATCCAGTGATAAGATTCTATATGTTATACTCTGAAGTTGAAAATTGTAGATCGGCCTACGCCGTATTCACTTGCTAAACTACTGAAAGATTCATTACGATTTAGGCGGTCTAAAATATCACATTTTTCTTTAACTGTCAGCGTTTTGTGCTTTCGCTTTTGGGCTTGTGACGACATTATTAGGTACGTATACGTAATACACAATGAATTAACAATGAAGGCACGCTAGGACGCACCACTGTCACCAGTAGTCAAATTCAAACTAAGCAATCAGAATCAAAACAATACCTACGCGTCGAGCACATTAGTGGTGGGGTCATGTCGGATTACAGGGGGTACCGGATTAGACAGGGGCCGGATTACCGGGGGTCCACTGTATTTATATCCAATATATTTGCTTTGTCTATTTCTGTGTAATCTTTTCCCCGTTCTCTCTTTTTTCCATGTTAGTTGACACCTGGCACTTTATGGCACACTTTATTTTCTATTTTGACTTTATTTTGTATCATGAACATACAGAATACAATATTATTAAAACATTCTGCGGCACATTGCTTGGAATAGATCCTCTTCAGTTGGAGATTAACATTATCGTCAGTAGTGGTTTTAAGGGATATCGTCTAGTAATGTTTTATCCTAGTTTTATCAATCTCTCTTATGGAAAGATTAGCCGGTATAAGAAACCGCAGCCAGAGTGTTTTTCTTGTCCCCAGTTAAAATTGTAGTTGTAAATTCATAAAAAAATAAAAATTTATTACCACTCTGGCCTAAAGGTTCTTAATATAGTAAAAAACCATATTAAATGTATATAATTATTAAAAAATATTAAAATATTTATATGCAAAAATCACAAAATAATGACAGATGTCATGTCTCTGTCGGTAAATTACTAGGATAAAATATTTACTCTGTAAGTAGTTATTTTACTCTGTAACTTGTTTTATAAAACAGACATTTTTATTTACTCGTCGATTAAATTTACTTTCAAAGTAAGAACTCAGCAGTTTATTCGATGTTTATAAAACTGGGCATTAATAAACAAAACAGGCTGTACAAAATCGTTGAAAAGAAAAAAAAAATACATCTATTTTATTTATTGTATATATTTAAAAAAAATAACAAGAAACTTGTATTTTAGAAAAGGTACTGTCATAATCCGTCATGTCAATTCTCTAGTCAAAGGCTAGTACCACGTTATTTCGAGAAAGTGTTCTAAAAATAGTGGTTTTCGAAACATCGAATCTTCTGGCTACAATTAATCTTTGTTCTCTCATGTGGCTCAAAATTTTTGGTCGACCACTTTTGGGCAAATATACACAGGGTATATCTTCACAATCTTTTATTGTCCGATAAATTGTTGCCAAAGAGATATTGTGCTCGCGATAAACTGCAACAATACGACAATAAATTCCTTTACGAATATCTAGCGTATATGACATTTTGCTGCATCAAATCGAAAAAACTAAGTTGTGATTTAAACTATAAATACATATATATATATATATATATATATATATATATATATATATATATATATATGTATATATATATATATATATATATATATATATATATATATATATATATATATATATATATATATATATATATATATAATTTCTGGATAACTGTGTTCTCCTCATGATACAAAAATATACTTTTGAAAGTTGCGATATATGAATGTCTTTAAAAACTAAATCGATTCAAACAAATACGAAAGTAAACATATTAGGAATACATTTCACCTGCTATCCTGTGTATACTACGACAATTATCATAAAAGGTAAGATAGCTATTTTTAAGCCATGTCTAGAGTCTAGACTTAATTCAGATATTGGAATATTAGAAAACCTTTCTTAGGATACTTTGACCATCTACAGAAACAAACTGAGTATGCATATATTTATATTTTTTATACATTTAATGAAATATTTTACTAAATAACTTATCGACAATATTTATTTATTTATTTATTTAAATATACACTGCCCAACAGAAATACATCCAATAATGGGGCAGGAAAAGTAGACATAGTAAAACAACAATTATAAAATAATGAGTACAAAAGTTACACATTTCTATTACATTTATCTCATGATAAGTGTTTTGAAGCACTTTGGTTTGTGGAGAAAAACATCAACATTAGCGAATTTAGATTGGTAAATATGGCACTTACGGTGAATTGGAGACTTATAGCGGATATTTGTACGTGGTGTAGGTAGGTAAAACGTATAAGAGGTCCGAGTAGTAAAGAAAGGAGTGTGTAAAAGTGTGAAAACAAATGAGACTAAGGCATTTGGGATCATCTACTTCACCATAAATCAATTTGCAGAGGTGTTGAGCAGCAAGAAATTCACGACGTTCATATAAGGTGTTGAAGTTAAATTGTTTAAGTAATTCTTTGTAATTGATATGAACGTCCGGGTATCTTTTGAATTGCTTGAAATATAGGAATTTAAGAAACTTTTTTTGTAGACTGTCAATGCGGTCCTGATGATGTTCATAAATAGGATTTCGTATAGTTGAGCAGTATTCTAATTTCGAACGTACAAAAGAAAAGGGAAATAATAGAAGAAGTGTCATGGAAGGAACGCGTATTGCGAATAATGAAACCTAACATTTTGATAGCAGATGTGTGTATACGGTCAATGTGATTATTAAACGTTAGTTTACTACCAAATGTTACACCGAGATCATCAATTACGGAACAACGCGATAAAATAATATTGTCAATAGAATAATTGAAATTTAAGTGTAATTTTTTTCTGGTGTATGACATTACATAACACTTGTCTAGATTTAAAAATAAATTATATCACCCTCCTTATAAATATAGTGTCGTGTGAAGCTTGCTTTAAAGGAAGCGAATAGAAGAGCAATGTTTGTTAATTTAATGGAGACCAGAAACTTGATCAAAATATAGATTGTCTATAACAGGTTTCTACTATATACATTGACAGTGCTAATGGGCAATGCTCCACTTCGATAATTGATAGCGATGCATATTGGAAATAAGCTGAGTGCCAAGACATTATGTAAGACGTACGGCATTTATGTATATTATTTAGTGTATAATATTTATAAGCAAACAGTTTTTTTTTTTTTTTTTTGACTATTTCACTCATAAATTTATAAGCCAATCCAAATTCAGGATTCTACCTAGTTACCAAGTTTCATTTCGACAAAACACCGTCACAATTTTTTTTTTTTCGCACCTTTAAGCCAATAAGATGTATTTATACAAGTAAGTGAGTTTTGATACGCGAAAATTTTTTGACGTTTTAGAAACATATTGTTTACATACCTGTCAAAGTGTGTATATTTTCATTGTTATCAGTTTTTATTAAAAACGAGTCGATTCGGACAGGAATCTATTTAAAATGTTGAAAAATCAAACTTAAATATAACACCTCAAAACACAATAAAAAAAATCTGGTGTGGCCAGCACATAACCTGTCGCCAGATATTTTACCTGGTTGTACGCATAAAACGAAAAATATTTTTAAATACAAATACATATATTCATGTCTCACTACAAAATAATTCTCACATATATTTGCAAAATCTATGGGATATCTTAATGTAAATTATGTACAATACATACATTTTCTTTATATTCGTCATTTTTTCGAAAATTCCTTTTATATTCTTTTTTACGTATATTCTTTTACGTTGTTGACTTTTTTTTATTTTCATAATCTTCATAATGATGTACAAATATTTTTGACAGTGGCATATAAATATTTTTGACAGTGACATTTATGTGTCAATTACAAACATTTGAATTTCTTGCCTTGAGGTAGTTTGATCTGAGAATTTTTACATCAAATTATTTTATATGCATTTCTTTATCTCTAAATCTATACAATATATAATAATGAATTTAAATTTATCGAATAAAGAATTTAACGTTCTTTAATATAAGTATTTACATAAATTTTGGATAAATAATATTTAGATGATTTTTTACTTGTAACTACTACTGCCAGTTGTCCAATTGTTAACAAAACTTAATCAACTCTTCCCATTATTGTCAGATTGAGGAATCCTTAGTTAAAAATGTCTTAAGTCTTATAGTATTTGAGAAATCGTGGATCCAACATACAAACACACCCACACACACACACACACACACACACACACACACACACACACATACATACACATACATACACATACATACATACATACATACACACATACATACATACATGCACATACATACATACATGCACATACATACATACATACATACATACATACATACATACATACATACATACATACATACATACGAGTACATACATACATACATACATACATACATACGAGTACATACATACATACATACATACATACATACATACATACACATACATACATACACATACATACATACATACATACATACATACATACATACACATTCATACACACACACACACACACACACACACACAGACACACAGACATCATCGTAAAAATGTTATAATCGGATTCTAGGGACCTTAAAACGTGTTTATTCACTAAAATATGGATAGGAGGTAATTAGAAGATTTTTGTCGAGAAAAAAATATATAAATGATTACATGATTTTTATTTTGGAAATAGTCACCCGAATACCATTCGTGGTTAAATTTTATCCTGAAAAATTTTCCGATTGCTTTACTCGAGCCTGTTGCTAATTTATTTCGTGACTTTGATCAAAAATCACTCGGTTGACAACTCGTGATTTTTTTTGTCAATGCCACTCAATAAATTGCTAGGCAACCACTTGCAAATAATTTATTCGAAAGAATAACACCTGTTGTTCGCGGAATAAATTATTCGGTACTTGGGTAGCGAATAACCGTTTATTCGTAAGTTCATTACATTTCAACATGCAGATTTATTAACAAAATGGATGTATTAAATATTTTTGATGATTATGATATTTCGAACTATAAATTAATAAATAACGTGAGAAATCAATCACACTGCGACATAACCACAAACATGAAGTAATTTTTTGACAGATTCCGATTATGAAAACAATTTGTTATTACATATTGGAGATCGCATTTGATCTCAAACAGTGAATAGGTAAATTATTATAGTGTTCCTGCCATTTGACGATGGCAAAATATTTCGAATTTTGGATACTTTTGTTGAATACAATGACAAACATTTACTTTGAACTGAAAGAAATACAAGAAGTATAAGTACAATAATTTAACAATATACATATCTCGTTTATCGCATTATGAGCGCTGCATTAAATGGTACACTTGTTAAATTACAGTCTCCTAGGGCTAAATTTGCAGAAAAATATAGATGATATTGACATTAAAGTTGTCAAACAATATTCTGATAACTACGAAATCAAAAGAATTTCATTCTTGTCTACTTAACGTGGCTACGCCAAATTCCATCCTTCTTTATTGACACAAATTCACTCTGCAAAGCTACCAATTTACGAACGTTAAAGTTATTCGACAGATAGCTATTTGTTTCTGTAAAAGGTGTGAAAAGACGCAATGAAATTATTCGTTGGATAAATATATAGAATAAATTTATTTAACGAATACTTATTCGAAACTTTATTCGGAAGTGAAAATACCGAGCCTAAGAATAAATTGTTAAAAGAAAAAATTAAAATGATATGTATAATGTCGCTTGGCTACATGCATTAAGTGATCTGTTGACAGACAAGGTCCGAATATGACCGTTGTCAAAACAAAATTATATCAAATTTTAAAGTATCTTAAATATGACCTGTTTGGTGAGGTGAACTCTCATCAACAATATTAAGTGCCCGGGATATAAAACCTAATAAGCACCTTCAACGGTATAGATATTACATTATTCGTTTAGATTTCAGTAATTCATTTTTATAAATGCAATTTTAATTTAACCTTAGTTTAATTTTGATTGTACTGACATCTATGTAAATGTTTTAAAAACAAGATTAAAATATCGGTAGAGAGAACAGTACTTGTTTTGATTCAGTACGATAGTGCCCGCTACCCTTGGTAAGAGAGGTATAGAGATCTTGCTAAAAATCGCATATAGAGATTTTAGTAAATGACCACATTTTAAGGTCCCTAGAATCCAATTTTAACATTTTTATGATGGTGTGGGTATGGATGTGTGTTTGTGTGTGGGTATGGGTGTGTTTGTGTGGGTGCATGTGTGTGTGCGAATCCTTAACTCTAACTCAAATGCTATCATTCAAAAACTTTTGAAATCTTCTATTTATATATTATTCTTTTTAGAAAGAAGCCATTAGATTTTGGTGTAAATCAGATAACCGGATATGGCACTTTACTTGAAGCTCAAAATAGTTTTTCTCCAAAAAAATTAAAGATTATTAAATTTTCTACAGGTTTGCATTACTTAATACTTTTTCTATATATTTTATGGATAAATTTATAAAATTATCTATAATTTAAATCCCGCAGCCTACGCTTTAAACAAACAGCAAGCACAACTCCTTGGTTACCAGTTCATATCTCAAATGCATGTAATTGACAGATAAATAAAATGTCATTGTCAAAGAACTAATCATTTCAAATTAATAATAGCAACGTTTTAAAAAGAAAATAGTAAATAGAACCTTAGTTATATGGAATGGGACTTAATACAGTTTTTAGCGTAAGTAAATATGTAAGTATGTATATTTGAATTAATAAAAATTATATGGCGGGAGGTATTGTGTTGGCCACATTAGATTTTTTAAGTTACTTCTATTGTTCCTATGAATTCTAAGAACTGGTGTTAAAAAAGCTTATATCTTAGTTATAAAGTGTTGATATTTTATATTGTTCAAGTGCTTTTTGATAACTTTATCTAGAATCTGATGTGCTCAAATTATATTCCAGTGTGATTTGACTGTCTCACAAATTCCAAAGTTATAATCCACTAGAGAACCGTGAAACTGTTGCACTGTCTCCTTTGTATTTATTTACTTTTATACTTCTAGTATTATTTTGCGATGTTAATTGCAAAAAGGATTTATTTCAACTGTTTTGTCAAAAAGATTTGATGTTAAAAGCTACACTATAATCATATCATGAAGCACACTCCACATGTTTTCTATATATTTGAGGCCAGTTTGATACAAAGTAGGTACTCGTAATCAACTTTTAACTTTAATACAATTTATACATTTTTTTGACGAATCAATTTTGTTTTGTACAATTTAATCGTTTATTGTACCCTTGCATGTCAATTTAAACGAATAAACCTAGTGTAGGTTGAATGAATTTATTTTTTCTATTTCGGTGTTCTTATGTTTCTATAAAGGCACTGTTTATCACTGAAAACACGACGTTTAGAAAATCTATAAACGTACTGTTTTCGGCGCCTTTCATGTTCTAGAGGTGGTAGTCATGTTTTCATAACTGACAGATAACCTCAAAATGGTAAATTATTTGTGTTGAAATATTATTTCTAATTGTGGATTTTTATCCTTTCTCTAGGTGATAGGACAAGAAAGAAAATAAATTTATAGCTATAGCTGTGTTAGTTAAGAAAGAATAAGAATCTGTGAAGTTAAAATTTCAACAAAAAAATTATGAAAGAAGAAACAATGCGCTCAGGTTTACTTTGTCAAAATAATTAAAACGGTAAGTTTTATTTATTACAATTTAAATTTATGGTAATGCAATTTTGAATTGAATGTATTGTTATTCCAGGCAGGTTACGAAATGTATGATGCACGTTACTTGAAAATGTTGACACTATCTACTCAATTTGTGGCGGCTACTAGCAAACAAATATGAAAAGTTGACGTTTTAATCCATGATTTCCAGTTCCTCGTGGCGAACTATCGAATATATGCCATATTATGTTTTGTATTAAAAATTGTAAGAATAGCTGTTGCCGTTATTTGTGCAACTGAGCAGTGAGTGTTATAAAAATGGTGGAAAGTAAAAGTCTAGAGCAATAAATTGTTCATTAAAGTATTTCATTATTTAAAGAGTTTTATTTATGTTGTTTTCTCAATAAAAAGGCTTGATGGACCACGTAACGTCCTTCAATCCCATATTCAAGTTTTATTTATGATAATAACCAACACGAACCACCGATGTGTCAAATCAGGATGGTTCATTAATAACCTTGGAGTTCATTGTAGGTATTCCAAACTTGGACTCGTACGTTAACAGATTGCCTTATGATACTTGTGTTTTAATGTACTATTATTGTACCCTTGCATGTTAATTTGAACGAATAAACCTAGTGTAGGTTGAATGAATTTATTTTGTATGATTAAACATTTTTTGAATGAATAAACCTAATTTTATATTTATACAGCTTTTCATTGAGGAAAATTATCTATTTTTTGAGTGAAAAGAATTGTGTTTTCCAATCAAATATTGGATGAGTAAAATTTAAGTCTTATTATTACTAGTATTCACATAATAATATATTGTACTTATTATCTTTCGTTTAGGGTCGCTTAGTTGAATGTGTTATGTGACTGGTTACAGGTTCGATTCCGACCAACGTGAAAAACCAAAATTATCTAATTTATTTTTAAAAATATTCCTCTTATTTCTCTTGAATTTTTAAACTAATAATTACTACAGTAATGCAAAATACGATTTACTAAACGAGTATAACATTTTTTCATTTTAATATGTGCTTAGATCACGTTGGCATGGGTTGTTTTATTTTTTTATCGCGGTGTATCAATAAAAAACACATCGCTGTTGATACGAGCGTGTTTGTTATTTATATGAATGCATCACAGAGGAATAAGAGTGAGAAAATTGAAAATGAAATTGTGATACAATATGGACAGAATGAAGTACTTAATTACGTAAAAATAATGGAGTATAACAAGTTAATGCATCGTAACAACTTTTATATCTTTTTGCACATTGTCATACATATTGTCAATTGTTTTTAAAATATCTTAAAGAAATACAGGGCCGGTCACAGAAACTTCGGGGCCTCGGGAATGCAATAACAATGATCAGTTATGGACATTGATTGAAGAAGAAATACAAACATACATACATACATACATACATACATACATACATACATATATATATATATATATATATATATATATATATATATATATATATATATATATATATATATATATATATATATATATATATATATATATATATATAATGGGCACCCTTTGCGATTTTTTCATTTTTGGGTCATTTATAGACCCCTAGCGATATCACGAGCAAAATTACATAAGCATACCAATTTTAATAATGTTTGAACAACTATTACAATCTCCAGAAGGAAAAGTCTAAAACAAAAAATCGCAAAGGGTACCCTTTGCGATATTTTCAGTTTTCAATTTTTGGGCCATATCTCAAAAACGGTCATTTATACACCCCTAGCGATATCACCATTACATACTACGAGCAAAATTACATAAGCATACCAATTTTCATAATGTTTGAACAACTATTACAATCTCCAGAAGGAAAAGTCTAAAAACTGAAAAACGATCATTTATACACCCCTAGCGATATCAACATTAGATTCTACGAGCAACATTACATAAGCATACCAATTTTCATAATGGTTGAACAACTATTACAATCTCCAGAAGGAAAAGTCTAAAAACTGAAAAACGATCATTTATACACCCCTAGCGATATCAGCATTAGATTCTACAAACAACATTACATAAGTATACCAATTTTCATAATGTTTGAACAAAATTTTTGATCGTGCATGCACGCTAAAAAAATTTTAATCGTGCATAGATGCTACTTTCAGGTAGCATCTATGCACGCTAAAAAAAATTTAATCGTGCATAGATGCTACTTTCGTGTACCATCTATGCACGCTAAAAAAAATTTAATCGTGCATAGATGCTACTTTCAGGTAGTATCTATGCACGCTAAAAAAATTTTGATCGTGCATAGATGCTACTTTCAGGTAGCATCTATGCACGATCAAAAAATTTTAATCGTGCATAGATGCTACCTGAAAGTAGCATCACTTTTGTCGAATTTTGTTGAAAATTTTTGGTGGTATCAGGATAACAGAAGTGAAAAGAGCACTCGGAATTTAAAGTTTTTTAAAGGATATACGCTTTAGAAAAGTGTCGAATTATATGTAGGCATGTATTTAAAATATAAAAATAAGATATATTTAAAAAATCAACGAAGTTTAGGGGTCAATGACATTTTGAACAAATACCTAGCAGTAAAAGAATAAATAAAACATTTTTTAAAATAAAAATAAATATTTATTGCAACAATTACAAGTACATTATTGTTACAAAATTAATAATAGTACACCATCTACACAATAAATAACAATCACAATTAGAACAATTACAAACATTTTATTTGTATTATAAGCTAAAAGGAATTCATAGGTGAAGGTAAGGCGTACGTTATTTGAAAAAAAAAATATTTTTTTGAATATATCCTACACTAACTAATTTTTATTATCAAATTAATTATTTAATAATGTATCCTGAGATGTCCTTAAGTGGTCCTTGGTCCGCTGTTGATCCTGTAATCACAAAGAAAAACATTATTAGACAGTTATTTCCAAAAACCCACTTCAGATTTCAATAACTCCCTTAACATCAACCCCTAGGGGCTCAGATTTGTCTATCCATTAGTCCTTTGTCCCTAGTTAAAGGAATACAAAATTTGAAAAGTTTTTTTTTTGCCAAAAACTCACCACCTTTTTCAATTTCGATCGGGAAAAAAATTTTGAGTTAGACATGGCAACCCCTTAATTCGACCCCAAGGATTTCGAATCCGGCGTCCAAATTGAGATTTAATTATAGCTACCGGAATCGATATTTTAAGAACGCAAGTGGTAAACAGGGTAGCTCCATAATCTATAAAAAAAAAATTGAAAATTTGAAACAGGTTATAAATTTGATGTAGTTAACAATTTGAGAAGAGTCCTACTTTGAACACATTTCCACTTTTAACGTGTGCGCTTCGCTTGGCATCACTACCTTTTTTTGAGATTCTTCATGAATCCGGTAAATGGATCTGGTAGATATTGTACAATTTTCGAACACGGTAACTTTTTACCACTCGTGTTTTCGAACACAGTCGGTAGATGCGGTATCTACCGGTAGAATTTTCGTAAATGCCTATGTATTTTCTATAAAATCTATACAGAAAGTTCCTTGCAAAAGATTCTATATTTCTTGTATGTACATTACCTTTCGACAGTTGTATGTATTTTATACAAATTCCATACAGAAAGTTTCGAGCAAAAAAATCCTATATTTCGAGTAGAATAACACAAATATACTACGAATATGTCAATTGACACTGATATCTTTCAATCAGAATTTTCTTAATAGTAGCTGTTTTCTAGCAAAACTAGCTAATTTATGAAATTTAATTTATAATTTTATAACTCTATTGGGTGTATTCTAAAGGCATTCCGTTATTTATAAACGGACCGTTAAAATTAAGATAACCGTTAACCAGATTTTGCTATTCTAAAGACACTATCCGTTAATAATATAAACGGAGATCCGTTTATGTTATCCGTTTATAAATAAAATTTAAACGGAGAATGTTCCATAGCCGTTAATTGTAAACGGACGACATTTAATAAATAAATATTTAGAAAATTTTAATTTATACACAGAGAATGGTGTTATCATCCTTTACTGTTTGCTCCGACCCTTGGATTCATAGAAAGTAATTGAAAGGAAAATAGAAATAAATAATTTTTATAACAAAATTATACTCGTACATAACCTATAAAAAATCGGTTCGATGAAAGATTTTAACAAAACACAATTATCCATTTATCGTTCTCAAAAAAAATTAAAAATGCTTTCTCTAATGAAACGTGTATATATTTTACTCTACATTGCAAATCTTGAACTTTACCTAATGTTTTAAAAATATTCAAATATTTTTAGGACTGCATTTAATCTTCAGGGGCCCAAGACACAAATGTTCTATTGGTGCCTTTATTTTTAATTATTGATTAGAACAAAGGATATTTTTATTGCAACAAAGAATATTTTGATTACAACAATGGATATTTTGATTACATTCGAAGAATACTGATTAGATGAATGAATCTAATGGCGAAAATTTCATTAATATTTGCGAAGAATTAAAAATCAAGCTCATAATATGTGTTTTATAATTTGTGTGTATTTTCTCGATACCGTAGATTAGCTTGGTGGTGTCTATAATTTCAAGATAAATGTTGGGGGTTTTCTTCATTATTACTTTAGCTGCGCTTAATATGTAACGAATTAAGATTTTATAGATTTTTTTTGTTTTATGCCCATTTTTTTCCAAATTTACAATAATATCAAAAGGTTATGAAACTGACAATTTTGACATTTATTACAACAAAGTATTTATTTTAAAGAATATATTCTTATTATGATTATTTCTTGATATAAATTTATTACTAAAAAGTATCTCTAAATGTATGTATCACAAATATCTGTTTAGATCTTAATATATTTTGTTATTATCAAAATATAAATATGTTGACATTTACAATTTGACAACACTGCCCTACAGTAGCAAACGGATCCGTTTATTATATTAATTTTGACGGATCCGTTTAAATGTCATATTGTGAATATAATTTTTTGCAGAATCCGTTAATAAGAAATATTTTAACGGAATCCGTTTACATAATATATTTTAACGGATTGTGTTTAGAATACACCCATATATCCGTTTAATATGAAGTATAAAATGCAGTCAAATCGTATAGAGAATACAATGTTCTTTAATATTTATAATAACATTAAATGTGAAAAAATAATATTTAAGATCGTTTTTTCAAGAAAAACTGTTAAAATCTTCAAATGAGGGTACTTCCGGTTGACCAATTATAACCAAAATCTAATCAGCTCTTCATATGGATGCAACGAAGAGGAATACGAAAGAATTATAATTTTTGGAATTGTAGAGTTATCGTAGACGAAAATTTTGTTACACACACAGACACACATACATACAAACACACATACATACATACATACATACATACATACATACATACATACATACATACATACATACACCACATACATACATACACACACACACATACATACACACACATACATACACACACACATACATACACACACACACACACACACACACACACACACACACACACATACATACACACACACACACACACATACAGACATCATCGTAAAAAATCGTATTCTTAGGGACCTTAAAACGTGCTTATTCATTAAAAACTCACCACCGAAATTTTTGACCAAAGACAATACCTTCCTTACCTAAAGATGACAGAAGGTAAAAAACACTAATTTTTTTAAAAAAAGTCAAAGTTAATTGGACCGCCCCCATAAATAAAGCCTGGGTGCGCCCTTGTATGGTTATGAAAAGAGTTACACTTAATAATAATAATAATAATAATAATAATAATAATAATAATAATAATAATAAAATTTATTGATCATGTTATGAATACAATTCATTTATGATAAGTCAATATTGGATAATAATGAACATGTTTACAATGTAATCCTAAGAGATAAATATTCAAAAGCCTGGAGGAGTATCCATGTATTCCGTAATGCTGTAGACGCAGAATTTTAACAGATACGCTTTAACTTTTGATTTAAATTGTTTAGTATTCAATTGTTTAATATCAGCAGGTAAGTGATTGTATAAATCTAAATTTGTCGAGTTTCTTTTAGAATTTAACGTTCTATATCTTTCATTTCTTAGCAAATTAGCAGAACGAGTATTGTAACTGTGCACATCGCTATTTTTAGTAAGCTTTTCTTTGTTGTTATGGATTTCAATTAATGTTGCAAAAATATACAAACATGGTAGCGGCATTATTCCTAGATTAATAAAAAGTTTCTGACATGGTTCTCTATAATGAGCATTTGCTAACATTCTTATAATTTTCTTTTGTAATTTAAAGATTTTCGTTGCATCCGGTGAATTACCCCATATGATGACCGCGTAATTGAGATGACTATGAAATAACGCAAAGTATGCAGTTCGCAGTACTGATATATCGCAAAAGGTTCTGAGTTTACGGAAAAGATATATGACACTAGAAAGTGTCACACTTAATTTGTTGGCATGCACTGACCAATTTAATATATCATCGACGTGCAAGCCAAGAATTTTCACGTAATGGCCCCTTGCAAGACTTCTGTCACATGAGATAATAATTGACTGTGTTTTGTCATTGTTCAATTTAAGCTTATTCGCCGTGAACCAGCTTTCTGTTTCACTGAGAATATCTCCTATTTGCAAAGTCAAAGCATCTACGTCGCTATGACTAGACATTAGAGTTGTGTCATCAGCAAATAAAATACATTTATTTGGAAACGTAAAATTATACAGGTCATTTATATATAATATAAAAAGTGTGGGCCCCAAAACAGAGCCCTGGGGTACACCATGTTTAATAATAGTGGAATCAGAGCACATATTATTTAAAATGACACATTGTTGTCTGTTTTGTAGATACGAGATGAACAGAGAAAGAGAGACTCCGCGAATCCCATACAGGTTAAGTTTATCAATTAAAATCTCATGTGACACACAGTCAAAGGCCTTGGAAAGGTCACATAATGTAAGGGCTGTGTGGCGACCATCCTCTTTTTGCTTTATTATGTCCTCAATTATTTGGGTTAGAGCATGGGTTGTGGAAAGCGATTCTCTAAATCCAAATTGACAGGGGTTTAGAATCGAATATTTGTCTAAGTAATTTGTGAGTCTTGATTTAATAATTTTTTCAAAAACTTTACCAATTATTGGTATGATAGAAATTGGTCGGTAATTGTCAGGACTGGAAGCATCGCCTTTTTTATATATTGGTATAATTTTTGCACGTTTTAGAGTGTCAGGGAACAATCCTTCGGCGAAGCATCTGTTGATAAGGCAACAAAGTGGATTCGATACATAATCTACAATGTGCTTAAGTATTTTGCTGTTGAGGTTATATATATATATATATATATATATATATATATATATATATATATATATATATATATATATATATATATATATATATATATATATATATATATATCTAGGCAAGAGCTATTGTTTAAATTTAATATAGTTTCCCCAACCTCATTAAGGTCCACAGGACGAAGAAAAAATGAATTATTTGAAGCTGTTATATTTCGAGTTATAGGTCTACTATTAAATTTAGAATTTGGCAATGAATTAATTATATTACTTGCAACCGTTTCAAAGTAATTGCTAAAATCATTTAGAGAAATATCAGGTGTTTTATTATTATTACACTGTGCTTTTCTCTCGGAATTTATTAATTTCCAGCAATCTCTTGTTTTATTGTTAGAGTTCACAATAAAATCTTGTGATGCAGCCCGTTTTGCATCCAAGATTTTATTATTATAGTATTTTTGTAATACTTTATACCCATTATAATATAACGGATCTTTTGTAGCATTAACAGATGCTTCACAAGATGGACCAAATCTCTTACACGCTTAAGTGCACTAGTACACCAATTTATAGAGAGGTTATTGTTACTCATTCGAGTTTTTCTTATTGGGAAATGTTTTAACATTAGTTCATTTAGAATTTGCAACAAGGTGTTTGTTAATGTATTTATGTCTATATTATTGTTATTGAATATAGACCAGTCAATTTTATCAAGATCTAATTTTAATTTATTCAAACCACTTTGGTTAATTATTATTCTAGAAGAGAATTTTGTTGTATTTCCACATGAATTTGTAATAAAATACTGACCACTGTGATCAGATATGCCAGGGTCCAATACGCCTGCCTCACAGTGCTCAGATTCTATGTTTGTTAATATATTGTCAATGCATGTTGCAGAGTGAGTGGTAATTCTTGTAGGTTCTGTTATTTTAACTGATAATTTAAAAGTTTGTAATAGGAGTAGAACTTCCTGCAATTTTTTGGAATTATTTAAAACATTTAAATTAAAGTCACCAAGGATAACAACTTTTTTATATTTATCAAAGAGAAATATCAGGATAGCTTCGAACTTATTTTAAAAAAATTGAAAATCAGCTTTTTTTGAACACGATCTGTACACCGCCACAATAGCCGTTCTGTCTTTATCGAGAACAATGCCGCAAAACTCAGCATGCAGTTCAACACAATACTTACTTAAATCCAATAGCTTGTATTTAATGTGAGTTTTGGTAAAAATGCATACTCCTCCATGAATAATGTTCGCTCTACAGTAATAGCTAGCCAAATTGTATCCTAATATACATGTACTATTTAAATTTGTCTCACTTAACCCATTTGATGGACATTGAACCCCTGCTTACCTCAGATAATTAATCATTCTGCTTTACCTTTCTTAACTTTCTAAGAACAAATGATTAACACAATAATCTACTGTCTGCAATAGTAATAAATGTTTCCTGTGTTAATTTTATATATGTGCAAAATAGTTTGAATAAAATAAAAATAGAAAAGAAAACATTAGTGTGGTATGTTTAGAAAAACCAAAATACCCCTTTTAAATATTTTTTCTTTTGATTCGATGACATTTATTTTCTTAAATTTTATACAAAGATCCCTTATTAAGTTGACTCGAGGTAAGGAAATGTTGTCAATTTAATAGTTAAGCATTAACGGAGAAAATCTTCTTGAGTAGGAAATGACGCAGCATTTATTTAAATTTAATTTATTATTATTGTTATGATTATTATTATTATTGTTATTATTATTATTATTATTATTATTATTATTATTATTATTATTATTATTATTATTATTATTATTATTATTATTATTATTATTCGTTTCCAAACCACATACAATTTATATAATAAAATTATTAATACACAGTAAATATATAAAATATTTCAATATATATTTTTCACCCTTTAGATACTGAAGTAGCTGATTTTCGGTAGCGAAATACAGCATCCGGACCACAATTAGCTGAGCACTTGTTTTTATAACCATATAGTCAAATATGGAAACTATGGACATAGGTCTTATTTTTGTAGGATTCTATATTTTGCTACAAAACACGATCAATTTGTTATCAGCCTACCTGATATGGCTTACCAGGTTAATTATTCATAATTTTCTCTTACTTTCTTGTTATTTATTTTAAAATGCACTTCAAGCATATAGTTAAATTCGTAATTTTACGTAGATTCCAAACTTATAAAAATATATAGAATGTACCATTTGGTATATGAAAGTTAATGTCACTAGTATATTTACTACATCATTGGTTATTTTTTATACAAGACGATATAATTCTATTTTATAGATGAGGGGAGAGTAAATTATTTTCTATTATTAAATTTCATCGCTGTCATAAAATTCAATTTTTTTACTATTGCAGATTACTTATAAATTAAATTAATACGCACAAATTTTAAATTTGCTATAAGTTTACCGTCAAAGTTTATAATGTATTTAATTTAAATAAAGATTTTACTTACCCCTGTTGTTAAAGTATTATTTTATTTACCGTTACGGTTAAAGTGCTACTTCATCCGCTCTATTAAGTAAACAAATGCACACTTTAAAATCTACTATAATAGTTATTTGTATATCAAGGCCGCGAAATCACTCTTTAGCGTACCGAGAGAAAAACTGTCGCCGAGGCCGCTTGCGGCCGAGGCAAGACAATCTCGAGGGCGCTAAAGGATTTCGCGGACAAGGTGTACACAATATTTTTTGTGCAACCGTAAAAAATATGTAATTACACATCTTATTAATTTTAAACAGTTTCAATGTAAATAGAAAGTTAGCTTTCAAGGTGGCTATGGGATTAACATTTGATAAACAAAACCATGCAATTCTGAAGTGTCAAAGTGGTTGTTTACCTAATTTCGCGGCCGCTACCATAACAACGGTCGCGAAATTGAATTTCGCGGCCTGTATTGCGGCTGCGAAATGCTCATTTCGCGTCCGGTTGCACAAAAAAAATATAAATGATAGCATACAATTTATCAATCTGTATAAATTAAAATTAATGTTCCATAAAATTTGTTTTAGATAAATGATGCGTTACACGCGTCTGTTGTGTCCCGTCCTCGTGACTCTCTTCACCCTAACCTCATATTGCCGCGGCACCGAGAACACGAAGCGCGCGCCCTCTGGCTTCCAAGGTGTTCGCGGGAAGAAATCCATCCAGGACACATACCCCGAGACAGCGCAAGATATCAGCAGCAACAGTGTGAGTCTCACGTCAGACATGGAGAAGCGTGCACCATCTGCCGGTTTCCACGGAATGCGAGGCAAGAAGCTCGTGTTCCCGCTCATGTCTCTCGAACAGGGATTTCCCAGCTATGCAGCCTATCTCGCACCAGAGTTGCTGTATTCGTCGAAACGAGCGCCGATGGAATTAGGTGGTATGAGAGGAAAGAAAGAGAGGGAGCTTGTTGGCGATGATTTACATAAAAGGGCCCTAAATATGGGATTCCTTGGAATGCGCGGGAAAAAATTACATGATGAAAAAGAGGCTGCGCTGAATGATTATTACATGTACAAACGGGCGCCTAACATGGGATTCTTTGGTAATTTTGTTTTTTCATAAATATATAAAATAACTAAATTTTGCATATAATAATTTCATTTCAACTATTATTATTTTGCATATGGATGATAACCGAAACAATTTAAATGATTCTTCATTTAAGACGTATAACTTTATGTTTTACATTATACTTTTTCTGGCTAAATTCGATAGGTGACAATTTTTAGTTTACATATAACTAAATAAAATTACCGCTTAACCTTAAAATCAATTTTTACAAAACTAAATACGTATTTCGAGAACTAAGTTTTCATCATCAGTAGTACAACAGAGTAATCAAGATTACTCAACATGTGAACCATGCCAGAGGTCCTAACAACTCATTTCGTTTGGTTGATGTTACTGAGACCATACCCTACCGATGAAGAGATGTAGCCACCCAGAAATGCCCCGCGGGTAATGGTTATTTTGGGTTGTATACCTCATTGGCGCGGTTTTCTTAAAGTCGCAGTGGTACGCATACTATTGAATCTACTGGGCTGATTTTTTACCTCCCGCTACCCTTGGTAAGGGAGGTATAGGGATCGTGCTAAAAATCGCATATCAAGATTTTGGCAAATGACCACGTTTTAAGGTCCCTAGAATACAATTTTACCATTTTCACGATAATGTCTGTGTGCGTGTGTATGTTTGTGTGTGTGTGTGTGTGTGTGTGTGTGTGTGTGTGTTTGTGTATGTTTGTGTGTGTGTGTGTGTGTGTGTGTGTTATGTGTGTGTATATGTATGTATTTGTGTGTGTGTTATGTGTGTGTATATGTACGTATGTGTGTGTGTGGTGTATGTATGTATTTGTGTGTGTATGTATTTGTGTGTTATGTGTGTGTATATGTATGTGGGTATGTGTGTGTGTGGGTCCTCCACTCTAAATCAAATACTATCATTCAGAAAATTTTGAAACCTTGTATTTCTACCTTATCCTAATTTGGGAAGAGGTCATTAGATTTTGGTATATATCAGATAACCGGAAATGGCACTTTACTTGAAGCTCAAAATAGATTTTCTTCGAAAAATAACTTCATATGTTATTTTTTCAAGATTCGTGGCCACACCAGATTTTTTCTTGATAATGTAATAGTAAGATATTTGATGCAAAAATCACAAATTGTTCTGTTCAAGATTTTAAATGGATACGTTATATGTAACCAAAGTCCTTTTTGCACTACATCCACTGCATTATCAAATTCCTTATCATTACATTAACATGAAAAAAAAATCGCGCCAATGAGGTATACAACCCGCAATAACCATTACCTGCGGGGCATTTCCAGGTGGCTATATATCTTCATCGGTAGGGTATGATCCTATCATATGAACCAAACGGTTTGCTCGCATCGTAAAATACAGGGTGGAGGCAAATTTTCGCCCTTAACATCCGGACTAGATACGACACGCAACTTCCCCCGCCTGTAGGATATTAACGTATATTCGATGCGTTAAATCGTGTTTTATACAATATTTTACTTTTATAATATAAGTTTTGTAAAACAGGCTTAACAAAATTTGAAATAAAAAATTAACTCAATCCTGTGTCCTAATACAAACCTAAAAATGTTCATTCTCTACTCATACTAATTATTTCCTTTGTGTAGGCATGCGCGGCAAGAAAGAATACTCCCCCCTCTTAGAAGAAGACAAACGCGCCCCATCTGATGGCTTCTTCGGAATGCGTGGCAAGAAACAACCCGGCAGATCTGGATTCTTCCGCATGCGAGGAAAGAAATACCCGTACGAGTTCCGTAGCAAATTCGTAGCTGTCCGTGGAAAGAAGGTTTCAAACAAGAATGTAATACTCGAACTAGAGATGCCAAAGCAGGAGTTGAGCTACCCCGTGGACAATCTAGACATCAACGAACTCATGTTCCTCTTATCAGACGATGATGGTCTCAACTGGGATAAGAGGAAAGGAGGTAGCGTGTTTATGGGAATGATGGGCTAATCAGGTTTGTATAAGAAGAGCAACTTGACAACATGTGGGAAACGCATATTTAGATTGGACATTGGAAATCTGTAAGTCTTCTTAGGGAAATTATTTCTCAGAATTGTGTGAAAGAACCTAGGACGCTTACAGGTTCCAAATGTGTCAGGGGCCATATGTTTCTACCATGGAGTCAACTTTCATTCCGAGAATTACTAGAGCAAAGAGCGGCGCAGAGGATGGAAATATGGTTCTTGCTAGATTCTCGGATGAAAGTCAGTTGGATCTTGAGTGTCATGCGCACGCGAAATTTAGTTGTTTTTTATGTTTCGTTTAGTTTTAATAATAGTTTTTATGTAAATATGTATAATATGTAAATAACAGTTAAAATAAACGCAATCCGTGTCCAAATGTATAAGTATGTGTCATCCCATCCTTCCAAGCAGCGCCGTCATGAGCCATCATCAAGTAACGGTAAGCGTCGAGACGCCAGTGCTATTGTTACATTTTTTAATAATAATAATGACAAAAAATTTATAACGGACGAGTACAAACCGGGACATTTCAATACAATTTATTTTAAAACCACTAGGACTGAGAACTCGTATTATAAAATTGACTATGTACTATGCCGGTCGTACGCTGCTTACTAGTTTTGTTAACTAATGGGGGAGTTTAATCATGTTAAAATGTAATGATTTTTCTCTAACACTACTATGGAATTCATACATTCTGTATTTGAAAACTGTTACAGAATGAGGATATTATGTCATACTGATTCCGTAATAGGCAGTCACACATTCAAAATACATGGGAAAACGCAATTGTTTTCAAAATCAAGCCGGCTTTGTTTCTTTGCTTTTGTCACTTCAACTGCCATAACTGTCAAATTATAAAAGAAATGATTACAAAATCTAATTATACGTCTTGTTTTACGCGTTTTGAAGCTTTTACATGGTAAGTTAAATAAAAATTGTTGGTTTTATAACATACCAATAATATTTTATAATTTTTTGCAAAAATGTGAAGTGATGAGCAAAATATATTTTTAAATAGTTAGAGAAAGTATAGTCTAAAACTCGTATGGAATAGTATTTCCGCCTCTCGCGAAACCGTAGACCTCGCCTACGGCTCGGCCTACAAATTTTCCGCTCGCGCGGAAATTATCTATTCCGTACTAGTTATAGAATATACTATTCCACATTACTTTAATATTATACATGCAATATTGCTAATAGTGCAATAAAAATAATAAAATATAGCGTATTTTTTTGTACAAACAATATTAAATATATCATTAGTTAAATCGCCCGCAAGACGATGACGTATGCGGCATCTTTAGTTCGTCGTAGTTGTCCGCTATGAGCGCTAGTTCAGAATGAAAACATGAACGTATGTCTTCTATTTGATATTGAAACGTCAAATTTAATGTCAAATCGCAAAAGAAAATTATTTGAACACCGAAATTTAATTGTCAAGGGTCAAAAGTAAACATAAACAGGTAGCCATATTTTGCTTCTGTCTCTTTCTATGAAGCACGTTTAGAACACGTATGTCGAGACATAATTCGCACATAGTTGATGTTAAGTACGTCGTAATGGCGGGAAGAAAATATTGCAAAATTTAAACATTTTTTCTTCAGTATTTTTTAAAAAATTTCAAAATATAAAAGTAAAAACGCTTTAGATATAAAAATAGTTTAACATATAAAAAATTCGAAAACTCCCCCATTCTCAAACTTCTCATTTGTTTCTTGTGAAATACTCTTCACGTATAAACTGTTCCATTTAAGCCATTCAGCAGATGGCGCTGAGATCAGCCCCAGTTTCAAGTAGCCGAAATTACATTGGGTAAACGTATCTCTTATCTCCAATTTCAGCCAATCAGAGGGTTCAAGCCTATGCACTATTCTCTAACATACCAAAAATTCTCATAGGTTACTAGATAATGGAGGAAAACTGTATTTAGTCGTTTCGGTTTTCAGATTTCAACGGAAATATCCATTTTGACTAATTTCGTCGTGATGTATGTACGTACGTACGTATCTCGCTTAACTCAAAAACTTAAGCCGTAGGAAGTTAAAATTATGTATTTAGGACTGCTATAACATCTAGTTGTGCACCTCCCTTTTTGGTCATTACATAATTTCCAGAAGTGGTACTTTACTTGAAGCCTATAATAAATTTTAAAGAAAAACTATTTTAAAATATAATCCAAAACTTTTCAAATTGGTATTTACGACTTTTATGTCAATGGGAATAACATTTTGGTTAAAATAGGCTAATCGGAAGTGATATATTACCTGAAGTTGTTAACAGTATTTAATGAATAAAATGGTTTTATTTCGATTTTAGAAATAAATGCTTCAAATAAGAGTTTTAGAGAATCAAATTCTGCGTCTATCACATCATGTATTATTAAATTAGCCCTTTATATAAGCGAGATATTTAAATTAAAAATACTTTTGGTTTTTATAATAAAGCTTGCTATGGATGCTACCAGAAGCTGCTGGCGCTGCCGCCGCGAAACGGATGTATAAACGGTTTTGCTCTATGGAACAAATTCATTCAACGCATTTCGTTTGATAGTATTGAAGGTGGTATTAAAATCATTTCTACGTCCTATTCCAATATTTGCAAGTTGAAACCTCTACTGCCTGGACTAGATAACCCAATATAATTTTTTTACGTTATTATGGAGTGTAGCATAACTTATAAAGGAGAACTCAATTAGTGGTCGGTTGTTCTACAGGGGTAGCTGTGTGAATTAAGCAAATTTCATTATGAATAATAATAATTTGAATGAAAAAATCTTATGTGGACACCACACGACTTCCTTGTACGCAAGACCAATATGAAGTATAATTTGACATTAACATCTATTTTTTTGTTATTTTTGTCCTAATCCATAGCAAGCTTCATTACAAAAACCAAAAAGTATATGTTTTAAATGTACATATCTCGCTTATACAAAGGGCTAATTTAATAATACGTGATGTGATAGACGCAGAATTTAATTCTCTAAAACTCTTATTTGAAGCATTTATTTCTAAAATGAAAATGAAACCTTTATTCAAGAAAAACTGTTAACAACTTCAGGTAATATATCACTTCCGGTTAGCCTGTTTTAACCAAAATCTACTATGTTATTCCAATTAACATAAAAGTCTTATATACCTAATTTGAAAAGTTTTTGATTATATTTTAAAATAGTTTTTCATTAAAATCTATTGAAGGCTTCAATAAAGTACCATTTCTAGAAATTATGTAATGAACAAAATGGGAGGTGCACAACTATACCTTGTTCCATTTAAGCTATTCAGTATTGCGGAGCATAGGGAATAGTTTTGACATCTCTGATTGGCTGAAATTAGATACAAGAGACAAGTTTACCCAATGTAATTTCGGCTACTTCTGATTTGCGCTGTTGCCAGTGCCATCTACTGAATGGCTTAAATGGAACAGAGTATAGATGTTATAGCAGTCTTAAATACAAAATTTCAACTTTCTACGGCTTACCGTTTTTGAGTTATGTGAGATACGTCACGACGAAATTAGTCAAAATGGATTCAGGGATGGTCAAAATGGATATTTCCGTTGAAATCTGACAACCGAAATTTTTCGCGATTACAATACTTCCTTTACTTCGTTCAAGGAAGTAAAAATGTATCATAAAGTGATAGTACAATTAATGATATACATCTGTGATCAAACGCATCTTTCATCAATTAGTTTTTATAAAAATTACAGTGGGTAATCCGTAGTCGGCTTAAGGAAGAAAGAAGAAAAATTTGATTAGCAATAAAATTGTCTGCGAAAATGAAATATAGCAAAATATAAATATTAGATTCGGCTTCACATTATCTTACGCTGGTATTACCTACAGCGTTATTGCTTGTTTGCCATAACGGTTGTATACTACAAAAATATATTTATAAAAGAAAATAATCTAAATAAATAAATTTCAATGTGTGATTACTTCAAGGAAGAAGTAATTGTTATAATTTTATAATAACATCTATTTATTTTTTATTTTTGTTAGTAATATATACGTCACAAAATGTGTTGTACATATCATAAACTAAAAAAAAGAAAATATAATATATTCTATATACTTAATAGTCATATTAGTACAACCGGAGTGAAATATTTTAGGAGTTCACATTTGTTTCTAAATTCTATTCGTAATAATTAATCAACAATCGTCTTACATACAGTCTTATCGATTTGATTTAGTGCCGAAAACGAGTCGCTTATTTAGTGACTAGTGGCGTTAATCCACTACGGCAAACTTGTACACAATACCCACAGGCTACTTGACGCCCTAAAATATTTACTCCAACATACAAGGTGGATTTTGACTGGATTTTAGGAAATTTACAGCTCGTTCGAAATTTAATACAAACTATTTTACTTTTCTTATTTGAAATATTCTGGAATGATATAGTTTTCAATAAAGTACTGAAATTATTAGTTGTTTGTTAAATAAAAACTGATTAGAAATTTTGGAATGAAATGTATCATGACAATAGAAAAGTAAAATATTTGTATTTCATTTTTGATTGCTGTGTATGTAATTCAAGGTGTGGATATTGTTTTTGCTTTACATATACATTTATATTTATTTACAAATACACTTTTTTGTTTATCTTATCAATTACTTAAAGCATTTGTTTTATTCGTTTTGTTTCAAAAACAAAAGACAATCTGCTCAATTTATTTTCTACGTGATACAAATTGTAAAATTCACAACCTCTGCCATTACACGTAATATATAATAGGCTAATCTACATATTTAGCATTTTCTATATTTGGCAATTGTTAGGTATTTTTTATACTTTTCTTTTTTTTTTTGTTTTGAGCAAACAATCTTTTCCATTTTGAAAACTGCATCATTTTCCTTGTATAACTTTCCCTTTCTAATGTTGGATTACACGTACCGTTGAAAAAGGTCACGTAAATTTGGAGATAGAGGATCAGAGGATGACACGTACCCATTTTACAGTATATGATAATATAACCTTACGTTAGACAAATTATTGCAGTGCAGATGAAAAAGTAAGAATAGGTTTTCAACGGTAGTTTTTGTTGCACAGATAACACACACGCACACTCATACACACACATTTTAAAGATCCATTCACAAACACCCAGTAACTCATTCGCTGATGAACATACACACATTTTAAAGACTAGATTCTGTTCTAACAGTCAAACATAGATATATGCTTTACTCTTGCTAAAAAACATTCAAAATCGTGCTTGCATCAGTTGAAATTACCTCTTTTAAAATGGACAAAAATAATACGTTCCCAACTGAGCCAAAACGTGGTAAAGCAAAATTACCTACTTTCAATATTGTATATATTATATTTACTTAAATTTTTAACAAATAGTTTCAAGTTATAACGGAATATTCAAAAATTATTAGGCACTATTTCTTTGCGCATTTTTATAATACATATGTTTCATTTTTGTAAATATTAGTATGTACAATAAACTTGGAGTTTCAGATTTTTTTAAATTACTGTGCCCAAATTACTTTTAAATAAATTTGTTGGAGACAAATTTATTTAAATGTGAAATAGTAATTCATTTAAATCACGAAACAAAGTAGTATATTGTAAAAATCTAAAAATGAAACTTGAGCTGTTTTTTGGCGACACACTGGTTTGATGCTGGTTCGTAGTGATTTGAAACTTATTATTTTCTCGAATGAAAACGGTGCAAGCAATGACGTCACACTACGACCGTTTTGAAATAGTTTTGAACTAGCCGGCAGTAGGGGTTTGAAACGTTTTCGAAGTGAAGGGAGAGGGCGAGCAGGTTTAACCTCAACAATTTGCTCAGTGTTTTTTGAAAACTTGACAGATTCAATTCATTCGAAATAATGAATAAAAAGCTTCTTCTAAATATATGTCTATCCAGTTTATTATTGAATTGCTCTCTATATCACTACTATCCCTTAAAAAATGCATGAAATTAATTTGCTCTATTGTATTTTTATAGTCATTGAATTAATTTCAATAAAATTTGCACTTCTTGATCTTAAACCCTAGTGACAAATAAACTTTTATTTGATAACTCTATTTGTCAAATTCAAATACAACGATATTACGTTGTTGTTTTAAAACTATACATTTTGGCGAGTCGAAAAACGATGACGTCAAGTACAAAAACGGTTTGAAAACCTTGTTGAAAACGGTTCGTCGCTAAAAAACAGCTTAAGTAAGGTATTTGATATATTGCACGAAGTATAATAAATATGTAGAGTGGACAAGAGGTTAGAAAAAACGTCACCCTTAATGTAACAGGCGAATGAAGAGAGAGATAGATATAGGTAGGCCTACAGTACCTTTATAACCAGAGTATGGTCATGGCGTGGCTCCAACGACCATAAATATACTAGAAAAAACATGCCCTATATCTAACTATTGTTTGTTATGTTCTCGGGTGGACAGAAAGAGACAACTAGAGATAGAAATATATAAAGTCTACTCTAAAGTTTGTCGAGAGATGTCTCTACGATCCTTATAATGTATTTGTGACATTTTGTTCCTTTGTTTGGAAGTTGTGAAGTCGTTCGGGCCTCGATTTCAAATTTTGTTAAAATTGGGTTTTCCCTGCTCCAGACCAGTAGAAATTGAAATCTATCCGGAGAAAGATTTTGGGAAATCTCAGTTCTGTCAGATTTCAAATTTGAAATCTATCCTGAGAAAGAATTTGAAGAATCGCAATTCTGTCAGATTTCAAAGTCTACTGGTCTGGAGCAGTAGAATTCGTAGTGGGGAAACCCCAATTCCGACAGAATTTAAAATACGACAGAATTTAAAGTTACAGTTTTGTTTATTCAAAGTTTTACAGTTTCATTATTCTCTATAAATCTGCCTTTTTCAAGTGAGTTTTGAAATAAAATGTATTCATAACCATATCCTGGACCAGGATCCATTAAATAATCAAAACATTCAATTGATCAATTTAATTTTAGACATTTATTTCAAAATCCGGATTCACCACAAATATAAATTTAGAAAAAAAACTACGAATAGAATAATAAACATGTACACAAAAACAATATTCTTTAAAAATCAATAGAATAATATACAATTCTTTTTATCCTTTCCTAATACTAATATCAATTTGTTTTATACATTTTATAATTGCTTTTCGTTAATAATAATTCAAATGTTACAAATATAGTACAGTTCAAATTAATAGAACAAGCAGTGATATCTAGCCAATACTCCGTGAGGAGACTTAACATATCTCTATCCTTAATTGTATCTTTCTGTCCAGCCGAAAACAAAACAAATGCTTTGAAGTTATATAGTTATATATTTGTGATCGTTGCGTGGCTCGCGTTTCATCTGCCAGTGCCGGTCCCTCTGTCATATGTGTTGTTTTGCGCAAATTTTAAATAAAAACATTATAATATGTATTTAAAGTGTAATTAATATTTTTATTTTATTTACTTGTGGAGTTTGTTAAGATACTTTTACCACGATTACTGACAATATTGAAAACAATTAAAAATTACCAATATTAAGCACAATTATGTAAAAAAAATTACGCTAAATTTAGAATATATAATTATTATGTAAATAAAAACTACAAATATTAAATTAGATGTGATGATAACAATCCGTTGGCATGAATTTTTCAAAGCCAGTAAAAAGCAACAATAAATGTCACATCGGTATTCACCAGTTTTAATTTTTGTGTATAAAGAAAATAAAATAAACTGAGAATTTACCAACGACCAAATATAACTAGGCAAAACATGCCTTATCCCTCCTCACTGAATTGTTTTGATTTCGGCTGACCAGAGAGGGAAACTAGAGATAGAGATATGTCTTGTCTAGTTCTAGTATTTCTCACTAGAGGCCACGTAGAGTGTCAGTGTATAGTCTACTGTTTAGTTTGAACGTTGCTCACCAGAGGCCACGTAGAAGGATGTGTATTTTACCTTTGTTTTGTAGTTGTAGTAGATTTGTGAGTGACACGTTGGTTTTTCTTAAATTTTAAACCTTATAAATTATTTAATGTTAACCTTAAATGTTAACCACGCAATTTTGACTAAGAACACTTGCGCAACCAGTGAGCAACCTTCAAACTAGACACTGATTTTCTACGTGGCCTCAGTAGTGACCTCTAATGAGAAATACTAGGACTAGACAAGACATCTCTATGTCTAGTTTCTCTGTCTGGCCAGCCGAAATCAAAACAAACCAAATGAAGTTTTGTCTAGTTATATTTGGTCGTTGGAATTTACTACACATAATGTCTTTTTGCTGTGCAATTAATAGTATGTTCCGTAACGCAACCGGTTCGACCAGATTTACGGTTTTGTGTTCCGTAAGACCTGAAATTATTTACCGGTATCTATTTGGAACGCGGTTCCTGAAAAAAGTTGGTAAAAAGTTGGACCACGGCAACCACGAAATAATCCTGGTTTCTCTGGTATTTTTACCCCCACTACCTCCACTTTCAAACATCATCATGTGATCATCATAACAAAATCAAACGATATCCGTGAATGTCAAATTTCTAAACCGCATTTTTAGTGGTATTACTAATAATTATTGTAGATGTAAGTATGAAATCATGATTTATATTTGATATATTGTTGATTGTGTTAATTTTATTTATTCAACGTTATCATTCATTTAGTAAATTTTCATTTTTGTTAGATTGTGTCAATTTTAAATGTCATGTGATTCAGTGTCAATCTGTCCCGAAATAGATGAAAATATTCAGGAACCATGGTGTACCCGGAATCAAGATACTGTTTTTTTGGTTGATTTACTGAACATAGTATAATTGTCATCAATGAAAATAGAATGCATTTTTTTTAATACCAAATGTTGAAGAGAGGCGTCATCAGTGGTTTACAAACAATGGAAGAGCCGATATCTATACTTCATTTCACGCAAGAAAATAGTGATGGGAAGTTTGGTGCAGCTTGATCTTGTTTTTTGATTGAATAATACCACGATATTATCCAATTAAACAAGATCAAACTGCACCAAACTTCCAATCACTATTTTCGCAAATATCTCTGGTTATAGGCGGTGCAGTGATTTAAAAATTTACATACGTTGTATTTAATAGTTACAAAACTTGTATTCTAAGTTTCAGTAAAAAGTCAATGTTAATTAACATCTCCAGATTTTCATTCTTTTATAATGTCCTCTCTTGCAGTTTGGCACAAAACACTTTCTTCCCATTTTATAATTTCAACGTCGTCGTGTCAGCTGTCAGCCACCGCCGGCCATGTTGGCCTGCCTCAACCTATCTCTCTCTGCCCTCTCTGTCTTTCATGTTACATTTTGGGGGACACTTTTTAATAGCGACTAGATACGATTTCTCCACTCCTTAGTTATTATACTTCGTGATATATTGTTTGTCCAGTATTTTTCAAATATTCCGTTATGACTTTAATTCGTTCGGTGCATCTGTCCGAAATTTGTGACTCTCACCTAAAGGAACTACAAAAAATAAATTTATATCTACAGTACAAATACAGTCTTCCTCAAAAAGGTGCAACGAACGAAACGAAACTTAGATATTATTTTTTTCTCGTTTTAAATAATTTTATAGAAAATAGAAACAATAATAACGACCTAAACATGGCGATCACATAAATGTATCAACATAGCAAAATGGCGATACTATCCATCTTTCGTTATAATAATGGGTTATTTATATTATAGGTATAATATTATACATTTATATCTTTGTAGTGCATAATAAAACCCTGTAATTCAACAACTAATCTCCGAGTCGTTGAGACGACTCGTGGCGTTGTTAATGTAAAGTGCCGACGGCTGCTGGATCGAATACGGCCCGTTTTGGATGACGCCGTTCCCCGTAACGGGTTCGTTTCCCGTGTTGATGTTCACATACGGCTTCTTTTGCGGTTGCGACACATTGTTGCTCGGCGGCATTGATTGTTTGACTAATTTACACGCGTCCAAAGACACACCACTCTTAATGTTGTCTATCTTCGTGTTGTTGTTGTGGTTCCCGCCGACGTTGTTTACCATTATGGGATGATTGGAGGGGTTGTTGTTTGATTGAGGACACTCCATGGTGATTAGTTTGTCGGTCTGCACCAAGTCATATAATCAGAACAGATTAATTACCGCCCTTATGGTTCGTAACTGACAGTTTCATGTTTTTTTTTCACATTGCCAAATACATGCAATAGGGTATGTGATATTGGTGGGTCCGGTACTAAAAAAAGTTGCATATATTTTGTCATATTACGAAAATATGACTAATTTTAAATGATTTTTTACCAAAATATTTTTAAAATATAAAACTTTTCATTCATAATTTTAATAAAAACGATTAGCACTATACTGATATGACGTCACAACTGTATGTTTGTATCAGTGTACTAAGCGAAAAAAATATAATTTTATATTATTTGTACTTTGTGAAAATAAAATCCATATATTTATATGTAGTTCTATTTTACATGAAAATGTATGAATCATTTATCATTTTTTAAAATAAAATGTATTTAATTAAAATCTAACATCAGATTTTTCCTTTGAGAAGGTACAGCTATTGGGATTTTCAAGTATCAAGAGATGGCGCTGATCGCATTAAATAATGGTACACTTTTTGTTGACATTGGTCAGCGTAGCATTACTGTCAATTGTGTTTCTTTAGTTTTCGTATTATCAAATGTGTACCAATGTTTATAGTTGTAATATTCGCCGCTAGTTGGCGTTTTCTTATTTGAAAATCCCAATAGTTTCCTGAAAGTGACAGCTGTCACTAGTTAACCCTCCTTGACATCAATTTTTGGCAGAATTAATGACAATGACAGATATAAACAACTTTAGTCAGTAGGCGAAGTAAAATGACATCACACAAAAATAATTAAATTTTAAAAAATGATATTTCAAAAACTATACACACTTGGAATAGGGTCTCGTGGCCGCGTGCCTGAGTGTCAGGTCGCGAATATGGGGAACCGGGTTCGATCCCGACCGACGCCAAATATTTCGAATTTTAAATGGCACAAAATTAACCCTTGCGGTGCACTCTCCACGCCAGCAATGAGTGCCCGTGAGGTGACGTCTGGTAAACGCCCACGCGGTACAAATATATCATCATCATTATCGAAATCTGCGTACAAAGCAGATTGACACTCCCAGCAATGGGTAACATGCCGTGATGATATATTTATTTATTTATACACATTTGGAAAGTGTACCATACGTTAAAATTCATCATTTGATTAAATCTTTCAGAAAAAAAATAAATTGAAAAATGAGTTCCGGACCCCATTATAGAGTTATGATTTTGATGATGATTTCGAGTCAATAAAGGGTTTTACTTCTAAACCCACAAAAACAGATCCGATTTTGATGATTTTTTAAAAAATGTTTGTTATATTGAATTATTTTAAATTAGAAACATTCCAGCTGGGGCACTCAATTATTTATATAGGGTGTCCGGGTTTCGGAAACCACCATTGAGATCTTTTTATTTAATTATTTACGAAAATAATAAATTATTATTTTTTATATTACTATGAAAAATAATGTATAAACTTTCATTTAAAATACTTTTTAAAAATGTGAAACTGGCTCATTGAAAACAACAAACATTTAACAAAAAAATTCATCAAAATCGGATCTGGTTTTTGTGGGTTTAGAAGTTTTAACAATTTTTCCACTTCATTGACTCGATTATAATATGTAATGGATTTGTTTTCTTTTATTCATATTTTAAACAAAAGAATGTATTCTTGCATTGAAAAGCTTATAAAATAAACAAAAAGATGAGACTATTTTCAACATAGATTCCCATTTAAAAAATTATAAGTTTGTGATATCTCGCGAATTAAGTTTTCAAAAAATGTAATTACGCCATTTTATTCTACCTAAAGACAATACAAATTTTGGTATTACTTGACGGTTAGTATAATTGTAGGGATGACGAGAAATAATTGGAGCTGCAGTCGTGGTAAACAGTGTTTATTAAATAGTAACATTAACTTTCCTACGAATGGAAACGTAGGAGAGTTAATATTATATTATTAATTATTATATCACTACAATAATAAATAAGATATGAGATATTTTTGGAATAACGAAAAATAAGTTTTTGTTTGTAGATCAGAAACAAAAAAGATCGAAAATTTCTGTGGTAACTTTTAAACTTTTTTTGAAAAGTTGACCCAATGTGCAAACGATTTTGCTGTTTCGTTAATATTATCCAAGATATCTTAAAAAAATGAGACAACTAGAACAGTTTTCATTCCATAAATTTTATTTCGGAAAGTAACTTTATACTGAAATTTAAAAAATAAAAAAATAATAATAATTTTAACTTTGAAACAGCTGCAGTAGTAAGAATATTGTCATACCGAGTTGTTGGTCTCGTCAGGATGGTGTTCTTGTTCCTGGAGCAAAGGTTGCGTGGATTTGGAATGGGGCATAACGAAGGAGGTCTCCCAGTTATCCGATTCGTTAGCTATCAGCTTGTCCACACTGGAAGTTGACACTGAATTCGGCATTTCGGACTGATAATTTGTCGTAGGTATTAAGTAATCTGTAGCGTGTGGCACCTGGTGCATTATAAACGTAATGTAAAATCACATTTCCACCAAATAGTGCCTGCTTCTCTATTACTTTTATTTATTTATTTACAAAATAGCAGATGCAAGAAATAGAAATGCCTTCTGCCGTAATATACGAGTATGCTTGATTAAAATGTGCAAAGGGATTAATTATGACTTGTTACCTTCAAGTAGCTCTCATCTGAGTTTTCTGGCCGCATGACAGTGGTGTCACGTTCATTGGACGGTAGCCTATTAAACACAGGTAACGGGGCATTTATCACTTGAGGATCTTGGGCGCAGTAGCCCATCCGCTCCAGGATCAGTCCGAAATTGGGTCTTTGCTCTGGGTTGGGGTGCCAGCATTGGGTCATTATCGCGTACAGAGGGCCTTTAAGCAATGCATTATTACTGTCACGCACAAATAAATATGCAGTGTCCGCCTTCAAATGAACCAGCAAGTAGCTCAGTAGTTTGTTTATAAACGGACATTCCGTATGTAAAATGTGAATCATTCCACTGCGTCTAAATGTCATAGCGCCAAAATTTCATAACCCCTAATTTTCACAGCGCCCAAACTTTATAGCGTCTAAATGATCCCCACCACCAATTATTAGGCGAATTCTGGCGACGGAAACAAATGTGTGTTTGAGGGAAATATGGAATAACCGTATTCTGGCGACAAACTCATGACGCCATGAGTTAGCAATCCGTCGGATTCTATGAATGCAGCTAGCGAGCAACTTCCATAGGTCTGTCATTTTCTTTTATAGATCCCTCTCTCTCTGAAGCAGATGTTTATATTAGTTTTGTCAGTGTGTTAAGTGAAAATGAATACTGAAATGACATACTAATATCAAAAATTATTTCTTCATAGTAATTTTGTATCCTATTATGTTTTTCTTTGTTTAAAATAATTGTACTTGATGCATCATTAATAAATTGACTCCCACAATTCATTTTATTTTAAATGCTGTCATATATAAACTCTTCATCATCAGAAAATAATACATCAAAAGATGATAAAGGAACAGAAGTTATCGAATCCATAACTTTACAAAATTTTCACTTGTTATTAACCTTACTACTGTCGCTCACTCTCTCACTCATTTGATGGAATCAAAACAGAATTATTCATTCTGGTGTAACGATGGAATCATGACAAATGCACGGATTCTTGACGTCATTGTTTGGAAACAAATTCATGGATTTGTGTTTGTCGCCAGAATTCGCCTATTGTCACAGCGTCTTTCAGTAATTACGTCATATGCGGCGCGCTTCATTTAAACTACTGTCCTATCGGTAAACACATCTTTCAAAGTGAACCTTATTGCTACAGCAAATAAGAACTATAATTTTAAGCAGTTCATTTCGTCACCAATATCTTACTTAATTAAGAAAAGTTAGCCATTTAAGCTATTTTTCAGTTAAGTTTGAATATTACCCTTTCAAATAAACATAACATATTTATTCCTATTTTGTAAGGAAGTTGTCCTAACTTGTAATAACAAGTATTCTATTTAAGTTTTAAAATTTTTTTGCATGGAACTACATGTTCGTTCAATCTCCAACATGTTCGTGAAACATCGCGTGAAGCGGCCGGAAAGACGCGAACTATTTTTAGATTACAGTACCCTAAGAGCACGACATATTATTAATATAATAATGTAGATAGACAGAGTTATTTACGTACCTTAAACTTAAAAAGAAAAACATCTAAATTTCTAAAAAGTACTGAATTGAAAATGTTCAAAAACGCCAACAAACAAAATCTCAGTCGGTATGTCGGTAAACTCTCGAATATGCTTGAAGCTGCGCAAACTTGATACTCTGTAGTTCAGTATGTGCAGTGTTGATTTCAATTTGGAATAAAACCTTTGTTATTTATTAATGTGTATATATTGTATAAAGAAATAATAGAACATTGTTTAAAATTTGATGTTATTAATATCTCAAAGTTAAATTTTTCATAATAACAATAATATCAGTATCAAATACAAGCCTTTAAATTCTGACCCTTATGTGTTCTGTCAATAGAGTCTATTTTGAAAGTATCGTTTTTGCTTAGGACACTGCTTCATATTTCGCGCTATACTCTGACGTCACACTATTCTACCCCATTTCGGCCACTACAAGTGGTGTTGGTAATACAGCAACTGTAACTTTTTTATAAGTCGTATTTGATTATTCTATTGATATACAGGCTGATACCCGAAAATCCGGCACCAAGAATATTTCGTTTATGTTGATAGTTTTAATAAGCAAAATTAAACTAAACAAATATATAAAATTTAGCGTCAGTGTTATTTTCTTACCTGGGCAATTCGCTGGCGGTTCTAATCTTCCTCCACTAGTAACCAATTGCATTACGTCCCTATTTGCACAACCTGTATACGGCATATAGCCCATAGACATAATTTCCCAAAGTAGAACTCCAAATGACCAAACATCTGTTTTACTTGTAAAGATTCCATCAAGGAATGCTTCTGGAGGCATCCATTTTATTGGGAGCATTGCTTTACCGCCTTTACGATAGTAATCAGACCTAGAAAATATTGATTGTAGTAGTATTCAACTTACGGCCAATTGCAACGACTTCGCTTAATTATTTCTTAACTAAACAGGGTTTAAATGCGTAGGCTTCCACAGTCTGAGTCATGAGAAATATTCGTTTTCCGGGAATGCACTGTGTCATATTTTGAGTCAGAACTCAACGTTTCGCCCGCATTCGTATGGGGCATCTTCAGAAGCAAGAGGGGGATAGTACTGTCTTAAACAAGGTTACCCGACGTGTCAACCACGCTAGAGGCCGAGTTTAAGCAACAAAAGGGGGAGACTCAGTTTACAAGATTACCCACGTCGGTTACCCACAGGGTTTATATTAATTGGAACTTATACTCAGCCATTTTTCGATTTTCTCAATTTTTTTCAGTAACATGTACCACAAACTTGGAGAACTGCTGAAAAGTGACTCAGGAATTTTTAACTGCATTTTTCATGAAAAACTGTCCTTCAATTTTGGCCAAACATTCCCTAGCATCCTGTATTTTAGTTTTTGTTACACCGTTCAGATTTAAGTATTGCTGTACTAATTAAATGAAAAGAAAAAGCAATGACATTAGTTTCGAGAGCGGCCTTACCAAGGATGTTCTAATAAAACACTGGATAGCTAACATACGTTTAACAAGTGAGGCAAGTGATGAGGGTACGGCGCTATTTGCAGGAAAGGCAAAACGTCAAACGCTCGTTGGTCCATTATTGCATTATATGGTAGTTTTCTTAAATAAAGTGGTGTTTGTGTTCTGTTCTTAACGAATAAATACTTTAAGTGTGATATTTCCATAATAAAAGGCAATATGCCGTCTTCTTAAAGTGCTTTTGGCTGAACAAATAGACATAGCAAGGATAACCCTCGACAATTTTTCAAGTAAGTATTATTTTCATTAAAAAATCAACATTTTTTAAAAAATTTGAAAAATAATTGAGTTAATTTGTAATTTAATCCCCGTCCATATGTCTTCTTCCATGATCCTACCATGGTGACGTCATATATTCCTTTCCCAAATTTTTAATAATTATTTTCGCGTAAACTGCATATAATTAATCGATTTGAAAAATTACAGGTATTTTTCTTAGTATCATTATGTAAAAATCAAAATTTGGGCACATACTATTTTTTTTATTTGTTTTCTGAAATATTATTTATAAACTTAACTGCAAAAATAAATAAAACAAAGTTAAGTACTCAAGTTTTATCTTAATCTTCAATTTAGTACACATACCAAATCTGGTCAAAAAAAAACAACAAAAAAATAACAACTGGAATTTTCACTTATACTAGGAAAAATGTGGTGTCATATACCCATTGATTCAGAAAAATTCTGCTAGCTGGCGACTCTAAAATGACGTCACAGAGCCATAAAAATTTAATAGGTCCATTAGAATTACTGAAAATTTAGAAAACAGTTGGTGAACCCGAAAATCAGTCTAAAATTTAAATTTCGTTTAATAGTTTTAAGCTAAATTTAGGATGCGACGCAACGAATAAATTAAGGTTACTAAATGGCAGAACCAAGTCGTTCTGTCTTTTCCGTCCAATTAAATAACGTCTTAGTTCAAAATTTTCTTGTTATCGTAAATGATTAAGGCCCCGTTTTACAATCTCTGGATAAAGTGTCAGTTATTTTAACTACCACTTAAATGAAAAATATCGCAACAATATTAAAACGTAAATTGACAATATTTTTTTTTATCTGGCAGTTAAGTAAACTAACACTTTATCCACAGATGGAAAAAATGAGTCTTAAAAATTTAAATGTAAGCAGTGCAACTGGGCATTAAGCATTGAAACAATATACATACAGTTCAATTTTTTTAAGATGTCTGATCAAGGTCATCTTTCTCATGAACGAATTAACAAGTTGACATAGATTTATTTCTCTCATATTTGCATTGACAAAAAGGGTGCGCGATTAGGATGCATATATCACGCTTGTCTTTCAAAAATGCATAATGTTTCGACTAAGTTAGAACAAGCCATTTTTATTCGGATATATCTGATTTATAACCGTGCGAATAATGTTACTTTATGTTACTGACACTGTGACAGTTCACTATTTTATTTTTCACACATTTGGGGCCAGTTGCATAAAGCATTGTTAACTTTAATCACGTTGTTAACTTTGACAAGGCTTCTTTTCCAATATATTTTTGATACGTATCCATGGTTACAATGTGTAGTTAAACACATGATCAGCTAACAACGTTGTATGCAACTGGCCCTAAGACATTTGCTAATAAACTTATCACTTGACTTCTTTTTAAATAACAGTAATATTTTATGTACCCCCATAAAAACTAAGTAAACGACACAACTGAATTTGACAGAATGGGCAGAGCTAAAATCTTAAGTCATGCAATTCGAGGATGGCCTTGATCAGACATCTTTAAAAAATTAAATTGTACCTATAAATATCTCTGGACATCCCAAAATCAGCGATCTTTACAACTCTTCCAGGACCTTTAGTTGTAAGTAAGCAATTTCTAGCTGCAATATCTCGATGAATAAATCTGTTGTCTTCCATATATTTACAACCTCGAGCAACGTGAATTGAAATTTGTATCAAATCTTCCATCGTTAAAGGACTTCCTCGTTCCTAAAATAATTTATTGCATTCGAAATATTTATAAAAACATTTCAATAGCATACTGGTTTCGGACGAGATTCTCTCAAGAAATTCTTTAAGTCTCCCCCTGCAAGAAGTTCTAGAACAATGAATCTAGGGTGTTTGTCGAAGCATACTCCAATGAAATGGACAATATTTGGGTGATTGAATTTTGACATGATCAGAGCTTCCATAAGGAAATCCATTTCTGCTTGATTTGTTGACATTTCAGGAAGAGTTTTAACAGCAACTGCCATTTCAACTGGATCGCCCCTTCTTTGTCGATAAAATCCTTGGTAGACTTCACCAAACGCGCCTTGTCCAAGGGCCCTAAAAATGCAAATAAACATATAACATTATTTTATGCACTAAATAACGAATTTAATGTGGTTCGAGCGTTATGGCAAATTTGAATTGATTTCACCGTTTCTAGGCAAAAATATTCGCATTTAAAATTGATAAATTTAATATGGCACGTATGAGAAAAATTATACTTCGTCGAACATTTTGTATATTTTATCAATTAAAATGCATAAGTTTTGTTTGAAAAATTTTTTAGTTGATTGTACGAATATACAGGATGTAACAGCAACACCGACCCCGCCATTATTTTCTTTATTATTATAGTTTCAAAAAAATACTATAGAACAAAGTTATAGGAGACCAAGGGGGACATCCCACCAAAGAAGAAACAATTTTTTTAAACCAATGGTTCTCAAGTTACAACACAAAGTTATATTTTTTTCAAATGGGATTATAGATATTTTATGCCTATTCGCAGGCCCGATCCTAGCGGGTATTCATTTTGTTCCCAGAACAAAGGCGGCCAAGCATGGGGGCGACAAAACCATCCTAACTTTTTATAGAAAAAAAATTAAGAATTTTAAAAATATCAACAATTTATGAAATAAACAGATTAATAAAGCATTATTCTTTTAAGTACTTGGCTTACTGGTAAGAAATCTATCCTAATAGGTATTATAGTTTATTTTATTAAAAGACTGAGTATACCTATGTCTTGCGCCTTGCGCCCCTATGAGAAAATTTTCTGGGTCACCTTTTTAAAACGCTCCAAGAAAAAATTTAAAAGCAAATATATAATAATTATTCATTATACGGTGACAGTAATATTATAATCAGTTTTTTACGTAATTATTAATTAAACTTTTTCATTATTGTAATCAATTTTTTTTTGTTTTAATCAAGCTTTTCTTTGTTGTAAACAAAAATCTTTAAAAAAAACTCTAAGGAATATAATCAGAGTAACATATTTTCATTAATTTGCCCAACTCTTGAGATAGATATACATATAGGTACAGAATGTTAATCAAAAAGCGGAAGTCATAGACGTTTAACATTGGAAATAAAAATTCCCAATTAATTTTAGACAAAAATGTTTCAAATAAAATTTGTAGATAATTAAATTATGCGCCTAATTCACTAAACTTGTTTTTAACATAGTATTAGGTAAATGATTTTATTTCTAATTCATTGTGTGCTATTGTTTAGAACTATGCTCTGTTCCATTTAAGCCATTCAGCAGATGGTGCTCGCATCAGCGCCAGTTTTAAGTAAACTTGTCTCTTGTCTCCAATTTCAAGCAATCGCAGAGAGGTCAAAACTATTCCCTATTCTCTGCAATATGAATGACTTAAATACCTGAAGAAATAAAATGGGCGGGGGGCATTTTTATATAAGAACAAAGGCGGCTGATAGGTTAGGATCGACCCTGCCTATTCGATAGCCTATTTTTTTCTGAATTCAACCATGTATTAGTTTTATATCCTTACATAATAAAAATAATGACATATTTTCAATAGCCTATTTTTTTCTGAATTCAACCATATATTAGTTTTATATCCTTACATAATAAAAATAATGACAAATTTTCAATAGCGTATTTTTTTCTGAATTCAACCATGTATTAGTTTTATATCCTTACATAATAAAAATGACAAAAATTCAATTGAAATTTCAATAAATTTGATTTTTATAGTTATTTTTTAGTAGGCTTTGTATGAAAAAAAATTGAATTTAAATTAAAATGAAACAAATATTTGTTAATAACTTTATACTGTTTTGATTTCCATCCTAAATAATTCAAATTGACAGATAGCAAGATTTCTTTTCATACATAGCCTACTGAAAAATAACTTAAAACATCAAATTCATTTAAATTTCAATTGGATTTTTCTCAATATTTTTATTATTAACTACTTTTTCACTATTGTGAACTCGATTTGCATTATCTATCAGAGGACAGAAATCATGTCCATGTCTATACTTAGGTCGAGTTTTATAAATATTACTAAATTTGTACAACCAGGTTTTAATAGTTCATTTTTATGAGAAATGAAGTATACGTACTTTACTAATCGAAGTTGATCTCTAGGAATATCTTTCAAATCTTTTAATGTATAAACAACTCCCCCAAATTCATAATTTGGATTATATTCAGTCATCATACTATCAGAAGCAACACGAAGTCGGTTTAGCTGTAAATCTGGCCCAGATAGAATTTTTCTTCCCAAAACTCCGGTTGCTCTATGTTGGTATCGATTATCTGGAATAAACATATTTAATTAATAAATTATGTACAAATATCAAATAATATATTTACTTACACAAAATGAAACATAAGACCGCAAACGCCAAAGACAACACAATAATCATTACAATCAGAATAATAATTAACGTAGGGGAATATGCATCTGAATCTGCATCGTTTACTGCAATAAACAATTATTAATAACGAAACTATAGTCATTATTTATAATATTACATATGCAGGATTTTCCGTTTTCATGCAGATTCCAATTCTTTGGACAAATGCATACAACTTGTGATCTTTTTTGATCTAGAGCTAAGCATCTGTAATCGCAATCACATCCTGGGATGGCAGGGATGATCATCACCATTCCAGGACCAGTGTGAAGAGCAGATCTTGCTGTAGAGAACTTTGGTACAGTTATACTTGGATCTAAGAATGATATGCCTCCTTCTCCGTTAGTGGTATTTTTTGAGTATGCGTTACCTCCTAGAAATAAATTTTATTAAATAGAAGACTAAATTATATAATATTAAAAGAATACTATTGAACATCAACCACATTTTTTTATATACGTTAATTATGATACAAATTAATAATACACAAGGAACAAACTAATAAAGTTCTTGGAACATACAGGGTGTAAATGAAATAAGTGCATTAAATATAACCCGTAATGTAACTCGACAAGAGCAACAATATTTCTTAATAACTTTTTTTTCTAAGTCTTTTAGATTTTGAGTTAAAATTCTTTAAAGATTTGCTGCATATTTCGGCGCGCGCCCATGGAGAACAAATGGCTGCTGCCGTATTCAAGAGAGATACAAACAGCTCAAAAATTGTCGGTTATCGGTTACACTTGCAGTCACAGTAATTAATAAACGAATCAACGGAAATAACATTTATTATTAATTAATTCGTAATAGTACAATTTTTAAAATAAAGAAACTTAAATTTTGGATAACAAAATTATAAAGTTGTGTATTAAACCAGTCTTTAATTACCTGTGAATAGAGGAAGACAAGGAGGAACGAGCGGAGGAAGAGCAAAAGCATAGTTATTAGGTTATGAGATGATTATTTATCGTCGACAAATCATAATAGTTTAAATACGTTATTCAAAAAATGTAAGTACAAACTTTTGTCCATTTAAAAGAGGTACATGAGTACCAATAATTAGTTGTCCATTTATTGTTCCCGCTCAAACATTTTTTAATGAAAATTTTTACAGCATTTTCGTCTGTTGAAATGTGTATCGTGCATAATAAATACACCTTCCCAAGTAAATTCAGTCTCATTAATGAACATTATGAGCCATTCCCAAAATTGAAGTCTGTTATGTGCTGAAAACATTTATCTTTTTGCACATGATATGGATACAACTGTTGCTTTATTTAAAATTGTCATATGTGACACTTCGTATTGTGATAAAGATGTACAAGATTAACAAATGTGCGAATATTAGGAACAGTATGATTTGGAAACGCTCCGTCTAAATGCGTTGGCAACTTTATAATACTGTCTTTATATCAACCACAAATTAAAATGTAGTAATGATACGAATAAATAAATAAATAAATAAACCATAGGTAAGTAATTACAATATCTGTGTACTCGCTATTTGTAAACGTAAGCATTTTGACAGAATAGAATTTTACCTGATAAACAAATTTATTACTAATGCCAAAATATAATTGCAACAACTGACAAAACTGTCAATTGCTAAAACAAAATTTTTCATAGCTATTGCTACTGCATTCAATTATTAGAAAAATACGTGGAACTACTCGTCAATTTACGGGGTGGTAAAAATGCTAAAAAAATATGCGATTTCGAGAAAAAGTTATTAAGAAATATTGTTGTTCTCGTCGAGTTACATTACTGGTTAAATTTAATGCACTTATTTCATTTACACCCTGTATAGTAACGTATGTGGTGATATCCTTAGAAGAGAGATACTACTTGTCCGCTATGAGACAGAACTATAAATAATAGAGTTAATATAGCATCCGCGTACTATCTTTATTAATTTAACTTCGTTTCTTACTGATACCCTAAATAAATTTTTAATAAAATCTATACATTTCACTACGTTCCACAAGTATAAAATAAAGCCGTGTTCCTTCGGGCTGTGAATCACAATCTTAAAGATAAAAGTGATCATGATTAAAAAGAATAATGTTTTTACGTTTCCTATTCGTTATCGTTAGCAATGTGGGGTTTGTGGCATCAAAGGAAATGTGATTTTCCTACAAAAGCATGTAACGACTCACATAAAAGATTAGTTTTAAGTACATTTTTTTTCTTCAGTATCATCCATTTTTAATCATTGGTCTGCATATGACATTTAACGCTAGATGGTGTTTATATTAGGTTTGTTCGCGATAGCGATCCCGGACTAGTTTCAGTATCACACGGACTGGTCTGATTAGTACGTGACCAATCATGTGTCAGTCGGAGTCGTACCGCGAACAACTAAAATGAAACTGCGCATGCGTATGATGCTCAACCTAGTCCAGAATTGCTACCGCGAACAAACCTATTATTCAATTTGTTTTCTTGACATAATAGGGGATTACAGCTCAATCGAATTAAGAGAAATTAGTAAAAAATAGTGGAAGTAGATGCTTAATCATGAATATTAATAAATAAATAAAATTATATAATTGAACTACTTCGGAAATAAGGGGGTTTTTGTTTTAGCAGCTCGTCACTCATATGAAATCCGTATATTTTATTTTGATTGGCGACTCAAAGACCACCTATAAATATATACCGAATACCGGGTTAGGGGGTGGAGTCTGCGACCAATGAAAGTAGACAAATTCAAATAGCGGACACGTGGATACCAGTTCATTACTGCAATTCTCAAACAGTTTTTATTTGAATATAAATTTCTTGCATTAAACTTAATAATTTTGATACACTTGCAATTTTATAAAGCATATAGACTTGTACAGTGTTACAATATTAATTTGTGTTTCATAAATATGATATCAATATAGCATACATTTCAAGAACATTTTAAATCCACGAAGAAAACAGTTTTATATAAAAACTTACATTCGTGACGTCACATCTATATTTTCAAACTTCGGGGGACCATAACTCGCTTATTAATAGGAATTTTTTCACCAATAGTCTTAGTTTTACTTATACTGTCTGATGAAATTATATAAAAAACGGTGGAAACCACTATTTTTAAACATGATTCAAAAGGATTGCGATTGAACGAATCAGGATTCAAAAAATCACAATCACAACCCGAAGGAACACGGCTTTGTCACAAACGTCAAACAAGGAATTTTTTTGAACACACTGTACTTGGTGTATGTGTATAATATTCTCTATAGGGCGCGAGCAGACATGTGACTCGAGCGACCTTGAAGTACTTGAAATCAGTTGATTTGTGTGCGCATTTCACTTTGACAAGAACAGTGTTACATTGAGAAGACCAATGTTTTTATTTATTTTAATTGTGAAGTGTGAAGAAATTATTTTTAATTTTGTGTTTTACTGCATGAATATTGTAAAACAATTAACAGTTAGTCATTGTTCTTGTCAAAGTGATATGCGCCCACAAATTAGCTGATTTCAAACACTTCAAGGTCGCTCGAGTCACGTGTCTGCTCGTATCATATTCGCAATTGAAATTAACGATAGAGGCGCTGATTTTCGAAGCAAGATGGCCGCCATATGATGGATTTGACATATGACAGTCCACATTGTTCACTGTGTTTCAAGACTGTATACATAAACCGAGTTTAAAAACTTAGTTATATATAGGCGATGTTAAAATATTTAATTATTAATTACTACACTACTCACTCAGCTGCCACTTATTCAATATGGCGCTTGTACGATTGCTTTTCGTAGTACTGATTTGCGCCACTAGAGGGAAATTTTTATCTACGATTGCGAATAGAGCACATACACCAAGTATATGAAGTAATATTGGGGATGTGACGTTACAATTGGCTGGTAGCACGAGCGTGGTTCTAACACCTGTTTTAACTAAAACCATGCCGACATTTGACAACCATATTCAATAAATTTGACTTCATTATTTTAAATTGTTTATACTACAAAGAAGGCAACTTTTTTTATAAAATAATTTGTATAAAAAACGGACCCCTTAAAAATATACCCATATATTTTCATATTTGACATTAAATATGTGGAAACTATATTAAACTAGAAACTACGACCTGTCTAGTTTGTTAACCTAAAAAGGGATCTCAAATATGAAATTACAGTTTGTATTTAAATATATAAATTTTTAGAACTAAATAAAAAGAATTAATGTTTCACATATGAACTCAAACTCAATGCCCGGTTTATATTTTCAACAAATTATAAAATATACACAAATGGTTAGAAAATTCTAAAATTGATATGTAATATGTTTTTTTTTAAAAAAAAGACATTGCCTCGGGAATCCCTGTTATTTATCTACACTTTTCTGATAAAATATTACAATGAAACATACTGATAAATTTTATTTTTTTAAATTTTCGCATATTTGTACCATAAATATAAAATGTTGAGTTCTTGTTTATTTAATTAGAGCGAGATATGAATTTTTAAATATTACTTGAAAATATGAATTTTGCCGGATATTACGTAGGAGGAGCTGGTGACATTTAAAACTTGTAATTACACAAAATATAATAAAACTACCACAAACAAGACAGCGAACAGTCAATAGTGGAAAAACAGCTATATTCGTATATGCATTTCTTTTAAATGTCATCAGTCGCACATACGTCATAAACCACGTGGTATCTTTTTAGCACCAAAATAAATTACAAGAATACATCTTTAAAATATATTTTTTTCGTATTTCAGATAATATATAATCCCAAATGATATAGCACTTTTTACCTTGAATTTAACTACATTAGAATACCCCATCAGAAATAAATAAAAATTGATTAGTTTTAATACCTGCGAAGCCGCCTCCACCACCTCCAGCATTGCAGCCACCACCACCGCCTCCAAATCCCCCATTTCCATTGCCATCAGTAGAATTATAGCAAGCTAGGCCTCCTTTACCTCCGTTGATTAGAGACTGGCCCATAAGTTTCACGTGGTTGGGATCTACTAAACCTCTGTACATATTCCAACCTCCTCCAGCTCCTAAAACATATTTAAGATTTGAAAGAAAACTAAAATCATAATATAGTATTTAAAAATAAGAAAAATTTGCAAATATTAATACCTGCAGCGTTATCTCCGTACATGGTTCCCGTTACAGGAGGCCTGGACATATTAATAGCTTGCCCGTGTTGAATTCCTGTGTCTACAAAATGTCCTAATCCTAAACCACCGCCTCCTGCAGCTATCGCAAGGGGAATAGGATGTTTCGTTTTATTTCTCTGTAACACCAAGTTTACAATTTTTTATAAATTAGGAATTTTGAATATAAAGAAATTAAAATAAAATACAAATTGCTATATTAATTATTTTACAGGCAGGAAAACGTAATGGGGACTTATGATTTTAGAATTTTACTGTTGCCATCTACTGAGTTCTGAAGTAACCTTTTAGACAAAGACGACAAGCTCGAAGAAAGAGACAGCAAAGCACTACAATGACCTCTTACATAGAATCTAAAACAGTATTTAAAAGTGTTGAATAATTTTGTGTTTCGGTATTATTATTTTTTGAAAATTTACCTTAAGCTAACAAATCATTATTATAACAAAACTGATTATTTATAATTACGTCAAACCACCGCAAAATAAAACAGCAAATAGCAAATCCGATTAGGACAACACGTTGAGAAGAGCCTGCCGTCTTTTTCTAAAGACATGGAATACTGGAGGGGAGAATGTGTGTTGTATGACGTCAATTTCATAAGTCCCCATTAAAATTTCTCATGTACACCAGTGTCTGTGACGTCACTGTAGTCCAAATAACATACGACTACGACGAGGCACACATTGGGACATACGCGACAGCCCTTGAAAGCAGACAGTGCACGCAACCCAAGGAAAATTCGTGTATGAGCAAGCGCATATGGACCCATTGCACAGTAATTGCCATGGAGGAAGTATTTGCAATCGCTAGTGAAGTAGCTATATGTAAGTTTTCTTGCAATAATATTAAATTCTTCATTTAACATAGGTAATTATTTGCAGATTTTTTGAATAATGGTGATTTGTTGTGTTGTGGGGTGCTCCAATACGTCAGGGGCAAAAACAGCACTCCAAATAGAAAAAGAAATGAAAATTGAAAGAAAAATTTCATTTTATCGGCATAAGAAAACTATTAATGATAATATACATTTATCATTATTTAAATTTTTAACAACTTATATTTTTTTAACTTGTCTGTATCTTGTGAATTATGTAATAATAAATAATTTAAAAAACTAATACAATGAATGTAAAAACAATTGTAATTCGCTGAAAAATATGTATTTTTAACGATTTTACTAGAAATTAAACATTTCAAATATTTAATATTATATTTGCCGCGCGAATCTCATCAATTGTGTGTTAGAAGGAGCTACAGTACGTGCGTCCGTCCCCACTCCCCTTCTTCGCAGTTCAAGTTTAGGCTCTCTCCGTATTTATTCCTACCACCATGGTAATTGCCCTGTGACGTCCTGTCATCTAGCGGTATTTTTCTAAAGCTTTGTATCGGTGATTTTTCACCTTTCATTTTAAAATATCTTTCGCATATATTATTATTAAAATTATTTAGTAATTCTATTTTTTTTTTCACACTACTGATGTTAACTCTGGAATGGGTCAATTGCTAGGCAGTAAAATAAAATGACCACATATTCGATGGTGAGACTGTTGGATTTTAGTTTCGAATCAGATTCAGACGCGATTTGGAACCGAAGTTTTAAATTATAACTTGTCAAAATGAAAAATCATTTTATACAAATACATGAAAAAGGATCGAATTCATTTTATATTTCATCTTCTAGTTCAAATTTTAGGTATTCCGAATCATTTGTTTCATATAAAAAAATTTTTCTTACTGCTTACTGCTTCAATAGTTTCTCATCATAGGCGCCGACTTTTCTATTATAAAAGGGGGGCCATAATTTTGTTTATTTTTTTTTTTCATATATTTTTAATTTCATGAAATATATATCTTATTAATTACAGCTGATAATGATAATTAAACACGTTTCCTATATTTTTTGAACAATGGTGTTTTGTCAGCTTATTTTAAATTATTAACTATACTTCATTTCACGTAAGAAAATAGTGATGGGAAGATAGGTGCAGTTTGATCTGGTTTTTTGATTAGAGAATATCCCGATATTATCCAATCAAAAAACAATATCAAATTGCTCCTATCTTCCCATCACTATTTTCGTACGTGAAACGAAGTATAGTGACGTCAAACACATAACTTATGTGGCAAACTTAAAAGACATATACCTCGTTTGTGCTTTTGTTCACTTTTAGTGTATTCCGAAATTGAACCAAGGTAACCGCGGTTACTTTTTCAGTAACCGGTTACTTTTTCAGTAACCGGTTGTGTTTTCGGAACGCGGTTACTGACAGCTGGTAACTTTTCTGTAACCACACTAACCGCTCTATATCGGCGGTTGTGGTGCGATTACATTTTGATGCATGACAAATGAACTTTTAACTATTTTAAATTTATCAAAATGAGATTAGCTGTTAGCCTGTCAGTTTTCTAGTCCGATGTCGGTAACATTGTACCCGCGGTTAAACCGTAACAATTTTCAGTGGTTACCGTGGTTTAATTTCGGAATAAACTGTAAGTTTGTTTTTGTGTTCCTTAAAATCTTATCTTCTCTTACTGATAAAATTTGTCTTTTTCGAGACTAAAATCAATTTTCAACTGTTATATTCCATTTTTATCTTATATTATGCTGTATTATAAAAATTTCTAAATGTTGTTTCTGTATTTTTGTACTCCTTTATTTATTATTTTACAAAAGATGGTCTATTTTTATAATTCAAGAAGAATTAACATGTTTAATACTTTAAAATTACTAATATATAGTTTCCTATCATAACTGTCATTATTTTACGTTTGAAATTCGCGCTGAAAGGTATTTCTAAAACATGCTCGCTAGTTTAAATTTACGACTTAAACACAGAAGCCGACGCTAAGTGTTCCTACGGTTTGTTTCTTATATTGTGCCAAGGCATCTAGGCCCTAGGTTATTGTTCAAAGGATTGAGAGTATTCTGTACTGTCACTTTGACAAGTGGGGCTTTAGCACATTTTAAGGACACTTAAAACAGCTGTTTGCTCGCGCCCTATACGTATATTTATGTGCCCAATGTGCACTTTGTGTAACACCTACATTAAAGATTGTTAGATTTGAACTGTAACTTAAAAATTTGAATAATGATTTTCGAGTTATTACACATTATTTTTTTTAAAAATATTTTTTTAAATAATATCTCCATTGTAAATATATGATTAGGATACATACCAAAAATACAAAAGTTCCTCCGCCTCCACCACCTCCCCCGTCCTTAAGTTTTGTGTGAAACACTCCTTTCACCCCCGTGAAATTTTTGGGAGACTCGATAGATTCACAAGATGAATTCCCAGATTGACCTAAACTCTGAAAGATTAATAAATATTAAGAATAATAACAGACACAATATATCAGATGATTACTTTTATGCATGCATTTGATCCTTCTTGCCCTATTAACATAAATAATTCTTGTCCTTTTCTTAGCTCCATCACAGTTCGAACCATAGCACCTCGAGAAGAACCCATGCCACTTGATCCTTTACCTCCACTGGCTCCGAAAAGAATAAGCCTAAAATATTTTACATTAAAAAAAGTATTTTAATATTAAACAGTAATATATGTACGTGTAGAATCCTTCTTGAGGAGCCACCCATTTCTGCATTCCTGCATAGTTTGAATCAGTTAAAACTTTGACTTTAGTTGCTGTCCCGTTATATGAATGTGTACAGTTTTCTTGGGTAGGCCCTATCGGCCCTTTCCCGCCACACGTTGAAAATTCGAAATCTAAAATTAATTGAGTGTTTAAGTAATAATTATTTGAAAGAGAAGAGTATTTATTACATGTGGAATTGACAAAATATGGATTTGTTTCCTTTATGTAAGGTTCATATGGTACAGGATTATAATAATTGTAACCTTTGAGTTCGTTTTCTGGAATATTTAATCCAAAACATTCTGGACTAAGAGATAAGTCGTCAATTGCAATATCGCCTAAAGAACTAATTCCTTTCCGTGCTTCAAACTGTAAATAATATCTAAAAACCAAGACATTTTTTTACATGCTTCCTTTAACTTTTTCTAAACTTTTCCCGAATGGACCTTTCCAATTTAAAGAGATAGAAGATATGCGCAATGGGGATCTGCGCATAGTAAGAACAACTGAGATCTATGACGTTTGATTCTAAAAAAAATTAGACGTAAAATATAAGATAACTTTAAAAAAATCTTATCGAAATAAGTTACAAAAGCTTTTATTGAAGGTAAAATGTCTAACGATGCAAATTTTCACTGAGAATACAGGTATTTTAATGACTGCAATATTTTTGACGTTTCGTTTGACAGCCCAACTGGCAGTTGTTCGCGCCATTTTCTTGCTATTTGCAGCGATAGAAAGAGATAGCCCTTAAATTGGAAAGGTCCGTTGTTCCGAGGATTTTAATTAACATACCTATTAGTGATATTCGGTAGTATAATAGTTCTTCTCAACCAAATATCCCCGTGATCTGCGTGACTCCACCAAATTTGACTAGTTATATTTTCTTTCGATTTCAATTCTGTTATAAGTAAAGCAATACCACTTTTATGAAACCCATGTTGATGATAATAAAAACGTATCTAAAGAAATAATTATTGTATTTCGAATAAAAAAACGAAAAATCAAACTTACTGTACAAGAATTGTAATATCTAGAAGAGGAATTGCCATGAACCTTTGGTGGTGGATTGAAAACTACACTGTTTAATGTTGCAGAACTTGCAAAACCTGCACCTTTTGGGGGTGATTCGGCCATATTTACAAACAAATATTTACCTAAAATAAAAAGATTATACTATTTGTTCAATATTTTATATCCAATAATAGGTTTCCACGCCAATACATGAACAATTTACAATATTATTAGAATAACGTAATCAATATAGTATAAATATAAACATAAATATGAACAGGCCTTTATTAACGTTAATAACATTTTATATTAGTGGTACTTAAGTAATATATTTTTGTTCAAAATAAATCACTGTGGTTTAAAGCGGATTTAAATTGTGCTATTGATAATGAAAAGATATCTAATTCCTGACAGTTCTTATTGTATGTATCCATAATTCTGTTTAGAGTTGAATTTTTGTAATTATTTGAATAAAATAAATTTTTGTTTCTTGTGTTAGATTGTGAAACATGAAAATTCAAATAATTTATAATATCATGACCGTCAACAAGGTTATTGATAATTTTGAATAATAGGAGCATGTCTGCTATTTACCTTCTTTGTTCGAGAGATTGTAATTTTAATTTTTTAAGAGGCATATTTACCCCTGTGCTGATATATGAAGCGAAAACTCAAATAAGTTGTTCCTTTACTAGAACTATTAACATTTTAAAAAATTCAACACAAACTTACTTGCGATATTAACCTGTATTTTAAAAAAATAATTATTGAAATTTATTAGTATTTGACTTTGATTTTATGGGAAAATCGAGAAATGCTGTTTTGCCTATAAAATCAAAGTCAAATATTAATAGATTTCAATCATTATTTTTTTAAATGTAGGTTAATATAGCAAGTAGGTTTGGGTTGTGTTGAAATTTTTTAAATGTTGATAGTTCTAGTACAGTAACAATTTATTTGAATTTTCGCTTCATATTTCAGCACAGGGGTAAATATGCCTCTTAAGTGTATTGTTATAATTGTCATTAGCAATGGAAAATTTAAATTTTAACATATGTACAAATTTTTTCTGTACACTCTAGTAAAACAATATTTTTTGAGTAAGTAGGATTCCAAATTTGGCAAGCATATTCAATTATAGGACGAACTATAGATTTGTATAATAATAGAAATGGTTCAATTTTAGTGAAGCTTTTACAAGATCTGTATATAAATCACAATATTTTATAAGCTTTATTGACAATGTAATATATATGTTCATTCAAGAGCAATTTGCTATCGAAAAGAATACCAAGATCTTTTATAGAGATTTTACGCTCAAGTGTAAAGTTATGCAAGTTGTAATTAAAATAAATAACTTTTCTGTTTCTTGTGTAACTTACAATATAACATTTAGAAATATATAAGGCTAAATTATTCTCAGTATAGTATAATACTAGATTATCAAGTTCTTTCTGTAGTAGATAACAATCATTGATATACTCTATACATTTATATATTTTTAAATCATCTGCATACAGAGGGAAATCACAATAATGAAAATAGTTAGATATGGAGTTAATGTATACATTGAAAAGTAGGGGACCTAAATGTGACCCTTGAGGTACTCCAGGCGTTACTTTAATAATGCGAGATGTGAAACCATTAACATATACTAACTGAGAACGATTTTTAATATATGAATCAATCCACTGCAAAAGAGAACCGTGAACACCGTAAGATTCCAGCTTTTTTATAAGTAAGGAGTGATTGACTCTATCAAAAGCTTTGCTGAAATCAGTGTACACAACGTCAACTTGTTTTTTATTATCTAAGCACTTGCCTACATTATAACAACAAAATATATTTTACCTGTACTATTTTTGTAGGTATTATCATAATTGGGGCCAGTTTTATTAGTTGGTGTTGAACCATTATGTCTAGCCCATCTTAATTTTTTATTTTCTACGTTATGCCAACCGCACCAATTTTCTTCAAAGTTACATTGTGCACCATGGGGCATTCTATCTGTAAATGCCAGAATAAAACGAAGGTTTAGTATAGTTCGTCCAGAAATCATTTGAACAAATGACTTTTAAATCCTGTGTGTTAATACTAATCTTTGATATATAATATTTTTACGTTTCACGCAAATATAGTTTCTTTTCAGTGTACAGAATGTCTCATTTTCGATGTTTTTATAAGGTATCTCGGGTAATATTAATGATAGATCAAAACCGTTTGCACATTGCAGGGTCAACTTTTCTAGACTAGACAAGTTTAATAGTCACCACAGGAATTTTCGATCTTCTTTTGTTTCTGAGCTACAGGCAAAAACACGTTTTTCGCTCATTTTGAAAATATCTTATATCGTATTTATTATGTTAGTTAGAAAAACAAATGTTTTTACAAAAATTTTATCGTTTTTTAGATTGAATAAAATGGCGTAATTAGATTTTTTGAAAACTAAATAATTCTCGAGATATAACACAAACTTTTAATTTTTTAAATGGGAACCTATGTTGAAAATAGTCTCTTTTTGCTTATTTTATAAGCTTTTCAATGATATATAACAAGCCTACATTCTTTTGTTTTAAACATTAATAAAAAACGAATTATTAATTTATATAGGTGAAAATATTGGAAATTATTAAAAAACATGAAAAGAATTATTACAAATCAACATTTGTTTATTTTGATTTAATATCTATTAATCATGTTCTCAAAATTATTCTTAACTAATTATTTTCGGGGAAGTTAAATTACTAGTTACCGACGTTACAGTTGGCTTTGACACAATCCGAAAAAGATGGTTTAATACGCTTTTGAAGTAAATAAATTGAAAAAATGAGTAAATTTGAAACAAATATTATTAGAAATATGCAAATGATGATCTGTAATAGATTTTTTCATTTGTTTCTTAATAATTTTAATTTTTTTCACCCCAATAAATTAATAATTATTTCTTATTCAAGTTTAAAACAAAAGAATGTAGACTTGTTATATATATTTGAAAAGCTTATAAAATAAACAAAAAGACGAGACTATTTTCAACATAGGTTCCCATTTAAAAAATCATAAGTTTGTGTTATATCTCGAGAATCATTAAGCTTTCAAAAAATCTAATTACGCCATTTTATTCTATTTAAAAAACAGTAAAATTTTTGTAAAAACATTTTTTCTCTAACTTTTATAATAAATAAGATAAGATCGAAATGTCCTGTGGTGACTAGTGACTATTAAACATTTCTGGGAAAGTTGACCCTGAAATTTGCAAACGGTTTTGCTCTATCATTAGTATTACCCGAGATACCTTAAAAAAACATCGAAAATGAGACATTCTGTACATTATATGTCTATGAAAGTTGAAAATTGCTTGAAACTATTTAAATGGGAAAAATTTTTGTTGGGGTTCCGAAGAACCGTAGTTGAACTGTAAAATTCTTATCCAAGATGTAATGCTTGCTTTAATAATGAATGCACATTACTCAACTGAGCAACTGATAGTGCCAAAATGTAAATGTAAACAAAGTACGGGATTGTATTGAACAGTAGCAAAGATTAATATTAACACAGAGGATTTAAAAGTCAATTGTTCAAATGATATCTGGACGAATTATACATAACACATGTATGTTGAAAATTGGGTATTCTAATAATTTTTTAAATATTATTTTCTGAATCTTTCACATTCTTGTATTATTGTACAGAATGTCCGGGAACCGGGATAACGTTTCCAACATGGGGATTTCGAGAACTATAAGAGATACGAAGTCGGTTAAATTAGACAAAGGTTGACCCATTAGGAGACCATGGTGTTTTGTTATTTGAGAAAAATAAATAGGTCACTAGATATTGGCGAAAATGTAAATTTAGCATTTTTTTATTTGTGTAAATATCTTCCAAATGTGAAATAATACTGTATTTTAATTTGCACATATTTAAGAGGCTTCTATGTTCTTTCAAATGGCGATGCTCAATTTTTTTGTTTATTTGTTTTCGGGATATGCCAAAGTTTTAATTTTTATATGGACGCCATATTGAAAAGAGAATTTTCTGTCTACCTGTACGAAAAGTGAAATTTTACGAACTTATTTTCGGACGAATAATTACACTTTTCAGAAGGTTATCACTTTTCGTCCGTAAAACTTCTTCGTCCGCAAAGCCTACTACGATTTAATAATTATTGTAATTGTGTGTAGTACCCTTCTAGATCTATTATTAGTAAGATAGACAGAAAAATGTAAAATGCACCTTGGCAAAAAATGCATATTATAGCCTCGCAAACTCAAGCTCTGCTATAATATACAATTTCTAAATTTATAGGTTAAAAACAATGGTTTTTGCAATGAAACAAATGAAATCAGCAGTCAGGTATTATCATTTGTTTAATTTTAACTTTATAAGATTCATATTCTTTAATATTTCTAACATACATAGCACTGAAACATTTTTTTAAAATTTCGTCATAAATGTCATAGCCTACTATGACGTCCAAATAAAAATATGAAGACTATAAGATTTTGAGAACTAATTAAAGAAATTATCAATGAAAATAATCAAATTGTTATTTCCAATTGTGTTTTTCAATTGTTTCATTGCAACAACCATTGTTTTTAACCAATAAATTTAAAAATTATTGTATTTTCGGGGTTTGAAACAAATGAAAATAGATAAATTATACATGGTTGGAAAGCTAAAAAAATTTTTTTTCATTGGTGCGACTTTCCAATATGGCGTCCGTATAAAAATTAAATCCTTGACATCATAACTAGCAAACAAATAATGATAAAATATTTGAGCATCGCCATTCAAAACAACATAACAAAGTGCCTGAAAGATGTGCAAATTAAAATACAGTATTATTTCACATTTGGAAGGTATTTGCAAAAATAAAAAACTTCAAAATTTACATTATCGCCAATGCCTACGTATTTTTTCTCCAATAACAAAACACCATTATAAGGTACGTTCTATTGATGTCAGAAATCTTCCTACTTCTTCTAGTAGGACCTCAATGATAGTTCTTTTGCGTCAAAAAAATCTGAATATTCCTACGAATCATTCCAACTTCAGAGCTGGAAGCGCTGGTAGGAAGATAGAGTGGAGATAAATTCAAAATTTTACTAGCCGACTGTCACGCGTACCTTTCTGTTACATTTGCGAATGTTCAGATTAGACTGTGCTCAACAAAAATACCTCCTTTACGCTTTTATTATTTAATATATTTTTATATAATTAGAATCTCTGTAATATTTCCATAACAACATTTTGAAGATCCAAAATAAACATATAAAGTTACCACATAACACATAACCACTGCCACTGTTCTATCGTATTTATTTTTTACTTGACAGTTATTTGCTACTGAGCGTTATATTGCTTTGAATATTCTTATTCTAGTAGGAATATTTCTGACACCGATAGAACGTACCTAAAATGATCTCCTAATGGGGCAACTTTTGTCTAAATTAACCGACTTCGTATCTCCTATAGTTCTCGAGATCCCCTTGTTGGAAAAGTTATCCTGGACACCTGTATATAAATTTATATTTTTGAGTTCTTATTGATATAATAATATTGAAATAGAATTTTTTAAATAATTGAAAATTTGAATTTTACCGGAAGTGACGTAGGAGTAGCTGATGACATTTATGAAGTACACAGAAATAGAAAACACAAAATGTAGAAAAACAAGATAGTTGACAACGCGTTAATGGCAGAAAAACTGCTTCCTATTAATACAAGTAGTACAGTCATATATTTACAAAATTTATTTAACATGTCATCATTCACTCGTACGTCACAAACTACGTAATATCTTTTTAGCGCGAAAATAAATTACAAGATAACTCATGTTAGAAAATATAAATTTACATTTTCCTAATATTATTTACTCATTTTTTTTAGAAATATTCCACAATGTTATAACATTTCTACGTTAAATTTTACTACCTTAGAATACCCTATTATAGTTGACATTAATTTATCTTATTACTTACTGCAATTTTGAATTTCATCATCCCCATAAAGACAATCTAAAGTAATGTCACAAATTTTTGTAGAATTGATACAAATATTAGACTCCATACATCGAAACTGATGTGGGGTGCATACTGGACTTGATGAATCAGGGAAACAATCAATTAATTTGATATTATCCACAGCGATATACGCTGGATTATTCTTTGGTACTACTTCTAATATGATGCGAAATAATTGTTTTATTCTTCCTATACCAAATTCATGTACTTTCCACCTGCACAAAAAGAGCAAAATAAATATTTCTTCTCAAGAAATATATTTTTGTTCGTACTTATTGGAATCTTCGCCAGGAACTTCCCCTACGACCCATTGCGTATGGTTGACTGATTCGACAACAATTTTAAAAGAAGCAGATTTCATTCCTCTTTGGTATAAACCAACTTCCAAACGGCACTCCGCAGGCGCGTCTCGAAATAAAGGACTCGTTACATGGAGTTCTTTTGTAGCTGATGTTATCTTTAGAAGTAGAAAATGTCCTGCAAGTATAATTATTTTTTATAGTTACAAAATTCTTATGAATGAAATAAATAAAAGTCGAATTGATAATAACGGTCATAAACGTCATCCAATTTTTCCAATAAAAGTGAATCGTAGGAATTAATGTAACATTGTTTTTTGATTAATTAATGTTTCATAATATAACAATGAATGTGACTACGGTAAAACGAGGGATCGTAGGCGTGATTTTTGAGGTCAAACTGGTCTTTTGCTCCAACAATTTCCACCCACCGCTCGGAGTACAATGCATATTGCCGCAAATATTTATCTGTGAATGCTGGATTTTTATTTATGACAGACGATTTTCGAAGAAATCCTTAGTATTGAGCATCTACAGCTGAGATATTATTATGAAAATGATGGGAATGAATGAAAAATATCAAGAGTTTTTATTATATTGTAACGTGTGAGCACCACCGCTGCGCTGAGCAAGCGTCTAAGTTTAGCGATGACCAGGCCCGATCCTAGCAGGGGTTCATTTTGTGCCCAGAACAAAGGCGGCCAAGCATAGGGGCGGCAAAGCCGTCCTAACTTTTTATAGCAAAAAAATAATTTTAAAAATATCAACAATTTATGAAATAAACATATTTATAAAGTAGTATTCTTTTAAATACTTGGTTTGGCTAACTGGTAAAATATTGTATGTTATTGGAAAGAGTATTTTTTTCTCTTTTCAATAAAGTAATGTTGTTTCTTTATAATTTTTCAAATACATAAACGAGTTATTTATGTTTAAAAACGAAAATATTATATAGTTTTTAGTTAATTTAGTCAAGTAATTCATGGAAACAATTGTTTTTTTATAATTTTTTATCAAGCTTTGGTACGAGTACCTTTTTGTGTATTTTTGCATTATATGTAATATTTTATTATTAAAAATGAAAAAATGTTTTTCAGATAAGAGTAGATAAGAATAGATTTGCTGGCGCCGCGGAGCCAGCCTGTTTTATACACATAAAACTTATGAATTAGTTTTGTTTCGTGTATGACATACTTGACAGTCAAGTCAAAATGGAATAAATAATACACCTGCTTACATATCGCTATTGTAAATTTGGTTTGCGTTTAGACCAATAAGAAAGCCGGAGCGTAAGCCCTATCTTCCTCTAAGTCTATTCTTATCTGAAATACAGTATAGGTAAAAAAAATTCATGACTTTCCCCTATGAGACGCCTATCGTTGAAATACGAAAACAAAAAAAAAGTATAAATATGTATCTAAATAAGTAGAATCCTCATACCAAGTTTCGAAAGTATAAATATGCATCTAAATAAGTAGAATTATCAGAAGTAATATTACAAGACCTCCTCATCGATAAATTTTTATTTTGCACGAATTTTTTTGTTTAACAACCAACAAACACGAAAGCAAACTGCATGGTAAATCTCAACTCCAAAGGAGGAGGGGTTTTACCTAATGTCAGTTTGCTTGAGTGATTTTGCTTAAAAGCAAAAAGAATGAGTTTATCTGAGAAAATCAGACAAGTCGTGTGGTATTTGGTGGGATAAATTTCAAAGACAATGCAATTGTTTATTTACTTGGTAGCGGAAATTTATAGGGGCAACGGAGTTTTATCAGTATAATACTGTTCCCATTGGTTGAATTTTCAAGTGTTTTGCATCATGATTGGTTAAAAACTAGTCGTTGGAATATATCATACCAACTTTCAAAATTTTAGTGCAACTAGTACCAGAGTTTTTAATAAAAATGTGTCTAATAAGGTGCACTTTCAAAGGACTGTAACTCTGTAACGAAAAATGATTCCGCCAGTACCTATATGGTTTTATTTTGGCACACTTTTTACTCTCAATGAATCACCCTGTATAAAATACACATTTTAAGAAAGCATTTTATGAAAAAAGTACATTGTTTTAAACGGACGTAAGAAAAATATTTACATGAATGCTTAATCATATTTGTTAAATTGAGGACAATTTTTGCAAACAGCAAAATGTTCATGTGGTTCACGCCAAAAGTAAATTGTTAAAATAATAAAATATTGGTAAAATAAATAGATTATAGAAATTAAACGTTTGAAAAAAAAATAGCAAAAATATAACCAACGATGGATGAAAAGTTGCACTCAAAAAGTTTTCTTTCATTTCAAAGACAGTTATATACCGTAACAGTTATTATTATCTAAAATTTATTGTAACAAAGTAATATATGTCGTATGCTCTTTCAGGGTTTAACTAACTCAAATATACAAATACAAGGATACGAGTAATTCATAATGTTTGAACTTCATACGAAAGCATGATCCTAGTACTTTTTCATTAATTCATTTACGCATTTAATTTCTGTTAATATCTCATATGGATGACGTTATCTGTTACTAATTAAGTTCAATTTAAACATTTACTGTTAATGTAAATCTGCTTAAACAGATGTTAGTATTTTACATTTTACTGCAGAACGCATCACTTTATTTTTTCCGTTTTTTTCCATTATACAAAATACATATTTAATCGAATGAAAATACTTTATAGGTATATTAAATTGGATTATATTTTTTTGTACGTGTACATATTATAATAATTAACGGTCATCGGTGGTCGTGTGGTCAAGAGTGCTCGCCTGGCATACAAGGTTGCTCGTGTGGGACCGCGTTCGATTCCCACACGAGTCAGTTTTTAATCAAAAAACCGACACACCCCGATGAGTCCGAGTGGCAGCTGAGGTCACTATAAGCTACTCTGCATGTAACGAGGGTGTCAACAGAGGGCACTAAAAATATCTCTGTATAATTGTATATATATGTAAAAATTTGTGTATGTAAAATTGTGATAATTTGTATAGGTCAAATGACCTTATAACAAATAAATACATTATTATTATTATTATTATATTATAATAATTATAAAGACATGGCATCTGTGGAATTCGAAGTTTAGAACTACATTTCTGAAATAGTTTTGGTGATAAATTTAGTGTCCGTCACAACATAAATTTGTAATAGCTACATTTTTCATTAGGTATTTATAATCAAGTTTTTTTGTGTGTTATTTTTGAAACAAAAAAATTGTATATGGTTTCACCTGTAGATGATTATTTTTCATCGTAATTATTTTACGTCCGTAACACTTTGAAATTGACGTCACAAAGCAGGTAAATAAAGACAAGCAAAATATAAAATTAAAAAAAACGTATTATAATTATTTTTAATTTTAAAATGACGCTGCAAGTTTATTACAATGGGGGAGTAACGAATTTTGTAAAATTTTAAAATATACCGGAGAAAAAAAAAGTTGAACTTTTGCAATATTTTCTTCCCGCCATTATGGCGTACATAACATCAACTCTGCGCGAATTAGGTCTCGACGTACGTATCCAAAACGTGCTTCATAGAAAGAGACAAGCAAAACAGAGCCACCTATTTATGTTTACATTTGACATTTGCCCATTTATTGTTTTTTCTAGGTTTTACGTTTACATATTTAAAATCAAATAATTTGCTTTTCGCGATTTGACATTGAATTTGACGTTTCATGTTTTCATTCTACACTAGCGCTCGTAGCGGACAACTACGGCGACCAAAGATGCTGCATACGTCATCGTATTGCGGGCGATTTAACTCACGATAAATTTAATATCGTTTGTACAAAAAAATACGCTATGTTTTATTACTTTTATTGCATTAATAGTAATATTGCATGTTTAGTATTGCTGTAATGTGGGAATATCATTACATTTCAACATGACTAAACTCCCCCATTACCTATAATACTCCTTATATCCTTTCTTAAAAGAGGAAATCTGTTGCAGCTTGCAGAATCTTGACAAAATGCAGCTTTTAAATAAAAAAAGCGATTGACGTCATTCCGTTGAATGAAAAGGAAATAAATTTTCGTATTTAAATATTTAGAATTAATACTAGTATTTATATTCCAGAATATTATTATAATATAACAATAAGATACAATCAAAATTTTAAACAATGAAATGTTACATGCTACATGCAAACAACGTATGAACATGTATTTCTTATCACTATGAAGTTTTATTGCATTTTGTGTGTAGGTAGGTATTTTTGTATTTATGTAATAAAATAACAATTAACATCAAAATTTAAATATCTTAGTGAAAGAGAAAATATATACCGGGTGGTGACGGTTAGGGATGAACATAAGGATTTAACAAGTGATTTTAGTTTTATGCAATCTTCTGCTCTCCGTTCATTTTACGGCAAAAACTGTAGAGTGCAAAGTTGGGGACATGAAACGTCACATGCCAAATTCTGAACTTTATAAATTCATATCTCGCTTATTACGTAAAATTTTTAAGTCGCGTTTACTCTACATTTCTTTTTCCATCCTATTCTGGAATAATAAAAAATAAATTGTATAGAACCCTAGTGGTATTTGTAAATGTTTAAATTCTATCGCGAATATTATTATTTCACTAGGTGAAACATTTCAAACAGGTAAAATAATTAATACTTGGCTAAGTTTCACAAACTAGGATGTATTATCTTTATCGCGATTTCGGCTTTTACGCCATCTTTAGAAGACTGGGAAATGTACATTTGTCAGTCTTCTAAAAAACCGAAATCGCGATAAAGATAATAAATCCTATATAGTTTGCGAAACTTAAGCCAACTGTTAATTATTTTACCGGTTTCAGGATATTAAACCCTTGTTTGCATATACAAAAGTAGGCTGGTAACTAAGTAAGAACTGTGTCTGTATGGCAATATTATTACCATACTGACTTGTCAACAACAGTCTACAAAATGAAAATAAAATCAAATGAAATTATAATGCTCTTCATTAATACATACAGATAACGTTAGCGTATCGTTCTTAACACAGTTTACTTTATTCTAAAATAGTAAACACGAGGAATAAATCACATAATTTGAATGTCTGTCATATTGACATAAATGTCAAAATAATTGTTCTGTTTATCATGGAATTCTGAAAGTGGCATGAATAGTATTTCAAAAAATAATCTTTATTAATAATTTACTGCAAAATTTATTAATAATGTCTTCATTTTCTGAACAAACCACGGATGTTATGAACCATAACAAGCCTTAATAGATGTCTTAAAATCCTTGCTCTACGAGCTCGGATTTCAAACCGACATCTGCGGCAATTATGATAGTCATAACAATCCTAGGTATGTTAATAGCTATTACCGAATATTATTTGTTTATAATTATATAATATTTTCCGAGATATTTTCCTTTAAATACTGTAGTCTCATCTATACTCCAGTATTATTTAATTTATTTTTTTTATAAATTGAAAGTCACCTATTGTTCGAGAAAGTCTTAATTGTTAATTATTAGTCGTTAAGCCATGATCCGTAATAAGTTTTTAAATGTACTATCACGCAACCTAGGTAATTCAGGATAAATCTTTCTTTTTCATACCAACGCACGTGTTTTTATCTGGGGTGGCCGCGCGGCTTCATACATTCAAATAAGTATTATTTGGTTTACCTACTTTAGTTATTTCGTTTACCTGTTTCAGGATATTAATCCATTGTTTACATGTACAAAAGTAGGCTGGTAACTAAGTAATAACTGTATCTGTATGGTAATATTATTACCATACTGATTTGTCAACAACGGTCTACAAAATGAAAATAAAATAAAATGTAAGTATAATGCTCTTCATTAATACATACAGATAACGTTAGTGTATCGTTCTAAATACAGTTTACTTTATTCTAAAATAATAAACATGAGGAATAAAGCACATAATTTGAATATATTGACATATGTCAAAAAAAAATGTTCTATTAACCCCATAGCATTCTGAAAGTAGCATTAACGAAAGAATTTCAAAAAATAATATTTATTAATATAGTCTTCATTTTCTGAAACCGATAAACTATTGAACAAACCGCGGATGTTATGAATCATAACAAGCCTTAGATGTCTTCAAAATGACACCTCCGGCAGTTATGATATACATAACATTCCTAGGTACAGTGTGTTCAAAAAATTCCTAACTCGCAGTAGGCTATGAACACTATGAACAGAGAAACGTATGTCTGATCATTATTCAATTCAAAAGTCAAGTTGTCAAAATTGATCTTGAAACGTAATTTTAAGGAGAAAAGACAATAAAGAAGAACACAGTAAATTGACATTCGCCGTTTTCTAATTTGTTTCCATTTCTAAAATAAGATTCAAAAAGAAAAGCTTTGATTTATTTAGATAACATTTTTGACAATGTCTCATGTTAAATGGACCTTTTCAATTTAACGGCTATCTCTTTCTATCGCTGCAAATAGTAAGAAAATGGCGCGAGCAACTACCAGTTGGTCTGTCAAATGAAACGCCAAAAATATTGCAATCATTAAAACACCCGTATTCTCGGTAAAAATATGTATCGTTATACATTTTAGCTCCAATAAAAGCTTTTGTAACTTTTTCCGAGAAGATTTTTAAAGTTGTCAAAGATTTTTCTCACATTTTACGTCAATTTTTTTAGAAACAAACGTCATGTCATAGATCTCAATTGTTCTTACTATGCGCAGATCCCTATTGCGCATATCTTCTATCTATTTAAATTGAAAAGGTCTATTGACAATTAAATATTTTTAAATTGACATACGTTTCTTTGTTCATAGCCTACTCCGAGTTAGGAATTTTTTTGAACACACTGTATGTTAATAGCTATAATTTGTCCATTCATTTGCTTGAAAATGGATTCTGGATTTCAAAAAGGCGGTAGCAAAATGCTTGAAAATAGTAAGAATTTGGAATACAGTACTCGTACATGTGTAACGTAAATGTTAAGGGCATTAATAACCGAATATTTTAAAAAATAATAACTTTAAAAAAACTAGTCTCTAACATACTAACATATAGTAGTTTTAATACATAACTCTTATTGTAAATTGAAAAACTATGATGTAGGGCCCCATAATGTAGGTGTACGTATATAAATATAATATAATGAGTACTACTATTAAAATATGTACCGTTGCTATTTTATAGTATTTTATGGCTGAACAGTGCTTTAAAGGTCACAAATTAAACAAGTACCGCTTAAGTCACGTATGTATATACATAATTTTTTGCAACAACACAATCTTCATTTTAACAAATTTAAAATAAATCTTAAAGGAAATACATATGTAATTTTGACGAAAATTTCAAGATACTTCATGTTTTAACTTTATTCACTATTTACACTTTATTTACTCAATAATACAAATTAATACTTACAACTTTTTAAACTACAATCTTGAACACAGCAATGAACTTAGCAACTAGAAAAACATATAGTCTGAAATCACATTGTAACGACAGATGTCACTAGTGGAACTATTTCAACACAAAAAACAAGATTGCAGTTCGCCTGTTGTGGTTTGTTTTGCTCTTTTATTAGTGGTTATTAACAAGTTATTTTATTGGTGATTTTCTTATTTCATAGTTATTATTTTATTTTACAGTTATTTTTTTATTTCACACTTTTCTATAATGATACATTTTAGCCATTGAAAAGTGTGAAATAAAGACAGCTTTAGAAGGTGGTGTTGCAAAAAATTATTTTCATCATCAAAATATTTAAATCTTAACATTAATATCTAAAAAGCGTTCAGTGAAAATTTATTTTTAGTTTTATTTGCAGCTAATTATATTTCGACAAATTTATTTTAGGAAAACGTCAATTTTTATGCAGAATACTATGTAACTTGTGTCGTTTCATTTGATAAGGAAACCATTCAGTTATTCAGTTTAGAGCGACAGAAGGAAATTAATTTTTATTTTGCGAAATATCAAATGCAACAAGGTACAAAATTCAACCGCAGACCGACTGACGTCAGTACATTTTTTTCAAATAAATTTACTTTCTGGAGCGCTTCATTCTGCTAGGAAGACTTGTAAATAAATTTGTTTATATCAGTGTTTTTCAATCTTTTTATTATCGCGACACACTTTCCGAAGAAAAAAAATCGCGGTACACGTACGTTAAGAAGTAAAAAATAAACTAAGTTAAAGAACGAAATAGTAATTAACGTATCAAGGGAGTTATAAGGACATTAACGCCTAAAGTCAACAGTGTACTTTCCGAGGGCCTCTGGCTCGAGAGATGTACGTTGACCGAAGGCATGATTGTCTGTTTAACTCCGGTGGTGCGTTCAACGTTTAACGCCCGACTATAATTTTTTAATATGTTACTGATTACGGATCAGAAAGTTTTAATAAAATTTACGGAGTAGGTAGGCTATGAATGTTTGTTTTTAGCCTTTAACTCAGTATCAATATAAATTTCTTGACAACACTACCCATAGAAACAACTCATAACACGTCCTTGGGTGTTATGTACTATATGTACAACATACCGGTCTGACGTTAAATAATTTTAACAAAACTTGTAATTATAACGTATGAGAAAATAGTTTTTTTCAAAAATTAGTATCTCTCCCGCAAAACTTTATGGGAATATTTATACACACCATTTTACTGAAAAAGAATTATTTATTGTCATACCACGTCTTTAAATTAAATATAGTAGGACACCAAAAGCATAAATTTAAAATTTAGGGCACTCAAAAATCTCTATGAAGCACCATACACATTTTTGTGCAATAGATAATACTTGAAAAAAACTGTTTTCCCACGTTGAATGTCTGTGCCATGGACTCTCGTGTTCATCCTGGATAATAAAAATCTGATGTGGATACCACACGACTTCCTTGTACTCAAGACCAACATGAAATGTTCGTATAGACCCAATTATAAAATTGCACGTATCATGTATTTGACGTAATTTAACATAACATTAATTTTTTTATACTTCTTTAGGATTAGAATCCATACCTCCCGCTACCCTTGGTAAGGGAGGTATAGGGATCGTGTTAAAAAACGTAAATCAAGATTTTGGTAAATGACTACGTTTTAAGGTGCCTAGAATCCAATTTTAACATTTTCACGATGATGTCTGTATGTATGTGTGTGTGGATCCTCCACTTTAACTCAAATACCATTATTCAGAAAATTTTGAAACCTTGGAAAGAGCCCATTAGATTTTCGTGAAAATCGGATAACCGGAAATGGCACTTTACTAGAAGCCCAAAATAGTTTTTCTTCGAAAAATACCTTTAAATGTTATTTTTTCGAGATTAATGTTATTATAAAAATTAAAGATTATTAAATGTTCTATAGATTTGCATTAATACTTTTCCTATATATTTTATGGATAAATTTATAAAATTATCTATAATTTAAATCCTAGAGCCTACGCTTTAAACAAACAAAACGCAGTTATTTAAATGTATGCAACTGGCAGATAAATGTCGCTATCAAAGGACTTATCATTTCAAAATAATATTAGTAACGTTTTAAAAAGAAAAAAGTAAATAGAACAATAGAAAAAGAATTCAATACAGTTACCAGCATAAATAAATAAATATATGAATAAATATATATATAGGTATGTATTTAGATTAATAAAAATTAACGATTCACAAAAATGTTTAAGTTAATCCTCATTTTTGAATTAGTGAATTCTATTTTATCCCGGTATTTAAAATTTAATCTTCATTTTATTATATCTCCGGTGGCTCAATGTTTAGAGCAACGCCTCATAAGTCATGAGTGCGCTCGGGGCTTTGGGTTCGAATCCCACTAAGGCATAGATGTGTGTGAATGTGAATCTACTGTGTAATTGGGATTTAATCCTGTTGAGGGGTTTAAAAAAGGTAGTTACTTGGATTAGATTAGACTATATTTTAAGAAATAAACTGTCAAAATTAGAGTAAAATTCGTTAATCTAAAAATAAGGATTAATTTTTTTTTGTTACTCGGGGTGTAAATGGCCGGAGGTATTGTGTTCGCCACACCAGATTTTTTTATACTTTTTTGTCCTAATCCGTAGCAAGCTTATTACAAAAACCAAAAAGCATATAATTTTTAAATTTACATATCTCGCTTATACAAAAGGCTAATTTAATAATATTGTATGTGCTAGATGCAGAATTTAATTCTCTAAAACTATTATTTGAAGCATTTATTTCTAAAGTCAAAATAAAACCATTTTATTCAAGAAAAACTGTTATTAACTTCAGGTAATAATCACTTCCGGTTAGCCTATTTTAACCAAAATCTACTATGTTATTCCCATTGACTTAAAAGTCTTATATACCAAATTTGAAAAGTTTTGTTTTCAAGTAAAGTAGCACTTCTGAAAATTATGTAATTTCAACTTTCTACGGCTTACCGTTTTTGAGTTATGCTAGATACGTACATACGTACGTACGTACGTACAGACTTCACGACGAAATTAGTCAAAATGGATTCAGGGATGGTCAAAATGGATATTTCCGTTGAAATCTGACAACCGAAATTTTTCGTGATTATAATACTTCCTGTACTAATTAAAATTGTCTGCTAAGCCATATTTTTTGGCCCATAGCTTCCAATTTGCTTTTAAAATATCAAGGTAACCTTCATAATTGTTACAATGTAGGATAATTTTTCTACTCTCGTTGACTAAAGGTGAATTCACAAATGAAAATCAGGTTTAGATTTATGGTTTATACTTTAGATTTAAATACTTTGGCCGCATATTATGTAATGACTCCATTCACACTTCAGAATTTAGGGTCTCTAAATCCAAATTATAAAGCTAAACATTGTAAGGTCCAAACTTTAGGTTTATGATTTAGTTTGACGCCACAAACTTCACCAATGATAACGAGTCTAAAATTTTATATATATATATATATATATATATATATATATATATATATATATATATATATATATATACCCATCTTTATTTAGTATCCATTTGGTGGATTCGGCTTTTTAAATAAATACGAGAAGAATGTGGAGACGGTCATAACTTAATTGCTGAAATATAACTAATAATGCCAAGCGATTGACAGTTTCACGGCGCACAGGTGTCTTGTTGAGTACTGCTCTACCGATATTATAAATAAATAAATATATCACGGCATATTACCCATTGCTGGGTGTGCCAATCTGCTTTATACGCAGATATCGGGAATGATGATAACATATTTGTACCGTGCGGGCGTTTACCAGGCGTCACTTCACGGGCACTCATTCCTGGCGTGGAGAGTGAACCACTGGGGTCAATTTTGTGCCATTTAAAATTGGAAATATTTGGCGTCGGTCGGGATCGAACCCGGTTCCCCAGATCCACGACCAGACACTCAGGGACGCGGCCACGAGACCGATATTTTAATCTTGTTTTTGAAGCATTTACACAGATGTCTGTACATATCAAAACTAATTTTCAGGTAATTTAAACTTACATTTATGAATGACTTACTTAAACCTAAACAAAAACCATAAACCTAAATTTCATTTGGGAATGCACCTTAAAAGATATACCCCAAAACCTAATTCTGCAATAATAACGTTTGTAAAGTTTTTATTAATCTCCGCCTTATTGGCGTTACACTTGGAATCTTAGCCGTATATGCATCCAAAACAAATCACAGACTCTCAACTCCTCATCCTGGTTGTCATCAGATGCCCCATCTGGCGTCACGCGGTACGCGTCACGCTCTCTCCGTGGCGTCACGCAACGTCGCCGCCCAGCCGCGTCAGCGTTCTGTCCTCCTGCTCGTTGCTATGCCAACCGCTGGGTCTCTCTACGGCAGGAATTGATCAGCCCTGCTGCCATCGGACGTACCACACACGCCACCAACCCCAATAAGTGTGACGAGGATGGCACATAGGCAACAAGCGGAGATTATACAGGATGGTGAAAGGATGAGGTGGATAATATCTAATAGTGTTTCGCAGAAATTTGGACCATTATTTCCGCTATAGATTGGAACATGTGTTATTTTGTCATTAAAAATAGTTTGCAGGCGCTCCGGAGTAGTACCCGTATACCCCCTGTTCTGTCATTGTTATTTTTGACATTACGAGTCACTTATTAGCATCTTGTGTTTGATTATTGCGTATGGAAAAATTAAAGAAAATATAATAAGTGCTATGTAAATATTATTTGCCCATTTAAAATTATGGCATATACATGGCATATAGAACACATCAGATAATGTGCATTACAAAAAATAGAAAAGATTTTATGGTACTAGTTGTATAATTTTTGAATTACGTGTACTTCACATTAAATTAAACGTATAGTATATGTAGAAATGCCACATTTTCATATGCTTGTATGATGCAAATTAGAGCATAAATTCCACTTTCTTTCAATATAAAATCGTAAATAATGAGCAAGTTTCGAATTTTTAAAAAAATATTTTAAATGAAAGTTTATGCAATATTTTTCATAGTAATATAAAAATTAATAATAATTTATTATTTAGTAAATAATTAAATAAAAAGATTGGCACCAGAAATAGTCACGATAAACAACCCCCCACTCCTGTGACGTCGGAGCACATACAGTACGTCATTCATAGCCAATAGGAAAACAGTTTACGTTATTTACATAAATAAAAGTAGGCGATAGTTTCTCATATATAATATCATAAGTGGTAAATTTTTGCCGGAAAAATTTTCAGATTGTTACGAGAGCCGGTTGCCTAACAATTTATTGAGTGGCATTGACAAAAAAATTACGAGTTGTCAAACGTGTAATTTTTGATCAATGTCACGAAATAAATTGGCAACAGGCTCGAGTAAAGCAATCGGAAAATTTTTTTAGGTTAAAATTTAACCACGAATGGTATTCGGATGACTATTTCCAAAATAAAAATCATTATTTATATAATTTTTTTCTTGACAAAAATCTTCTAAATATTTATTGTGTTTAGAGGTATTAGGTTTCAGTTTGCTTTTTCAACGTTTTAAATAGTTTCATGTCCAAATCGACTCGTTTTTAATAAAAACTGATAACATTGAAATTATACAGACTTTGACAGGTATGTAAACAATATGTTTCTAAAACGTCAAAAAAAATTCGCTTATCAAAACTCACTTACTTGTAAAAATGCGACATCTTATTGGCTTAAAGGGTGCGAAAAAACTTTTTTGACGCTGTTTTGTCGAAATGAAATTTGGTAACTAGGTAGAATCCTTAATTTGGATTGGTTTATATATTTATGAGTGAAATAGTCATTGTTAAACTGTATGTGCTATAGCTACTAGATAAATTACAGAGGACTCGTCCACCATTGTGGAGCCACTTAAATCATTCAATATCTGTTACAGTATTATTAATCATAGAAACTATCCATAATAACGGGTTGTTCTGCTCCAAACTGTGCAAATCATTTGAGAAATGGTTATAACTTTTACACGTACTTATGCAATTCATATATTTTTCTCTAACCTCAAAAATCTTAACGATCCGTATTTTTTCTTGTTTTTTTTTTTTTATTTATTTTAAATAAGTACAAAATGGTAAATATGGAAGTTTTATTTAATTATGAAAAATAGTACTTATAAACTTATAAGAAATGAACTTTTATTTCATAATTTATTGCATTGATTTTGGCACCAATATGGCGGACGAGTCAGCTATGTATTATCTAGTAGCTGTAGTATGTGCTCTTACGTCACATTCTGTTTCAGATCACGTGACTTTTTCAAAATATTACACATATTTCAATAATTAATTGTAAAATATTTAATAGACATTTCGTGATATTTTCAAATTTAAGGCTCTAAAGAACAATATCTTTTAAAGTCATATAATAATTCTTGCAAAAGCCCAATAGGGTATTCTCTCATATTTTTTTGATTTTTTTTTTCTTAAAGAACAGATATATCTAAGAGTACCTGTGAAAACCCGAGTTAAATACTCTTTTTAATAAGCGAGATATTAATTTTTAAATTTTTATTTTGTTGTGTCACGTGATAGTGACGTACTAGTTGTACAATACCAGCGGTGGGCAAAATTTAAATGCTTTATATCTTTTGCAACAATCAATTTATATGTTTTTTTGTTTTTTCCATCTTGTTTACCGATCAACACTAATATTTTATATAAATTTTTAATATTGGCAGTCCTCGGAGAATACCCTATTAACATAATCACATGTACATGAAATTAAATATGTGTACATTGTTTTGATATCAGAAATAGACACGACTTAGCATAAAAATGCATCATAAATTTATAAATGAAAACATTTTCTAGTTTTCCGTTGTAAATATTTTGCTAAGCTATTTATATACAAAGTATTTACTAAATAAAATTGTGTTTTTATTAGATCATTAACCTTTGCTGTGTACAAATATAAATATTTTGTAGACCATCTGGTACGTAATATATAAAATAATATTAAAAATAATATTTATTTTCATAAATTTGTACTAGTGAATTTAAACAATGTTACATTTTGTTTGTAGTAAGTTCAAAGCATTGAATTATAGCCAAAACCTAAACAAATTGACCGTTATTTATATTGAATTCTAAGAATATTTTGCAGGTGTTCTATTACTTTATAGAAAAATAAATAAATAAAGACTTAATTTAAGAATTTATAGAATATTTTTCTGACCTGCAGTATTGTTGTCTGCATCATACATCGGTCCAATATCCGTAGGTCCATACATATCCGACGTAGTTATTGTAAATCCGTCTTTAATGTCAGTTTTCCATTTCCAGTTACAAGGCTCTTCAAAAGTGCACTCCACTTCTGCAGGCATGACATATCCATTTTCCCTCATCGGGTAATGGATATTGTACAGTTGTCTCACTTTGTTGTTGTTCTTATTATAATCTTGTTCCAGATTTACTCCATGCTGCATTTGATCTGTCATTTTGTCGTAGAATGGAGCGGAATAGTTGTGCTCTAAACGAGCGTCTGCCATTGGCTGCTCATCTTTCTTTTTCAAGTTCAATTGTTTTCTTAAGGCTGAAAATACATTCTCCTTTGCTTTCACGGTGTCACGACGAGATTTCGAAGGCTTCTTGTCGCCTATTAGTGGCTCGTCCCGTTGTGGTGGATTTTGATTTTGCTTGCAATTCGAACATGTTTTTGTATTCGATGCAGGTGGTAGTTGAGTTTCAGCAATTGTTTGATATATCAAAAGGAGAAAAATAAAAAACATTGAACTTTTGATTACCGCCACCATGTTGATTTTCTAACCACTTGATGTAAGAGTGGTTGATGACATGTTTATTTTTTGATACTTATAACAAAGCATATTGTAAATTTCGTTGTAATGTTACATATGTAGGGCAATCACTTTGAGTCTTGTAACCGCACATGTCGAATTTTACTTGGGCTTTCATTAATGATTATTTTGTGTATAATACCTGCAAATATTAACCCTTATTATTCACTAAATTTAGACACAACCACTTGTCAACAGCATTAAAGCACTGGCGGCAAAATATTGGAAAAGAAAAATTAATCCACGTGTCAACTCGCCGACCAAAAGTAACTTTAAATAGTCGAAATGCAAAAAATTAAACCTTAAAATAAATAATAAAATGAAAACTAAATATAAGTTCCTTGGAGCCTTTCCAAAGCAAATCAAAAATAGATAAATATGTGTAGTTTTACTACTTATTGACTTTTACTACGAAAAAAATAAAAACATTTACTATTCACACATTAGATTTTAGACAAAATATTGATTAAATATCATTACATGTAGTAAAATATTCCTAATGACATTTTCACTACTGAAAAGGATTTATACAAAATGCAGTTTTGTCATAATATTTTGAGGAAAAAACATTATTATAACTTAAAATTAATTTACAATAATTCCAAATTAAATGGCAGATCAAAAATTGAAATTCAGATGTCCAAGAGGTATGTTATTCGAGTTATTTGGCCGCATAAGTCGAAATAATATTTTACGAACATATTTAACAAATTCTTATATGAAATCACTAATTATTAAGCGCAATTTAACAAATATTAGATAAATATGAAACATACAACACATATTTAATATGAAAACACTTCACTAAAACCTGTATGTCATATTTTAACACGCAGAGATTCACATTGCGCACTTTGCATTGTTAACTAACTAGTTCATTTAAAACATTTGTGATTTGTGATTAGAAAATAATGCACTCGTTTCACGTATCGCGCGCGTAGAGTATCTTTAATTTTAAAATTGCAATCATTACAAGACTCAGTTGTAAAAATATCTTGGAACAGCCCATGTAAGTCGCCTTGTACATTACCCGACATTTAACAAGGAGAGATATATGCGTTAATGTTTGGTAGAAGAGGATAGGCCAACTATATCGATTTTATGCACAGTCGGGTAAATTTAAAACGGACGTGTTTTGCGCTGGAGATGAAACGATTCATCTGCCACCTATGCGGGATGCTGCGGAACTAGGATATTGTTTTCAAATTAAAACATTTTTCTACGATATTGCGTTTTTGTTCATGTAATTTATATAATATAGTTTGATTATCTTAAATCGGTATTTCCTTTTGTTTGAGTGCACGTAATTGTCGACGTAATTTGTACATTGTGGTATTGGCTTTCCCAGCGTGTAAAAGAGAGAAAGAGAAAAGATATCGGCGCGAGCGCAAACGCAAATGTTGTGCCGGCTGTTTCAGTCCGCCATCCGCTACCGCTGCGCTAGTCGGCTAGTCGTTTCATAACCAACAATAGAATTGTCATACATTCGACATGATTCCATATTAAAACATTTATATAAGAAAACATTAATAAAATGGAACCAAAGAAAGGGCGTTTTGGTCCATTAGTAGGTTCAATTGATGAAGGAACTTCTAGTGCCAGGTTTTTAGTAAGTATAAAATAATATGTTGTTTGTATTTATTTTTTGTCGTTTTTTGCTACTAAATTCCAAATGTATGATGCATATATAATATTAGGTGTTCGCAGCAAAAACTGCAGAAGTTTTAACATATCATCAGACTCCCATACCTCATAAATGTCCACAGGAAGGTTGGGTTGAACAAGACCCTATAGTAATCTTAAATGCAGTTATTGAGTGTATAAACTGCACCGTGGATAATTTAAATAAGCTAGACATTGATCCCGATGATATAGTAACAACAGGAATTACGAATCAGAGAGAAACAACTATTGTTTGGGATTCTGAGACAGGAAAACCCTTATATAATGCAATAGGTATTTCCATGATTATAAATAACAATGTGAATTTATAAACAATTTGTATTATTTAGTATGGATGGATGTACGTACAGAACAAACTGTAGACAAAGTATTAGGAAAACGTAGTAAAAACTATTTAAAACCTATATGTGGTCTACCGGTTAGTACTTATTTTAGTGCTTTAAAATTGCGGTGGCTTATAGATAATGTTACTGAAGTTCAAGAAGCAATAAAAAAGGGAACTTGCATGTTTGGCACAGTTGATACATGGCTTATTTGGGTAAACAATTACGTCACTATTGTACAGCGAAACCGACCGCCGCCATTATTTTCTTTATTATAATAATTACAAAAAAAATACTATAGGGCAAAGTTGTATTTTTGTACCAAGTAAGACATCCCATTAGAAAAAAAAAATTACACCAATATTTCTCAAGTTACAATACAAAGTTATATATTTTTTTCTGCAACCGGACGCGAAATAAGCTTTTTGCGGCCGCGAAAATGGATTTCGCGATCATTGGTAGCAGCCGCGAAATTGGGTAAACAATCACTTTGACACTTCAGAATTGACGTGTTTTGTTTATCAAATATTAATCCCATAGCCACCTTGAAAGCTAACTTTCTATTTACAATTAAATTGTTTAAAATTAATGAAATTTGTAATTACATATTTTTTACGGTTTCACAAAAAATAGTGTATACATCTTGTCCCCGAAATCCTTTAGCGCCTCGGCGACAGTTTTTTTCTCGGTACGCTAAAGAGTGATTTCGCGGCCTTGATATGGAAATAACTATTAAATGGAATGGCATATTTTTTATGACCATTCGATAGGGTATTTTATATCCTTACATAATAAAAATATTGAACAAAATTCAAATGAAATTTAAATTTTATTTTTTGTCATTTTTCAGTAGGCTGTGTGAAAAAACAATTAAATTCATAAATTAAATTAAAACAAATATTTGTTAAACTATTATTCACGAAAGATATCTACTCAAGGTCAGGAGCAACATTTTGTATTCCAAAGAGAAATATTATTTGACGTATGTCTATTTAATTTATGTGGTATGACATATACGTAAATAGTGCCATTATTTTCTAACACACTAAAAATAGCAGTGACATAAGTCGTAGAGTTACAGGCATGTAATTATAGGCGATGTGCACATTTTGAGCTTCAGCGCCTCTAACGGCTACATTGGAATTTTTGGTTACCGAATCAACTTTGACATTTCGAGAAAGTGATGCAATTTACAATTTTATTTTGAGTTGTTGCTATTGTGTATGAATATTATATATCATAGTATATTGAAATGAATAAAGAAAATATTTAAAATGCTATATATGTGATGTGACAATCAAAAAAGTCAAAATACCATCGAAGGTACTGTGGCAGAAAATATAATTTTTTTATAATATGTGTGATTTCTGTAAACCATTTTATCATATTTAAATTTATATTATAATTTATAATATTAGTTAAATGTTACAAGATGCACAATACATGGAAATTGAGATTAAAAAGTTGGAAATCTTGAATGATTGTAAAGAAAATTTCTACATATCACGATATCAGTGTATGATGTTAGCATCTTTCTTTTATATTTGCAATAAATGATGAAGATTCTTTATTGAAAATATACTAGACTCTAAGTGGAATCAGTTGCACAAGCTCGTAAAGGAGAATACACGAAAAGAACCATGTGAATTTCTATCTTTAACATTAACATTACATGTACAAAATTTATAATAAATAGACGAATTATGTCAAAAATATACTTCTATTTCATACAACTGCAAGTATTATACAATTTTCTGCTTCTTGTATTATATCTTGTTCAAATAGTAACTTAAGAAACACATTTTTATATAATTCATTATTGCAATCAGACAACCATTGTTGGAATTTTATTCATACGATAAGTATCTTTTACAATGAGAAAATATGTATACCTAAAAGAATTTTTCATATTTGTAGAAGATATCTGATGAAAAGTTATTTTCTTATACATTTGTTCCTCATATAATCTTCTAGGAAATTTATAAAATTTGATACTTCAATCGGTAATTTTGTAAGAATTAGTACATCCCTCACTGCATCACATAATATTTGACGTCCTGCCATTCGCATTCATTGCAAATATTATATAAAATAGAAATTGCAAAATTATTCTGACATAAAACATAACCTTGCTATGTTTCAATGAGTAACCACTTTTGTCATTTTTGTCCGTTGTCGGCGCTGACTACTTTTGTGCACACCGCCTATAGGGCGCGAGCAGACACGTGACTCGAGGGACCTTGACGTGCTTAGAATCAGCTGATTTGTGTGCGCATGTCATTTTAACAAGAACATTGTCAATTTGACAAGACCAATGTTTTGACTTATTTTGATTTTGAATTGCTAAAATGTTAATATTTTATAATTGTTAGGCAGTAAAACACATTAAATTAAAAATAATAACATCTTAGCAGTTAAAAATCAAAATAAGTCAATACATTGATCTTCTCAACATGACATTATTCTTGTCAAAATGACATGCGCACACAAATCTGCTGATTCTAAACACGTCAAGGTCCCTTGAGTCACGTGTCTGCTCGCGCCCTATATGTGACGTCAAGTCTATATTTTTATTTTATGTAAAAAGGTAGGTAAAGAAGATAAAATTTTGAGAAAAGCATTATTTAAAAAGAAACAAAATTTTCAAATAAAGTACATTTATTTTTTCATTAAAATTGTATCCATAAATATTTCGCGTTGCATTCTTATGGGTACGAAATACAGTGAAGTTATCTGCAAGTAATATTCAGACGGCCCATAAATGATCGTGAATAGTTATCTTTCGTGAATATTACTATAACTTTTATGCACTAAAATAGAATCAGTTTTTGTTTTTCGTACATAACCTACTGAAAAATAACTATAAAATTAAAATTAATTTAAATTTCAATTGAATTTTGCGCAATATCTTTGTTATGTAATGATGTAAAATGATTAGATGGTTGAATTAAAAAATACGCTATCGAATGGGCATAAAAAATTCCATTTGAAAAAAATATAACTTTGTATTCTTAACTTGAGAACGAATGGTTTAAAAAATATTTTCTTCCATAAACAAATGTCCCCCTTGGTCTCCTACAACTTTGTTCTACAGTATTTTTTTGTAACTGTAATTATAAAGAAAATAATGGTGGTAGTCGGTTTCGCTGTTAAACGTGTATATTATGGAATTGTTGTAAATATTTACATTTCAGAATTTAACTGGTGGTGTGAACGGCGGCTTACATGTAACCGACGTTACAAATGCATCAAGAACAATGTTGATGAACATAGACACTTTGAAATGGGATCCCGAGTTGTGCAAATTTTTCGACATTCCAATGAACATTTTACCAGAAATTAGAAGTTCCTCAGAAATTTATGGATATTTATCTCAAACTTCGTTAAAGGGAATTCCAATTTCAGGGGTAAGAAATGTAAAAATTATTAAGACTATGTTTTAGTTTTTGGTTTTAGTGTTTAGGAGATCAACAATCAGCATTAGTAGGGCAAATGTGTTTTGAAATGGGCCAAGCGAAAAGTACGTATGGGACCGGGTGCTTTTTGTTGTATAACACTGGAACTGCGGTAAGAATATACATACTCGATTTCGTTTTAGATATTATCATTATACGCAATGTTAATCATTTCAGATAGTTCAGTCAACACATGGTTTATTAACTACAGTCGGTTATCAGCTAGGAAAAGATAAGCCACCAATTTATGCATTGGAAGGTTCCGTAGCAATTGCAGGTATTTACATAAAACACAATGGGAAAAATATTCCATGAAAGTAATTGAATATTTTGTAAAAAGTGATTTAAATATAAATCTTAGATACTGTGTTTTTTAGAAGTACATATTTCAAATTTCATTTAATCCTAAAAAGTATTTAAATATTTTTGGATCATTTTTGTCTAATATTATTTAAAAAATGGCACAATATTATACTTTTTACCTATTAGAAAAATAATTTACATTCGTCTGTTCATTTCTGCGGAAGACAAAAGTGATTGGTTTAAAAAATAAGAATAGGGTTTTCCACAATTTCTTGATTTTTTATATATTATAGATATGAAAATATTAGACCCATATTTTTTATTTTGCATAAAAATTAATAAAATGGGGAAAAATTGCCACACAATTTTGAAATGTGCCATGCAATCATTGCGTGACGTAGCCGACCCAGCAAGAGAGGAAGCTTGATGAGATAATGAGATAGAAACCGTTGACACCGCTGTGTCAAGTGAATTTAGCTACAAAAATAAAGCGCGGGAAAATTACTTTGTTTTCTTTATAAATACTTGATAAAACACGAGATTTAATTACAGTTTTCTTGTTACGCACACGCACGTGTATTAACCTCTCAACAACTTTTTTTCTTAAACTTCTATAGGGCACGTAAGATCACGTGACCTATCATATGTTTTGTCCCTTTCTCACTTCGGACTCTATCTTCAGTTCTGTCCCATGCTAACTTCAGACTGTACTTTCGACGCAGTGCGCATGCGTCAGTTTGAATAGCTGTCACATTTCTAGCAAGATATCAAATGAGAATAAAATGAAGACAATAAGAATCAAATAGGTTTTTATTGAATTCTTCAATAATATAATATAATGGAAGATAACAATGTGATCATATGTATATTCATAAGTATTACGATTATGATGCTCTTCGTCTTCGTTCTCGCTTAAAAAGCAAATATTACCAACAGTAATTGACAATTTATAAATTTAGGGCTTCATCAACGACTTACTATCAAATCTGAGTAATCGATAATATGTCAGCAAGTGATATTCTCATAAATATAAACGGCCACGAGCCACAGACGACGTCTCTCTTGTTTTTCACATGAAACCTACCTACCACACTTACCCTACCTATACAAATTGTCACTTGTTACTTATGTTCAAATATGATTAGGTTTTAAATATTACCTCGATAATCGGTGCTTGATGGGATAGCAAACAGTTTTATATTATAGTCCGACGACAAACTTGCAACCAACAACGCAGTGGCATCGTTTGAAAAAGAATGACAACACTCACAAACAACAGAAAATAACAATAGAAGAAATAACAACAAACAAGATAACAAAAAGAAACAAATAATAAAACACTACAATGAATAACAATAACACAATCAATCGCTATATGCACAAGAACCGCCAAATAACAAAATGGCAACAAATTACACGCTTGCGCAAACTCATTTTTAAAATTTACCGCTAGAAAAATATGACAGCTATTCAAAGTGACGCATGCGCACTGCGTTATAAAGTACAGTCTGAAGTTATCACGGGACAGAGCTGAAGATCGAGTCTGAAGTGAGAAGGGACAAAACAAATGATAGGTCACGTGATCTTCCGTGTCCTATAAAATAATTCGCGGTAAAAGTCGGGCATGCGCGCCCACCCCTCTAAGGCTTCAATTGAAGAAACTTCACGCCGGTAGGGAGGCTACGTCACTTGACGGTCGTTTAACTATTATTTTTCAATTTAAAAATTCATTTATAAATACTTTATAATTTACCTGCAATCTTATTTTGTGTTAATATACGTTATATTAAAAATTTTATGCAATACTTATTTCTTCAAAAGTTGTTGCTTTGGAAAATTCTATTAAATACTTTTGTTTTTCAGTATTTAAATTAAATACCGCACTCTAAAAATGTCTAAATAATGTACAAAAATATCAAAATAATACAAATAATAAAAAAATGTATTTTAAATACTTAGTACGAAAATACTGTCCAACTCTGTTATATATTTGATTTAGGTGCCGCAGTGCAATGGCTACGAGACAATTTACAAATAATTGAAAATGTGAACGATTCAATGGAGATGGCTGAATCCGTTGAATCCTCTGGGGAAGTTTATTTTGTGCCTGCATTTTCCGGGTTATACGCTCCGTATTGGCGCAAAGATGCTAGAAGGTATCTAAAAAATAAATAAAAAACTTTTACAAGACTAAAAAGAATAAAACAAATATGAAACTTTTTTTTAAACAAGCTTTTATTGAAATTTACTAGAATGCAAAAATATGTTTTCTTAGGCTTTATACCTTGGTAAAAAAATCTGATGTGGCCAGCACATTACCTTCCGTCAGTTCTATGTATTTTGTATAAATGTCATACAGAAAGTTCCTTGCAAAAGATTATATTTCTTGTACATTACCTTAAGGCAGTTGTATGTATTTTATACAAATTCCATACAGAAAGTTTCTAAAAAAAGATCGTATATTTCCAGTAAAATTATAACATAAACATACTGTCAACTGCACTAGACACTGACACCTTTCAATCAGAATCAAACTGTTAAAATCTTCAAATGAGAGTACTTCCGGTTGACCAATTATAACCAAAATCTAATCAGCTCTTCACATGGATGTAACGAAGAGGAATACGAAAGAATTATAATTTTTGGAATTGTAGTATTCGAGTTATCGCATTAGAAAATATTGTCACACACAGACACACACACATACACACACACACATATATATATATATACAGACATCATCGTAAAAATAGTAAAATCGTATTCTAGGGACCCTAAAACGTGCTTATTCATCAAAAACTCACCACCGATTTTTTTGACCAAAGACAATACCTTCCTTACCTAAAGGTGACGGAAGGTAAAAATATGAGTGCGTAATATACCGGGTGGCACTAAATCCGTTACATACGCATTTAACATGGCATTTCCTAGCGCGTTGCTCCCCAAAATATTTTAGAAAAAATCTTCAAATAAAAGTTGTAGAACATAAAATTTTGCATTTGAATCAATAAGCAAAACTAATTTTGCATGCTTTGTAACAGCAGAAATTAGGTATTGAAATATGGAAAATCTACTTAAAAGTAGTGATAGCCATGGAATTAACAAAAAGCTTAATAAACAAACGTGTGTTTATCTGTCACAAAATTTAATTAACTTTTTATTATTTAATAAAATTATCACAACGTAAATTTTTAAGCAGAATAATAATTTAATTCTTCTATATAGTTCGACTACACATTTTTGTTGACAAAAAATAATACATGGCATTTAAATCATCACATTTGTTTGTCTTTTTACCTTCCGTCACCTTTAGGTAAGGAAGGTATTGTCTTTGGTAAAAAAATTCGGTGGTGAGTTTTTGATGAATAAGCACGTTTTAGGGTCCCTAGAATACGATTTTACTATTTTTACGATGATGTCTGTATGTGTGTGTGTGTATGTATGTATGTATGTATGTATGTGTGTCTGTGTGTGTGTGTGTAACAAAATTTTCGTCTACGATAACTTCCATACTACAATTCTAAAAATTATAATTCTTTCGTATTTTTCTTCGTTACATCAATGTGAAGAACTGATTAGATTTTGGTTAGAAATGGACAACCGGAAGTACCCTCATTTGAAGATTTTAACAGTTTTTCTTGAAAAAACTATGTTAAATATCATTTTTTCACATTAAATGTTATTATAAATATTAAAGAATATTTTATTCTCTATACGATTTGACTGCATTTTATACTTAATATTAAATGGATATAGAGTTAAAAAATTATAAAGAAATTAAATTTCATAAAGTAGCCATAGCTATGGAAACAGCTACTATATTAAGAAAATTTTGATTGAAAGATGTCAGTGACAAGTGAAATTGACATAGTGTGATTGTCTTATAATTTTATTGGAAATATAGGATCTTTTGCTTTCTCTATGGAATTTGTATAAACTACATACAACTGCTTTGAGGTAATGTACAAGAAATAATAATAATAATAAATCTTTTATTTCTGCAGATACATTACACTGTATATAGAAAACGTCACAAAATAATAATTTTCTGTATGAAATTTGCATAGAATACATGCAACTGCCTGAAGGTAATGTACAAGAAATATAATATTTAATTTAGCAAGGAACTTTCCGTATGAAATTTGTACAAAATACATAGAACTGACGTAATTGACGGAAGGTAATGTGCTGGCCACATCAGATTTTTTGTTTTAATTCCATGGCTAGCACTATTAAACTGAAATTTTCAAAATATATTCAATTTCTGGAGTTACCGCATCTGTGTACAAAGCAGATTGGCACACCCAGTAATGGGTAATAAGCCGTGATGATATATTTATTTATTTATTTTACTAAACTGAAATGAATTTTATTTACTGATTTAGAGGCAAAATTTTATATTCTACAACTTTTATTTGAAGATTTTTTTTCTAAAATAATTTGATGAGCAACGCGCTAGGAAAAACGGTATTCCCATGTTAAATGCCTATGGAACGGATTTCGCGCTTCACCCGGTATACAAGATCGCAATGTGGCTTTCGAAATCCAGACATTTCTGTATAAATACGCACTTATATTACTGCACTTATTCATTATTTACCCCTACACTTTTATTTACCGAGACAGGAAGCCTAAGAAAAATTATTTTATTCCTTTTTAATGAATTATTTAACAATATCATCCAGAAAAACTAAAAATCCGGATGATTTTTTTTTCTTTTTAGTGTTGTTTGCGGCCTGACTGAAGAAACCAAACCCGGCCATCTAGTCCGAGCAGCCCTCGAATCAGTATGTTATCAAATCCGTGATATTTTGGAAGCAATGACTTTAGACTGCGGTTATCCTTTAACCAAATTGTTAGTTGATGGTGGTATGACTGCAAATAATTTATTAATGCAATTGCAAGCTGATCTCTGTGGTATACCAGTAGGTAAATTATATTTTATTGTGTTTTTAGAATGAATGTATTGGTTTAATTTGTATTCAACAGTTAGACCATTAATGGCAGAAACAACAGCTCTTGGTGCTGCAATGGCTGCTGGAAATGCAAAAGGTATTGAAGTTTGGGATTTGGATTCTATTGTTGAAGTGCCGAGCGATACATTCCTGCCATCTATTAGCGAAGACAGTATGTATTTTTTGTATATTATTATAATTATTAAATTGTAATATTTTATGTATTTTATTTTATTTACAAAAGAAAATTGTTATCTGTTTCATAATTTTCTAAAATGACTTCTAGGAAAAAAATTCATATTCTTAATTTTAAATACATGTTTTTTATTTGAACATAACTAGCGATTATTGTTGTTTACTTGTTTTCCATGATTTATAAGCATTTTAAAAAGTATTTGTAAATCTTTTGAAGGACATTGTAAAATATTGATATTAAAATTTTTATGAGGTAACTATTAATGACAAAACTTAGAAACTGAGTAAAACAATGAGTACAGGATGTCTCATTTTCGATGTTTTTTTAAGGTATCTCGGGTAATATTATTGATAGAGCAAAACCGTTTGCACATTCCAGGGTCAACTTTTCTAGAAAAGTTTAATAGTCGCCACAGGAATTTTCGATCTTCTTTTGTCTCTGAGCTACAGGCAAAAACTCGTTTTTCGCTCATTTTGAAAATATATAATATCTTATTTATCACGATAGTTGGAGAAAAAATGTTTTTATAAAAATTTTACCGTTTTTAAAATAGAATAAAATGGCGTAATTAGATTTTTTGAAAACTTAATAATTCTGGAGATATAACACAAACTTATGATTTTTCAAATGGGAATCTATGTTGAAAATAGTCTCGTCTTTTTGCTTATTTTATAAGCTTTTCATTGATATATAACAAGTCTACATTCTTTTGTTTTAAACATTAATAAAAGACTAATTATTAATTTATTGAGGTGAAAATTTTGGAAATTATTAAGAAACAAATGAAAAAAAATATTACAAATCATCATTTGTTTATTTTGATTCAATATATTAATTTTATTCTCAAAATTATTCTTAACCAATTATTTTCGGGTTAGTTAAATTACTATTTATCGACGTTACAGTTGGCTTTGACACGATCTGAACAAAATGGTTTAATATGCTTTTGAAGTAAATAAATTGAAAAAATACAAATACTATTATAAATATGCGAATGATGATCTGGAATAGATTTTTTCATTTGTTCCTTAATAATTTCCAATATTTTCACCCCAATAAATTAATAATTCGTCTTTTATTAATGTTTACAACAAAAGAATGTAGACTTGTTATATATCATTGAAAAACTTATAAAATAAGAATGACATTATTTCCAACATAGGTTCCCATTTAAAAATCATAAGTTTGTGTTATATCTCGAGAATTATTAAGCTTTCAAAAAATCTAATTACGCCATTTTATTCTACTTAAAAAACGGTAATATTTTTGTAAAAACATTTTTTCTCTAACTATCGTAATAAATAAGATATGAGATATTTTCAAAATGAGCGAAAAGCGAGTTTTTACCTGTAGCTTAGAAACCAAATAAGATCAAAAATTCCTGTAATGACTATTAAACATTTCTGGAAAAGTTGACCCTAGAATGTGCGAATGGTTTTGCTCTATCGTTAATATTACCCGAGATACCTTAAAAAAACATCGAAAATGAAACACCTGTACAGCTAAACTTTAATTAAAAATTTTATATTATTCTGAACACTCTAAACCACGAAGTATAATATATAAGGAATGGACAAAAGGTTAGAAAAAACGTCACCCATAATGTAAGAGGCGACTGAAGAGAGAGATAGGTATATGTAGGCCGCGTTTAACACACAACGTATACAATTATATCGAAAATCACAAATTATTTTACATTGTATTGAGGATTTATTGTATTATAAGTAATATTTAGATACATATATTTTTAAAACTAATTAAATTAGTATTATTGATTTCTATATGAATTTATTGTTTTTGAGCGTCATATCGTTTGTTGTAATCAACAATTTATCAGTTATAGTTTGCAACATAACAATGCCAGAAAATTATTTGTTTACAAGTTTATTTACTTTACTTTTTTCTACTAAATTCATTGTTGGATTCAGTCTTGTAATCAATATTCTTGAGCTATAATCAACATATTCTTTGTTGTACTCAACATCTTAACAATTATTATTTCAATATAACAATGATAGAAAAATATCGGTGTGGTAATAAACCCAGTTTGCAAAAAAATACTATTTTTTATACACCGCCTTGATATGGCGTCCCTCATGGACAGGTGCTTTTGTGCGGGGCACAATCTGCACACCCGCACGGAACGGCCCTGACGACGTATAATTTCGTGATTCATACATACTGTACATAAATGAAATGAAAAATGTTTATTTGTCGTAACTTCTCTTGATTCCCATTCTTTTATAATGTCGTCTTCATTAAAATGTCTCTTACAAACATATCTTGCATGTTTAAAAGTCTGTCTTTTCGTGGTGTAACTTGACGCCAATTATTTAGCATTTCCCCATCTTTAGGGACTGAAAAGAAATAAACTTTATCCTCACAACTCTTATAACTACTCTTGCAGTTTGGCACAAAACACTTTCTTCCCATTTTATAATTTCACGAAGTCGTGTCAGATGTCAGTCACCGCCGGCCATGTTTAGGGTACCTTTATAATCAGGGTATGGCCATGGGCCAAGATTGCCGCCATTGTCGGTAATTCATTTCCTTATTTATTTGTAATAAATGTGATATTATATTATAAAAGAATATTAAATTATCACACTGTGAATTTAGAAAGGTAATAAAAATTCATTAATTTAAGAGATACACAATTATTATTAATATTTACATTTAGATGTTATGTAGAATATATGACATGGGTTGTTATTATCACATCCAATTTAATATCTGTAGTTCTTATTTACATAATAATTGTATATTCTAAACTTAACTTTTAAAATTTAAATGATTGTGCTTAATATTGGTAATTTATAGTTGTTTTCAATATGTCAGTAATCGTGGTGGGAATCTTAACAAACTACACAAGTAAATAAAATAAAATATATTACTTACACTATAAATACGTATTAAAATGATAATTAAATGTGTGTTTCATTAAAATGAAACAAATATCCACGATCCATAATAATTTGCGCAAGAACAACACATATAACAGATGTCCCGGTAAAAACGTGAGCCACGCCATGGCCATACCCTGGTTATAAAGGTACCCTAGCCACGCATGTTGGCCTGCCTCAACCTATCTCTCTCTCTCTCTCTCTACCCTCTGTGTCTCTCATGTTATATTTTGGGCAGAGCCGGCGCTAGCTATTTTCCGCCCGAGGCGAATTTTTCTATTTCTATAACGATGAATTTTCACACATCCGCGCACTTGTTGACTGATGAGGGATGAACACTTACATTTATGGACATGGACAATATTTGAGATTTACTGACTAAAGATTTACTTACATGTTTACAACTTATTATTAATTAAACTACATATAACTGAACATAACTAATCAACTAAAAACTAAAGATGCTGATGCATCTTTAGGCCAAATATTCGCGTTCGCGGAACACGAGCCAAAACTCAAACTCTTACATGTTTACTTAACAGTATAGACATCTTCTCGACATGAAAAACTAATGCAGGCTCTTTACATGTGTACTCCATAAGAGTATTAACCCGACTATCTAAAAAAAATAATCTTATCTCTTCTCTTCCGTGAGAGGTTAGGGGATGAAGGGTAAATGGCACCCAAAGTCACGCACGTATGCATAATAATTTTAAGATTTATTAACACAACTGTCAAAGATTGGTGACATTCAGACTAAACAAAAACTCTCGATAGGAAAAATAATAATTATTTCTAAACAGACTTTTGATTAACAAAGATAAGTTGAAATATGATTCCTGTATTCCTGAATTATAATTTAGCCGTCAATAAAAAAAAATGCCTCCAAAAGTGCCGCCTGGCCCTTTTTAATAGAGACTAGATACGATTTGCTCACTCCTTAGTTATTATATTTCATGCTCTAAACTTATCTAAGTTTTGTAGGAAAATACAATTGTTTTTCTAATGATGTATTTGATTTTTCAACTTTTAGAACGAGATATGAGATATTCGCGATGGAAGATGGCCATAGCCCGAAGCTTAGATTGGACAAGCGACAGAAACGAAGAAGATGAAGGTAAGGTTTTTTATGCTTTTGTCTTTATGCTTGTTCTTTTCTATAAATAAAATTATGCCTTCGATATAATACAACTTTATTTTTAAATTTTGCATTTGCGTAAGTTGTCATTATTCTGGTAGAATTGGCTATCAGACTGACTAAATTTAAATATAAATTTGTTGTTGCCTTGTGGTACATAATAAATGGTTAAAAAAAAATCAAAATAGGTATGTATGAAGAAATATTTTCGTAATTAATTTATTCTTTTTGACAAACACATTTTATTTTGTTACTAATCTTGAATAAAGATTTATGTATATATTTTGCTTAAATTTTGCACTTTTTTCTTGGTTAACCGACACTGGGACTCGTAGTCTGTTTCTCTTACATAATTCTTTGGTTAACCGAACACTGGTAATGGTGTACTTTAATAATCTATTTTGTTTTGGTGGTGACGGCGACAGGCTTGCCGTCTATCGCTAAGTTTGAGGAGAGCGTTGGTAAGTTGTTGGCATGCTTTCAGCTTTTCTTCATCTGCTGTTAACATCACTTGGCTGTAGCGTTCATTTCTTTAAGTTTAGGATTTGTTTTTTGTAATGTACTCGTATATGTTTTTTTAAAAAATGCTAGATTTCTATTGACTCATTATCTTTAGTGACACATCTAATGGGAGAGTTTAGTCATGTTGAATTTTAATGATTTGTCCACATTACTGTAATACTATACGTGTAATATTACTATTAATGTAATAAAATTAATAAAATATAGCGTATGTTTTTGTACAAACGATATTAAATTTATCCTTAGTTAAATCGCCCGCAATAAGATGACGTATGTGGCATCTTTGGTTCGCCGTAGTTTTCCGCTACGAGCATTAGTTTAAAATGAAAACATGAATCGTAAAAAGCAAATTATTTAATTTTAAATATGTAAACAAACCTACAGAACACGATGAACACAGAAATTAAATTGTCAAGTGTCAAATGTAAACATTAACAGATGGCCTTGTTTTGCTTCTGTCTCTTTTTATGAAGCACGTTTTGGGCACGTATGTCGAGACCTTATTGGGATTTTCAAATAAGAAAACACTAACTAGCGGCGAATATTAGAACTACAAACAGTGGTACACATTTGACATTTATATGAAACTACAATTATATGACTATAAAAATTCTATTATACATACTTGAATTATAAATAAAAAATACTAATAAATGAGAAAATAATACGAAAACTAAAGAAATACAATAGACAGAAATGCTACGCTGACACACGTCAATAAAAAAGTGTACCAGTGTTTAATGCGATCAGCGCCATCTCTTGATACTTGAAAATCCCAATACGCACATAGTTGATGTTATGAATGCCATAATGGCGGGAAGAAAATATTGCAAAAGTTTAACATTTTTTTCCTCGGTATTTTTTAAAATTTAACAAAAAATATAAGTAAAAACGCTGTAAATTTGAAAATATGTAGTTGAACATATAAAAAAATTAAAAATTCGAAAACCCCCATTATGTTGATATATAACAAAAAATTGGATTCATTCATAAGATTCATTCCTGTTGGAAACAGTTAACCAGTTCCTAAAAATTAACCACTGTGTTAGAGATTAGGGCGCGAGTAGACACGTGACTCGAGGAACCTTGACGTGCTTATAATTAGCTGATTTGTGTGCGCATGTCATTTTAACAAGAACATTGTCAATTTGACAAGCCCAATGTTTTGACTTATTTTGATTCTGAATTGCTAAAATGTTAATATTTTATAATTTTTAGGCAGTAAAACACATGAAATTAAAAATAATAACATTTTAGCAGTTAAAAATCAAAATATGTCAAAAAATTGGTCTTGTCAACATGACATTGTTCTTGGCAAAATGATATGCGCACACAAATCAGCTGATTCTAAGCACGTCACGGTCCCTTGAGTCACTGTCTGCTCGCGCCCTATAGTGATTATACAGGATATCCGGATTTCGAAGGACACCATTGGAATCTTGGTAACTATAAGAGATGTAGATAATGGCGGAAAACTGATTTAGGTCGATTTTTTCATTTTGAAATTACTTTTAAACTATCAATAATGTTAAAAATGTTTAAAATAAAAAATACATATTTTTATTGTCCATCCAGTGGCGTACGAAAACATGTTTTCTATCGGCAATAACTTAATTTTTTTTAAATGGAACCCGATTGATGTATGGGTTATTATGTTTTAAATATTTTTTTTAGATCATACCTGGTTTACCTATTTACGTAAATTTAAATATATAATTGAAATTAAAATTGGAAGTAGGGCAGGTTTGAAATGGTATTTAAGTAAAATGAAATACTACATATTTTAAAAACTAACGAAATTTCTGACAAAAAATAAGACAATGAAATATTTAAGATTTGAAGAGTAAAATAAATTTAAAACACAATAACCTTTATACCTTCTTGAAGCGGAAATCAAATAGTTCCATTTAAAAATGTAAGTTTATGTTGTATCTTGAAAAATTACAGATAGACAAATTATTTTCGTAGACCACTGAATAGACACTAAAGTTATTTAACTTTTCTATTTTCACATTTTTCTCGATTACTGATAGTTTAGAAATAATTTCAAAATGAAAAAATCGACCAGCTTCAGTGCTCCGCCTTTATCTAGTAAGAACCTTTGGCAAAACAAAAACACATCTAAATTGGCCCCCCAAAGGCGCTCCACATGTCCCATATAACCGAATTCGTATCTCTTATAGTTTCCGAGATCCCAATGGTGGCTTTCGAAATCCGAACACCTTATATAAATAATTAAGAGCCCCAGCTGGAATGTTTCAAATTTAGAATAATTGAATTTCCAAACATTTAAAAAAATTCAACAAAATCGAATGTTTTTGTGGGTTTAGAATAGAAGTAATAGTATATTACATCCGAGGTGGGAGATGTTTCATTACAGCCGAGGGCTTATGTATATTACCTAGAGGCGAAGATGTCTATGAGGCGAAGCCTTGAGGTGAGATACAGCGCGAGGCTGTGATGAAACTCCCACCGAGGTTATATATACTATTTTATTCATAATCGTCCTCTTTTTAAGTCAATAATTTACGAACCTGTAATTTTATCAATATTTTTGACAGCTCTCTTAAAATTTGTGTAGCCTACTTAATTATAGAGATCTACGGCAATGTTGCTAGGCAACCCCTACATAAACATTTCCAACCCGTGAGGTGGAAGAGTTTTCAGTCATTTCCAACCCAAGAGACTGTCATTGCAGTTAGGAATGACGTATTTCCCAACCTCTAAAAGGTTAGGAATCGACATATTATTATAACGATTGTGAATAAAAATCTTTATTGAGTCAACTATATTGTAATATATAATTTCAACAGTATACAAGCTAATATAAATTCAGAAGTTAGAATGTTGATAATTGAGTCATTTTCTTCGAGAACAGTAATCTTGAATTCCTAAGTACAGCCATAAATTTATGGAACAAAAACATTATGGCACATTTACTGCTACTCCATTAAAATTTCAGCCTGCGTATTAGGCCTATTAATATCCATATCATTAATATGCTACGTTGGACATCTCATGAATGCAGAATAGAATACAGGTGTCTCATTTTCGATGTTTTTTTAAAGTATCTCGGGTAATATTAACTAGATCAAAACCGTTTTCACATTGCAGGGTCAACTTTTTGAGAAAAGTTTAATAGACACCACAGGAATTTTCGATCTTTTTTTGTTTCTGAGCTACAGGCAAAAACTCATTTTTTGCTCATTTTGAAAATGTATCATATCTTATTTATTATGCTAGAGAAAAATTGTTTTTATAAAATTTTTACCGTTTTCAGATAGAATAAAATGGTGTAATTAGATTTCTTGAAAACTTAATAATTCTCGAAATATGACACAAACTTATTTTTTAAATGGGAACATATGTTGAAAATAGTCTCGTCTTTTAGCTAAATTTATCAGATTTTCAATGATTCTTTTGTTTTAAACATTAATAAAAGATGAATTATTAATTTATTGGGATGAAAATATTGGAAATTATTAAGAAACAAATGAAAAAATCTCTTACATATCATCATTTGCATATTTCTAATAGTATTTGTTTCAGTTTTACGCATTTTTTCAATTTATTTACTTCAAAGGCATATTAAACCGGTTTTTTCGGATTGTGTCAAAGCCAACTATATAACGTAGATAGATAGTAATTTAACTAACCCAAAAATAATTGGTTAAGAATAATTTTAAGAACACAATAGATATAGAATCAAAATAAACAAATATTGATCTGTAATAAATTTTTTCATTTATTTCTTAATTATTTCCAAATTGATAATACGTCTTTTATTAATGTTTAAACCAAAAGAATGTAGACTTGTTATATATCATTGAAATGCTTATTTATAAATTAAGAAAAAAGACGAGACTAGTATCAACATAGATCCCCATTTAAAAAATCATAAGTTTGTGTTATATCTCGAGAATTATTAAGTTTTCAGAAAATCTAATTACGCCATTTTATTCTATCTAGAAAACAGTAAAAAAATTGTAAAAACAATTTTTCTCTAACTATCATAATAAATAAGATATGACATATTTTCAAAATGAACGAAAAACGAGTTTTTGCCTGTAGCTCAAAAACAAAAGAAGATCAAAAATTCCTGTGGTGATTATTAAACTTTTCTGGAAAAGTTGACCCTGGAATGCGCAAACGGTTTTGATCTATCGTTAATACAGGGTGGGGCAGAAAAACCTATCCGATTTCAAATCCCTTTTTCCCAGAAGAGGGAGCAGGTAGAGTAGTGGGGTAAAAACCGTTAGAAAGCCGGTTTTATGCCATTTGTCAGTAGTCAACATGCCTTGGTCTGGTGAACATCGTGCTTTTGTTATTGAGCGGTTTATCGAATGCGGCGGTTCGATAATTGCTACACAACGTGCTTTTCGAATTCATTTCGGACTCGGGCGTCATGATCCTGTTCCACATCACGCTACGATTAAAGTGTGGGTGTCAAATTTTAGACAGACGAGTTCAGCATTAAAAAAGAAGTCGCCTGGACGTCCCAGGACAGCAACAGGACCTGAAAACGTGGCCAATGTGAGAGCCGCGATTGAACGTTCCCCGCGTCGTTCGGCGCGAAAACATTCGCTCGCTTTGGCGATTTCCAACCGCAGTATTCGGCGCATTTTGCACCGGGACCTCAAAATGCATCCCTACAAAATGGTTGTTGCACAGGAATTAAGTGAAAGGGATTTTGAAACCCGTACGAACCTGTGTCGCGATCTCCGAGAACTCCCAAACGACGATGTTGTGCTCTTCACGGAGGAAGCCCATTTTCACCTTTGTGGTGCCGTTAACAGGCAGAATTTTCGATATTGGAGTGACGAAAATCCTCGAGAAATCCATCAGGAACCCCTCCATAGCCCAAAAGTGACTGTGTGGTGTGCTCTTTCCCGCCTAGGCGTCTGGGGGCCTTACTTTTTTGAAGAAAATGGGCAAACCGTAACGGTCAACAGCGAGCGCTATTGTTTCATGCTGGAAAATTTTCTTAGACCCAAAATGGAAGAAAATGGCGTGGAAAATGTGTGGTTTCAACAGGATGGTGCAACCGCCCACACATCGCGACGATCAATGGACATTCTCAGGGAACTGTTTCCCGGTCGCCTCATTTCCCTGAGAGGTGATCTTGGCTGGCCGCCGCGCTCACCGGATCTCACTCCATGTGACTTCTTCCTTTGGGGTTACCTCAAATCGAAGGTTTACCAGCATCGACCAAGGACCCTTCTTGCTTTACGAAGGGAAATTGCTCGGGCAATTGAAGAAATTCGTGTGGAAATGACGGTGAAAGTCATGGAAAGCTACCGCGAGCGCCTAAATCAGTGTATCCGCTCCCAAGGACGACATTTGAGTGATGTGCTTTTCAAAACTTAAATTTAAAAATGGCATAAAATTTGCGATATGTTAATAAAAAAATTTTTTGACAAGTTGAGTGGTTTTAATTTTATAACGTTTTGAAATCGGATAGGTTTTTCTGCCCCACCCTGTATTACCCGAGATACCTTTAAAAAACATCGAAAATGTGACACCTGTACAAAAAGTATTCGTTCAATAGACGCTTTACAAAAATAAATATTACGCTTGATGTTCAAATCTTTCTAAAAAAAAAAAAAAATTCTAAGGTAGTGGGAATCTGCTAGTCGCTGAGATCTAACCTAGCGAACATACTCTTATTTGGATTCGAAGCCGTTTCGTTCTGTAGGGGTGCAATGTGCATGTCTCTAAATTATGTATGAGGTAGTGCATGCATTGAAATAATTTGAATGTGATAGAATATTGCATAATTCACATATGTTGTGTTGCATGATACATGATAAACCGACTTTAAATTTTAGATTTATTCACTGTGTCAATGTGGCTTGGTGCGTTGAAATTTTAGTTAGCGCTGTAACATAAATTTTATCATGCTACTGATAGATATGTTTACATTATTTGAATTTGAATTGGTTCAACAGAAATCTAACATTTGTATGTTATTATTTACTTTACTCTATATTTGTTATGAAATCATTTATATATCAAGTTAATAATAAACATTTGTTGACAAAAATATATTTTTATACTTCACATCATTATACTTACATAATTTTGTAATATAGAGGCAGTTAAAATTTATTACATTTGATAGTTTCATATTATATAGGTAATCCAGAATGACTGAGGGTTCCGCCTTGTTCTGATTTTGTATTATTATACTTCATTTTTAAATTAAGAAGACTCAATTCAAAATTACTCTAAACTATGTTCCATCTTCAGTTTTCAGTTAGATGTCGGTGTCTTGATACATAAGTAACCACCACTTTTCTTTACTTTTCTTTACTTATTAAACAAACTTTTTTGTTTTTGTTTTAAATGAAAAACGGTGTAAACTTATAACATTTTAAAGTCTAATATTTAAACATTTGCCTCTATGTTGCAAATAGGGCGCGAGCAGACACGTGACTCGAGGGACCTTGACGTGCTTAGAATCAGCTGATTTGTGTGCGCATGTCATTTTGACAAGAACAATGTCATGTTGGCAAGGCCAATGTTTTGACTTATTTTGATTTTTAACTGCTAAAATGTTATTATTTTTAATTTCTTGTGTTTTATTGCCTAAAAATTGTAAAATATTAACATTTTAACAATTCAAAATCAAAATAAGTCAAAATATTGGTCTTGTCAAATTGTGAATGTTCTTGTCAAAATGACATGCGCACACAAATCAGCTGATCACAAGCAAATCAAGGTCGCTCGAGTCACGTGTCTGCTCATGCCCTATACAGATGGAATTAAAGTATAGAATATTAAAAAAAAAACAGCGAACTCAATGGGGTTTTTTAAAGATGCTAAAACACGTCGATTTTAGATTTTAAAAATACACTAATATGTGCGATTCACCTTCCGACTTTCATTTGTTTATAAGTTATGACGTCATCACAAAAAAATTAAATGGCAATATAGATTTTTAGTAGCGGAATACGATGGTGATTTTTCGCCCCTTTATGTTCATGCAAATAAATCATAACAAAAATTCTGAGAAAAATCGAGCTGAAAATTTAATAATAATGAATAATCAAGATAACTAGATTTCATTTTTCAGTTTAGAATTTTGCGTTTATCATATTTTACAAGTTATAAGTACCATAATCCCGACATTAAATGTTTAAAGATTTAAAAAAATTATCATGTACCCCGGTTTGAGTTTACAAGAGGAAAAAAATTCTTATTTTTGATTTTTCGAAAAAATGCCAAGGGAAGAAATTTTTTTGGTTGGTTTAAAACGCATGATTCAGTTATTAAAACTTTTAATTAATGTAAGGTTCTTTTATTATGACGTTTTTTTTCGTATTTTGTCCTAATAATACAGTTATTACATTATATGAAACATTATTTTAGTTAGCTTTGAAATATTGACAAATGATTAAATATCAAAAGTATACCTTGTTCCATTTAAGCCATTCAGTATTGCAGAGCATAGGGAATAGTTTTGACTTCTCTGATTGGCTGAAATTGGAGACAAGAGACAAATTTACCCAATGTAATTTTGGCTACTTCAACGTTACGCTGTTGCCAGCTCCATCTACTGAATGGCTTAAATGGAACAGTGTATAATACTTATTATATTTCAAAACTCTTCGAATGTGTGATTTGCTGATGCCGAATTGGAGAGATCGTCTTTATAAAGATAATTTTGGATGAGTTCGTACTGAATCTTACTAGTAATGTGAATACCTTCTTACTTTTGACATTTAATCATTTATCAATATTTCCTAGCCAACTAAAATAATGTTAGATTCAATGTAATAACTGTATTATTAGAAGGAAAAAATAAGAAAAAACGTTATAATAAAATAACCTTGCATCAATTAAAAGTTTTAATAACTGAAACATGCGTTTTAAATCAACCAAAAATTTTTCTTCCCTTTGCATTTTTTCGTAAAATCAAAACTAAGATTTTTTTCCTCTTGTAAACTCAATCCGGGGACATACTGTATAATATCACAAGTGGTAAATTGATGCCGGAAAAAATTTCAGATTGTTACGAGAGCTGGTTGCCTAGCAATTTATTGAGTGGCGTTGACAAAAAAATCACGAGTTGTCAGACGAGTGATTTTTATTAACGTCACTAGATAAATTGGGAACAGGCTCGAGTAAAGCAATTGGAAAATTTAACCACGAATAGTATTCGGATGACTATTTCCAAAATAAAAATCAGATAATCATTTATATTTTTTTTTCTTGACAAAAATCTAATTTTTATTGTGTTTTAAGGTGTTATATTTAAGTTTTAAATAGATTCCTGTCCGAATCGACTCGTTTTTAATAAAAACTGATAACACTGAAAATATACACACTTTGACAGGTATGTAAACAGTGTTTCTAAAACGTCAAAAAAAAATTCGCTTATCAAAACTCACTTGTAATAATATATCTTGTTGGCTTAAAGGTGCGAAAATTTTTTTGTGACGTTGTTTTGTCGAAATAAAACTTGGTAACTAGGTAGAATCCTGAAATTGGATTGGCTTATAAATTTATAAGTGAAATAATCAACGAAAAATTCTAAACTAAAAAATATAGGTATCTTAATTATTTATTATTATTAAATTTTCAGTTCTATTTTTCTCAGAATTTTTGTTATGCAACCTTATGATTTATTTACATGATCATAAAGAGAAGTAAAATTACTATCGGAGTCCACTACTAAAAGTCTATATTGTCATTTTTTTTGTGATGACGCCATAACTTAAAAACAAATGAAATTGGGCAGGTGAATTGCACATATTAATGTGTATTTTTAAAAAGTAAAATCTACGTGTTTTAGCGTTTAAAAAAATCTGATGTGGCCAGCAAATTACCTTCCGTCAGTTCTATGTATTTTGTACAAATTTCATACGGAAAGTTCCTTGCTAAATTAAATATTCTACTTCTTGTACATTACCTTCCGGCAGTTGCATGTATTTTATGCAAATTTCATACAGAAAATTATTATTTTGTGACGTTTTCTATACAATGTAATGTATCTGCAGAAATAAAAGATTTATTATTATTATTTCTTGTACATTACCTTAAAGCAGTTGTATGTATGTCATACAAATTCCATACAGAAAGCAAAAGATCCTATATTTCCAGTAAAATTATAAGAAAAACACACTATGTCAATTTCACTTGACACTGACATCTTTCAATCAGAATTTTCTTAATATAGTAGGTGTTTCCATAGCTCTGGCTACTTTATGAAATTTAATTTCTTTATAATTTTTTAACTCTATATCCATTTAATATTAAGTATAAAATGCAGTCAAATCGCATAGAGAATAAAATATTCTTTAATATTTATAATAATATCAAATGTGAAAAAATTATATTTAACATAGTTTTTTCAAGAAAAACTGTTATAATCTTCAAATGATGGTACTTCCGGTTGACCAATTGTAACCAAAATCTAATCAGCTCTTCATATGGATGTAACGAAGAAGTATACGAAAAAATTATAATTTTTGTAACTGTAGTATTAGAGTTATCGCAGACGAAAATTTTGTTACACACACACACACATCCACACACACACACACATCCACACAAACACACACACATATACAGACATCATCGTAAAAATAGTAAATTCGTATTCTAGGGACCCTAAAACGTGCTTATTGATTAAAAACTCATCATCGAATTTTTTGACCAAAGACAATACCTTCCTTACCTAAAGGTGACGGAAGGTAAAAACCGGTTGAATTCGCTGTTTTTTTTAATATCCCATATTTTAATCCCACACTGTATTTTTAAAATTGCTGTACTGATATAAGTATTTTAATAAATTAATTCTAATGTAATTGATATGATTTTCAGATATAGAAGAAAATATAAGCTCCTCGATTCCAGCCAGCATTTTTATCACGTCATCATTTGCTCTTTTAGTCATAGCTTCGAAACTACGTGAAGTATTCAAGTGATAATAATTTACTTAATGTTACCATTATCATTGTTAATTATTTTATTGCCATATTGTCGGAAATGGATCATATCTTTTGATCCCTCCGATTCCCGGAAGAATTTGGTTGTTTAGTTTAATTTTCTATTTATATCTAATTTTTGCAATAAAGGAGCTTGTTCCACACTGAGCCTTTGTTTTTTCACCCATGCAAATTCCTTTTCAGAGAGGGGGAGAGTGAGAGATCCTTTTATTGGACCAGGGCAGGGGTTGTCTTTAGGGTGTGCGTACTAGCTGTTCTGAAAATGTCAGCAATAATCAGGAAATAGCTTTGTTTTGAAGAGGGGATGTTTTATTGTTTTGGTTTTTCAGCTAAATTATATTCAATAACTGTTGTTTGGGTAGAAACGGAAGTAAGTACTAATTAATTTTTGAATTATATTGAAATTATTTTTTTTTTAATTTTACATTTCTAGTGGTAGTATAAATAGAATAATTCCTCTGAAAAATTTAAGTGTATCAATTATTATAAAAGAATATCAATTTATATATTGTATCTGAAGTATATAAACTTATAAAGAATAGTAGATCACTTATCTTTTGTTATAAATATACCGTGTGTCTGTCTTAAAGGTGTACATAGGAGATTAACATGGGAAATCAGTTTTTTGCAAATTCCTGCTCGCCTAATTATTTTAAGCAAGAACGCGTCAAATAAAAGTTTTAAGGCATAAAATTCTGCATCTAATTCAATAAACAGAATTACCTTTACATATTTTGTAACGACAGTAATTAAATATGAAAATGTTGAAAATTACCTTGAAAATATCGACAGCCATGGAATTAAACAAAAATTAAATAAATGCTTGACGTTGTATCTGTCACAACGTATGTTATTTGACGTTTCTGACAATTTGATTTGAAAAATATCGTTAATTATGATAATAAGAGAAATATTATATTAGACTAATAAATAAAGTTAAAAAATACAGTTTTGTTTAAATAATATGAATTTATTAAAAATTCAACTGCCTAACAAAATTATGTTTGATGCTGTGATGTACTCCCAACTCATTTCCAATACATCTAGTACTACAGAAAGGGACTACACTTATTCCTAACACTCTTTTTTCTAGTAACACGCGTTTTCTTGCTCGTCCTATATTGTGATTACGCGGCTAACGTGTATTTTTTGAAAACACAGCAGTCTTCAAATTTTGCCACGAATTTAGCAATTGCGAAATCACGCTCTTCATTGGTATAAATATTCATTTTCTAATAATTTCAGACAATAAAACTAGAGACAAATTCATATTGTCAGAAACGTCAAATAAGTTAATTTACTTTGTGATAGATAAAACGTCGAGCATTTATTTATTTTTAGTTCAATTCCATGGCTGTCGATATTTTCAACGTAATTTTCGACATTTTCATATTTAATTTCTGTCGTTACAAAGCATGTAAAGGTAATTCTATTTATTGGTTTAGATGTAGAATTTTATCTCCTACAACTTTTATTTGATACGTTTTTGCTTAAAATAATTAACCGGGCAGGAAATTGCAAAAAACTGATTTCCCATGTTAATCTCCTATGTACACCTTTAAAATAGACACACGCTATATTTGTATACGTGCAAGTACTCACTGTCATTAAGTAAGTGATCTGGGGCAGGGTTGGCCTTATTTAAATCATTTGATTTAAATCAAATTTTATAAAATAATTTTTTTGTCGAAAAATCAATTGTTTTTCAAACTATTTTAGATACTTGCAGAGTTAACAAAAAGAAAATTCTACTGTGGTGATTTAATATAAAAATATATATGTCGCGGTGTAGTATCACTGGCAAACTCTATGTCGACCAACACTATTTCAGAACCACAGCGATAATATAAACGTGATGATCTCAGCGAGGCGGACCTGCACTTACTCCTGAGCACCGCTACACACTGATTCCATCCAATTAAAAGATTATAAGTGATTCATGTAATACTTGATTCATTAAATGATCGTTACGACATGCTTAGATATTATAATCTCCGACATATACATATATACCTCGTGTCTGCTTTTTTTAAGAACCATAGGAAATACAATGGTAAAATTTTCATAAATTTGTAAATTCTGCCCTACCTACTTCAAGAAGAAAAATGCTGATGTGGCCAACACATGACCTCCCGTCAGTACCACGTTTGAAATAATAATGAGCTTTAAATAAAGTATCACTTCCGGTTGATCGTTTGTATACAAAATCTAATTTGTTGTTCCAATAAATAGAAAAGTCTAATACCAAATTTTGGATTATATTTTATTATGTTTTTCCTCGAAAATCTGTTAAGAGCTCCAAATTAAGTACCACTTCTGGTTTATCATATAGGTATAGTCAAAATCTAATGTTTCAAATTATATACACGAGTTTTAAATACCAAATTTGAGAAGTTTTGGATCATGTTTTAATATATTTTTTCAAGAAAGTCTGTTTATATTTATAGCTTCCTGTAAAGTAGTACTTCCGGTTTATCAATTTTAGAAAACATCTAATATGTCGTTCTCATTAATATAAAAATCTGAAATACCAAATTTGAAAAGTTTTGGATTGTATCAATTTATTTTTCACGAAAATCTGTTTAGAGCTGCAAATAAAATATCACTTCCGGTTTATCAATTTTAGCCAAAATCTAATATGTTGCGTTCCGTTATATAAAAGTCTAAAATACTAAATTTGACAAGTTTTGGAATATATAATATATTTTCACAAAAACCTGTTCAGAGCTTCAAGTAAAGTATCACTTCCGATTTATCAATTTTAGAAAACATCTAATATGTCGTTCTCATTAATATAAAAATCTTAAATACCAAATTTAAAAAGTTTTGGATTGTATCAACATATTTTTCATGAAAATCTATTCAGAGCTTCAAATAAAGTATCACTTCCGGTTTATCAATTTTAGTTAAAATCTAATATGTTGTTCCCCTTCATATAAAAGTTGTAAATACTAAATTTGACAAGTTTTGGAGTATATCGTAATATATTTTTCATGAAAATCTGTTCAGAACTTCAAGTAAAGTATCACTTCTGGTTGATTAATTTTAGCCAAAATGTAATATGTTGTTCCCCTTGATATAAAAGTCTTAAATACTAAAATTGAAAAGTTTTGGATTATATTTTAATATAGTATTTCATTAAAAACTGTTATGGGCTTCAAGTAAAGTATCACTTCCATATATCAAATTTTACCCAAAATCTAATCAACTCGTTATATGAATGTAGGAAGCTTAAATACTGAAAATAGATATATTTGGAAGTTTGTTATAAGCATAGGCGCCCGCAGACTTTTTTACAAAGTGGGTCGAAATTTTTGCTGTAAGAAAAAAATGCGCCGCAGGCGAATTTTTAATAATTTTCAAGGTGAAACGTGTGTTAATGCAAAGTAAGATAATATATAATGAAGCAAATTTAACAAATTCTTAAAAAATTAATATTTTATGACGAAAATGCGTATGTACGCTCTAAAAGCGTAGAATTGCTCCTTCTACTAGGCTTTATGATGCGAGATGCGAGCATACGCAATAATTACACAAACAGACAATCTGAAGATACAATGTTGCATTAAATTAAAATATATTACTGAGTAACAATATAATTATTCTATTGATCTGCTCAAAATAAAATGTATAATAATTAAATGTTAATTAAATCGCGCTCCTAACAAAATACGGCAACCCTAATCATACGTAGGTACTTTTAATATAAATAAATATGCAATGTCTATTCATTATTTACTTTTCTATTTCTCTATTTCTATATAACAGTAAAGTCGAAAATTGTGAAAGTTTTAAGAAGAACGTGATCATAAAATGATTAGAATAAATTACGGCATATTAAAGAAAATACAACACCGAAGATAATGTAATATAATAACAGTACATAACATAATTTACTCATTCTGACACTTCAGCTATTTCGTACTTAATAGATAGTATGTAATAAAATTTTGATTAAAATTTAAGAAAATATTACCAATAATTATTAAAAAATACAATGATACATTGAAAAGAAAAAATAAAATTATAATTTTATTTTTAAAAATGGATACAGTCCATAAATGAAAGGGGGGTCAGTCGACCCTTTCGACCCCCCCCCCCTGTGGGCGCCTATGGTTATAAGAGTTATCGTGGACGAAAAAGTCGTCACACACACACTAACACACACACGCAGTCATTGTGAAAATGTTAAAATTGGATTCTAGGGCCTTAAAACGTGGTCATAAAATATCGATATGCGATTTTTAGCACGATCCCTATACCTCCCTTGCCAAGGGTAGCGGGAGGTAAAAAAATATCGTAGAACAGCCTCCCGGTATTCGGCAAATTTACTAGCTTGATAGCAGCTTGTAAACTAGCCTCGCTAGGCTTAATATACAATTTATCAAGTACTGTTGTTGAATTTTTTCTTTAAAAACCTTCCCCTCGTTATCGGACTATTTTTGCTCCTTCCACAAAGTTGTAGATTACTCTCATTCTCATCTGGATTCTAGCGGCTGGTAAAGCGTTAGTAGTAAACGAGATGCGTCTGTTACCATGGCGACATGGCGCGCTTGCAACTGTTCCTCTCACGACGCAGAGGGACGCGGTCGGGATGCATGCAGTTCTACTACTGGCCATCCGCGACGCGAGATGCGGTATGCAATGTAAATACAAGTTTAGCAAGGGAAATGTACAATGGAATAATTTATAATAATAATGACAAATGAAATTTACACTAGGTTTTTATTTTATGCTCCCGTGAACTAATTCGGTTTGTGGTAATTGAATGGTAAATATTGAAATGAAGTTTACAGACAGATCGTGTAATAAAATAAGAAGGGAATAACTTCGCTAACATGATATTCTAGACGTAGAAGTTAATAGAGGATGTTGCACTTATTTTTTAATCTAACAATGAAATTTTGTGCAATAAGCAGGTACTAAACCCAGTTTTTATACCAAGTAAATTTAAATTTTTCCATTTAGACGATTAATCTTTTTGACATAACCGCTTTTAACAAATTATTCAAATAGAGTGTAATTGATTTTTGTTGCAACATATGGAAAACTTTTTATAAATTGACAGAAAATTGCATTCTTCATTTGATTTCTTTGGTAGTATTCAAACCATTAAAAATGCACAGATGTTACAGTTTCAAGTAAATTTAATTTTAAAATTTATTCAGTATTTAAACGAAGCTTAAATTTAAAAAATGCAGACATTGTCAATTGTTTTTTTTTTTGTTAAATTTGAATATTAGTTTCAAGAAAAGTACCTACCCACCTACCACCACCTACTGGTACTTAAAAATTAGAAATAGGCAAAAATGTTTTGAATGTTAGTTTAAATTTAAAATGACAATATGTTACAAGAAAGATATACAACAATGTGGAGGAGTCTCAAATTAAAAAAAAATCTGATGTGGCCAGCACATTACCTTCCGTCAGTTTTATGTATTTTGTACAAATTTCTTATAGAAAGTTCCTTGAAAAGATTTTATTTCTTGTACATTATCTTTCGGCTGTTGTATGTATTTTATACAAATTCCATACAGAAAATATCTAGAAAAGTTATAAGACAAACACACTTATGTCAATTGCATTTGACACTGGCATCTTTCAATCAGAATTTTCTTTAATAGTCGCTGTTTCCATAACTGTCTACTTCATGAAATTTAATTTCTTTATAATTTTTTAACTCTATATCCATTTAATATTAAGTATAAAATGCAGTCAAATCTTATAGAAAATAAAATATTCTTTAATATTTATAATAACATTAAATGTGAAAAAAATGATATTTAACAAAGTTTTTTCAAGAAAAACTGTCAATAATCTTCAAATGAGGGTATCTCCGGTTGACCAATTATAACTAAAATTTAATCAGCTCTTCATATGGATTTAATAAATAAGAATACGAAAGAATTATAATTTTTGAAATTGTAGTATTGAGTTAATGCAGACGAAAGTTTTGTTACACACACACACACAAACACACAGACGTACACGCACACCTACAAGCACGCACACACACACACGCACACACACACGCACGCACGCACACACACATCATCGTAAAAATAGTAAAATCGTATTCTAGGGAGGTTGAAAAAAATATTCGGAACTGCAGTCAATTATTTTTTTATTTTCAACTACGCCGACGTTTCGATAGTACTACTATCTTCTTCAGGGCTCTATAAATATATTTCACATATACAGAGTACTATTTTAAACCAACAAAAACCAAAATACTTACAGTTGAAGTCATATATAAATATTAATAAAATGGACATCAGACAAAATATAATCAAATGTAAGAAATAAATATAACATTAGATTAATAAAATAATTATAATCAGTCACAATTTATAAAAGTCTAGCTGGAGCTACGGTTTGAGGGTGATGAATTGTTGAAATGCACATTTCAGTAATATTCTGAAAAAAACAGCTAGACTTTTATAAATTGTGACTGATTATAATTATTTTATTAATCTAATGTTATATTTATTTCTTACATTTGATTATATTTTGTGTGATGTCCATTTTATTAATATTTATATATGACTTCAACTGTAAGTATTTTGGTTTTTGTTGGTTTAAAATAGTACTCTGTATATGTGAAATATATTTATAGAGCCCTGAAGAAGATAGTAGTACTATCGAAACGTCGGCGTAGTTGAAAATAAAAAAATAATTGACTGCAGTTCCGAATATTTTTTTCAACCTTCATATCCCATCAGTCGACTATCAACAATCTTTTCATCTCTATCACCGGACGTATTCTAGGGACCCTAAAACGTGCTTATTGACAATACCTTCCTTACCTAAAAGTGACGGAAGGTAAAAATAGCGCACAGGATTTTTCAAAATGTACGCAAAGTAAATATTAAAACCCGCCTCTTGTGGCAAGTCAGTACTAGACTTCATCGTATAGAAGAAAATGGATCACTAGCTCTATATTAAAGACGAATGTTAAAGCTTAAGCTATGTTAATTGTTGTAATAATAATATAATTTCCTTAAACCACAGTATTGTCCATTCAAAAAAAATCCGAAAACTATACATATGTTATATTGTTTACCGGTTTCAGGATATTAATCAATTGTTTACATGTACAAAAATAGGCGGGTAACTAAGTAATAATTGTATCTGTATAGTAATATTATTACCATACTGACTTGTCAACAACGGTCTACAAGGTGAAAAAAAGTAAAATGAAAGTATAATGCTCTTCATTAATACATACAGATAAATAAATAAATAAATAAATAAATAAATAAATAAATAAATAAATAAATAAATAAATAAATAAATAAATAAATAAATAAATACGGTTTACTTTATTCTAAAATAATAAACATGAAGAATAAAGCACATAATTTGAATATTTGTCATATTGTCATATGCCAAAAAAATTGTTCTATAACCATAGCATGCTGAAAGTAGCATTAACGAAAGAATTTCAAAAAATTATATTTATCCATATAGTCTTCATTTTCTGAAACCGATAAACTATTGAACAAACCACGGATGTTATGAATCATAACAAGACTTAGATGTCTTAAAATCCTCGCTCTACGAGCTCGGATTTCAAAATAACATCTGCGGCAGTTATGATATAAATAACATTCGTAGGTATGTTAATATCTATTTTTTAGACGACCATTGTGATAAGTGTGACATTAACATAGTATCCTAAAATTGAAAGTTGAACTTATAACATTAGTGTTACGTGTTACGATATATTTCATATCGTAATAGTTGACACAATTGCTAGGTTACTATGTCATTAAAGACAAGGTCGGTCAAAATTAATTATTTTTATTTTATTTTAAATATTGTAATTAATTTTGAAATATAGTTATTTCATTAAATAGATTCATAATTTTATTAAATAAACAAATAATTATTTAAATAATAATAAATTGTAATTTATGCTCTTCTAAAAATAATGTTCGTAACTTAATTCAAATATCCTAGCTCGTGTGTATTGACTTGCACTCCGCTAGGCATCGTGTGTCAATTTACACTCGCATGATATTTGGTATTTTTCATAACTTGTTACGAAAATAAGTATATATTAACACCATGCTTAAATTTATTTAAAAAAATTGACCCACATAGATCTCCATTTACGAGTATATCAGTATTTTTGTAGCATGCATAATAACAACCTTTTCCATCCAGAAAAAAGTCGTAAATGGTCTATTCTTACTATTCGTGTCATTATCGTGAAATTGTATTCGTTTATATTACAGTAGAACCTATAGAGTGTTATAAGAAATATAATGATAGCTAAAAAAAGTGTTTGATATTTTTATTGCGAGGATGTTCAGATTGTGACAAATTTCGTAATGTGTAAAAATGTCGATAGATAATATTTATGGTGTCTCGCCCTTCTTATATTCTAAGGGTGTTAATGTTGAGTTATGTGCCGTATTTTTGACAGAAGATATGTGGTTACTATCCAAACATACCATGAAATCTAGGGGCCGTACGACAGAGGGTGAAAACTATATTTATGTGCGAAAAATGTAATCCGTATGTCTTTCTATTTTAATATTTGAACAGGAACAGGATATGTTCGTATTATTTGTGAAATGAAACATTTGGCTTTTAAGCAGTTTTTTCATAAATAAATATTAAACGAGCCAGTTGCTATTTGCTTTTGTGAGCATATAATAAAATGAATGGGGTATTTCACTTATGAACTGGCTACTGGCTGTGAGTATTTCTAGCTTTTTACCTTCCGCTACCCTTGGTAAGGGAGGTACAGGGATCGTGCTAAAAATTGCATATTGAAATTTTGGTAATTGACTACGTTTTAAGGTCTGTGTGTATGTGTATGTGTGTGGATCCTCCACTCTAACTCAAATACCTACTATCATTCAGAAAAATTTGAAATGTTGTATTTCGAACTTTTTCTGTATTGAAAAGAGCCCATTAGATTTTGGTGAAAATCGGATAACCCGAAATGGCACTTTACTAGAAGCTCAAAATAGTTTTTCTTCGAAAAATATCTTTAAATGTTATTTTTTCGAGATTAATGTTATTATAAAAATCTGATGATTTAAATTATAGATAATTTTACAAATTTAACCATAAAATAAATAGAAAAAACATTAATGCAAATCTATAGAAAATTGAATAATCTTTAATCTCTCGAGAGGTACTGGATTCATGCTAAAAATCGCATATCCAGATTTTAGTGAATAAGCACGTTTTAAGGTCTCTAGAATCCGATTATAATAAATAAAAAGTCAACAACGCAAAAGAATATACCTAAAAAAGAATATTAAAGGAATTTGCGAAAAAATGACGAATAAAAGAAAAAGAAAAGGAAAGTAGAAAAAAAATTCAGGATATTGAAAATAAAGAAAATGTATGTATTGTACATAATTTATATTAAAATAATTATTTTGTAGTGAGACATGAATATATGTATTTGCATATAAAATTTTTTTTCGTTTTATGCGTACAACCAGGTAAAATATCTGGCGAGAGGTTATGTGCTGGCCACATTAGATTTTTAGTATAGGTGTAAGTTTGATCAGGTTATCTTGCCAAAATCGACTGTTGGATCAGTTGAGAAAAACATAGGCAAATTAGGATTAGGACGACACTGGATCTATGTCGCGGGCAAGCTTACCTCAACGTCACAGTAACACCACAACAGCAGCCTCTTAAAGAAATCTTATGATATGTAATACCATCACCAAATATAAATTTTCTATGTTTCAGAATTACAAACATAATTTTCATTACAGATTTAATTTCATTTTGTTGCTAACTAGTGCTTTTAAGTTTTAATTGATATAACTAAAATAGCAAAATTTGATTTATGAAAAATAATCTATTTCTTGATTCTCTGTTGTTGGTCTATATATTCTAATCATTCGATAGTGAAAACAAAAACAGGTTTCAATTAACCAGCAGGAGCATGCAAACAATCACTAAACCAAATAATCAAAACCAAAACGTATAACATGTTTCGAGATACATCGCATCGCATCGCAACGCTTGAAATTTTGCATGATCGCAAAACGTAAAATGAAATAGTGTTGGTGAGTCATAAACTAGTCTGGTAAATTCGCAAACAAAGCAAGTTCCGGAGGCGAGGCGGTCTACCATAAAAAATGATTGAGTTTACCGGAACTCATGGGGCGCATTGATTTTGAAATATCGTTACGACAAATGCCCCATAAATACAGGCGTCGTACCGCATCGCTCGACATTTCCATAGTCATAGCCTGGTCTGCGTAATATTGGCCCGTTGTAGGGAAAAATGGACACGGTGATTGTCTACTCAGATGCAGATGTATGTGCAAATTTGCAGTACCAACCATCGGATATTATTATCACTATTACAAATCCGTCTTCGTTATAAGTACCTCATTTACTTTAGTTTGTACTGTTAACACAGTTCCTTGTAACTAAGTTACAGAAATATTCATTATTAATATTACGGTTATTGTATTGTAAATGAACAAGTAATGAATAATTTTTATTGTCAAATTTGTTGTCGTCTGTATATAGAGAGTATTGCACATATCAAAATGACATTATTTCAATACGAGATAGGATAAACTTGTAACTTTTGCCAAAGGGTACTATACTATCTTATAAGAAGACGAAAATATACATAAATTAATGAGTATTATGCCCAGTTTTATAAAAGATGGATAAGTAAATTACTAGCAAAGTAAAATTTACTCTTAAAGTAAATTAGTTTATTTCAGAGATTTTCGTATTATAAAGCAAGAATAAAAATACTAGCTAAGTAAATCTGCAGAATAAATTACTCCACCAATTTTCGAGGAAGTAAATTTTATTCTGTAGACTAAATTTGACACATTAGCATTAATTAAATTAAATTAATTATAAATTTCATCTCTTGCATTATTATTACATTTATTTATTTATATCCAATATATTTGCTTAGTCTATTTCTGTGTAATTTTTTCCCTGTTCTCTCTTTTTTCCATGTTAGTTGACACCTGGCACTTTATGACAAACTTTATTTTCTATTTTGACTTTTGGATTTATTTCGTGTCAGGAACATACAAAATACAGTATTAAAACATTCTGTAGAACATGGCTTGGAATAGATCCTCTTCAGTTGCAGATTAACATTATCGTCAGTAGTGGTTTTAAGGGATACTGTCTAGTAATGTTATATCCTGGTTTTATCAATCTCTCTTATGCTCCAGTAGTAGAAAGATTAACCGGTATAAGAAACCGTAGCCTGAGTTTACTACGGTATTCACACACTCTTCATGGAGGCTCTTTTCCTTGTACCCAGTTAAAATTGTATTTGTAAATTCATAAAAAATATAATTTTGTTGCCACTCTGGCCTATAGGTTCTTAATATAGTGAAAAACAATATTAAATGTATATAATTATAGGAAATATTAAAATATTTATATTCAAAAATCACAAAATAATGACAGATGTCATGTCTCTGTCGGTAAATCACTAGGATAAAATATTTACTCTGCAAGTAGTTATTTTACTCTGTAACTTGTTTTATAAAACAGATATTTTTATTTACTCGTCGATTAAATTTACTTTCAAAGTAATAACTCTGCAGTTTATTCGATGTTTATAAAACCGGATATTAGTGATAAAAATTTGTTTCAATATTGATTAGGTCGCAAACTATATGCGATTAAAGTTGATTACTAATTAGGTATGACGCGTTAGGTCCTAAGAATTTGATTGGTCGCCTGATTTTGAAAACGAGATTCGCGCGTCTGTTCCGGTCACCTTTGAAAGATTATGAACTGTCATGTTGTATAACCTAATAAAAAAAAAAAACTATTTTACGTTTCATCAATTTGTTTAATTATAATATCTAGTATTATTAACAATAATAATGTATTTATAATTAAATCAATTTGTAATATGTAATTAATAATAATATTAACTAATCAAAACAAACAAACACTAGCGCCATCCGCCATCATACTTTGTGTCATAATATTCTCAAACTGTTTCAATGTTCTATAATTTATTAAGAAGAAAAAAGCTTATTATTTCGTGAATATAACGTATAAGTTTTTTATAAAAATATTTCAGCTATGCAAACATGAAAAAATCTGTTCTCTCTAGAACTAATAGTTTGTCGACCACTGGAAGTACCAGCTACGTCACGCAAGAAATTCTTAACTTTAAAAATTTATATCTCGCTTATTACGTAAAATTCTTCAGTCGCGTTTACACTATAATTCTTATTTCATCCTGTTCTTAAAGAAAATAATGGCATAGGACCCTAATCAAAAAGTTACAACTACTGAAATCTTACAGCAAACTGAAATATTCACGTTGTTGTTCTTGGTTTCCCAAATAATAAATAAATAAATAAATGTGTGTATATAAGTCTACAGCACTGTTTTTTTTTGTTTGTGGGAAATAGGTGCCGGTAAGCACAATTTGTTATTTTTTTATTTAAAAAATAGAATAGTACATAAAACATACCGGATGGCATTTGAAATCCGTTACATAGGCACTTAACATGGGAAAACCGTTTATCCTAACTAGTTGCTCTCCGAATTATTTTAGAAAAAAATTCTTCAAATAAAAGTTTCAATATAGGACATGCTACGCAAATTACATAGGCTGTTCGATTAAAAAAAATAGTTTTTTGAATTTTTTGAACTTCAACTTTACGTTGACGTAGAAACTACAATTTTAAAAATTGTCCATGATTAATTTATATTATAGTAAACAAAAGATTTCTTTATAAAACTGTTTTTACAGATTATGGAAATTCGATTCTATTCCCGAGAGAAAAAATTAAAATTACGCCGGAAGGGTTAATCATAAGTAAAATGTTTTTATGGTTCCATTTGTAAAATGTTTTGCTGATTTCAATGGTAAAATAAAAAATATAAGTTGAAGTTTTGTAGAAAAATAGCGACCACTTGTTGCAATTTAGAAGTTGGTAGTCGGATATTGGACAAGGAATTAATAAAACGAAAACAATTTCTCAAATCCTCAACGTTTCGATTATCAAGAGCTAAAAATATATTACAATGTAGAGTTACATACTTAAAACAAAAATACAGGGTGTCCCATAACTTCAGGTACATATTAGAAGGGCATATAGTTCTTAATGTCCTGATTACGGAACAAAAAGAATTTTTTCAAAATTCCTATAATTACGAGTAGTTCACTTAAGAAGAACATTTTTTATACCCCTGGATACTATAATATTTGGAATAGTGAAATTAGTTATAACTATTACATAAAATAATTTAACAATGAAATTAATTTATGCAATTACGTAAAGCTTTGTCACACCAATTAAGTTTGGAAGATGTGTATGTAATGAAAAAAACACACAACCTATTCAACCAGTGTCCCAAAACTGATTCCTTCAAAAACCTCAAAAACTAATTTTTGAATTTTGAAAAAATTCTTTTTGTTCCGTAATCAAGACATTAAGAACTATATGCCCTTCTAATATGTACCTGAAGTTATGGGTCATCTTGTATAGGAATTGTTAACAAAATTTAAATTTTAAAATGGTTGCAAGCAAATAGTTATTTAACAATATACAATAATTGAAGAATGAAATAAATAGAAATTCAAGCGTTGACAGTTTGACAACTAAAGACTGGCAACGTTTTGTGAAACTGTGAGCTCTAATACACTAAAATTTACAGGTACGCCGAAATAAATCGAAATTAAAAATGAAAAGTGCTTTTCATGTATGTAAGTATGTAACTCTACATTGTAATATATTTTTACAGCTCTTGATAATGATTAAATTTTGATCGAAACGTTGAGGAATTGAGAAATTGTTTTCGTTTCACTAATTCCTTGTTCAATATCCGACTACCAACTTCTAAATAAAAAATATAGCATTCCCTTTAAAATAAGAAAGTTAGGGGCTACTTCCGATTAAACCGGAAGTGCTACTGTTTTGAAAATATTTTAATTGAGCGCGGTCATGTCGGAAAACCCCTAGATACCAAATTTTGTAAAATAATATTGAATAGTTTTTAAAATAACGATAGCGTAAGCTCGCTGTGGGACACCCTGTATAAATAAAAGAATATTCTCATAACAGATAAGTATCATGCGCAAGAAAGCTAAGTCTAGAAAATAGACGACGTCGGTATATATAGTAGGAAATTATAAAATACGCATAGTGAAGTTGCCCTATTCGCCACTAGGTGTAACATTAAAAAACATACATACAGTATAATTTTTAAAGAAGTCCGATCATGGTCATCGTATCATAACCGAATTAACAAAATGGCAATGGCATACATTTATCACTGTCAATATACAGGTAAGTGAAAAAAGAAGAGACAGACAATGGAGCTGAATGGAAACAAACATGGTTAGAGTATATAAATAAGCATATCGTTGTCCAATCACGACATATTGTTTAGATAGGCATTGTTTGTACAACCTGAATATGTGTACTGCAGTGTTATGCAATTACGTGTTTATATTATCCAGTATCAGCCTCGACAAATATCACGATTGTAATCTCTTTAATCAATCTCGATGATGTATTAGCGCTGCGATAATAAGAGAACACGATAATCGCCAGTATTTTTATTAAATTCCCGTTTTAAACAAATTTCAATATTGAAGGTTGATATGAATGAAATTAATGGATTGTAATTTTATCAATCAGTGTAACATATAATTGGATATTTATTCAAGAAGATTAATTATTACCCTGAACCCAGTTGACCATGTAATCAAAACTATTTTGTTGTAAAATTGTTACAGCTATGAGTTGAAATTAATATTAGTCATTTTCAAAATATTTTTCAACAAATTTTTAGTAAGTGACATATTATAAATTATTATTTTTCAGATAATTTGTTTATTATTATTATTATTATTATTATTATTATATATATATATATATATATATATATATATATATATATATATATATATATATATATATATATACAGGGTGGTGACTTGGGCGACGCAGCATAGGTGTTTCAATGGTAAAATCTTAACCTGCAGTTATTTGCTCCCCTAATTATTTTAGAGCAAAATTGTATTTAAGTTTTTGTTACAGACAAAAATACTGCCTCTGAATATGCTATTGTTTATAATTTTTCAATTTCCGGAACCGTAAAATAGTCGAAAACAATAATAACTTTTTACAAAAATCATTGATGCCATGGAACAAAAATTTAAATAAAAGCGCAAACATCTGTCGCTACTTAAAGAAATCTTAAATTTGGTTCTCGTCAAACTACATTGTTCTCATCAACTACAATATAGATGTTTTCATTTTCCTCGTTTTAAACAAAAGTGCAAACATCTGTAAAAGAATCTTGACGTTTAAAATTATTTTTAAAACAAGGATAAAGAAAACACCTGTATTGTAGTGTTGATGACAACAATGTAACAGTTGATTACAACAATGTAATTTGACGAGAATGAAATTTAAGACAGATGTTTGCGCTTTTGTTCCATGGCATCAATGATTTTTGTAAAAATGATATTATTGTTTTCGACTATTTTTACGGTTCCGGAAATTAAAAATTATAAACATTAGCATATTCGGATGCAGTATTTTTTCCTGTAGCAAAAACCTAAATACAATTTTGCTCTAAAATAATTAGGGGATTAACCACCCACATATATGTATACCGGGTGTAGAAATGAAAAGTTTCTCACAAATTAAAAAGGCGTCCTGTAAAGGCAACTTACTTACATAATCATACATATTTCACGAGATATTATGTCTGTTCGTTTCGCTACTTTGCGTGTACGGCTTACTGCCGCCTCTATATAAAGTATATGGGCGCGGCAGTAAACCGTAGACGCAAGGTAGCGAAACGAACAAACCTATTAATTAAATAAAATTTGATGTTAGAGTGCCTTGAAAAACGAAACAAGTATCCTGAATAAAATAGTCGCTTTAACATTTTTTATTTGTTGTATAATTTCTTTTAGGTATAAACTCAATTTATTCGGAATTTATATAAATAGGTATCAAAGACAATACTCGTATTTTATTTAGGTTACTTGTTTCATTTTCCAAAGCACTCGTAACGATTTTTCTAAAAGAACATTAAATTTTATTCAATTAATATCTCGTGAAATATGAATGATTATCTAAGTAAGTTGCCTTTGTAGGATACCTTTTTAATTTTTGTACAACTTATATTCTTACCCTTTTTTGCGCTAAAATGAATAGGTAAAGAGATATAGCAGTATTAAGAAAATAACATTGAAATCGCTATGCCCCACTTTTTATTTCTACACCCGGTATATATCTATCAGACAAAAGTTTAAAATTCCGAAAACAGATTGAAAGTTATTTAAAAAAAAACTATCAATCGCGATTTTAGATAATGCCAAGTAACTCCGTAATTATAAAAGATATAAAAGTATGTTTCATGATTTGATAATATATATATATATATATATATATATATATATATATATATATATATATATATATATATATATATATATATAAATATTTAATGACACATATATACAGGCTGGTGACTTGGACGACGCAGCGTAGGGGTTTCAATGGTAAAATCTTAATGTGCAGTTATTTGCTCATCTAATTATTTTAGAGCAAAATTGTATTTAGGTTTTTGCCACAGAAAAAAATACTTCATCCGGATATTCATATTCATATTTATTTGACCATTAGTACAATTGCAAGTCAAAAGTTATACAGAAAAAATAAATTAATGTTACATTAATAATATAATAATAATGAATTACAAGTGTCTGCATCAGCAATGGCGGTCAGATTTTCATCTAGACTATAAAAACATTGTTTTGTCAAAAATTTCTTTATTTTAAGTTTAAAAACATTATAATTTAATGACTTAATTGATGCTGGTAAGGCGTTATATAAATTAATATTTAAAGAATTTCTCTGAGATCGATCTAATCTAAATCTGGGTATTTGAATTAAATTAGCATTTCTAGTGTAGTAGTTATGAGAGTTAGAAACTAATAGAAAATTGTGAGCGTTAATATGAATTTCTAACAAAGTAAAATATATAAATAAGCAAGGCAGTGGCATAATTTTAAATTGTTTGAATAGAGGCTGGCAGTGTTCCCTAGCACCGACACCTTATATAATTCTAATTGTTTGTTTTTGAAGCTTGAAAATTTTGTCTACATGGGAGGAATATGATATTGTTTATAATTTTTCAATTTCCGGAACCGTAAAAATAATCGAAAACAATAATAATTTTTTTGAAAAAATCATTCATGCCATGGAATAATTTTTTTATCAAATATCATATAAACAATTAGCAAATGTCATTAATATCAGACAAGAATTTTACAACAGATTGGGGCATTGTTTAATGGTAAATGGTGGTTTGTTTGAACATTTGCTGTGATACGTTATTTTATATTAAAAATTTGTGTTTGTGATAGTAAAATAAAAATCCTTAATAATAAGTTAAGGGTCGTATTCATAGTAACTACTTAAAGAAATCTTAAATTTCGTTCTAGTCAAACTACATTGTTGAAATCAACTATTACATTGTTGTCATGAACTACAATGAAGGTGTTTTTATTTTCCTCATTTTGAAATTATGTTTAAAATCTGTGACATGTTTGCGGTTTTGTTTAAATTTTTGTTCCATGGCATCAATGATTTTTGCAAAAATGTTATTATTGTTTTCGATTATTTTTATGGTTCCGGAAATTGAAAAATTATAAACAATAGCAAATAATTTGTATATGTTTAAGTACATGTTTTTATAAAGCAATTTTATTTTCATTTATTTAGGCGTTGTTCTTAAATTTTGGGAAATATGCCGTAAAATTGTAATCTTTTTTCAATTTTACCTGACACTAGAAAAATGTGTTTTAAATTACGCCTGTATTGATTTCTGACATTCATCTGTCAATTACAACCTTTTTGAATTTCTAACTGATTTCCTTGAAGTAGATTTGACTGTGAGGTTCATTAGAACAGATTATTTTATATAGTTTGTTATTTCCATATCTATAGGAGATATAATGCTATTATTTTTGGTTGTTACCAAAATCTAATACCGTAAGCTTTTCCCATTATGTTAGAATGAGAAATGAGGTTTGCCTTCTTTAATTTCGATTAAATTTTAATTTAATTTAATTACACTTCATCCACACCAAAATTGTACCACGAACTTAATAAATAAAGTACCAATATTGATTTCTGCCATTCATCTGTCAATTAAAACCTATTGAATTTCTACCTGATTTCCTTAGGGTAGTTATGGCTGTGAGGTTTATCAGAACATATTATTTTATATAGTTTGTTATTTCTAAATCTGTAGGAGATATAATGCTATTATTTCCGGTTATTACCAAAATGTAACACCGTAAGCTTTTCCCATTATGTTAAATGAGAAATGAGGTTAAAAGCCTTAAAAGGTAAGGTAGATGTTGGAAAAAATTGGACGCCTCTAGATAGTATAAAGAGACTACTTTTCGCTTGTTGATAAAATTTGTCTACTCACACATACCATAAATAACTATTTATTTATTTGGGTGACGTGTAAAAATTAAAGAATTATTTTTAATGAAAATAGAGGTTTATTAAAACGATAAATAAATATTAAAATATAATAACACTGACGATTACTATGGTTAAACAAATATTAAATACTAATTAAGAGTAAGAGTATAATTAACTATGTAGTTAAACACGAACACTATTTATTTATTTAAACAATTAACACGACTATTCATTTCGACTATTTTCAGTCACTATTTATTTATATCACATTCAACTGTCCGACCTTTACAGCGTCTATATACTCAAACGACTCCACAGCGTCTGTATATTCAACTGCCCGGACAGAATTCATTCCTTTCAACTCACTAGCTGACTTACTTCACTGGGCTTCACTATGTAACTGTCTGTCTATTTACATAACTAACTATATAACTAACTTACTTACTCACTCACTGAATGCTCTCGGGCATAGCTGCGTGCCTTTTATATAGCTGCGTGCCTTTTATATAGCTGCCATTACCTTCTGGAGAGCTCTAGAACATTCCACCCCATAATAGCATTGAATACAAAAGCTTATATCCCCTATTCTATTCTCACAACTATGTTATCGATTTCCTAGTAGTGATTATTACTGTTCTCGACGCTTCGATCATAGGCGTAGACTCAGTGTCTTAAGTACTCTCTCACGTTACACTATTAAAAAAACTTAAAATATTTAATGATAAGTTTGTATTTCACAAATTTTTAGTAATATTTTTATTACTAAATTTAAATATTGTAAGTTAAAAACTATTGACAGAATTCAAAAACTTGTCAATGTACGAGTACTAGTGCCCATGCTTCATGCATTGTTTAAAAATTTATAACAAAAATATTTGCATTGTCTGAACCGTCTGAACAAATAGTATGTCCATTAACTAGGATTAGAGACTATTGTAAGAGCATTGTTGATAGACGTTATCATAAAAACAAATATAGTTTCCAAGGGGATGCTGTTACAAGGTTACAGTGTGAGTGCATTATATATTTATTTGTACTTTAAAGAGGGTAGAAATTCAATAGTCGATTGATAAATGTATGGGGTGTTCAAATACCGTGAAGAATGTATTTTCACACAGTGTATTATCCTTTTGCATGGGTGTGTACATAGAGGTATCTATTGACAGTCAGGAAGTCTGAATTGCAATATATTTTGCAATGATTAGGTATTGTTGTGGTATTATTCTACACTCAAAAATAAAAACTGTATTAAAGAAATGAATTATTATGTTTTTTTAATAACAAATAACATTAATTATTATTAGCATAAAATATTTGTTGTTTAAAAATGAAAAAAGTTATTTATTATTATATTATTTGTGACAAAGCATTAGAATATTTACAATTTATGTGTATAATCAAAATTTTATGTTATTCTCTAGTACCTAGTAAATATTATCCGTTAATTAAAAATGAATAATGCGTTTGTTTTAATTTATATATGAATAATTAAATGTATGTTGAATATTATGTATGTGCACTAGTGTACTAGACTCTATATTTATTGTAAAAACATTGCAGTTTTGGTGTTCGTAAATGCAAGTAATAACATCTGCTTTAAAAATAACACAGCCATCTATTACGGTACCGTCTAAACAGAATTTATAAAAAGATGTTTTTCAAAATTTCCGTAAAGAACAACACTTATTCACCTTATTGTGTTTCCCATTGATCCATTTTTTCCATTTCAACATTAAAATATTGTCCATCACAGTCTTTGCACTCTGCGGTTTCCCTTATTTTTTTTTCATTTTTACTTGTTTCTTATTATGTATCTCCTTGTTGTCTTAATTTATATATACATATATACTGGATATAGGCGAAAATGTAAATTTTGTAGTTTTTTATTTTTGCGAATAACTTCCAAATGTGGAATAATGCTAGATTTTGCATTACATTTCTTCCGGGTACTTTTTATGTTTTTTCGAATAGCGATAATCAATTTTTTATCACTGTTGAATTTTGAGTTATAATTTCATACCGTTCTTCTATTTTTCTTTTTAAATCGATGATACGAATCATTATTTCTGTATGCATTTTAAATGATTGAAAACTATTGCTTGACTTAAATTATTTGAAGCAAAAGATTGTATCTTAAATTCATTAAATAAAGACTGCCGTAATAGACCTTGTCTTTTTCTACCTCTGCACCCTGCACATAAGAAGTTTTTTATATCTGTCAATGTCATTAATTCTGCAAAAAATTGATGTCAAGAAGGGTTAACTAGTGACAGATGTCACTTTCAGAAAGCTATAGTTGTACCTTGTCAAAGGAAAAATCTGTTGTTATAAATTTTTTAAATAAATATGTTTTATTTTAATAAAAATGATAAATGTTTCATACATTTTCATGTAAAATAGAACTACATATAAATATATGGATTTTATTTTCACAAGTTATGAATAATATAAAACTATATTCTTTGCGCTTGGTACATTGATACTAAAAATATCGCTTTATAAAAAGGGTGATCCGGCTTTAGCAAGTAATTATAGACCAATTTCTATAATTCCAACAGTTTCAAATTTTTTTGAAACAGTATTGAAAAATAAATTACTTAATTATTTTGAAAAAAATAACTTACTTTGTAATAATCAATTTGGTTTCCGTCGAGAACGCTCTACAATAAAAGCGATTTTGGAAATTATTGATAAATTAATTGATGGACTTGAAGAGAGTCAGAATGTAGCTTTAACGTTATGTGATCTCTCTAAAGCTTTTGACTGCGTATCTCATGACATTTTAATAAAAAAGTTGGAATTTTATGGGATACAGCAGTCCACATTACTATTCTTTAAATCTTATTTGCAAAATCGTTCACAGTGTGTATTTGTTGATGGAGTAATATCTGAATTCCTTGAAGTGAAACATGGTGTGCCGCAAGGATCCGTTTTGGGCCCATTATTTTTTATCATTTACATGAATGATTTTAGTAGCTTTATGCAACCTTGTGGTAATGTTCCGTATGCTGATGATACATCACTTTTAAGTCAACATAGTAACATCCATGACCTTAGTCTTACATCTGAAATAAATTTAACGTTAGCAGAAGCATGGTTTGCAGCTAATAATTTATTATTAAATAAAGAAAAGACTCAGCAACTTATTATTTCTAGCAATAAAACATGCATTGAAAATAAATCTGTTTCCCTTTTGGGTATACAGATTGATAATATGCTAAATAGAAAAGCACATGTTGAAAAATTAAGTGCACGATTATCTAGTGTAATTTTTGTTTTACGAAGACTGAGCTCTCTTATAGAGAAGTCTACTCTTAAAATGATTTATTTTGCACTTTTCCATTCACTCATTTCTTATGGTATAATCTGTTTCCTCTCAGATTTTTAAACTTAACTTAGAAATAATGACTCTTCCCAGTCTTTTTATATACTATACATTATTAGAGGTTCATCAACAGAAAAATGTACTTCCCAAAAATGGGGACTTTCATATTACCCAACACGTTCTTCTACACTTTTACGTAAATCGCGAATAAAGCTTCAAAAGAGTGCTAGAAATAAATAAAATCTTAATTTTTACAATATACTGTCACAAGATGTAAAAATGTTAGAAAATAAAAATTTTAAAAACACAATTAAAAAATTCTTAATAAAAAATGCATTCTATTCCACCGAAGAATTTTTGAATTTCAACAAAATTTGATGTGAAACATATTAAATATATTATTTAATTATTCTATGTATGTTAGTAATAGATTATAAAATGACGTACTATAAACACAATGTGTAATATAGTCAATAAATAAATAAAAAAATAAATAAATAATAAAATATAGTTGTGACGTCATATCGTTATAGTGCTAATCGTTTTTATTAAAATTATGAATGAAAAGTATATTTTTAAAAATATTTTGCTATGAAATCATTTAAAATTAGTCATATTTTCATAATATGACAGAATATATGCAACTTTTTATTTAGTACCCGACCCGATTGGCATAGTATGTTTGTATTATAATTTTACTGGAAATATAGGATCTTTTGCTAGAAACTTTCTGAATGGAATTTGTATAAAATATATACAACTGCCGAAAGGTAATATAGGCACAAAAAATGTAGAGTCTTTTATGCAAAGAACTATTTGTACGGAATTTGTACAAAATGTAATAGACCTAAGGGGGGGGGGGTAATATGCTGGATACATTAGATTTTTTTTTTGTATACTGAACAAGAACCATTTTAATAGCAAATAAATTGAAATAATTCTGATATCTGTCACTTGATAAGGTGTTAAAAAGATTAACATTTTAAAATAAAGCATTGTAAGTGGTAGAACCGTAAAACCGTTTTGACACTGTATACATGTCGTTTTCAAAACTAAAAACGTTTTGAAAACGGTTTGAAAACTGCATGTATACTCAGTAATTGAGATTGAAAATAATTCATAACACATACGTACATATCTGAAAGTCATATACTTCATATATTTCTCTTTTTGCTTCATTTGTATTCAGTTTTGAAAATTTAAACCATGTATCATTTTAATAAACGTTGAAATTTGTATCACTTCCTTAGCCATATTTCGTAAACTTGCCCCGTCTGGAAGTGAAGAAAAAGGAAACAAAGAAAGAATAGGAAGGACAGTAAAGGGAAAAAAGTACCAAAATCGTTTTAATTAAGAGGGTACGCTGGGTGTACCGCGAGGTCGATTATGTGCCGGAATTCTGCAAAACGCTGAAAGCTGGTTGCGTCGAGCTTTCAGGAATCCGTACACAATGCAGCGGGACAAAGATGCTCTTTAGCTCTTTGTTTAGATGTTTCTATTTTGTTGACAATGTTGGTTAAAAATAAATAATAACAACATACTTCTACATTTTGCAGATTATACAAACGTAATTTGTTTATTTGATTGTCTTTAATTTCAATGTTTTAAAGTAAGTATCTAGCTTATTCAATATACAAAATGAAATAATACTCGTAGCATTGTGTTTGATCTTTTCACTCTCAATATTACGTTTTTCAACTAGGAGAACTAAGTTCAAAAGTCATATTTACATCCTACGCAATATCAGAAAAAATATACATACTTAGGTACCAAAAATTAAAATTATTTAACTTGTAATAGGTACGATGTTGTATTTTCATTTTTACAAGAACCGTTTTGGTTTTGGAAATATCGCAAATATATTAAAAGAAACAGTTTAGATTTTAAAAACGCAGTACAATGTAGCTTTTAATTTATCATCTACATGAATTAACATACATACATACATAAAATCACGCATTTCCCACTTAGTGGGTTAGCACAAACCCAAAAGAATAATAATAATATCAACCACAAAAAATAATTATGAATTCTCGTCAATTCCGTGCTTAAAATAGCAATGAGTTTCCGATTGATCGTTTGTAAACAAAATCTTATTTCTCGTTCTAATAAATAGAAAAGTCTGTAATACGAAATTTTGGATTATAGTCTATTATGTTTTTCCTCCAAATTAAGTACTATTTCCGGTTTATCATATAAGTATAGTCAAAATCGAGTTTTAAATACCAATTTTGATAAGTATTGGATCATGTTTTATATATTTTTTCAAGAAAATCTGTTATAGCTCTCTGTAAAGTACTAATTCCCGTTTATTAATTTTAGAAAAAAATATAATACGTCGTTCTCATTAATATAAAAGTCTTGAATATCAAATTTGAAAAGTTTTGGATTGTATGAATATATTTTTCACGAAAATATGTTTAGAACTTTAAATAAAGTATCACTTACGGTTTATCAATTTTAGAAAAAAATTTATAATGTCCTTCTTATTAACATAAAAGTTTTAAATACCAAATTTGGAATAAATTAACTCCATATTTCACCAACCAAATTTTGAAATAAGTTAACTAACCGGAATATTTCGCAGAGTAAATTCATCTGTTAAATCCGCACCAAAATCGAGGGGATCAATTTAACCGTGTCATTTATACCGTTGTTAAAGGAAACTGAGATTAGTGAAATAAATATCTGTAGTTATGTATTATTTATGCATTTTATTATTTTAAACTTAGCAATATAGAAGCGTGAGTGTAATACAACTGTTTATTCAATTTTGCCCTATATAAACTTCTCCAATTTGAGCGTAAGAGTTTTATAAATGAAGGTAGAGCTTCAAATGTCTATGTCACTAGTCGCTTAGTGTAAGTTTTTTTGATGCGTGACCATGGACTGAATTGTTTATTGCTTACATTACATACCAAGAATCTCAAGCGATCCTCACAATGGGGTTATTGCTTCATGCTAAAAACTTGCCTCATATTTTCGAGAACGTGTATATTGAGAGGTAACTAGAAAATACTAAATTTCAAGAGGCTTGTCATGTTATTGGTATGGGTATACGGTGGAAATATTAGGACCTAAATTCGTTAATGAGAAAATGAAATTCGTAGTTGAATTTGTTCTTGAATTTTTCAATATCTGTAATGCATGTATAATTATTTAATAAATTTTGATTGGATCTTACCCACGGGTGCCACAAATTACTATGAAGAGTTTTGTTATAAATGTAAAACCTTTATTTGAAATAAATAATTCTGATACTGTTTTAGAAGTTACGATCAGGATTGGCAAAAATCATGATTTATTTAAAAAAACATAAATCATTAATTTTTTTAAATCAAATAAATCATGATTTTTTCGATTTTTCTTATTTTTAAAGACCTGATGGTGTAATTACACTTTTTAATTATTTTAAAGTAATATAAATATTTTATTTCATTAACGAAATCAAAATCTTTAATAAAACACTAAAGAATGCATTTGAATTTTTGCTTATACATAGTATATAACGCGTCAACGCGCACCTGTTTAAACTATTAAACTTTAAACTTAAACCGTGCCTACCTAAATAAAACAGGTCAAAACATGTTTTGCGTGGCTCTCAGTAAAAAGCTTAAAACGAATAGTGAAAAGAATGCTAGCCGGCGGGATTTGAACCCGCATCCTTAACATTTGTACTGTTACGTACTACCAATTAAACCATAGCTGGGCTGCAAATCCGCCGGCTTATACTGTCGTTTCATTAGTTAAACTCATATAGGCTTGTATAAGATCCAACCCTGGTTAAGATATAACAACATTCAATATGAGTCATCATATGACAATGAAATGAATCAAAGACATAATTATAACATTCTTCTTCTTCTTGTGAGGAAATAGCGCGTATACGTTAAATATTTTAATTTATTCCCACAATTTTGGTTGACATTTGACTTTTTAAAACCGCTAATGAAATAAAATTCTTTAAAACGCCATCGAAATAAAATTATTAAACTGATCTTGGTGAAAACGGCCCTTAAAATATTATATTACTTAAGTGCCTTTTTTCGGGAAAAACTGTTAAGAGCTTAAAGTGTAAACGTACTTTTGATTGACCAATTATAATTCAAATCTAATTGGAAAATTGTAATTTTTGGAGTAGGTACTAATATTTATCGGAGGCGAAAAAAAAAGTCACACATTCACATACTCATCATACGGGCATTTACCAGGCGACACCACACGAGCACTCATTGCCATAGGGGTCAATTTTTGTGCCATTTGAAATTTGTCGGGACAGAACCCGAATCACCAAATTCGCGAATAGACACTCAGGCACACGGCCACGATAGCCCATAGACATCATCGTGAAAATAGTAAAATGGTATTCTAATGACGATAAAACGTATTTATTCATTAAAATACTTTGACCTCCCTTATCAAGTGACGGTAGGTAAAAATTGCGTAATAGGAAATTCGTGTAAAATTGATATCTTTACGTGTTAAATCATATTTACGTATAAAATTTCAAGAAAATAATTGATTATTAACAGAAATATTACAAATAACTTCAAAGAAAATATGAATACATACCTAGTTCTGCAGAAATGAATAAAAAATCCAAGAAAACCAATACTTACAATTTTTATAATAAAAATTGTGCAGTTTATAGTTCATGAACTTGTTTTACGAATAGTGATGAATGGGGTCATTTCACATTTTCTGATTTATTTTTTTCCTGGAAGAATAGGTCAAATTAAATATGTACCTAGGTGTATGTTTTACACCTTACAAGTCTTTAAAATCTGAGATATGTTTTTTGAATAGTTGTCTTCTTCAAATATTTCAACACTGACGACACTGTTTCACGGATACGATAGTCGAGGTCTATCGGTTTAGTTTGGAACTATGATTGTTTGGTTTATATTTATATAAATAAGTCTTTATTTACACACCTTACTGCACTATACTCGGTCCGCTTTAACTATAGAGTGATGTGATAGGCGCAGTTTGATATTGTTTTTTGATAGGATAATACCCCGATAATGTCCAATAAAATATCAAGATCAAACTACACCTATAGGGCGCGAGCAGACACGTGACTCGAGCGACCTTGACGTGCTTGGAATCAGTTGATTTGTGTGCGCATGTCATTTTGACAAGAACAGTGTCACGTTGACAATACCAATGTTTTGATTTATTTTGACTTTGGACTGCTTTAATGTTATTATTTTACAATTTTTAAGCAGTAAAACATATGAAATTAAAAATAATAACATTTTAGCAGTTAAAAATCAAAATAAATCAAAACATTGGTCTTGTCAACGTAACATTGTCCTTGTCAAAATGACATGCGCACACAAATCAGCTGATTCCAAGCACGTCAATGTCGCTCGAGTCACGTGTCTGCTCGCGCCCTATACCTTCCCACCACTTTATATGTAAAACGGATAGAGTATAGTACTTCTAAAGAAATATGAAATAATAATAATCTTCTCTCTTGTACATTTTGATATCACCTATCACAAGTTTAGGTTAGAATACTGTTTTGTGTTTACAGGCTAAAACGGACAAGTGGAGCGTAAATGTGTGTACATGTATGAGAGATCTTTGTGTCAGAATGAAGCCGTGACGTCACAAATTTAGTTCGTTTTTACAACCGCAAAAATTTATTAGAAAATTTATGAATGAAAAGTCACATATTTCAAATTATTTTATATTACTCTACGTATTAAATGAGATGGATTCCACGATTTTATAAAAAAATCAACATTTTTTATGGCCCCATTGCAATAAAAATAAATACATTTGGAAGGCAATGTACTTTTGGAAATTTTGTAATTTAAAAAAGATACAAGAGCACCAATATTTCTTATTTATTACAATCAAAAATCACCATCCAATACTCCAATTAATCCCTCCAGTCTCCTGTTTCCCATTCTCTTCGTCCCGACGCAGGCGTCGCGACGCTGCACGCATGTCGACGCTCTCCCGTTCTCGCCGGCACAGACACGTCGACTCCAGCCGCGGACGCTGTCGCTGGTTGGGGTTCAAGTCAGTTCTTGCCGGACGGCCGAATGCGTGTGACGTGACGTTCGACGTTCCGACGCTCGAAGACGCGTGACGGGAGCGTGAGTGATAAGGTTTCTGATAAGAGATATAAGACAAGTAAGTACTTGTTGGATATATGGTTTTCATTTGTCGTTTATTCGGGAAATTTGGAGGTTCATATTTAATTGGATCAAATTGCACTAATACATATTAAATTGAGAATTGTTAGTTTTTAGTAATGTACTATTATAGTCAAAATTTGTTGTTATATTTCAAATTATTATTAATAAAAATAACAAATTTTTAACTAATATTTAGATTGCACAGGCAGTCTATAGAATTTTATTTTATTTAGTCATGTGCTTTCGTTCACTTTTTATCGTTTTTAATCCTATAAGAATTATAAAAAAATACAGTTATAATAAAAATATTACTTGGTATGTGATATTAAAAAAAAGTAGTATATGCACGCATGAAATGTGTTAATATTAAATTTTCATGAGAGTTTTTATTAAAAATTGTTTAATATTCTTACTATATTAAAATTTTAATAATCTGTGGGTTAAATATCAAGAGTATGTTTATGTTTCATCTCTGAATTAAATTCATTTCAAATTGAAACTGTAGTATTTGTATTTTATATCGCATTATTTACTTTTTGTTTGTAATAGAAAACAGCAAATACTTTTGACATATTATATTGGTAAAAATAAACATTCCTGGTAACAGTTTAAACCGGAGAATAGAATAGAAAGAATGAATGTATACATAAGTCGATTTGTAAGTAAATTTCAGTTGTTTAATTTTGTGTTTATAGGTTTAAATTCTTTATAACCTTCAGCTAAAATTAGAAGCCGGTGGTTGTGAAGTTTCTAAATTTAGATTTTCTATTTACATGGATTTGCAAGTATTGCAGGAGATTTTCATTTCTTTGCTTCGGCTATTGTATAAAAATATATAAGAAGATTTCCGCGTAAAGTAAAAGAAGCTGTCAAAAATGTTTCCCTCGCGTTCTTGTTGTTGTTTCGCTGACGGACAATAAATCCTGGAGCGTTTAATTGAATCGGAGTGATTTTAATTTATTTCTACGCTGATAAATATTCATTTTCGGACGGGTATAAAATTTGCAAACGTCGTTCGATGCGTTTATAGTGTGATATATGAGCGGAAGGGAGGATTCATTTCTCCCAAAAAATGTGATTAATGTTTTTGACTTTTTTCATGATTTGAACAGCCGGCACTAAATCATCGGCCTCGATCGGACTGCATCGCATGGGATTGTTTTTCCAAGACACAAAAGCGATTCCTGTTGATTTTACTTCGTGTTGCGTTACGTTTCGGAACGATGTCTCTTGCTCCTGTGGCTGGACTGAAACCTGTATTTGAGCGGTAAAAGCCGTGAGTGTTTTGTTAGTGATTGTTTAGTGAACAGACATGACATTTGAGACGACATGAAATCTATGTCTTTGGAAATACCATGGATACAACTCGTCGTTACAGCGGTTTTTGTCCTTTCGGCATCACTCTTAGGTAAGTACATTTTATTCTTTCTATTAGAGGTGGGCGCGTGAGTAACTTTTTGTTCACGATCACGCACGCTCACGGAACTAAAAATGTAATCACGACCAATCACGCACGACTTTTTATGTTTGATTCACGATCCTTCACGCTCACGATTTTATTTTGGCACTCACGCCGGGTCACGTTCATGTCACGTAATTGTTTCTACGTACACTTAAGCCTGTTTAACATAGTCATAAGTTGTTATCAAATTTGTTAACAAATTGGTAATAAGTTAGGTAACAGATTGGTTTCATTGGAAACGAATGTTTATGGACAAATAGGTTGTTCTATTCCATCACAAATATCATTATAAATGTGGTAACAAATTTGTTAACTAAATTATAATAGTTCAAACGGGCCTAAATATTTGTACATCTTTAGTGAAATCGTAGCAACTGTGTATACAATTTTGAGTACAACAATAACACTATTTTTATACAAAAAATACTGTTGATGACATATTTGGACATATTGATAATAACAAGAATGTAAAGTAAAAGATGGAAATTGACAATTTTTAATATAAAAAATAGAAGAAAACTTGTACTCACGTCCGATTAAATTTCAATCACGCCCGATCCCGCACGATAATTTTTAGTGCCTCACGCTCACGTCCAATCACGACGCAAAATTGAAATTATATTCACGATCACGCGGGTCACGTCGTGACCCATCGTGACCCGACAAAATCACGGCCCGCGCCCACCTCTACTTTCTATATTATTTGTTTATGTACAATATTTCAAATACTGACTTACTTGGAAATTTAAAATTAGGAAAAGAAAGTCAGTGATTTGAACTGAGCGGCTCATTAGAAATGTGGTACTTGATATTGTCTATACCTTTTTATTTATACTTTAGCGTTGAAAATACACTAAACACGTCTCAGGTTTTTACTAAAAATGACTGTATTTATCATTCATTTGTAATAAAATTTGAACCCTCGCTTTTAGAAAACAGGAAATCAAGTAGGTACGTAACTTTTTAAAATTTTAAAATATTTAATCTTTATTCGAAAAATTAACTTCAATATTAACCAAAAAAACGACAATTTCAGAGCTTTGTCACATATATAAGAACAGCGATATTGCAAAAATGAAAAGTGACAGGACATAATATCATATTTTTTAAATTAATATGATTTTAGAAAACATGAAACCAAGTACGTAACTTTTTAAAATTTTAAAATATTTAATTTTTATTCGAAAAATTAACTTCAATATTAACCAAAAAACAACAATTTTAGAGCTTTGTCATATATATATATAAGAACAATTATATTGCAAAAATGAAAAGTGACAGACATAATATCATGTTCTTTTAATAAATATGCTTTTGGAAAACTAGAAACCAAGTACGTAACTTATTAAAATTTTAAAATATTTAATCCTTATTCGAAAAATTAGCTTAAAAATTAACCAAAAAACGACAATTTAGTTTTGTCAGGTATAAGAACAATGATATTGCAAAAATAAAAAGTTACAGACATAATTTCAAGTTTTCTTAATAAATATGTTAAAAATAAGTAACAAATTACTAACAGATTTTGCATAATTGGTAAGAATGTAGAGCCTCTTTTTGTTCATTTTGAAAAACATAGACGATCCCTTTAATGCAAACCTGTAGAAAATTAATTAATCTTTAATTTTTATAACATAAATTTTGAAAAAATTACATTGAAAAAAAAAACTATTTTGAGCTTCAAGTAAAGTGCATTTCCGAATATCTAGTTTACACCAAAATCAAATGGCTTCTTCCTATATTACAATAAGGTAGAAATACAAGGTTTCAAAATTTTCTGAATAATAGTATTTGAGTTAGAACGAAGGATCCACACATACAACACACAACCTTAAAACATGTTCATTTACCAAAATCTCGATATGCGATTTTTAGCACGATCCCTAGGTAAAAACACTAGTAATTGCGCTTTTTGCGCTATACCTATTGTAAAATGAAAATATGATGAGTTTTGTAATTCGCCTCGTATTTCGCTATTACTTAAATAGTTAAAATATACGTACCTTAACCTAACCTCACATTACGTACGAAACATGGAGTGATTTTTATGAGTTAGGTAAGGTATGTTTAAAAAAAATGTAGCCGAAAATGTCCAAATATTTATTTAGAAAATGTAAGAATGCAAATAAAAATAAGTGAGGTGCATACGAGACATATGCCCGTATTCATAACAGTCCGTAACAAGGGTAACGCTTCGTTATATTCAGAAGGCCTGTAATATAGAAAAAAAATTATTCATAAATATTTGTTATCCATAACAACCGTAAAATCCATCGTAATATTTAACTCGAATTTCGGCTGTAATACGTATAACGGCGCGTTAAATAAGAATTTTTTTCATTTGTTGTAATTCGATGCCTGTAATTTTGACATTGACATGTCAAGTGTACATTTTAATTTATTACAATTGTCATAAGATACGTTTAATTTTAATATGATTTAAGGATATGGGCGATGGAAAATAAGATCGTAGCGCCAAAATGGCTTTTAAAGGAACTAATGTTAACGGGATAATTTGACATTTACTAATTTCATTTATGCATTACGTGTGTAAGATTAAAAGATATTATATATCTAAACGCAAATATTATGCACATAATAGATAACACTTAAACACTTGTGTTTATACAGTGAAACAAGTGTCACATGTATAAATTATTCCGTCAACTAAAGTTCCTCAAAATACCACCAGATGTCATATTGCTTATTTCCTCTATTATTAAATTAATGGAAAATGTAATCTTCATCATCATCATCTGCTTCTTCAATATTATTACCAAACATCAGTATAACTTTGCATTTTTCAGCATTGAATTTTTGTGTGACTTTTTTCACGCATCATTTTACAGTTTCATATTTTCTGCATCAGCTTTCAAATTGTCTATCAACATTTTCTTCAATTGTTTGACCTGAGTATTTAATATCAAATATCACTAGGAATTATTGATATCTGTCGTTACAAAACCAAGCGTTATATTTTGATTTTAAATTTTGTGAATACTCTGTTATATTTTGATAGAATCAGTGGAACTTATAAATGAAACGCTGGATGGACGATCAGAACAAATAACACAATTTTATTGAACATGAAAATATTACACGTCAAACTTATTATATTTGTATCACATAACAACGTAATAATTGGTTGTGTTGGTAACAGCAGTATTGTTTTTATTTTGGACATAGGTGACTAAATGTGTTTAGTACAAGTGATTGTTTAAATGCGTATGTGCGTGTGTGTGTGTAAGTAAAATTTGTATACCTAACACGCTCCCTCAAATTTAACTTCTACAATTCCAATAGATCTGCAGCAATTTTCGAATCTTGAAGGGCTTACTGCTTTTGTTAACATATCTGCGGGCATTTGGTCAGTTGGCAGATATTTTATTTCAATATATCCGTTTTCCAAAGCTTCTCTGATGAAATGACAACGAATATCAATATGCTTGGAGCGCGCGTGCTGTACGGGATTCTTTGCCAGATGAGCTGCACCTTGATTATCGTTGAACAAAGTCACAGGAGCTGGAAAATTAACATTTAATTCTCTGAGGAATTGACTTAAATGTATTGCTTCTTTTGTAGCATCGGTGAGACCGAGATATTCGGCCTCAGTCGAAGATAATGCAACAGTTCGTTGCTTTTTCGAAGCCCATGAGACCGCTGCACCTGATAGAGTGAACACCAATCCAGTATATGATCTCCGATCATCGACGGAGTTGCCCCAGTCCGCGTCGACATAACCTTTCATGTCGTCGCCCTTTTTGCTGTACGAGAGACCATGTTTCGAAGTTTGCTTCAGATATCGCAGTAACCTTTTAGCTGCTGCCCAGTGCGTATTGTCATGACAATCATTAAATTGACAAAGTACGCTTACGGCATGGGCAATGTCGGGACGTGTGCCCACAGCTAAGTACATCAGTGCTCCCGTTAATTGTCTGTAAGGATTTTCCACCTCGGTATTCTTCTCATTTGCCTTTGTTAGCTTCGATCCAAGTGCCAGGGGCGTGCGATTAGGTTTGCAATTTGACATGTCAAACCTGTTCAAGATTTCTTGGATGTAACCGCTCTGAGACAATTGAATACTATTTTCTTGTTGCTGGATTTCAATTCCCAGGCAGTATTTTGCAAGTCCCATGTCTTTGATTTTGAATTCTTGAGATAAAGCTGTTTTTATGTCATTTACTCTTTTTGAATTGTTGGATGCGATGATGATGTCATCAACGTAAATTAGAAGGAAGGTTTGCGACTTGCCTATTTTATCTACGAAAACGCAGGGATCGGACTTGGTGGGGGTAAGATGAAGTCGTAATATAACCTCCGTGAGCCTCTTGTACCATTGGCGTCCTGCCTGCTTTAAGCCGTAAAGTGCCCGGTTTAATCGACAAACCATATTCTTCCCCTTCCTGATTCGCGATAACATCTCATTAGCCTTCGCAGCAATTCTAGATCCTTGCTCTTCGATTGTCATTCGTTCCAACATTTTTTCAAGAAAAACTGGTTTTTCCATGAATAATTCTGTGTCGATTTTACCGTTCAAGTATGCTGTCGTCACATCCAGTTGGTGCATTTTTAAGCCAAGTTTAGCGGATAGAGCAGCTAGTAGTCTAAACGATTCCATTCTTGCCACGGGAGCAAACGTGTCGTGGAAGTCTAATCCAGGACGTTGAGCGAATCCTTTTTCGACTAACCTAGCTTTTCTGCGTTCGATTACACCGTCCGCATTAAGCTTGTTACGTAATACGATTCTTGAACCTATTACTCTTGCATTTTCTGGTTTGTTGACTATTTCCCAGGTATCGTGTTCGATCAGGGATTTCATCTCATGGTAGATGGCGTCGAACCACTCGTCGCGGTTGTCGCTAGAAATAGCCTGTGATAATGGCATTTCATTAGTGCACATACCCGAAAAAACGTTAAAATCTTCATCTTCGTCATGGTTGCAATCGATATTGTCATCTATGTTGTCTTCTGTGATCCTTTCTTCACAAGAAGATGCTCTATTGATAACTACGGTGTTATATTCTTTCTTCGGACGACCAGGCTGTCCTGAACGAATAATTCGTGGTCTCCCAGGACCTCTTCTAGTTTCTTGGACGTTGTCGGATCTTTCTACGTCAGTGGTTTCTTCTGAGTCGCTGACTTCTTTCAAATCGATGACTTCTTTCATAGGTTTGATAGCGTCGGAATTGGGTCCGATTGTAGTTATGTTTTCTTCGTATAATTCTGGAAGTTCTTCTAAAAATTTTACGTCTCTGCTGACATGGACTTTACGATCTTCTGGAACCCAAATACGATAGGCCTTTGATTCGGAAGAATATCCTACAAAAATGCCCTGTTTCGCTCTAGGTTGAAATTTGTCTTTATTTGGAGTAGTGTCGACAATGAAAACTTTGCAACCAAATGAATGAAGATGGCCGACACTTGGCTTTTTACCAGTATATTTTTCTAAAGGTGTACCGTCTTCTAAACTTTTCGTTATGCTTCTGTTTCGAACATAGTTTGCCGTATTGACGGCTTCTGCCCAAAATGAGTTGTTTAGGTCGGCTTGCATCAACATGCACCTGGCAGAATTAACGAGTGTTCTATTGCGGCGTTCCGCCACTCCGTTCTGTTGCGGTGTATGGGTGGTTGTAAGCCTACGTTGAATACCTTTCTTCGAAAAATATGAATCTAGTCTCTGGTTGCAGTATTCGGTTCCGTTATCTGATTGGACGAATTTCACTTTCTTGCCTGTTTGCCTTTCAGCCTTCTCAATGAATTCGATGATTCTAGTTGAAGTTTCATCCTTGCTTTTTAAGAAATATACTTCGCCGTAACGGCTGTAATCATCAATGATCGATAAAAAATATCTAGCGCCACCATTTGATGTTGTTCTCATAGGTCCACACAGATCAGTGTGAATGATATTAAGACATTCCGTTGACCTATTTGTAGCTTTTCGAAAAGGTAGACGTGGTAACTTTGCTGCTATGCAAATTTCGCAATCTTGAGGAATGTTGGAATCGCTGAATTCCATTTCGGTAACACTTGCCTTTTTCTTCATTGTAAGAAGATCTTTAAAATTAAGATGTCCGAATCGCCTGTGCCATAATTCGATTTCATTTTGCTTGTTTTCAGTTACGGTGTTAACCTCCTGTTGACGTGAGCATATGTAAAATAAATCGCCACGGCGTTCGGCTGTCATTTTCACATTGCCATCCAAGTCACGAATAACTGCGTGTTGTTTTCTGAAAACAACTTCGTGATCTTTGTCTACAATTCTTGCTACAGATAACAAATTTGTTCTTAAATCAGGAATAAATAATGTATTTTCGAGATTTATGTTCTTGTAGCTATCGTTGGATTTTATTTTCAGATTGACACGACCTTTCGCAAAAACATCTGCAGTGGCTGTACTAGCTAGTCGTATTTTGCTGTTAATATCTTCAAGATTTTGAAATGAATCTTTGTTATTGCATAGATGTGATGTGCAGCCACTATCCACACACCAAAGTTCGTCTTTACCGCAATTTACTGGACTGTTTATAAAGAAACTTTCGTCTACGTAATTTGCGTTTTGTTTACCTTTATCTTGATTTTGTTCTCTTTTCTTTTTAAAACAATCGGATTCTTTGTGACCTCTCTTCTTGCAATAACCACAATTGTAGTTAGGCTTCTTTTTATTCGCAATGTAACCTGATTGTGATTTACCTGTATTTGCAAATTTTTGGTGCTGTTTAGCATACATTGCATTTGACTCAGTGTTTTCTGTTCTTCTTGCTCTGGCGTCGTTTTCTTCAATTATTTTAATTTTCAATGATTCGGCGTCGGGCAGTGCGTCACGCGTCTCAATGACACATCTAAAATTTTCAAAATTATCCGGCAGACTATATAACAGTATGATTGTGAGAAGATCGCCATTGATTTCTACATTCATGGCGTTGAGTTTGTCGACTGTATCGAAGAAACGTGACAAATGTTCCCTCACATCGCCTCCATCAGATAGTTTTTGAGTAATTAACTGTTTAAGTAAACTTGCCTTGCGGGCTGGCCCTTTCGATGCATAAGTGCTTTGTAGCTTCACCCATATATCGTTGGAAGTTTCACAACCACGGATTTGCTTCAGTTCGGATGGTGAAATAGATAATATGAGATCTGACTTCGCTTTACGATCTTGTGTGATCCATGCGTTTTGTAGCTGCTGTTGAGTTTCGGCATCTTTTGCACCTGATTCAACTTTTGGCTTCACACGGGTACCGGATACATATTCCCATAAATCTGCTTTGACGAGTAACGCCTCGACTTGAATGCTCCAGGTATCATAATTGTTTCTATTAAGTAATTCGATTCGCGTTGCGTTTACGATATTTGCGCTAGCCATTTATTATTTTTAATTGAATAACCACGGCACTAGGGGACTAACACGATAGACACAGCTCGAGAGTTCGTCACCTGTCACCTTACGTATCTTTGACAGTTATTCCTTTTGATGAACTTTAATCGCGCACTATAATTCTAATAACTTAATTCCTGGGCCCATAACCTGATAGAATCAGTGGAACTTATAAATGAAACGCTGGATGGACGATCAGAACAAATAACACAATTTTATTGAACATGAAAATATTACACGTCAAACTTATTATATTTGTATCACATAACAACGTAATAATTGGTTGTGTTGGTAACAGCAGTATTGTTTTTATTTTGGACATAGGTGACTAAATGTGTTTAGTACAAGTGATTGTTTAAATGCGTATGTGCGTGTGTGTGTGTAAGTAAAATTTGTATACCTAACACGCTCCCTCAAATTTAACTTCTACAATTCCAATAGATCTGCAGCAATTTTCGAATCTTGAAGGGCTTACTGCTTTTGTTAACATATCTGCGGGCATTTGGTCAGTTGGCAGATATTTTATTTCAATATATCCGTTTTCCAAAGCTTCTCTGATGAAATGACAACGAATATCAATATGCTTGGAGCGCGCGTGCTGTACGGGATTCTTTGCCAGATGAGCTGCACCTTGATTATCGTTGAACAAAGTCACAGGAGCTGGAAAATTAACATTTAATTCTCTGAGGAATTGACTTAAATGTATTGCTTCTTTTGTAGCATCGGTGAGACCGAGATATTCGGCCTCAGTCGAAGATAATGCAACAGTTCGTTGCTTTTTCGAAGCCCATGAGACCGCTGCACCTGATAGAGTGAACACCAATCCAGTATATGATCTCCGATCATCGACGGAGTTGCCCCAGTCCGCGTCGACATAACCTTTCATGTCGTCGCCCTTTTTGCTGTACGAGAGACCATGTTTCGAAGTTTGCTTCAGATATCGCAGTAACCTTTTAGCTGCTGCCCAGTGCGTATTGTCATGACAATCATTAAATTGACAAAGTACGCTTACGGCATGGGCAATGTCGGGACGTGTGCCCACAGCTAAGTACATCAGTGCTCCCGTTAATTGTCTGTAAGGATTTTCCACCTCGGTATTCTTCTCATTTGCCTTTGTTAGCTTCGATCCAAGTGCCAGGGGCGTGCGATTAGGTTTGCAATTTGACATGTCAAACCTGTTCAAGATTTCTTGGATGTAACCGCTCTGAGACAATTGAATACTATTTTCTTGTTGCTGGATTTCAATTCCCAGGCAGTATTTTGCAAGTCCCATGTCTTTGATTTTGAATTCTTGAGATAAAGCTGTTTTTATGTCATTTACTCTTTTTGAATTGTTGGATGCGATGATGATGTCATCAACGTAAATTAGAAGGAAGGTTTGCGACTTGCCTATTTTATCTACGAAAACGCAGGGATCGGACTTGGTGGGGGTAAGATGAAGTCGTAATATAACCTCCGTGAGCCTCTTGTACCATTGGCGTCCTGCCTGCTTTAAGCCGTAAAGTGCCCGGTTTAATCGACAAACCATATTCTTCCCCTTCCTGATTCGCGATAACATCTCATTAGCCTTCGCAGCAATTCTAGATCCTTGCTCTTCGATTGTCATTCGTTCCAACATTTTTTCAAGAAAAACTGGTTTTTCCATGAATAATTCTGTGTCGATTTTACCGTTCAAGTATGCTGTCGTCACATCCAGTTGGTGCATTTTTAAGCCAAGTTTAGCGGATAGAGCAGCTAGTAGTCTAAACGATTCCATTCTTGCCACGGGAGCAAACGTGTCGTGGAAGTCTAATCCAGGACGTTGAGCGAATCCTTTTTCGACTAACCTAGCTTTTCTGCGTTCGATTACACCGTCCGCATTAAGCTTGTTACGTAATACGATTCTTGAACCTATTACTCTTGCATTTTCTGGTTTGTTGACTATTTCCCAGGTATCGTGTTCGATCAGGGATTTCATCTCATGGTAGATGGCGTCGAACCACTCGTCGCGGTTGTCGCTAGAAATAGCCTGTGATAATGGCATTTCATTAGTGCACATACCCGAAAAAACGTTAAAATCTTCATCTTCGTCATGGTTGCAATCGATATTGTCATCTATGTTGTCTTCTGTGATCCTTTCTTCACAAGAAGATGCTCTATTGATAACTACGGTGTTATATTCTTTCTTCGGACGACCAGGCTGTCCTGAACGAATAATTCGTGGTCTCCCAGGACCTCTTCTAGTTTCTTGGACGTTGTCGGATCTTTCTACGTCAGTGGTTTCTTCTGAGTCGCTGACTTCTTTCAAATCGATGACTTCTTTCATAGGTTTGATAGCGTCGGAATTGGGTCCGATTGTAGTTATGTTTTCTTCGTATAATTCTGGAAGTTCTTCTAAAAATTTTACGTCTCTGCTGACATGGACTTTACGATCTTCTGGAACCCAAATACGATAGGCCTTTGATTCGGAAGAATATCCTACAAAAATGCCCTGTTTCGCTCTAGGTTGAAATTTGTCTTTATTTGGAGTAGTGTCGACAATGAAAACTTTGCAACCAAATGAATGAAGATGGCCGACACTTGGCTTTTTACCAGTATATTTTTCTAAAGGTGTACCGTCTTCTAAACTTTTCGTTATGCTTCTGTTTCGAACATAGTTTGCCGTATTGACGGCTTCTGCCCAAAATGAGTTGTTTAGGTCGGCTTGCATCAACATGCACCTGGCAGAATTAACGAGTGTTCTATTGCGGCGTTCCGCCACTCCGTTCTGTTGCGGTGTATGGGTGGTTGTAAGCCTACGTTGAATACCTTTCTTCGAAAAATATGAATCTAGTCTCTGGTTGCAGTATTCGGTTCCGTTATCTGATTGGACGAATTTCACTTTCTTGCCTGTTTGCCTTTCAGCCTTCTCAATGAATTCGATGATTCTAGTTGAAGTTTCATCCTTGCTTTTTAAGAAATATACTTCGCCGTAACGGCTGTAATCATCAATGATCGATAAAAAATATCTAGCGCCACCATTTGATGTTGTTCTCATAGGTCCACACAGATCAGTGTGAATGATATTAAGACATTCCGTTGACCTATTTGTAGCTTTTCGAAAAGGTAGACGTGGTAACTTTGCTGCTATGCAAATTTCGCAATCTTGAGGAATGTTGGAATCGCTGAATTCCATTTCGGTAACACTTGCCTTTTTCTTCATTGTAAGAAGATCTTTAAAATTAAGATGTCCGAATCGCCTGTGCCATAATTCGATTTCATTTTGCTTGTTTTCAGTTACGGTGTTAACCTCCTGTTGACGTGAGCATATGTAAAATAAATCGCCACGGCGTTCGGCTGTCATTTTCACATTGCCATCCAAGTCACGAATAACTGCGTGTTGTTTTCTGAAAACAACTTCGTGATCTTTGTCTACAATTCTTGCTACAGATAACAAATTTGTTCTTAAATCAGGAATAAATAATGTATTTTCGAGATTTATGTTCTTGTAGCTATCGTTGGATTTTATTTTCAGATTGACACGACCTTTCGCAAAAACATCTGCAGTGGCTGTACTAGCTAGTCGTATTTTGCTGTTAATATCTTCAAGATTTTGAAATGAATCTTTGTTATTGCATAGATGTGATGTGCAGCCACTATCCACACACCAAAGTTCGTCTTTACCGCAATTTACTGGACTGTTTATAAAGAAACTTTCGTCTACGTAATTTGCGTTTTGTTTACCTTTATCTTGATTTTGTTCTCTTTTCTTTTTAAAACAATCGGATTCTTTGTGACCTCTCTTCTTGCAATAACCACAATTGTAGTTAGGCTTCTTTTTATTCGCAATGTAACCTGATTGTGATTTACCTGTATTTGCAAATTTTTGGTGCTGTTTAGCATACATTGCATTTGACTCAGTGTTTTCTGTTCTTCTTGCTCTGGCGTCGTTTTCTTCAATTATTTTAATTTTCAATGATTCGGCGTCGGGCAGTGCGTCACGCGTCTCAATGACACATCTAAAATTTTCAAAATTATCCGGCAGACTATATAACAGTATGATTGTGAGAAGATCGCCATTGATTTCTACATTCATGGCGTTGAGTTTGTCGACTGTATCGAAGAAACGTGACAAATGTTCCCTCACATCGCCTCCATCAGATAGTTTTTGAGTAATTAACTGTTTAAGTAAACTTGCCTTGCGGGCTGGCCCTTTCGATGCATAAGTGCTTTGTAGCTTCACCCATATATCGTTGGAAGTTTCACAACCACGGATTTGCTTCAGTTCGGATGGTGAAATAGATAATATGAGATCTGACTTCGCTTTACGATCTTGTGTGATCCATGCGTTTTGTAGCTGCTGTTGAGTTTCGGCATCTTTTGCACCTGATTCAACTTTTGGCTTCACACGGGTACCGGATACATATTCCCATAAATCTGCTTTGACGAGTAACGCCTCGACTTGAATGCTCCAGGTATCATAATTGTTTCTATTAAGTAATTCGATTCGCGTTGCGTTTACGATATTTGCGCTAGCCATTTATTATTTTTAATTGAATAACCACGGCACTAGGGGACTAACACGATAGACACAGCTCGAGAGTTCGTCACCTGTCACCTTACGTATCTTTGACAGTTATTCCTTTTGATGAACTTTAATCGCGCACTATAATTCTAATAACTTAATTCCTGGGCCCATAACCTGATAGAATCAGTGGAACTTATAAATGAAACGCTGGATGGACGATCAGAACAAATAACACAATTTTATTGAACATGAAAATATTACACGTCAAACTTATTATATTTGTATCACATAACAACGTAATAATTGGTTGTGTTGGTAACAGCAGTATTGTTTTTATTTTGGACATAGGTGACTAAATGTGTTTAGTACAAGTGATTGTTTAAATGCGTATGTGCGTGTGTGTGTGTAAGTAAAATTTGTATACCTAACATATTTAACAAATGTTAAAATATTATTGTTTGTTTTATTCCGAAGCGTTTTATTGACTTTTATGAATACGTGTAATAATGCATAAAGAGTGCAATTATGCAATTATTGGCATAATCTAGATTAGGTCTAAACATTTTAAACACAAAATAATTATTATTAATATTAATAGCAAACATTTCAATGGAGCCCTTTCATCATCGACCAACTAACCGACTACCCTACCGCAACTATTAACAAACGCCCAGTATACGGTAAAGCCAAAAAAATAAAGCTATCCCGCTGTCCAATTCTCCGATTTGACCTTATATAAATCTTCAAATATATTTCATAAAAATGTAAATTCAGTTTTGCAATAATTTTAAAATTCCTGCGAGAAGAATATTTATAATTTATACATGTATTTTCTCGAGTCTGCATTTGCTTTTCTTTAAAAAACAATAAGAATTAATTTTAAACAATTCAATTATTTTTCCTGAAATATGAAATCATTATTATTTAGAATGTGCATTGCGCAATGTTACTTTATATTTTTTACTCTCATGTTTACTATAAAATTCGTTATTTAATTAGAAGAAACCTACATTTTTCGAAACCGCGTGAAATTATTAAAATTTAAAACCGTATAATAATTATCCATTCTTTTTATGTGTAATACATCATGTGCATTCATATTAATACTTTTTTTTGTTGCATAGACATCACTTCAGTAATTAAAAAATGAATAATTCTCCAGGGTTACTACTATCTACGAATAATAGATTTACGCTAATTATTTTTGCGCAGATTTTGCTGCAATAATTGAAATCAAGTTACATGGCATGTGTCAATTTTCAATTATTTTTCTGTCAATAATTGTTGTATTGTGCAAGTTTTATTTACGGTGCTCAGTTGTACACGAAGTGAGCATTTTACCTCACCTTTAACCGCTACTGCTCCACTTTTGAGGGGAGATCAGTTGGGTTGGGTGAGTAAATGAGAAATGAATTATTGACAGTTGTAAACATATTACATTTATGTATATTCAATAAGTTATACAACAAGAGGATCGAAAATAATTGAATATATAGTTGAAAGGACGAGATGTGTTGCTTAGGAAACACAAATACACCGTAGGTGGAGTTGTGTTTTCAGGTAACACATCGAGTCCGCAAACTGTATATTCAGATGATTTTCGAAACTCGAGTTGTCTATGTTAAGCCTATACAACCAATCAAACAATTAAATTTTTACGAAATATCAAAAATATTACTTGTTCATTTATGAATGATATGATTATATATTGAATTTAGTAAATCTCTTTTCAATCTTACGATCGAAATAAATATTTTAAGCCGCTTGAAAATGTCAAGTCAAGCCTATAAAATAACAAGCTTGGACTTACGAAGCGGCTTGACTTCTGTCGAAATAAAGAGTGAAGGTTCAAATAATGGAACTACGCATGCGCACATTCGCAATGTTTGAGTGTTACTTAGGCGCCAAATTCAAACTCAGTTCATAACGCTGAAAACATAATTTTAATCGCCGTGTATTTGTTACCAAGGAAATTTTACCTCAACTTTAAAAGCCGAGAAATCTCTTAAAAGTAAATCTCTTATGCGAAACATTATATGTACCACCTAGAATGGTCCTTTATCTCCAGATTCGTACAATAATATTCACATGAACTGTGCACAGTTTACAATTATTTAAATAAAAATACAACACTACAAAATACAATGAACGTATATCTCGATTGGTCCTACAACTTCGGTACGCAGCCAATCGCAGCATAGCTTGTGTTGCACTTGACGTATTTGTATTTACAGGCGGGTGAGGGACTATCCACGACATACGAAATTTTAACTTACACGTAACATTTTATTTTCTAATAATTTTCTTACTCTACCTTTTCAACGATTTTAAACAGTTGCAATCTTTTGCTGAATAAACAAACTATCAAATCCTTAACAAGAGCTGCTTAATTTCTTTTACAAAATATCTTTTTTTTTTGGCAGTAAAATCACACTTAGTAAAATAGTCCAAAAACGAAATATTTGGAGTGATGAAGAAACAAATATTTTTTTAATGTTTTTGAAAAAGACGAATAACAACATGACAATTTTTAGATTTTGGGGTTATATATCCAGGATGAAATTAGATCATATACCTCTTCCTGTCTGTCTGCTTAATATAGTATTTAACTATAATTTTCTAGTCGATACGTATTTAAAGAAGATTGAAAATAACTCAATCCTAGTTTCAATCCGCTGAGATAAACCAATAGGACTTTTCAAGTCATAATATACTTGAAGCCGCTTGAATTATCGAGATAAACGTAGTCAATGATTTATTTGTTTGCGTCACCAATATAGTTGTGTTTCGCGAAACACAACTTAGCAACGCAAATAATCGATGTTACACAGAGTAATCAAGAAAAATTGAGCTATCTGATTGGTCTATTTTCCGATGAGTTGTATAGTCATATAATTCCACACGTGTATTCAGGTATTATCGAATATATTGTGTTGCCACGAAACGTATTATTTTGGAATATCACGACTCCAAAGGTATTCTAAAATAATACGCTGAATGTATCAATACAATATATTCTGATAATAATGAACAGGTAAGTCTTATTCATTGGATTATACAATGAATAAATTTGATGACAAAAATAAGATAAAAATTTGACGTTTGTTGATATATAAAACAAAGTGTTTATTAGTGGTTACTGTGATGATATTACATTTGGAACCCAGCGAATATACAAAAACGGTTATACCACGTTGTCAAATGCCATTGGCTAAATTAATTATATATCAAATCTCTAAAAAAAAATTATTGAAGCAAAGAACATTATTTTAATCCACCATTTAAATTTAATTTTATTAGAAAATATATAAAAGAAGCAGTATGATTTAATCGTGTTAAGTATTTTATAAGAACGATTTACTTAAAAATAAAATGTCACTTTCATTTCAGGCTTATTTAATACTTGTTGACACCGTGCAAAAAATTGTTTACTCTATTATTTAAATAACTGGTTTTATTTATGAAGTAAATTCACCAGTGAGCGCTCAGATACAAAGAATATAGCAAAAGTAAAATTTTTGATTCTGTTTTTAATTAATTAAATCTAGTTCGTTGGATATAATGAGTTCATTTACATGAAGAAACTAATTAATTCTATATAGGTTTACTAATTGCGGTTTACAGTAATTATTTCTAACAAACCTGTAAGAAGAACCCACGCGAATACGTTGGAGGTTCATATTACCTTTTGCTTTACCTCCTTTGACCTTCGACATTTGACACAAAGGGTTCATCCTTACACGAAAGGTGTTCGAAAATTGTTTCTGTAATAATAATACATTTACAAATACATATTTGTTTATTTTAATATTAGTACACTATTACATTTTATAGTACATTAAAACACAAGTATCATAAGGCAATCTGTTAACGTACGAGTCCAAGTTTGGAAAACGAGCCGCCAGGCGAGTTTTACAAAGGACGAGTGCGTCAACAGGCCTTATGATACATGTTTTTTATATTATTTTTTCTATTGAGGTAATTTTTCAATTAGATTTTTTTAAAAAGGACTTGTCAAAAATATGAGTTGGTGTCTTTTTTATCAGTTATGTTGGTAGCGCTTCCCGCTAAAAATTGAAATTTCACATTTTGACAGTTTGTATATCTTGTGATTTTGTCTGATTGTTTACATTAAAACATTGTATCAAGCATTATACAATTATGAAAGAGGAAAACCAATGAATACAATGAACTCTAAGGTTTATTAATGAACCATCCTGATTTGACATAGCGGTAGTTCGTGTTGGTTATTATCATAAATAAAACTTGAATATAGGATTGAAGGACATTACGTGGACCATCATGCCTTTTTATTGAGAAAACAACATATGAATAAAACTATTTAAATAATGAAATACTTTAATGCACAATTTATTGATTTAGACTTTTACTTTCCACCATATTCATTTTGGCAACACTCACTACTCAGTTGCACAGATAACGGCAACAGCTGTTCTTTCAATTTTTAATACAAAACATAATATGGCATATATTCGATAGTTCGCCATAACGTGGAACTGGAAATCATGGACTAAAACGTCAATTTTTCATATTTGTTTGCTAGTAGCCGCCACAAATTGAGTAGACAGTGTCAACATTTTCAAGTAGGTAACGTGCATCATACATTTCGTAAGCTGCCTGGAATAACAATACATTCAATTCAAAATTGCATTACCATAAATTTAAATTGTAATAAATAAAACTTACCGTTTTAATTATTTTGACAAAGTAAACCTGAGCGCATTGTTTCTTGTTTCATAATTTTTTAGTCGACATTTTAACTTCACAGATTCTTATTCTTTCTTAACTAACACAGCTATAGCTATAAATTTATTTTCTTTCTAGTCCTATTACCTAGAGAAAGGATAAAAATCCACAATTGGAAATAATATTTCAATACAAATAATTTACCATTTTGAGGTTATCTGTCAGTTATGAAAACATGACTACCACATCTAGAACATGAAAGGCGCCAAAAACAGTACGTTTATAGATTTTCTAAACGTCGTGTTTTCAGTGATAAACAGTGCTTTTATAGAAACACCGAAATAGAAAATAAATATTTATCATATTTTATTGCACTCATAATAATTGTGTACTATAGTAAATGTTCATTATATTTATTGTAATAAATTCTTTTCGTACGGGACAATAACAAACTATTGTAATTGTATCTTCTCGTACATAGTATGCATTTTAAATTGAATTATCAACATTAATGTCATTATAGCTACGATACGGGTACAGTCATGTGATGCCCTTATAAAGCAATAATAGTAATGACTGTGAATGAACTGCTACTCCTACTAAGTGTATGTCTTAAACACAGGATGGATATATTTATTCTACTCAGATTTATATTCTAGTCTACTAAAATATTTAAATTAATGCTGCAATTCTGAACAAATCTGTAAGTCTTACAGATCTGTAAATCTGTAAATAATGAACAAAATCGCAATTAAAGCTGTCACTCTTATACAGAGTGGTGGCGGTTAGGGGTGAACATAGGGATTTAACATGGGATTTTAGTTTTTTGCAATTTCCTGCTCTCCTGCTCATTTTACGGCAAAAACTGTACAGTACAAAATTGTTCAGCATTAAAAATTGAATACAAAAATATATTTACATTTATTATTATGTTTTTGGTTTCTTCACAATTTTAAAATGAAATTACAAAATTTCTGTTATTTTGTAGCAATAGCCATGGAATTTATTTTTTCTGGTTGTCAAAAATTATTTATAAACGTCAATCATGCGTTAATCTAACTTAAAAATTAAATAAAAACAAACAACTTTTAATTTTAATACGCATTTTTTATTAGGTATACCATTTAATAATAAACCAATTCCAAATGTATTAACTACGTAGAATTTTGATTTATCATAGCCAATACCATTTCTTCGTTCACTTCGTTATGACGTCTTCTATTATTATCATTATTATTATTGTTATTATTATTATTTCCTTCATTACCTTCGTGCATAGCTGCACTAGCTGTGTTCTCAAATTTTTTAACAAGTTTAGAAATTGTTGCTACAATAGGAATTGGTGTATTTTCGTACTTATGGAAAACAAATCACGTATTCTTCTAAAACTATTCCCACCATAATATTTTTTTATAACGAATAGTCGTTCCTTATTCGAATAAACATTCATTATTAAATTAACATTTTATTACAGAAAATTTCGAAAATTTGACAGAAATTGAATGACATTATTATGTTTAAACATTTGAGTTATAAGTCATGGCTATTGCTACAAATTAACAGAAATTTTGAAATTTCTATTTAAAATTGTGAAGAAACCAAAAACATAATAATAAATGTAAATACATTTTTGTGTGCAATTTTTAATTCTGAACTACAGTTTTTGCCATAAAATGAACAGGAGAGCAGTAAATTGCAAAAAACTAAAATCCCATGTTAAGTCCCTATGTTCACCCCTAACCGCCACCAGCCTGTATACAATAACAATATTATATTAATCAACAAAAATAGATGCGTTTTTGTCAGTTTTTTTTTACAGATTTACAGAATTGCAGCATTAATATTCCAAAAAATATTATGCAGGGTGCTCCAAACAAAATTTAAATAAATTAGCGGACAAGTTCATGTAAATAAAATTTCACAAATGCTTCGTTTTAGAGTTATTCGTATGAAAAGGCGGTGTCTGAATCTATAAACACACTGAAAATATATCGTTAAGACGCACTGTTTTTGGCGCGTTTCGTGGTGGTAAATTTGGTTTCAAAACTGACAGATGAATCATATAACCTCAAATATATATATATATATATATATATATATATATATATATATATATATATATATATATATATATATATATATATATATATATATATATATAGTGATGGGTCAATTACCGAAATTGAATGATGATGAAAAATTTCCAGGAAAATTCGAAAGAATTTTTTTTTAAATTTCCCAAGTAATTTGATATATTGTGTTGCACACTTTTAAAAATAACTTTCAAACATAAAACATCGATCCCTTTGAATTTAAAAGCTTCAATTAATTACACTCGGATTTGATAAAGTGATTAGTTGTCCGTCGAAAAAACAGATGGTGCTAGCTGCATTCGAGTATCCAAGTTGTCACCATAGTTTCAGTAGTAATCAGTGGTTGTCGCGCGGATTAAGGGCTCTACCTGTTGTATCATTGATGATAACAACTTCATTTATAGATTAATACATTCGCAATGTTCACTACACATTATATAGATACCTGTGGAAACATCGAAACATCACCAGAGCTGCCTCGATCCTATCCACTCATTCCTGCTACTTCCAGCCGACATGCACGCCATCTGTGGAGCGTTTCTTTGATTAATGGTGTATCAGACGCGGCAGGCGGCAGCAGGAGCAGGAGAGGCCGAGCCGACGGGCGCAGATGTGAATTGCGAATGCTGCCACGCGAAACTTGAATAATACACGACAGGTTTAGCATTATCAGGAAGGAAGAATTATTTGTTGGGAATAATAAGATGGGGAAATGTGGAAGTATTTAACTGACTTGGCTTTTTAATGGATGGCTGTTGGAAGGCTTTTATTTGTAAGGATTACAATTTCAAAATTTGGTCGACATGCCAAAATACCTTGTTTATTTTATTAAAGTTTCAAAACTTTTCTTTACTGTTTTAAACAAGGAATATTAAGTCAAGTACTTCTTAGCACATTAAAGTAGTTCCCTAAATAATTTTAAACCAAATTGAAATTTTTTTTTAATTCAAAACTGTTTTTATGGTGAACAAGAATATCTATCCCATAGTTAAGGGTATTTATTTTATTCTTATAATGTCACATGTACTAACTTCTTTTGGATGTTTTTATCTTCCGTCACCTTTAGGTAAGGAAGGTATTGTCTTTGGTCAAAAAATTCGGTGGTGAGTTTTTAATGAATAAGCACGTTTTAAGGTCCCTAGAATACGATTTTACTATTTTTACGATGATGTCTGTATGTGTGTGTGTGTGTGTGTGGGTGTGTGTGTGTGTGTGTGTGTGTGTGTGTGTGTGTGTGTGTGTAACAAAATTTTCGTCTACGATAACTTCCATACTACAATTCTAAAAATTATAATTCTTTCGTATTTCTCTTCGTTACATCCATGCGAAGAGCTGATTAGATTTTGGTTATAATTGGTCAACCGGAAGTACCCTAATTTGAAGATTTTAACAGTTTTTTTTGAAAAAACGATATTAAATATCATTTTTTCATATTTAATGTTATTATAAATATTAAAGAATATTTTATTTTCTATAAGATTTGATTGCATTTTATACCTAATATTAAATGGATATAGAGTTAAAAAATTATAAAGAAATTAAATTTCATAAAGTAGCCATAGCTGTGGAAACAGCTACTATATTAAGAAAATTTTGATTGAAAGATGTCAGTGTCAAGTGAAATTGACCTAGTGTGTTTGTCTTATAATTTTACTGGAAATAGGTATAGGATCTTTTGCTTTCTGTATGGAATTTGTATAAAATACATACAACTGCTTTAAGGTAATGTACAAGAAATTATAATAATAATAATAATAAATCTTTTATTTCTGCAGATACATTACACTGTGTATAGAAAACGTCACAAAATAATAATTTTCTGTATGAAATTTGCATAAAATACATGCAACTGCCGGAAGGTAATGTACAAGAAATAGAATATTAAATTTAGTAAGAAACTTTCCGTATGAAATTTGTACAAAATACATAGAACTGACGGAAGGTAATGTGCTGGCCACATCAGATTTTTTTATAATGTTTTTATAATTAATCTTGACATGTTCATATCATACTTATGATCCTGAATATATAAAAAAAACAAAAAAATCAACGGGAATTCAGAAACCTTTAACTACAAAAAACTAGTGTTCGAAAAGTCGAGACAAGACCACAGTTTAGTCTCGAGGTTAAACTCGAGACCGAGGCGACACCAGTATCGAGTCTCGTCGAGACTCTCGCCTAATGTTCAATACAGTATAATAGGGGACTACAACGCAATTGATTTAAGAGAAATTAGGAAAAATATTGAAAGTTTATGCTTAATGAGAAATATTCGTTTTCCGGGAATGGACTGTGTCATATTTTGAGTCAGAGCTCAACGTTTCGCCCGCAGTCGTATGGGGCATCTTCAGGAGCAAGGGGGATAGTACTGTCTTAAACAAGGTTACCCGACGTGTCAACCACGCTAGAGGTCGAGTTTAAGCAACAAGAGGGGGAGACTCAGTTTACAAGGTTACCCGACGTGTAAACCACGCTAAAGGTCAAATAAACCACTTGTTTTATCTTCATCTCAGGAGCAAGGGGGATAGTACTGTCTTAAACAAGGTTACCCGACGTGTCAACCACGCTACAGGCCGAGTTTAAGCAACAAGAGGGGGAGACTCAGTTTACAAGGTTACCCGACGTGTAAACTGAGTCTCCCCCTCTTGTTGCTTAAACTCGGCCTCTAGTGTGGTTGACACGTCGGGTAACCTTGTTTAAGACAGTACTATCCCCCATGCTCCTGAAGATGCCCCATACGAATGCGGGCGAAACGTTGAGCTCTGACTCAAAATATGACACAGTCCATTCCCGGAAAACGAATATTTCTCATGACTCAGACTGTGGAAGCCTACGCAATTATATGATTAATAATGAATATTAATAAACAAATAAAACGATATAATTGAAATACTTGGGAAATAAAGGGGTTCTTGTTATAGCAGCTCCTTACTCATTTGAATTCCATATGTATTATTTTGATTGGTGACTCAAAGACGGCCTATAAATATATAACGAATACCCAGTTAGGGCGAGGAGACTACTACCAACGGAAGTAGAGAAATTCAAATAGCGGAGGCGTGGCTATCAGCCCAGTACTGCAATTCTCAAACAGTTTTTATTTGAATATAAGTATTTTGCCTTAAACTTAATAATTTAAATACACTTCCAATTATATATATCGTGTATATTTGTACAGTATAATAATATTCATTTATTTTTTATAAATATAATTTAGAAATAGCATATACTGTGTTTACATGCGGTTTATAACCGTTTTTAAAACGTTTTAGTTTTGAAAACGCCATGTATACAGTGCCAAAACGGTTTTAAATTATCTCAAACCAAAACTAAAATTCATGGGTTGGACTTGAAAACTAGTTTCAAAACTACTCATGTAAACACTTAAAATTCAGTTTCGATACTGCGCATGCGTACAGAGCATAATGTGTCTGTCGCTTTGTGTTACTAACCTTCAAATATACTGACAGTTGTGTAATTTTAGTGTGTAGTGGTATCAAAACGAAATATTTGGAGGGAAGAGGATCTTTCACTTATATCAGCTAAATGCGCATGCGCCGAAACTGATTTCAAATCAATTTTTAAACTTGTTTTGAAAACTGCATGTAAACAGTTTTGCATAATTTTGACTGAAAACTGAAACCATTTTCAAAACTGCATGTAAACGTAGTAAATATCAGACAACCAAATAAGTTCGTGCGGTTTTTATATACAGCAGAGTGCCATGAATATTTTTTAAGTTGTTGATCGATAGCATTTGTTTGATATCTGTCATCTACTTTAATATAAATCCTTCTTTTGTCGGATACATACACATTTGGTGAAAATTGTTTAATTCTTAATTTGAATAGTTGTAAATGGCAACGAATATAACTTTAATTCGAGGTTGTTTACTCTACGAGTACAAACTTGGTACCAAAGCTGCAGTGGCGGCGCGAAAAATATGTACCGCATTCGGAGATGATAAGTGATCGAACAGCACAGAAGTGGTTCAAGAAATTTTCTTCGGGAGATCTCAGCTTGACCGATGAAGCACGCTCTGGGAGACCGAAGATCATTAACAACGAGATCTTCAACAAGTTGTGGAGGCAATTTCTAATACAACGTGCCTAGAGCTTGCAGAAAGGTTCAATGTGAGTGATGAAACCACTCGTTTGCACCTTCATCGGCTAGGGAAGACGTGGAAGTTAAGCAAATGAGTCCCACATGTATTGTCAAATGATAACAAATTAAGTCGCCTTAGCATTTGTTGATCGGTTGTTAACCTGCGACGAAAAGAGCTTCAAGTAAAGTATCACTTCCGGTTTATCAATTTTAGCCAAAATGTAATATGTTGTTTACTTTCATATAAAAATCTGAAATACTGAATTTAAAAAGTTTTTGAATATATCAATATATTTTTCACGAAAATCTGTTCAGAGCTTTAAGTGAACTATCACTTCTGGTTTATTATTTTTAGCCAAAATCTAATATGTTATTCCCCTTGGTATGAAAGTCGTAAATACTACGATTGAAAAGTTTTGGATTATATTTTAATATAATTTTTCATTAAAAACTGTTATGGGCTTCGAGTAAAGTATCACTTCCGGTTCTCCAATTTTACCCAAAATTTAATCAACTCATTATATGAATATAGAAAGCTTAAATACGGAAAATAGAAATTTTCGGAAGTATTTTGAAGAGTTATCGTGGACGAAAAAAAAATCGTCACACACACACACACACGCACGCACACAGACATCATCGTAAAAATAGTAAAAACGTGTTGTGGAGCCCTAATTTGTGCTTATTTACTGAAAACTCTACATAACCTCCCTTACCGTAGGTAAGATGGGAGGTAAAAAGTGTTGATGCAAGAAAATCTTACTGTGCAATTTTTAGAATACCAACATCTTTAACCAACATAGTAAACATTTAATATTATTTATAAAAATGGTGGATACACTTGCTACAATATCATATTTATAGTATATTGATTAAAATCAAAAAAATTAATAATGTTACAAGAATATGAATATAACATAACACGTCTATTTGCAGTATGCATACATTGTGCAACTCGCCTGCGGCTCGATTACGCAAACTGCACTCGTACTCGTATTACAAAAAGGATCATTGTAAACTTGTCTTTCAATATACTATTCTACGTTCGTTCATAAAAGACCAAAAAGGTGATAAAACACTTTGCTTCAAATCTTACTCTCAATGATTTCATTTTTCAGCTATCCGTGCTAGACCGTTTCAAAAGTATTTATTTTTGTACTCTCAGAAATTTACTTTCAGCTGTAAAGCGGAAAAAACTGCAAATCGTTCGTTCAACTGCAAACGTCAACTTTCTCTTCTAAGCGAGAGCTTGAAAAGTCTGCTTTCAAAACAGAAGTAGCAAAAGCATGAGTAGACCCTCTGCTCTCTGTCATATAATATTTAATAGTGTTCATTATCGGTTATAAAGTATAAAGCCCAATTATACCTATAAACATTATGAGCCGAATAAAAGTGCAAAGTTTTATTAATTAAAAAAATAAAATAATGATAAATTGATTGCACAGCGACGCGTTGATAATTATAGGAGATGCAAAAGTTAATTTCATTTTATGAAACTAATGAATGAGGGGTTCGAAATTTAAAGTACTCGAAAAATGCATATTCATTGCGAGGGTCTGTGAAATTTCACAAAAACGCAATTCATGTACATATTCAGCTGAAAGAGGCTTGAAAATATGCGGAAGTGAATTTTAAATTGAGAAAAATTAAGTAAAAATATTTTATCCAACACCGACTCTTAATATGCTTGATACTATGGTTATTTGAAAAAACTAATGTACAACACTCCGCGAGAGAATATTCGGAAGTCTGGGGGGAATTACTGATTTTTACCTTCCGTCACCTTTAGTTAAGGAAGGTATTGTCTTTGGTCAAAAATATCAATGATGAGTTTTTAATGAATAAGCACGTTTTAGGTTCCCTAGAATGCGATATCACTATTTTTATGTATATGTATGTATGTATACATGTATGTATGTATGTATGTATGTAAGTATGTGTGTGTGACGATTTTTTCGAATCGCATAACTTCAATACCAGCTTTCCAAAAATTATAATTTTTGCATATTCTGTTTCTTTACATCTATATGAAGAGCTGATTAGATTTTGGTTACAATTGGTCGACCGGAAGTACCCTAATTTGAAAATTTGAACAGTTTTTCTTAAAAATATATCATTTTTTCACATTTAATGTTATTATAAATATTAAAGAATATTTTATTCTCTACAAGATTTGATTACATTTTATACTTCATATTCAATGGGTATAGAGCAGGGATGGCGAACCTTTACGTATCAACGTGCCATTTTTCTAAAGAAATGTTTAATGAGGTCATAGACGTGCCATCAATTAATTTTGACTTTGTGATTATTGGCAAAATAATAATAATAAATACTATCAACTCAAAACTGTTTATTTTCTACATTTCGCAATGTTTCCATTATACGCGTAATTTAAATTAAAGTAAAATTAGTGTGACTTTTGTTGTTGCAGATTAAATGACAAATAACATATGTTAGTGTTGTAAGATGTTACTTTTAGCAGAATGCATGCTGAACTGGCGTCATCTGTCAAACGGTTTCTAACCGAGTCTTTATGGTATTCATCTCTGAAAATAATGACTCGCAGGCATAGGTTGATGAAAATATTGTTAAAATAGCATGAGCCAGCTTCTTCAAACAATTAAATGTGTCTGGTAACGCATTCCATGTTTACAAAATTTTGTTATTAGCATTTTCACTTATATTACTTGTCAATCTTTCTGTTACAATTAATTCTAACTCTTTTCTTGTTTCAATAAATTTTTGAATCCATATTGAACTAGACTGGAAATCAATCAGCTGCATTTCAAATTCTTCAATTTCCAACCAATCGAATTGGGACAAATTCAGTTTATCAAATGACGTCACATCAGGGTACATAATAAACTTGAGTATTTCCGATAATTCTTTGAATTGAGAAAATCTCGCTGAAAATTCCTTGATTGAAGAATCAATCACAGAAATAAATTCTTCAGTAACTTGGTCTTCGTCTAGTTTCTCATGTATTTCTAAATCGTTGATATATTTTTTCAAATCGTAGCCCGCGCACCGCACCCGAACATTCCGTAGCGTAAGGATCACTCGCGTTCGCTCGTCATATAATACCTACTTCACACTTTTTTTCGTAGTGCATCGTAATGAATTTTGTGATCAGTGACGTGCCCAAAATATTGTGTCACGTGCCATTGGTTCGCCATCCCTGGTATAGAGTAATAAATTTATAAAGAAATTAAATTTTATAAAGCAGCAAGCTGTGCTATAACCATGGAAATATCTACTATATTGAGAAAATTCTGATTGACAAATGTCAGTGTTAAGTGCATTTGACAGTACGTTTGTGTTATAATTTTTCTGGGAATATATAATCTCTTACAAAAAACTTTCTGTATGGAATTTATACAAAATACATAGAACTGAAGGTAATGTACTGAAAATATGGAATCTTTACAAGAATATCTCTGTGTGGAATTTATATATACAATATGCACAGATCTGACCACGATCTGACGGAAGGTAATTTGCTGGCCACATCAGATTTTTTTATTATAAATAAAAATCAATTTTACAAAATTATTTTCTTATTGAAATAATTTAACATTATGAAACTTATTTATTTAAAACATTTATGCTAAAATAGGTTACTTATCTTTACACAATGACAACTGTCATGTACGGCTGATGAAACGAAAATGAAAAACGAGTTAGTGGTTACATGTTTCGGAATTAAATTCAAAGATGCTGCTTGTGCTTCTAAGGGTGGATTGCATGAAAGTGGGTTAACCCTCGAGTAACGCTATCCCAGGGTTACATACACAAACAGAGTTTTCAGCCTATTTGACAACTAACCTCGGGTCAAAAAATAACTCACCGATTTGCACGGGTTAACCTATAAAGCATTTGGCCGATAGTTGTCATTTCACGCGCCATATTTAACACAAAACATAATTATTTTTTATTTCCGCAATATGCATTTTGCTAATGTGGGTTAACCCGTGCAAATCGGTGAGTTATTTTTTGACCCGAGATTAGCTGTCAAATAGGCTGGAAACTCTCCGTTTGTAACCCTGGGTTAGCGTAACTCGAGGGTTAACCCATTTTCATGCAATCCACCCTAAGTGAATAGACGAATTAAGGAAGGCCCTCATTTTCACCCAATTCAATGAATTTTTGTTTCAAATAATTCCCAATGACAGATAATAATTAGATACGTTCTATCGGTGTCAGAAATATTTCTACTAGAATAAGAATATTCTTAAAGCAATAGAACGCTCAGTAGAAAATAACTGTCAAGTAAAAATTAAATACGATAGAAGAGTGGCAGTGGTTATGTGTTATTGTTAGTTAACAATTAAAGATAACTTTGTATGTTTATTTTGGATCTCCAAATATTGTTATGCAAATATTACAGAGATTATAATTATATAACAATATATTAAACAATAAAAACGTAAAGGAGGTATTTTTGTTGAACACAGTCTACTCTAAACATTCACAAATGTGACAGAAAGGTACACGTGATAGTCGGCTAGTAAAATTTTGAATTTATCTCCACACTATATATCTTCCTACCAACGCTTCCAGCTCTGAAGTTGGAATGAATCGTAGGAATATTCAGATTTTTTTGACGCAAAAGAACGACCATTTATGTTCTACTAGAAGAAGTAGGTAGATTTTGAACACCAATAGAACGTACCTATTATTACAGCAATTTTTTTCGATACCAATAGCAGAACCATAACAACCATTCAATGGCTACTTTGTAATTCAAAATACTACATCAATTGACTTGTCAATGTTAAATCATAAATGAAAACATAAAAATGATTTAAGATTTGAAAAAAAAGTGTTGGATAAAACGTTGTATGACACTCATGTGGAATTAGTCACTAAAGAAAATTATACTTTTTCTTTCGTGACTAATATGATACATTCCACACTTGTATAATAAATAAATATTTTCTATTCCCACTTGAAAAACCTATCTTTTCTTCAAAACCTGCAGAATGGATATATAGGTAATTCTAGTTATAATTTCATATCCAGGTTAAGTTATGTTTAGCAGTGGTAATTTATATAAAAGTCGAGGTTATCAAAATTACATCTGCTGTGTTTTTTGCACTAAAAAGGTACACCAATGGATGGAAATAAGGAAATATAGAATAAAAAACGGAAAATGAGAAGTTAGAAGAAATTGAAAGATGGTAACATTATTGAAGTACATATCAAAAATAAATTTTTATCAAACTTTATTGTGACTCACAGCAAGACCATTTTTCATAGCAACCCAATGTATGTATGTAAACTATAATTCACGTAATATATTATCAGACGACTCACAAATGACCTTGAAGAGTCTCAAGGTCATTTGTGAGTCGTCTGATAATATATTACTTGCAGATAACTTCACTGCATTTCGTGTGCATAGGCGTGCAACATGAAATATTTATGGACATATTTTTAATGAAAAATAAGAATAATTTATTTGAAAATTATGTTTCTTTGTAAATAATGCCTTTCTGTAAGATTTATGTTCTTCACTTATGTGTTTGCAAAATACGAAAACATAGACTTAATTTATAAATCATGGAATAATAATTTGATTTAAATGTCAAAGCCACTGAGTAAATATTAGCACAAAGGGCAGTGTAGTAGATAATTAGGTATCTGTAATTCTACGACATACGTCATTATTATTTACAGTGTGTTAGAAAGTAATGCCACTATTTACGTATATCCGTCACACAACATAAATTGAATAGACTTAGGTCAAATAATCTTTCTCTTTCTAATACAAAATGTTGCTAAGATACTGCTGTAAACTGATGTGTATTCTTTCTTCGAACAAATGACCTTCAATAGTCATCTTTCGAGAATAATAATATATATCAGTGAATACAGAGATACAAACTAATTTTTTTTCTGTTCAGGGCCTGCAATTAGAAAAACTCTGGTATAATTCATAGTAGATTTTTATAAAATTTACTTTGCATTCTATAAATTCTACACAAGGTATGGTATGACTAGCGAAAGAAAGTTGACGTTTAAATTATTTTATAGATGTTGTTTTTTTGAAACCCTAGAGAAGAATAGAATTTTATGAAATATTCAGGTATGAAATTTTTGCATAAACCCATTTAAATACTGGACTAGGAAAGCACAGAAATAGATTACTATGGGTGGCTGAAAATAGATTGCCGACTAGGGTAATTGTATATCGGAACAGGGGTGCGTTTAAAATATTTTAAACATTTTTCGTTTATGTTGATTATAACAAAATGTTTTGATCTCTAAACTATTTATTTAGTTTGGCAATTCTATGAAATAGGATTATTTTTAATTTTCTGAAACAGTAATACCGACTCGAGGGTTGCTTACACCTAAGACGAACTAGAATTTGAGGTATTCAATTTTTTGAATACATCTCTTAATCCTGTTGCTAAGGTCATATTAAATGCCACCTGGTATGGAGTACAATTCTAATCTTCTGTAACGGAATACATAAGGGTCAGTTTCCTTTCAAATCAAATATAGGGAAATGTTTTCAAAAGAAGACACATCTATTAAATAATCTAAACGTCAACTTTCATTCGCTAGCCATACTATACTCGGTTAAAATTTAAAAGAATTACAGCTATAAGTTGAAAACCTACGAGATTACTTCGGAAATCTCATTACAACCTCAGTGAAACCGATAACAAATCATAAAAGTTATAACAAATTAACCGACAACTATTTCCTGCTGGCAACAACTCATACTTCACCCTTCGGGAAATCTCTGGCGTCCCGGTGGACGTGACGTCACAGCTGGCGTCGCATCACCCGATGCTTTTTTGTTCGTTGCTATAGCATAGCCCTGCTGCACGTTATTTTGTTTTAATGGTGTTCCGAAACACAAATTGCGGAGCGGAGCTGTTCGTGGATCATCCCTCAAAATCCTCATCGAGAGGAGAGCCCCTTTTTGTGCCCTTTGCGCGTTCGCCCACTAAATGCGATCATATTTTATCATTTTAGTCGCGTTTCTTTTTAGCGGGGGATTCTGTCAATTTCGGGATAAACTGGATAAGTGTAGGAATGCGATGAATGCTGATTATTTATAATTATTGATTACTTGTAAAGTCTGATTCGCGTTAGATGATTATTCATCGTCATGTATTAGCTGTCATAATATTTCATTATGTACCCATTGGCGTGCATGATGTAATACAAGGGTCATGCTAGAATTATTGAGAGTAAGACACTGTAGTTCGTAATTTTTAGAATTTTATTTGCTAATTCTGTACAAATCTGTAAAGGTGCATTCACAAATGAAAATTAGGTTTATGGTTTTTGTTTAGGTAAGTAAGTCATTCATAAATGTAAGTTTAAATTACCTGAAAATTAGTTTTAATATGTACAGACATCTGTGTAAATGCTTCAAAAACATGATTAAAATATCGGTAGAGCAGTACTCAACAAGACACCTGTATGCCGTGAAATTGTCATTCGCTTATTTATTTATCGCATGGCTTAATTTACAGAATACTATTACATAGGTACATACAAATAAGCTATATTATTCCTTAGAAAGGGATTTTATTCCTGTGCCTATGTCAGGTGTCACGTCGATATTGGAAGAACCATTTAGGTCTCTATGTCTTTCGCTTGGCATTATTGGTTACATTTCAGCAATTAAGTTATGACATAGTCTCCATGTTCTTCTCGCATTTGTTTAAAAAGCCGAATCCACCAAGTGGATACTAAATAAAGATGGGTGTATATATCTATATCATTTCAGACTCGTTCTCATTGGTGAAGTTTGTGACGTCAAACTAAATCATAAACATAAAGTTTGGACCTTGCAATGTTTAACTTTATGATTTGGATTTAGAAACCATAAATTCTGAAGTGTGAACGGAGTCTTTACATAATATGCGACCAAAGTCTTTAAATCTAATGTATAAACCATACATCTAAATCTAATTTTCATTTCTGAATGCACCTTAAGTCTTATGGTTTCTGTAAATCTTTAAAAAACTGACATTTTTTTTAATTTGGGGATTCTAAGTATGACGCTAAGTTTGTGAGCTCGAGGGACCGCTGCTCGCCCCGCCATCTTGAAAAACGGTGACTGAATTTAGTTTTTTTTGACAATATTGTAACGTTTTTATTTATCTGGGTAAAGTGTAAATATTAGACAATTATTATTAATTAAAATAAAGGTTTATTAAACTATAATTATATATTAAAAAAGGTATTAAATATTGACGATTACTGAATATTAAACAATTATTAAAAACTAATTAAGACTAAAACTATAATTAACAAGATAACTATTTATTTATTTAACAATTAACACTACTATTTATTTCCCCGATATTACTAATTATTTATTTCACTACGCTTTCCAATCTTTGACTGCCGGTCTGTTGCAGACTCTTGTTGACTGTTTACGCGTTATTTATAACATCAAGGCCTAAGTATCACCAACTATCCATATGCCATAATTCGTTAACACCAATGCCGACTATCCACTCCAACTCGCTGTTACTGTCCTTGTATACCTAGCTTCTCAATACTCGTCAACCCTACCGAGTATACACTTCCACAGCTATCCCAATATACGAGCTTTAATATTTATACTAACATTAAATGTGAAAAAATTATATTTAACACAGTTTTTTCAAGAAAAACTGTTAAAATCTTCAAATGAGGGTACTTGCGGTTGACCAATTACCAGTAACTTCCAAACTCGCCGTTACTGTCCCCGTACACTATAGCTTCCCAATACTCAACACTACCGAATATTCACATTTACAGCTATCCCAATATACCAGTAACTTCCAGAGTACCTACTCCACTCGACACTTTACTGCATACGCTCAGTACTATACTGCTGTGCTTCTCAAACACTATGGGAATGTATCTATATGTCTCTCCATGTAACTAACTAACTCCCGAGCATAGCTACGTCCCTTTTATACAGCTGCCATTAACTTCCAGAGAGCTCTAAAATATTCGACCGCATAATAACAATGAACACAAAAGTTTCAGGCGACCGGAAGTGATTAACCACGTCACGGCTTGTTTGTTTATGTAGCCCGGCTACGGTTACAATATTTATTTTTAATCATGTCATAATTTTGGATGAAAAAATGAGCCGATTATCAACGAAATATTACTTAATTCGTTGCCACGACGAATGCAATCTATTATAAGTACTAAAAGCTATTAGATTAAAATATATAATATTGAATATTTTTTGTGTAATTCAAATTTCTTTCATAAATTGGTGTTTTGGTTAATTATTTTTTAACGTAACTCTTTAACAGTTTGTCCTAGGTAAAAATGTAAGAGACCTTTTTGTATAAAAAATTGCAAATTACAATTTTTATAACAACTTTTTGTCTAGGAAATATTGGAAAGCAAATATTGTCGAAAAACTGATTTCGGCCGCCATTTTAAAATGGCTTAGCGTCATACTTAGGGCCCCCAAGTCTGTATATGCGTCAAATAAACAGTTATCAAGCATAAAATAACGTATCTATTTTTAATACGAGACGTTATTAAGGTACTGTTATATAAAGTGTTTTTATTTCTTCTTGATTAAAAATATAGTAAACAGTGCTTTTCGTAACATGTTTGTATTTAAAAAATGAATCTGATAAATGATTAATTCATTGAAGGCATATTTCCCTTTTTGTACACCTTTTAATTTGCTTTTGCATAATAATCATCGATTTGAATTTGTAAAATACAGTTTAAATTATTTTTCCTGATCATTGGAAGCTTATTAGCGCGAATCATAATAGTACTGATTATAATTATAAAGAATGAACCCAATTAATTTTAATTAGTAATAAATATGAAAATTTTAACCACATTTAATTTACATTTATGAATAAATAAAATGCCACGGAATATTATTTATAATATACATGTATAATTCATAGTTATTATGGTAAACAAGAACCACATTTTTTAATGTAATGTATCCCTAAATGTACGTACTTTATTAAAATTCAATATATACAGGGTGGTTTCGAACGTAATGTCATAAATTTAAGGGTAAGTAATATGACATGTATAGATTACAAAACAGAAAGAATTTTTCTTAAAATTCGAATATTTAAGAGTAGTGTTCATTAAACTAACATTTCTGGTACCACTGGACCGCTGGCAACGCATTTGCATTTTTCTTAAAATAAAAACATATTTGATCACAGATATTTTCGTTAAAAATGCTATTTAATTTAATTGTTAAGAATAATATCGCATACAACTAATTTTGAATGTATTTTTGATAACCATATTTTTAATGAAATATTAATTAAAACAGAAGTAAAAAAACAGTTTCCTTGAGAAAAGTAGAATTTTCTTTCTTCGAATTTTCAAAAAATTCTTTCTGTTTCGTAATCTACACAAGCCATACTACTTACCCTTAAATTTTGACATTAATTTCAATATGGTGGGTATATATTTTTTAGGTTCATTCGATTTAGTATTTTTATCCGAATTGAACCATGTATACATTTTATATTGTTACATTACAAAAATATTGAGAAAAATGCAACTGAAATTTAAATAAATTTTATTTTTATAGTTATTTTTCAGGAGGCTATGCATGAGAAACAAAACTGCTATCTGTCAATTTGAATAATTTAGTACATAATTTCTATTGTTGTTATTTATAAAGATATAAACAAATATTTCTATTTCGTTTTTATTTATTTAAATTTCAGTTGCATTTTATCTCAATATTTTTGTAATGTAAAAAATACTCTATCGAATAGACCTGAAAAATATATACCATCCCATTTAAAAAAGTATAACTTTATGCTATAGTTTGAGAATCACTAGTTAAAAAAATTCGTTTCTTCAATGAGTGAATGTTTCCCTTCTTCTACTACAACTTTTATTTGAATGATTTTATTCTATTTCCAATAATAAAGAAAATAATCGGGGTGTCTCATATCCGAGAAACATCCTATATATACAGGTTGTTAATTAAAAAGCGGGTCATAGGTATATAACAAGGGAAATCGGTTTATCCTTGCCCAAAACTTCCTCTTTAATTTTAGCCAAAATGTTTCTAATAAATGTTTGCAGTTTTGATTTCCTAAATTTAAATTATTTATTTAATGTATTGTAACGTTTTATTTATTTGGGTGAAGTGTAAAAATCAAAGTATTATTATTAATTAAAATAACGTTTATTAAAACGATAAATAAATATTAAAACGATAATAAAATTAACAATCACTGTGATTAAACAAATATTCAGTTCTAATTTAAGACTAACGAAATAATTAACTAGCTAAACACTAACGCTAAGATTATTAATTTATTTTTAACAATTAACAACGCACTAACACGAAATTACTGCTTGTTTATTTCGACTCGCAGGACATCGCTATTTATTTATATCACATTTAACTGTCTGACTGCCAATTCATGTAACTAACTAGTTTACTTCGTACACAATATTTACCAGAACGTCTCGACCGATATAACAATGCCCGAGTAGTTACACTTATCTGTCCCCTTGTTTACACAGGTGACCGCTTACGTCGCCCGCCTGCCGCGCGTTATTGATGGCCTGGAATAAAATTACTTTAAGAAAGTGACACTGACTTGTATATGACATAGGGTCTCAATTTCAACTTATAGGTACATCCATTGGCGTATAATTAACTGATACGCCACTGAACAAGTGAGAAATGATCCTCAGCTTATACACTCAACTGTTTATAGTCACGTGACCAATAGATAAATAGATATTGTTAAATCGGTTCCACGTCTGCTATGGTTTAGTCTCCCCAGGGTGTCGTAGCTTATTACATACACATGCTGCGCTGGAACGTATGTCGTTTATTGCTCAGGGGAATGCGGTAATATTTTATTTTGAGCTGGAAATCTGTTTTTGTGGGTGCACTTGTCTTTTTGCGGAATGCAGGAAATAAAACTGCTGCTTTACAAACATACTGCTTTAAGTTTTTTGTGAGGAAATGGATGGGAACTCGATTTATTTGTGTTGCTTTGTTGATAAGTTATTAGTGGGAGCCAAATGTCAACTCTATAAAGCACTTATTCTTCATATTCTGTACTTTTATTTTTATTGGTTAACAAATATTTTACCTGGGCATGTTCGATGACATTCAAATGTGCAAATATATAAATAACTTTTGAGTTATTCTGTTAAGACCATAAAAATTTATATTTGAGAACTATGTGTTTTATTTTATATGAACATAAATTATTTCAGTTTTATGTTGCGCTCATGTGTTTAATGACATACTTGTAGTTTTGTAAGCCATAAAAAATATGACTTATTTCTTATTCTGGTGTCATAGGCGCCAACTTTTCATTTCGGTCAAGGATGCACAAAAAATATGTATTTGTAGTGGCTGTATTACACTTAACGATAAATAGACCGATTTATTGATCAACTGTGACCTACCAACATACTTATTAAATAAAAATAGATTATATATATATATATATATAAGAAATGATCAAGAATAAGGGGCTAATTTATTAATAATAACAAACTGAAAATTCGACCAGTGGTTCCCAAACGGCAGAACAAAGTTATATTTTTTTAAATGGTATCCTATATAGTTTTTTAGCCCATTAGATAGAGAATTTTTTTCTGATTTCAATGATATAAATATGGTATAGGGTTGTATAACAATTATTTAGAGAAAAATGGTACTAAAAATAATGTTACAATATTACAATAGGCTATGTAATACACAGGTACGTCTGTTGCCTAGTAAACCCATTTTTATTACATTATTTCTAGTTTTTAATACCATTTTTATCGAAATAATTGTTCTACAACCCTATACTATATTTATATCGTTCAAATCAGAAAATAATATTCTATTTAGGCCCGTTATTTTCACTTCCGAATAAAGTTTCGAATAAGTATTCGTTAAATAAATTTATTCTACATATTTCTCCAACGAATAATTCGATTGCGTCTTTTCACACATTTTACACAAACAAATAGCTATCTGTCGAATAACTTTAACATTCGTGAATTGGTAGCCTTGCAGAGTGAATTTGTGTCAGTAGAGAAGGATGGAGTATGGCGTAGCCACGTTAAGCAGACAAGGATGAAATGTGTCAACTACTTTTGAATCCGTAGTTGTCAAAATTTTGTTTGACATCTTCAATGTCAATATCATCTATACTCTGTTCCATTTAAGCCATTCAGTAGATGGAGCTGGCAACAGCGCAAACTTGAAGTTGCCGAAATTACATTGGGTAAACTTGTCTCTTGTCTCCAATTTCAGCCCATCAGAGAGGTCAAAACTATTCCCTATGCTCTGCAATACTGAATGGCTTAAATGGAACAAGGTATATATTCTGCATTTTTAGCCCCGGGAGACTGTAATTGACTGTAATTTAACAAGTGTAACATCTAATGCAGCACTCATATGTTGTAAACGAGATATGTATATTGTAAAATTGTCTTTGTACTTTTTGTATATTTCTTTGAGTTCAAATAAATGTTTGTCAATGTATTCAACGAAAGTATCCAAAATTCGAAAATATTTTGCCAGCGTCAAATGACAGGATCTTTATAATGATTTACTCTTTGAGATCAACTGCGATCCCCAATATGTAATAATAAATTGTTTTCATAATCGGATCTGTCAAAAATTATTTCGTGTATGAGGTTATGTCTGATGGTGTGTGATCGATTTCTCACGTCATTTATTAATTCATAGTTGAACATATCATAATAATATTTAATATATCTATTTTGTTAATAAATCTTCACTATGTGAAAATGTAATGAACTTACGAATAAACGGTTATTCGCTACCCATATATCAAATAATTTATTCCGCGAATAACAGATGTTATTCTTTCGAATAAATTTATTTACAAATGAAAAGACGACAAAAATATTTATCCGAAGGATAAATTTATCTAAACCTTTATTTGCAAGTGAAAATACCGGCCCTTAAAGGGATAAAAATTATATAGGGTGCCATTTAAAAAAAAATTGTTCTACTGTTTGAGAACCACTGAAGTTGTTAGTTCGCCCAAAAAAGCGCTGTTTGTTTTAAAGGAAACACCCTGTATATATATATATATATATATATATATATATATATATATATATATATATATATATATTTACGGGGTGAAACAGCTAAACGAGCTAGCTCAAATAATTTCTATACTATTAAAGATACAATAAAATACTATATGACAATTTTATAGAAGACCAAGGGGAACATCCGATTAGAGAAGAAAATATTCTTTTAAGCCAGTAATTCTCAAGTTACAATACAATGTTATATTTTTTAAATGGGATGATATATATTTATTCGATACAGTATTTTTTCCTGGTTTCAACTGTATAATCATTTTATATCTTTAGATAACAAAAAAATTGAGAAATATTCAATTGAAATTTAAATATATTTATATTTTATAGTCATTTTTCAGAAGGCTATGCAAGAAAAGCAAAAACTTATATTTGTCAATTTTAATAAATTTGTTTTGTATACCCTAATTAAAAATAATTCATAATTATACAATACAACGGAAAGATACCAACAATTTTCTAAAAAAATGCCGTTTTCTGTGCCTCCTAGATTTGAAATTAGTATTCGTAAGATTTTATTGATATCTTTGGAAAAAGTTATTTCGTATAGTTAAAATGTGCCTTTTCACCTTAAGAATAACAAGGAAAACAATCGTTTTAACTATTTCATAATTACTTCTGAAATTCTACTCTTCAGAAATTCAATTTTCTGTTCTCTCCAGTGACGTACTCCTGGTAATATCATTTGTTTCAACAGTGCGCAAACGAACGCACAAACTTTTGAATTTTAATCAGATTTTCGCCATGAAACTATAAAAACGAACTATTTTCGTTTAATCACACGACAGGAACAAATGAGCGACGTTCAACAAACTCAATAAAAAGTTCCAACATCCAATTACGTCGATTAATAAAACGAAAAGATGAGAGAATCGCAGCGGGCTTGCTCCGATACGCTATTGTCGTGTCGCTGCTTTAGATTTTGTATTCTGGGGATAGAGCACAGGTGAGCTTTGTGATTGGTAATTTGTTCAACTTTATAATTGGAAAAGTTTTCGGGTGATCTACATCGCTCAACGTCAAAGGTGTTAGGGTTAACTTTTTCAGTTTACGTTTATGTTTTCATGTTGTTGTATTTTAATTTAGGTTGAAATGAAATATTATAATAGGGCAGAAACATGTTTCACGTTTTATAACAATCTTTTTCTAAATAATTGAATTATAACAAAAAATTTCCAACAATTTTTAGCGTGGAAATTGAAAACTCTCTTTAATAGTTTGAGGAGAGTTTTTAAACGTTCTGTGTGCTATTTCATATATATTTTTTCAGAAAGGAGCAATAAAACATTATAACGCGTGGATTAACACTTCCACATTAATAACAAAAATAACAGCGATAACTAACGACTTTTAGGTTAAACAAAATTCGGAAAGAAATAAAATTAGAAAGAGAAACGTTCCAAGTTATAACTTAACTATTTTTTCTTTTCTTCTTTTTCAGCTTTTCCCAATTTAATAAGGGATCACTGTTCCTTATTTTCCTTTTCCACTCATTCCTGTCTAACGCATCTTCTTCACATAGCCCTTTCTCTCTCAGATATTCTGCGAGACAGTCTTTCCACCTTCTCTTTGGCCTTCCTCTCCCTCTTCGATCCTGTAACACGAGAGGGGTGCAAAAGCTGAATGATGCTAATACTTCTTCTTACTGTTTACTGATACTTCTTACTCCCAACGATAGTACACTTTATCTTACTGGTGGACGCCTCTGATGGTTGGCGTCCAACACTTCGTGCCGAAGGACTTCTTGATAAAGGAAGAACACGCACACACACACTACACTTTATAACTTTACACTGATGAACACTACGGACATGGACACAACTTGGTGATTTAAAAACTAACTTTTATTTACATGATTATTATAACTTATTATTAACTACGGATTAAACTAAACATAACTACCACAACTAAGCAAGTACTAATCTGTTACATTCCGTAACCCAGAGGGCGGGCGTCGCCCCACAACTAAAAGACACTGGCCGCTAGTATGAACGGTGATTAAGGGTGATTAGCGAGCATTTGACTAGCATTGTTTTATCTCTGTCAATCGTTTAGAGATTATTTTAGAGAAAAATTCTTCAAATAAAAGATGCGGGCAATTAATTTTTCTATAACTATTATTTGAAGTATTTTCCTCTAAAAGGATCGATAAACGAATGACAGAGATAAAACAATGCTAGTCAAATGCTCGATAATCACCCTTAATCAGTTGTTCATACTAACGGTCTACATGTCTCGTCAAAACAAAACAAGTCTTCCCGACGCGACGAACTGATTTCGACTTTCCCATGTTTATCCCATGGCTAACTAAAACCGACTCTCTAAACCAAACGCTATCTTCAGGACAGGATTATCGTAGGGGAGCATAGGCTAGGCATCCAAAGTCACGCACGTATACATTATAATTTCCAAACCTAATGATCAACAAATAAATGTCATGATTATCATAATACGATAAGACTTTCTAAACTGAATTTTGACATTTATAACTTAAACAGATAAACAGAGTTAAAATATGATTATTGAAACTATAATTTAGAAGAGTTTATAAAAAGTTATTTATCTGTTATTGCGCTTACCCTAGTCTTATTACAACCCACCACCTGCATTTTGCTTACGCTCCTTCCAACATAGTTTTCATCCCTCCTCATTGCATGCCCAAACCATTGTAGTCTTCTCTTTCTTGATACTTCCACTATTCCAGCCATTTCTCTTATTGTATCATTTCGAATCCTATCCCTTCGTGTTTTATCCATCATGGCCATGTTTCCTGGCATATATCATGGCTGGTCCGCTGGTCCACAACCACCTTAAATATCTATCCTTTTGTCGTTCTTCCAACTCTCTTATCGCACAATACTCCTGTAATTTTCTTCCAGAGTTCATCCACCCAGCTTGGATTCTGTGTTATAATATAATGCGTCAGAAGGACAGTTAGTTAGTTACAAAAATAGACAGACAGTGAGGTATACAGACGCAGTTGAGTCAGTTGAGTTTATAGACGCTGTGGATGTCGGTAGGTCGGACAGCTGAATGTGAAGTTACATAAATAAATCAGTAATATTTAGGTATTTAATATTTATTTAATATTAGTAATCGTCATTGTTATTATCTTTTAAATATTAATTTATCGTTTTAATTAACATGTATTTTAATTAATAATAATTCTTTGATTTTTACCCTTCATCCAAATAAAAAATCTGATGTGGCCAACACATAACCTCTCGCCAGATATTTTACCTGGTTGCACGCATAAAACGAAAAATATTTTTTATTACAAATACAAATTCATGTCTCACTACAAAATAATTCTCACATATATTTACAAAATCTTTGGGATATTTTAATATAAATTATGTACAATACATACTTCCTCATATTCAATATCCTGAAATTTTCTTTTTCTTTATATTTGTAATTTTTTCGCAAATTCCTTTTATATTCTTTTTTACGTATATTCTTTTACGCTGTTGACTTTTTTTTATTTTCATAATCTTCATAATAATGTACAAGTATTTTTGACAGTGGCATACAAATATTTTTGATAGTGACATTTATGTGTCAATTACAAACATTTGAATTTCTTGCTTTGAAGTAGTTTGATTTGAAATCTTTTACATCAAATTATTTTATATGCATTTATTTATCTGTAAATCTATAGAAGATATAATAATGAATTTATATTTATCGAATAAAGAATTTAACATTCTTTAATATAAGTATTTACATAAATTTTCGATAAATAATATTTAGATGATTTTTTTCTTGTAACTACTACTTCCGGTTGTCCAATTATTATCAAAACTTAATCAACTCTTCCCATTATTGTTAGATTGAGGAGTCCGTAGTTAAATATATCTTAAGTCTTATAGTATTTGAAAAATCGTGAATCCAACATCCACACATCCACACACACACACATCCACACACACACACACACACACACACACACACACATACACACACACACACATCCACACACACATACGGACATCATCGTAAAAATGTTATAATTGGATTCTAGGGACCTTAAAACGTACTTATTCACTAAAATCTGGATATGCGATTTTTAGTATGAATACAATACCTCTCTTAGCGAGAGGTAATAAAATGTTACAATATGTAAGTACTGATTTCAGTCACTAGTCATTCATTAGAAGAAATTGTATTTATCCTCGTCTCTAAAGTGTTACTTTAGCAATGCGATTTAAGTAAAATGCCATTTTCTACGCAGGAAAATGAAAATAGCTATTTTCAATATTCTATGTTCTATGAAAAATAAAACGTATAGAGATATTTTCCATGACATGTTCATTAGCTAATGTATAATTCGAAGAACCTTTTATGAAAACATTTAATTAGTATAACAATATAAACAATGAAACATTTTCTGTTTATTATAAATAACAGGTGAATATATTTCAGATGTAAAATATTAAATACGTTCATTAATGTATGTAATGCATATTTACATGTTCGAGGTAAAACAGATATTAGTCTATTATTAATATATTGTTACATTAATATTTATTAGCAATTGATGGACTCGAAATACAAATATATTTTATGGTGATTTATTCCTTTAATTATAATATTGTAAATATTTAACTTGCCATTTAAAATTTATAACAGTGTAGGTAAACTTTTTAAATGTTTTATCATCTCTCTCATCTTTCCAGCAATTTCTGTTATAAGAAAAGTTGTGTAGTAAAAGGAGATATTTTGCATGTATTACTGTACGTAAATTTTAAGCACAACAGTGTGTTGAAAAGAAAATTGCTGCAATTTTCTAGTCCGCACTGTTCAGTTTTGAACAGAAATATTTTCCAAGCGTTTCCTTCGCTCGTTAATATGTTGTAATCGGATAATTATTAGAAATTTTTAAATTTACATATCTTGCTTATTCAAAGGGCTAATTTAATAATATCGGACGTGCTAGACGCAGAATTTAATTCTCTGAAACTATTATTTGAAGCATTTATTTCTAAAATCAAAATAAAACCGTTTTATTAAAAAAAATCTGATGTGGCCAGCACATTACCTTCCGTCAGTTCTATGTATTTTGTACAAATTTCATACGGAAAGTTCCTTGCTAAATATTCTATTTCTTGTACATTACCTTCCGGCAGCTGCATGTATTTTATGCAAATTTCATACAGAAAATTTATGACCTAAATTATTCTTTTGTGACGTTTTCTATATACAGTGTAATGTATCTGCAGAAATAAAAGATTTATTATTATTATTTCTTGTGCATTACCTTAAAGCAGTTGTATGTATTTTATACAAATTTCATACAGAAAGCAAGAGATCCTATATTTCCAATAAAATTATAAGACAAACACACTATGTCAATTTCACTTGACACTGACATCTTTCAATCAGAATTTTCTTAATATAGTAGCTGTTTTCATAACTATAGCTACTTTATGAAATTTAATTTCTTTACAATTTTTTAACTCTATATCCATTTAATATTAAGTATAGAATGCAGTCAAATCGTATAAAGAATAAAATATTCTTTAATATTTATAATAACATTAAATGTGAAAAAATGATATTTAACTTAGTTTTTTCAAGAAAAACTGTTAAAATCTTCAAATGATGGTACTTCCGGTTGACCAATTGTAACCAAAATCTAATCAGCTCTTCATATGGATGTAACGAAGAAGTATACGAAAAAATTATAATTTTTGAAACTGTAGTATTAGAGTTATCGCAGACGATAATTTTGTTACACACACACACATCCATACACACACACACACACTTACAGACATCATCGTAAAAATAGTAAATTCGTATTCTAGGGACCCTAAAACGTGCTTATTGATTAAAAACTCATCATCGAATTTTTTGACCAAAGACAATACCTTCCTTACCTAAAGGTGACGGAAGGTAAAAACTGTTAATAACTTCAGGTAATATATCACTTCAGGTTAGCCTATTTTAACTAAAATCTATGTTATTCCCACTGACATAAAAGACTTGTATACCAAATTTGAAAAGTTTTGGATTAAAATCTATTATAGGCTTCAAGTAAAGTACCCCTTCTGGAAATTATGTAATGACCACAAAGGGATGTTATACCAGTCCTAAATTAGTATATTAAAGAACGTGTTTTATAAGACATGTTTTTTTCGCACGCGTCAAAATTTAGAAAACGAGCGTTAGCGAGTTTTCTAATTGACAAGTGCGAAAGAAAGTCTTATAAAATGAGTTCTTTATACTATTTTTTATATTTTGCGCCTTCTACAATAACATTTACTTACTCAATTTGTGATTATATTTGTAACCATTTGTACATTTTCATGTAAATAATCTTCCCTAAATAAAAAAAAATAATAATAATTTCATTAATTATTAAAATGAATTGTCAATTAACTAAAAATAAATTAGGTAAAAATGGGTTAAATAAACGTCATCTAGTACCAACCGTCTAAACAAAAAATTGCGTATCGAAATGAAGGTCATTACGATACGCAATTGCGTATCGTAATGACTTCATTATGAAGACAAAATATAAAAACAAAATTTCAACTTTCTACGGCTTCCCGTTTTTAAGTTATGCGAGAAACGTACGTACGTACAGACCTCACGACGAAATTAGTCAAAATGGATTCAGGGATGGTCAGGCGTAATTCGGGGGTGTCAGTTGCCACCCCAGAAATGTCGAGCCCAGTATTTTGCCACCCCAAAATTTTTAAGTAAAAGTCTCAATAATTTACGAATACTTAATTGAAAATACAAGTTTACAACATGATGACATTGAGTAAAAGTAAAAGTTTTTTTTTTGTATCATGTTTACTTAATTTTTTCCTTTTATCATAAACAAATGGGCTGAGTATGCATAAATTAAAATTAGGCACACTTTTGAGTTGTGTATGAACGATAATTACTTTACATGTGGTCAAGTCATTAAAAATTATTGTTAGGGTAAATTGTTAGAAATTAAATTGTTGTAAAAACAGTCTGAAAATGTTTCAGAAACTAACAAATTTAAAGCGTTTTTAAAAATTTTCCAAGGAAGGATCCCCCCTTTCACCTGGGGCCTAGGTGGTATCCCCCGTACCCCTCGGTACGTCTTGCCACCACAGTTAGAAAGCTGAAATGACACCTATGGATGGTCAAAATGGATATTTCCGTTGAAATCTGAAAACCGAAATTTTTCGCGATTACAATACTTCCTTTACTATGTACAAGGAAGTAAAAAAACTGAGAGAAACATATTTATATTTGTTGATTAATGTAAAATTATATATGAGAGTACCAGTTTCCGCTGCGATTTTACAGAATATATTCATTAGCATTTATTTATTGAATAAATCTATTTAAACAAAATTTAGATTATTCACTATAATGACGTTGACATTTTATGTGTAGAATGGTAGACACATAAATTCCCATTGTTAGGTGATTGTGATTTATTTGATGAGTAAGAGTGGTTGCTAGGAGACATCTCTCTAACAATCACACAGTAGGGGAGAATTCAGCACAGGGGATTTTGGGAACAATTAATAGGATTTCTCTATTGACTTCAGTTGGAATTGAATACCAATTGGAATATTAGGATAGTACAATAGGGGAAAAGAAGATTAAAGTACACTCGAGAAAACTATTTACCTACCTGTCATAAAATATTTCTGTATTCGAGTGGTTCGGAATTTACAATAAACATTGTACTCTTTAGAAGCACAGTTGAAATCATATAAATTCAAGGTGATCTAAATGACAAAAAATATTTTTACTTTAAATCGTAATATGGTACAAGTGTAATAAAATTTTATAAGTGGGTGAAATGTAAAGCCAAAAATGAAACTACTTTTACATATGAATAAATGGTTGTATACTTACACAAATACAAATGGTGTATGGTATGACGTTTAAATTATTTTATAGATGTGGTTTCTTTTGAAACCCTAGAGAATGATAGCATTGTACGAAATTTTCAGGTATGAAATTTTGGCATGAACCCAGTAAATACTGGACTAGCAAAGCAGAGAAATACATTACTATGTCTGGCTGAAAATAGATGGCCGACTAGGGTAAATGAATATCTAAACAGGGGTGCGTTTAAAATATTTTAAACATTTTCGTTTATGTTGATTATAACAAAATATTTTGGTCTTTAAACTATTTAGTTTGACAATTCTATGAAATAGGATTATTTTTAATTTCCTCTAGATTGTTGCTTACACCTGAGACAAACAAACTAGAATTTGAATTGAATCCTGTTGCTAAGGTCATTTTAAATGCCTTTTGGTATTGAGTACAATTCTAATCTTCTGTAACGGAATACATAAGGGTCAGTTTCATTTCAAATCAAATATAGAGAATTGTTTTCAAAAGAAAACACATAGGTATATTAAATAATCTAAACGTTAACTTTCATTCGCTAGTTACGTCATACAGCATTTGTATTTGTGTAAGTATATACAACCCTTTATTCATATGTATGTAAAATTAGTTTCATTTTTGGCTTTACATTTCATCCACTTATAAAATGCTGATGTTTTCACCCCAACGTGCAACACTACAAAATTTGAAAGAGTTCTTGGCAAACTGATGGCCTGTTTTACCAACGTAATTTAAATAGTAAACGTTGGCTTAAATTACTATATAAATATACAAAGATAACAAAGTTGAAATATTATTCCTGAACTATAATTTAGAAAAATTTATAAAAAGTAATTTATTCGTTATTGCTCTTAAGCTGCGGACACACACAATCAGGTCACGTAAACTCACAAGATTTCCCGTGTCAATTGTCAATTGTCGAGACACATAATTCCCATTTATTTATATTGCGAGATCACACACTGTTGTCATTTGTAGCATTCTTGTGAAATCACAAACTCACATGATTTCACGTGTCAGTGTCAAATTGTTGATATCCATATTTAATAAGCCAAGCAAAACAAGCAACCGGAAGTAAAATTTGTTAAACGACTTTGCTAGCCTAGCAATTGCTTGACTTGCTCGCAAGCAATCCAAGCCACAATTTTCTCGCTTGTCTTGCTAAGTGTCAAATATAATGGCGGGAAATACAAATTTTACATACATGAAGTTAACTTGAACTGTTTCTATTTCTTTATATGGTGTGTGTCTATCAACCGCATGTAAAAAGGCTTTGAGAGTTTTGTGATGGATGTTTATAACATTATTAAATTTGAAATATTTTGTTATAGTCAATATAGCTTCTTCCAAATTAATCCCACTATCTAAAAATAAATATATAAATTCATTTTCCATGTGTTCGCAGACCAAGAAAAGAAATACAACAGGTACACAATTACACAATGTTATATTTGACATCTATATACGTTTCTCGATGACAGTTGTGGATGACAGTTCGTCATATAGCTAACAAATCGTTCAGCGCACTAAGCAACAAGTCTCGTTTGCTTACCTAGCATTTGCTAGATTTGCTTACTTCATTGAACGCACCTATTGCTTCCACATGTAGGCATAAGGCACAAACATGTAAAACAAAAAACAGCCGTCAAGGTATAATATTATCATACATAATATAACAAGTGATATGATTATCATCGATGATATTTTCGAGTGAAATATGCTGCTTCGGTTTCACGAGCAATATCTTCGATTATTAATCATATCACGAGCTTATATGTAATGAGAGAATATAATGAATTTTTGTGACACATTGTGTGTGCTGCTAACCTAACTTTTAATATATTATATTACAACATGGTTAATTTGACAATTGCCTTATTATTTTCATCGTTGTTGATATCAACCCAACGATTATCGCACATTTTTATACTCAAAATTAACTGTCAATGTCAAAAAAGAAAACAAATCACTTAGTAACGAATATAAATAAGGTGATAATTTCTTTGTTTTTTATCATCGCTGTGATAGATATGTAACTAGAGAGATTCTGAATGTTGATTGGCGGAAAACATGTCACGTGACTTATGAATTATATTCTCAAAAATGTAATTTCAATAAAAAAATAATCCGAGAAAAAAGTCAAGATATTTTTCTCCGCAAATCGTAATTGCAGGAATTTTCTCGGAAAAAACAAAATTCCTATTTTTTTTTTATTTTGCGAGTACACTACATTGTGTTTACATCATATCATATATTATTAAATATACATAATATTTCATTTATACATAGTATTATATTAGACGTTTCTCGCATCCTCTCTTCCAGTAGTCCCGGTCTTCCCAATCTCTGTCTTCTAGGTTTCTGTCTTTCATGGCTTGTTGAATACCTTTCATCCATGTTGTACGTGGTCTCCCTCTCTTTCTTCGATATTTTGGTATCCAATTTAATATTTTCTTTGGCCATCTTTCATCTGTCATTCTATTAATGTGTCCATACCATTTAAGTTGTTTCATTTCTATTATGTCTAACATCGTATATTCTACCTGCATTCTTCTTCTTATCTCTTCATTTCTTACTTTGTCTAGTTTTGTTAGAGCACAGCACCTTCTCCAGTAGTCCATCTCTGTAGCGTTAATTTTCCTTTTATTTCCTTGTTTAAGTTCCCATACATCACTGCTATAAGTAGCTATGCTTTTAATTATGGTGTTATATATCGTTTTTTTTTTGTTTTAATTGTTAGATTTCTGCTCCATATTACAGGGTGTAGTTGTTTTATTGCTTTCTTTGTTTGTATCATTCTAATTTTTATTTCTTCGTCACAATCTCCTGTATTTGTGAAGATTGTTCCCAGGTTCTTAGCTTTATGTACATGTTCAATAGAGTCATCTTCTAAATTTAATGTTTGTCCTTCTCCTCCTACTACCATATATTGTGTTTTCTCCGTGTTGATTTGCATTCCCCAGTCAGCATAATGTTTTGTTAATTTTCTAATCATTTCATGTCCTCTTCGTCCTCTGCACACAGGACTTGGTCATCAGCAAAGTGTAATGAATATAGATGATCATTTTCTATTTCTATTCCCATCACTTTACATTGTCTTTTCCATTTAGCAAGTGCCGCTTGTATATATATTTTAAATAATGTTGGAGCTAAGCAGCTCCCTTGTCGCAGGCCTTTATTTATATGAATGTGTTCTGTTAGTGTTGTTCCTATTTTAACTTGTGCAGTTGTTCCTATATAAAGATTTTTTATTGCTTTGATGTATATTGTGTGTACATCCGCGTCCTGTAAGGCTGTCCATAACGGGATTTTTTTAGTGGCACATGACTACTCGCAATATAATAAATGGGAAATATGGGTCCCAACAATTTGACATGTGAAATCATGTGAGTAGTGTGTCCGTACCTTTACCCTCGTCTTATCACAATCCATTGCTACATTTAAAATGTGTTCTATAGTAGATTTTTCTGAATTTAAATGCTGGAATTAAAATCCATACATAATTGTCATGTTTTGTAGATCGGAAAATTCCAGAACAATGTCTATATCTCGCACAATATTTTGTGTTTCTCATTCACACATAATTTAGCACTTCTGTAAGATAAACATGATGAATATCCATCATCGATTAAAGCATATCACTACATTGTCTTCACACATTCTCCATTCTGAGACACAACAGGGGTTTGACAAGCCACGAGCAAAATTACGTGACAAAAACATTCGTCTAAACACTGGCTGTTATCTCTAACAAATACCAGAATTAGTGGCGCCGGCTTAACTGACAGCATGAAGGAGTACAGGAACATTTTCAACGCACGAGTCGTCATACAGACAAACGTAAAACATACCGCTTCGCAAAAACTACCCCACGAACGAATTGACGGATAGCTTTATCATTATCCGTCGATCTAATGCCGAGTCGAGAGCAGCCTGATGACTAGCAATGGAGTAATGGCAGTATTGATGAATAGACCGACTGACAGAAATGATGAAATACGCCTGAGTTGAATGTTTGCGAAAGAAAATAGGAATAACAGATGTACGACAAACGCAGGCTAATGTTATATCTTTGTTATTACTTGGAAATCGTTTAAAATACATTTGTAACTGAACTTAAATACAGGTTTTTCATTGCGCAAAACTTCCCAATTAATTTTAGAGAAAAATGTTTTAAATAAATATTGTAGATACTTAAATTCTAAACAGATTTATTTTGCATGTTTGGTAACCTGTAATTAATTTATATATATATACACTCGTGGCCAAAAAAAAAACCGGACACCAAAAAAAAAAATCTTTTTTGACATCTAATAAAGTAAATATGGGATTATTTATATATTGTTTGTTGTGCAATGATCTATTGATTTCTATAGTAAGATTAGAAAATAAAAGCAATGTAGGGAACACAATATTTATTAAAATAAAATTTAAAAACCTAGAAATGAACAAAATGAACAAAAAAATTTGTGCTTATTTAAAATGTTTGAAGCAATGTTATTACTTTATTAGGAATATTAATAATGTGTGTTGCCTCCCCGGGCTCTAATAACTTCTAACATACGGCATGGTAAACTTTCTAAACAATTGACGATCTCTTCTTGGCGAATGTTATCTCATTCTTCCCGAAGAGCTATTCTTAGCTGGTCAATCGTTTCTGGTGTTGGTTGCCGGCGCCGAACACGTCTCTCTAACATATCCCAGATGTTTTCAATCGGATTTAAATCAGGGCTACGTGCTGGCCACCATAGTCGCCGAATGTCGACTTCGTTTAAATATTGGACGACTATCTGTGCAACGTGTGGACGCGCATTATCATGCATTAAAAGAAAGTTTTCGCCAACAAATGGAGCAAATGGTAACACATGATCCATTAAACATTCGGTTATATACCGATCAGCCGTCAAAGCACCATTTTCCACCAGAACCAACTCTGTATGTGCAGTCAAAGAAATCCGAGCCCATACCATTATACTGCCACAACCAAATGGTGTTGTTGAGGATATGCAGCTTTCTAAAAATCGTTCGCCTGGCCTTCTCCACACGCGTTCTCGGCCATCTGGTGATCGTAGACAGAAACGAGATTCATCAGTGAACAAAACGGAGCTCCATTGTTCCATTGTCCAATCCCTATGTTCACGCGCAAAACGTAGACGCTCTCTACGATGTGCTGCGAGCAAAGCTGGGCAAGCAGCAGGCCTCCTGGAGCTCAAACAGTTTTGCCGCAACCTTCGGCGAACGGTTCGTGCAGAAATATCAGTTCCATAAGCATCAGCCATTACACTAGAAACAATAGTTGATGGTAAACCTCGATCGCGTAGTACACATAACGTTTATAAACGATCTTCTCGGGGGTTTGTGATGCGTGATCTTCCTGATCCCAGTCTTCTGGTGTACTGCCCAGTTTGACGATAACGTTGGATTGCATCTTGGACAGTACTTTTTGGTACATTCAAAGCTTCGGCGATATAACGTATACTACGACCATCTCTGTTTAAAGCTACTGCTTGAGCAATAATTTCAGGTCGCATTTTAGAAAAAATATCACAATCAGCAATACGAGATCTGACAATACAATAAACAACATGCTAAGAGTCACTAATAAGCAACGGGAATTGATTTGTTAGAAATATTGATTTTTTGATTTTCAACATTTTTGCCCGAATTTACTTTTTTTCCATATTTCTTTATAAATAAAGTGATTGTTACATAATTTTGGCCACGAGTGTATATATATATATATATATATCTATATCTTTATATATATATATATCTATATCTTTCGGACGGAAAGCAGTAGAGACTTCTTCTCGAAATGCTGTATATTTCCATTAACCCCGAAGCTGTCAATTTCAGAACTGACATCGAAGGATTGAATAACATTTACTGTAACTGTATTCAGTGAAGACTTAGTTGTTGTGTTTGCGACAGAGTGAACGTGTTTTAAGAATTTTAAAATATTGTTAAAATTTAATTTTATGCCTTCTAGAACAAATGTTTGGTTCATGTTTTAAAGAAAAATAGGCTAATGTTATTACACTTCTGTATTTTATTTATCGTTTAGATCTGACTGTGAAATATTTCTTACTACTGTATATTAATGTATTTTATTGTTTGTATTGTAGAGTCCCCTGATGAAGTCGCAATTTGGTGACGAAACGTAGATGTTGTCCGATTTCTAATTTTGATAATAATAATAGACTGAAATCCCGATTAAAAGAATATTTACTACCTACTTTTCCAGTAGCTTATTTATAACCTAATGAAAAGCAGTATATTTTCTATATATTTCTAAATATGTTTCGTTTATGATAAATGATCGTGGTTTATTTGTCTTATTATTAGTAATTCGTACTAAAAGCTTGGATCCCATATCTTCAATATCATTAATTTCCATACGTGTTAGCTCTTCTCGACGACATGCACCAGCAATTCCAAAAATTAATATTAATTAATTAATAAAACAATATACTATTCTGAATTTAAATACTACAATTAAAATCCAGATATACACAATTGAATGTTTGCGAAAGAAAATAGGAATAACAGATGTACGACAAACGCAGGCTAATGTTATATCTTTGTTGCAAATGAGCTGTCAACGTAGTTAGACGTGTTTACGTGTTCAGGCGCAATTGTAAAACTTTAAAATTTAAAATACAGTAGTGATTCTTAATTCTTTTTATTTTTTCTAATAATAATAATAAAAATGTTATCCAATGAAGATAAAGTTGATATCACTAAAATGATCAGTGCTTCGCTATCCACACTGGGTGAAAATGTAGATTTCATACGCATAATAGTGGAACATGTTACCAGTGCAGTGCAAGAAGTTTTTAACAAGAAAATTAAAGGTCTTCAAGATGAAATAAACTCGCTTAAAGTTACAAACAGTGAATTAAAAGAGTCAAGCAACAGTTGCGCAAAAAAAGCCGATGACTTAGAACAATATACACGCCGCAACAATATACGAATTTTCGGACTTCCTGAATCTGATAGTGAAAACATCGATGATGTGGTGATAAACCTGTTTAATGAAAAGTTAAATGTGAATATCACCCCCAGTGAAATTGACAGGTGTCATAGACTAGGCAAAAAAACGAACAATAAATCTAACAGGCCAGTAATCGTCAAGTTTACCAGTTATCGCAGCCGTCACCTAGTTTTTGCAACGAAGAAATCACTAAAGGGCTCAGGAATCACCATCCGAGAAGACTTGACTAAATCCCGATTGGCCCTACTCAAAGCTGCCGCGGATAAAGTCACATTCAAAAACGCCTGGACATCTGATGGACGTGTAATTGTAAATTTAAAAAAGAGAGGTAGATCTCAAAAAGTATATATTAACAGCATTATAGATATTAATAATTTATAATGTAAATTCATATCATATATATATTTTTTTTTTTTTTTCTTTTTCTCTTTCTTTCATCTTTCTAACTGAATCACTCTCTTTATTCTTAATTAATAAAGCCTGAACGCGCTAAAGTCAATGAACTCTACTAGGTTTGCGTCCAAGTAGTGACGATTTATTTTGTTACCTTGAGTTTCAATTGGTTTTTATTTGTAATATGTTAAATCCAGCTGATTTTGACATTCAGAACATTGACCTTTACAACTCAAAATTTACAATTTGTCATATCAATGTACGTTCACTTAATTCAAGTTTTCTAGAATTCAAAGATTTTATAAATGTATATAATTTTGATATTGTGGCTGTTTCGGAGACTTGGATCAGTGAAAACGCCCCTTCTAATTTATTTCAAATTGTTGGTTACTCTATGGTAAACCTTGATAGATGTCATAAACGTGGTGGCGGAATAGCACTGTATCTTCGTGAAGGAATTAAATTTAATATTATGAACACTGATTTTGTCCCCGGTAACAATGTAGAACATTTATGGGTTTTATGTACTATTAATCGTATTAAATTATGTGTTGGTGTAGTATATAGTCCACATGCCGCTTTTTACAGAGATCTTACTATTTTCGATTCGTTATTTACAGAATTTCTTTCTCAATGTGATTATCTTATTTGTACAGGTGATATTAATGTGAATTTATTAGCACGTGATTATAAGTCTGCTTTTGTAAAAAATATGTTATCTGCTAATAATATGTATCAATTAATTGAAAAGCGTACAAGACCTGTTTCTAATTCTTTAGTAGATGTTATGATCACGTCTGATAAAAATATTTGCTTAACTTCTGGAAACATTGATTGCAGTAAGATCTCTGATCATGATAGCATTTATTGTGTTTTAAACCTACCTAAAATAAATTCTCCAAGGAAAATTTTTACTTATAGAGATTTTTCTAATTTTAACAACAGTAACTTTTTAGAAGATTGCGAAACAGTGAATTGGAATCATATTATTAACATACATAATATTAATGAAAAAATTTCATTTCTTAATAGTGAAATTACTAAACTTTTCAACACTCATGCTCCCATTAAAACTATCTCCACTACTAAACAATATACGCCCTGGATAACCCCAGTAATAAAAATTATGCAACGTAAGCGAGATAAGGCATTAATGCAATATAAGAAGTTTAAAACGGAGGGAAAATGGGAGTATTATAAGCAATTAAGAAATTTGACAACAGCAGCAATTAGAAGAGAAAAAACTGCATTTTTAGATTGTTGTATTAATAATAACATACACAATTCTGGTTCTCTGTGGCGCAATCTTAATCGCGTAGGAGTCAATAAAACTGTTATTAATCCACTTAAAGAAAATTTATGTAAACCACAACAATATGGACAACATCTCATAAACCAAGTTGAGGCGACACAGATTAATCCTGACACTTTACATTTTTACAATACAAATAAAATTCAAGGAAATAATACTGATTACTTTAATTTTAGTTGTGTGGATAGCAATGAAATTGAGAAAATATTAAAAAAATTAAAATCAGATGCTATAGGTCTGGATGGAATATCTAGGAAAATGATTTTGATTATTTTTCCTGTTATACGTAATATAATTACACATATAATCAATACATGTTTGTTAGAAGGAGTTTTCCCGGACATATGGAAGTCAGCTATAGTGAAACCGCTACCCAAAAACACAAATCCTTCTACATTTGATGATCTTAGGCCTATTAGCATTTTACCAACATTATCTAAAATTTTGGAAAGAATTTGTGCTGATCAAATTACAAAATTTTTATCTGATAATGATATACTACCGATGAATCAGTCGGGTTTTAGAAAATTTCATAGTACTAATACTAGTCTTCTTAATATAGTAGATAACTTAATAAAAAACTATGATAACTCTAAAATTTCATTTCTGATTCAAATTGACTTTTCTAAAGCGTTTGATATGGTTGAACATAATTTACTCATTGCCAAATTGCGGTATTATAAGTTTTCTGACAGTGCTCTGCGCTGGTGTATTAACTATTTTTGTAATAGAAGATTCATTGTTAATATGGTACAAGATTCTAAAACAATACTTTCAAACGAATTTTCTTTATCACGTGGTGTGCCCCAGGGCTCAATTCTCGGACCATTATTTTTCCTAATTTATGTAGCTGATTTACCACAAACTTTAACTTTTTGTGAAATTCATTCATACGCCGATGATACACAAATCTTAGGTACATCAAATCATGATGATATAGACAATTCATGTGACTTAATTAATAAGGATCTTGCATCATTAACGCTTTGGGTAAAAAACCATGGACTTAAAATTAATTCGAGCAAATCATCCTTACTAGTTTTTGGAGCACAAACGTGTCCCCCAATAAAGTTAAACGACATAATTTTAAAAAGAAGTGATTCTTGCAAGAGTTTAGGGATGCATCTCGATGAAAATTTAAATTTCAGACTGCATTTGCAAAACAGATTAAAAGCAGGTATGATTAAGCTTCGACATCTATATCAATTTCGTAATATACTGTCAAGTAGTGTTAAATTAAAATTAATAAAATCAATCATTCTACCTCTTTTTGATTACTGTTCTTCTGTATATGTTCCTAATTTAACACAAGCAGACAAGAAAAGAATATCATTGTTCGAAAACTCCTGCCTAAGATATGTGTATGGAATTTCTAAATACGATCATATTTCTAATTTCAGACATATGGCTCAAATTGATAATATAGATGTACGAACTAGAAAATCTATCTTAATGCTCACACATAAAACAAAAGTATCAGGTATTCCTATTTACTTGAATAATAAACTAGTACCTAAAAAATACAGCTATGGTTTACGAGTAAAAGATTTATATGTTGTGCCTACTTTTCATAAAACAAAATTTAAAAGTTGCTTCTCATACTTGGCTCCTATGCTATATAATTCGTTATCTGAAGAATCAAAAGCTCTATCAGTAGCGTCGTTTAAAACACATATAAAAACTCTGGTGTAAATTGTAAATTATATATTGGTGAAATTGTAATTATGTTGACAGTCATGTTCCTTATCTTTTTATGTTAAATACTATGTATATATTTCGTACTGGTTGGGTGGAAGAGCAGCCTTTGGCTGAACCCCGCCATTGACAGTGGTCAATAAAGATTATTATTATTATTATTACTTGAAAATCGTTCAAAATACATTTGTAACTGAACTAAATCACAGGTTTTTCATTGCCAAATCTTCCCAATTAATTTGAGAAAAAAATGATTTAAATAAATATTGAAGATACTTAATTTCTAATCCGATTTTATTTTGCATGTTTCTTTACCTGCAATATATGTATATGTGTGAATGGGCTTATTTTTGAACATTTATTATATTAAAATTATGTATGATTGTAAGCCAAAGTTTGTTAATCGTATGTAGGCTAATTTATTGGTAACTGGTATTAATAATACAAAACTACAAATTTTATATGTTGCATTTTAAAATGGACAAATATTACATATTACATTGCTGTCAAAAAAGATTCAATAATTTTCTTAATATTTTTCATCTTTATCCACATTAATTTAAATAGTTTCTGTTTCAAATTTTAACTGTATATTAAGGAGGCCATATACTATTATATTCCGTAAAAAAATTGGGGTGACAAGCCGTAGGGCAAGAGTAGTACATTATTTATCATCTTTATGTACATTAATTTAAATAGTTTCTGTTCTGTTTTGTTATTTTTCATCTTTATGTACATTAGTTTAAATAGTTTCTGTTTCATATTTTAACTGCATATTAAGGAGGCCATATTACCCATTGCTGGGTGTGCAAATCTTCTTTGTACACAGATATCGATAATGATGCAATATTTGCACCGTCCGGGCGCTTACCAGGCATCACCTCACGGGAACTTATTGTTGACATATGGAGAGTGCACCACAGGAGCCAATTTTGTGCGACCAGTAATGAGTTCCCGAGAGATGACGCCTGGTAAACGCCCGCACGGTTCAAATATGTCATCATTACCGAAACCTGCGTACAAAGCATATTGGCACACCCAGCAATGGGCAATATGCCGTGATGATATATTTATATATATATATATATATATATATATATATATATATATATATATATATATATATTTATATATATATATATATATATATATATATATATATATATATATATATATATACAGGCTGTTAATTGAAAATAATACTATGATTTGTGAGCCCTTAAGCCTAGTTTAAATAATTGATGTGGCCAGCACATTTACTTCCGTCAATTGTACGTATTTTGTACAAATTATACACAGAAAGTTTCTTGCAAACGATTCTACATTTCCAGTAAACAATTTCAAGAAGATATGTAAATACAATGAATAATGTCAATTAGTAATATTTCAATATTCGGTTTCCATGGTGCACCTTTTAAGCAGAATAGGTTACAAGATTTTTCTTTGTAATTATTTATCTCTAAATATATTGAATCTGAAGAAAAATGTAATTAAATCGCAGAGAATAAAATATTCTTTAATATAACAATATAACAACATAAAATGTGAAAATATAAATAAAAAATAAAATTTTCAAATTAGGGTTCTTCCGGTTGATCAATTATAACCAAAATCTAACTAAGAAGAAATATAAAAATATAATTTTTTGAATGCATTGGAGTTATACACACACACACACACACACACACACACACACACACACACACACACACACACACACACACACGAAATTGCATGAACCTGTATTTTAAATATTTTTCTCCTCCCACTACCCTTGGTAAAGGAGGTATAGGGGATCGTGCTAAATTCGTATATCGAGATTTTGGTAAATGACCACGTTTTAAGGTCCCTAGAATCCAATTTTAACATTTTCACGATTATGTCTGTGTGTATGTGTGTGCGTATGTATGTGTATTCTCCACTCTAACTCAAATACTATATCATTCAGAAAATTTTGAAACCGTGTATTTCGAACTTTTTCTGTAATGGAAAGAGCTCATTAAATTTTTGTGAAATAACAGGAAATGGCACTTTACTAGAAGCTCAAAATAGTTTTCCTTTGAAAAATACCTTTAAATGTTATTTTTTCGGGATTAGTAATGTTTTAAAAAGAAAAAAGTAAATAGAACAATAGGAAAGGAATTCAATACAGTTGCCAGCATAAGTAAATATGTAGGTATGAATTTAGATTAATAAAAATTAACGTTTCACAAAAATGTTTAATCTAATGCTCATTTTTGGATTAGTGAATTCTATTCTATCTCGGTATGTAAAATTTAATCTTCATTTTATTATAGCTCCGGGGGCTCAATGGTTAGAGCAACGCCTTATGTCGTGAGTGCTCTCGGGGCTCTGGGTTCGAAACCCACTAAGATATGGATGTGTGTGAATGTGAACCCACTCTGTAATTGGGATTTAATCCTGTTGAGAGGTTTAAAAATGTAGTTACTTGGATTAGATTAGACTATATTTTAAGAAATAACCTGTCAAATTTAGAGTAAATTTCGCTAATCCATAAGGATAATCTTAATCTCTATTTTGTTCACCACACCAGATTTTTTTAAAATGTGACACCGGATTATTGGTATATGGCAAAACTATTTAGTTAGTTATTAAGGTGGAAAAAGGTTTGGAAGATATAATTTGATCCCAGCATTATAAAATCAAATTTCCATTATCAAAAAATTATCACGTTCAGTATTTAACAATTGGTATGTTAAGAATCGCTTCCACCATCTCGAATAATCCTTATTCTGCAACTCATCTCGGTTCAATATCTTTGGTTCCACTTGTCGGTCCGTTCGCACACACCTCTTGGTGGGACTGCAGTTGAAACTTCCCGCTAGTGCCGACCGCCCTGTTTCCGGCTAATGCTGCGAGTTTCCGTCCGGAGCTGGAGTTAACTGTAACTGCTCCTCCCAGTTCCCTTTCTGATTCCCCACTCGACCCCAAAATGCAAGCTGCTGTGTCGTGTATTTAGACGGAATGTTTAGACTTAGCACCTGCAGCGTTGACTTCATGATTATGATGTTTGGAGATAGAGGTTGGAGGGTTTATGTATTTGAATTTCAATTGACAATGTTGGGATGGTTGGTTATGGAATTTAATTTAGTAAAAATTTATGATAGTTGTGGGAAATTTCTCAATTGTGGTCTGGATAAGGTGATAACAATTAATCGAAATTTCATTCAAATAGCATGGTACCAGATTCGTTTGCACGCTCGTGGATTAGGGGTTGTAAACAACTTCCGGTTTACTTAAGCTAATCTGGAACTGATGAATACTCGCCAGGTTAAATATGACTAGTACAAGGATAATTAAAAGGTTCATTAAACAGCATAATTACTAAAACGTTTAAAGGTAATGAAAATAAAATAAATGCTGTAGTAAATGCTTAAATAGTTTATTTATGTCTCATTTTCGATGTATTTTTAAGGTATCTCGGGTAATATTAATGATAGAGCAAAACCATTTGCACATTCCAGGGTTAAGTTTTCCATAAATGTTTAATAGTCACCACAGGAATTTTCGATCTTCTTTTGTTTCTGAGCTACAGGCAAAAACTCGTTTTTCGCTCATTTTGAAAATATCTCATATCTTATTTATTACGATAGAGAAAATAAAAAAAAATACCGTTTTTTACCTCCCGCTACCCTTGGTAACCTAGAATCCATTTTTAACATTTTCACGATGATGTGTGTGTGTATGTGTGGTGGATCCGCCATTCTAACTCAAATACTACCATTCAGAAAATATTAAAACCTTGTATTTCGAACTTTTTCTGTAATGGAAAGAGCCCATTAGATTTTGGTGAAAATCGGATAACCGGAAATAGCACTTTACTAGAAGCTCAAAATAGTTTTTCTTCGAGAAATAGCTTTAAATGTTATTTTTTCGAGTTTAATGCTATTATAAAAATTAAAGATTATAAAATTTTCTATAGATTTGCATTAATACTTTTTCCATATATTATATGGATAAATTTATAAAATTATCTATAATTTAAATCCCAGAGCCTACGCTTTAAATAAACAAAACGCAGTCATTCAAATGTATGTAACTGACAGATAAATGTCACTGTCAAAGAACTAATCATTTCAAAATAATATTAGTAACGTTTTAAAAAGAAAAAAAATATTGGAAATTTAATAAGAAACAAATGAAAAAATCTATTTCAGATCATCATTTGCATATTTCTAATAGTATTTGTTTCAGTTTTACTCATTTTTTCAGTTTATTTATTTCAAAAGCATATTAAACCATTTTGTTCGGATCGTGTCAAAGCCAACTGTAACTTCGATAAATAGAGTAAAGTCGGTGAATGTGGAATAGTCATCTAATGTGGAATAGGCGCTTTTTGAAAGAATGGTACACGTCATCTGTGATCTAATGGCACAAATGCACGTGTGTAGAGGAGTTATTACCCATATAGACACACCAACTTAACTGCATTGTGCATAACATCAAAAACTTTGAAAAATAGTATGAGTGCCTGCTGAGCTTTTTAAGCAAGTGTAAAGATATGTAGTTTTATTACTGATTGCGTAGTAGAAAGTACGATTTTTTGCAACTGCAGTATGGATAGGGGTTTGGGGATGTAGGCTAGATTTAAAAAATATTTTTCTAACTAATTCCTAAATGAAATTCGATGGCGAGAATTTAATGTCAACAAATCCGCTAATGTGGAATACCGAGGGGTATGCCAATGTGGAATATTCCAAATTAGCGAAAATGTTATAATACGACTAGATAACTGTTCTTGGTTTAGGAAAATGTGCCAGAAAAGCATACCTAGCAAGAAGCAAACATGCAGAAGGCAGTACGGGAACATCAAATGGGTTAAATGCGTTTACGTGATTATGTAATATAGTTTATTTTGTTACATTCCAATAGCATACTCATTTTATTTTTTTTATATAAGATAAGTAGGAATAAATACTTTAAAGAACATATTTGCATTGTTTTCTGAATTTTTTATACTGTGAAAGTATGTATGGTTATGTGGTATATATTCCACTATGGTATTCCACATTACCGTCCATTTTTCAAGAGGTGTAAAAATTTCAATTTTGAAGAAAATTGCTCTTATAAGTGAATTATTCTAGATAATCAACCTGAAAGTGTTACTATTTTGTAAAGTACATTTTAAATGACCTATATACAATATTTGATGATTAACCACCATCTTTTCGCATGTTTTTTTCAATGAAATAAAAATGGTATTCCACATTCACGGACTTTACTCTAGTAATTTAACTAATCCGAAAATAATTGGTTAAGTATAATTTTGAGAACAAAATTAATAGATATTGAATGAAAATAAACAAATAATGATTTGTAATAAATTTTTTCATTTGTTTCTTAACAATTTCCAAATTTTTCTATAAACTAATAATTCGCTTTTTATTAATGTTTAAAACAAAAGAATGAAAACTTGTTATATATTATTGAAAAGCTTATAAAATAAGCAAAAAGGCGAGACTATTTTCAACATAGGTTCCAATTAAAAAAATTATAAGTTTGTGTTACTCGAGAATTATTGTTTTCAAAAAATCTAATTACATCATTTTATTCTATTTAAAAAATGGTAAAATTTTTGTAATAACATTTTTTCTCTATCATAATAAATAAGACATGATATATTTTCAAAATGAGTGAAAAACGAGTTTTTGCCTGTAGCTCAAAAACAAAAGAAGATCGAAAATTCCTGTGGTGATTATTAAACTTTTCTCGAAAATTTGACCCTGTAATGTCCAAACGGTTTCGCTTTATCATTAATATTATCCGAGATACCTTAAAAATACATCGAAAATAAGACACCTTGTACATAAAACTCATATTTTACCTTTGTAAATATTTTATTATGTGTTAATATTAAAAATGTAAGAAGTAAATGTCTTTTACCATGGTTGCGTGGTTAATTTGACAGTCAAGTTATTACGTTTCACATGAACTAGAAAGAATTCTGATTCCTGTTTATTATTGATTGCATGTCTGAAATGAAATAACTATGACTCTTACATTTCTTGGTATTTACTAATACTTCCTCCATTTGCTTAAGTGACGGTATAAGGTGATATTTTTTCTCATATCACTTTTAATAAATTATAGGGGAGATTTCTTGATATATAAGAGATATTTAGGTAACTACAATAAATATAATAATAATGGGTATTTTCGTTTACATTTCACCTTAAAATGATTGATATTTGCTAATGTTTACTTAGTTTAATTGAGAATCAATAAGATTTTTTTATTCGTCATAGAATAACATTTTTTGACCATGTACTTAAATATTTATTCTATCTTTGTGGGCCATGTATTTTATTTGTGTTATTGTTTTATTCTTTTATTCAGCAAATCGAGATACCTACGGTTAACCGGAGAGTAAGCTTTGTAACTTTATCCACGAATGTTAGAATAAGAGCTTCGTCTGTTATTTAAATTAGGTAATATGGTTTGACACCAGCACATAGTTAAATTTGTGAGCGCAAAAATGTCATTTCGAAACTCTATGGTTTGTATAAATGTGAGTATTTAGAACTCGTCATTTGGAAATAAAGTACTTACTACTAAATGTTAAAAAGTAAATCAGGGCTGCCAGCAAAAAGTATGACCAAAATAGTTAAAAAAGTGACTATTTTTTTGAAAAAAGTGACTAAAAAGTGACCGAATCTTAAAAAATGTCTAAAAGGGACACCATATTTAATAATAATTTTTATTTGAACTAATGAAATTTCATTATAAAATTTAAAAGTAACATTCTTATATTACAAAAAATAATATAATTATAACCGTAGTTATAGAACAAATATAGGTATACAGGGTGTCGCTCGAAGTCTGTTACAAAAAAGGTTTACCTTAAAAAAGGTTTTTTTATAATATTATCCGTCCCGAAAAAGTTTATGCGGTGCATTGTACATGAAGATTTAAAGACTAAAATTTTGAATTTGTGAGTGCCAAAATTTTTAAATTTATGCCAGCGAAAATTTAATTTAAAGACGTGGTGAAAATGGTTTTAGTATGTGATTACTGCAAAAATGAACGTCGAGTAAACTGTCAACTCCAGTAATATGCCACAAATAAAAATAACGCATACTATACTCTGTTTGAAATAACGAAAGAATTTTGACAGATAAATTCTTGTGATTCTATTGGTTGCTATGCGCTGTAGTCAAGCGCGGTTTACATAAACACAATTCAAATTCAAATATTTTGTCAATTATGATATCATTCTTTGTAAATACTGTGCGTTATTTGTTGTTTATCAAGTTTTACATGGCTATTTTCCTGTATTTATTCTGTTACAGCTTTGCGTAATTGGCGCTTCTTTTTAAACATCGGTGTAAAACAGACTCTTAAACCACGCCCCAATTAACTGTCAAAATTATTTTGTTATTTCAAACAGAGTATACTTAAATCCGTTTTTACCACGTCTTTAAATTAAGTTTACTTGGTCTTGATCACTAAAGTAGTAAATTAAAAAAGTTTAAAACTAAAAAATTCAGTATTGTATTTTCTAAAGTATAAATCACCACATAAAGTTAAAATAAAATATATAAATATCATTCAATTTTATAAAAAGTGAGTAAAAGCGACTAATGCCCGGTTGCAGAAACGTTAATCAACGCATTGTTCGATTAGCGGTTCATCGAAACGAACAAATTCAAATCAGTTTTCTTGTTCTTATGACATTTAAATCATTGCTGTCAAAAAATCGAGTTGCATTTGTTCGTTTTGATGAACCGCTAACCGAACAATGCCTTGATTAACGTTTCTGCAACCGGGCATTAGAGTAAATAATAGTAAGAAATAGTGACCAAACTCCAAAAAAGTGATTTTTAGTTAACAAAATGACTCACTGGCAGCCATGGTAAATGTACTGTAACGTGGAACGCCCGCCGACGCCGCGGCAATGTGTGAGTGTCTATTTATAGCGATGACGCAATCGCGCTAGCAGCCGGGCTATGTAAACAAACAGGCCGCGACGTGTTTAATTACTTCCGGTCGCCTGAAGCTTTTGTGTTCATTGTTATTATGCGGTCGAACATTCTAGAGCTCTCTGGAAATTTATGGCAGCTGTATATAAGGGACGCAGCTATGCTCGTGAGTTAGTTAGTTACATACAGAGTCATAGAGACATTCACATGGAGTGTTAGAGAGTAAAGTGTTAGTGAGAAGCACAGCAGCATCGTAGTGAGCGTATGCAGTTGGTGTCGAGTAGGTAGGTACTCGGGAAGTTACTGGTATATTGGGATAGCTGTGAAAAAGAATACTTGGTAGTGTTGAAGAGTATTGGGAAGCTAGGTATACGGGGACAGTAACGGCAAGTGGAAGGAATACTCGGCAGAGGTGTTGAAGAATTGTGGCATAAGGATAGTTGGTGATACTGATGAAGCAGAAAGTTAGTTACATAATAGACATATATTGTGGTGAAAGAGATGACTTCTGTCCGAGCAGTTGAATATGCAGACGCTTTTGAGTCAGTTGAGTCGCAGAAAACAGCAAGCAATTAAAAATAAATAATGTAACGTGTGAGCCCCGCTGTTACGCTGAACAAGCGTTTAAGTTTAGCGATGAAGCAATCGCGCTAGCAGCCGGGCTACGTAAATAAACAAGCCGCGACGTGTTTAATTACTTCCGGTCGCCTGAACCTTTTGTATTCATTGTTATTATGCGGTCGAACATTTTAGAGCTCTCTGGAAGTTAATGGCAACTGTATAAAAGGGACGTAGCTATGCTCGGGAGTTAGTTAGTTACATAGAGAGACATATAGAGAGACATTCACATAGTGTTTGAGAAGCACAGCAGTATCGTACTGAGCGTATGCAGCAGAGGCGTAAACTTTTTATTTTGGCTGTGGGTGCACTATTTTATTTTAAATATCGGTACCTATATGTTTTTATAAATGCAAATAATATAATAAAAATAACATACTTATTTTATTACACATATATTAAATTATGTGTTCATTTAACATATGTAAAATTAATATCTATTACAATAAAATAAAATAATAATACTCCTAATATTAATATACAGGGTATCTCTAAAACACGTAGACATGGCTTAAACACAGATTCCTGGCCCCAAAATAACACAATTTAACCTAATTTACCAATATCCGAAAAACCGAAAGTGTATCGTTTAGTTAAAAAAAATAATTTTGCTTATAATGACAGAACGACAATGATACATTCAATGGTAAACTTTTCTGTTTCTGCGTAAGTTGTGATATATGTAGCGATTTAGGCAGAAAAAAATTAAATATGAGTGACAGTGCACAGTGCAATTTTTAAAATAAATGTCGTCTAGCAATCTATCCAAATGTCAAACAACTAATTTTTTATGACAGTAACATTTGTTTATAGATTGCCAATAATTTTTTTCGCAATATCCTACAATGGACCTTTTCAATTTAACGGCTATCTCTTTCTATCGCTTGAAATAGTAAGAAAATGGCGCGAACAACTGCCAGTTGGGCTGTCAAACGAAACGTCAAAAATATTGCAGTCATTAAAATACCTGTATTCTCAGTGAAAATTTGCATCGTTAGACATTTTAACTTCAATAAAAGCTTTTGTAACTTATTTTGATAAGTTTTTTAAAGTTATCTGAGATATTCTCACATTTTACGTCTAAATTTTTTAGAAACAAACGTCATAGATCTGAGTTGTTCTTACTATGCGCAGATCCCCTTTGCGCATATCTTCTATCTCTTTAAATTGAAAAGGTCCATTATTAACATATCCGTTTGCTTAATAGTAGTATTTTACTGCCATTATCATGACACGATTAAATAATGTCAGCTTACCCTTAAACAACTTAAAAATATTGACAACTCATTTTTACAATGTATGAAATATAATTAGCACCCACACTTTTACTTTCTGTGGGTGCATGTGCGTCCGTGCACCCACGTAGTTTACGCCCCTGGTATGCAGTAAAGTGTTGAGTGGAGTAGGTACTCTGGAAGTTATTGGTATACTGGGATAGCTGTAAATGTGAATACTCGGTAGTGTTGACAAGTACAGGGAAGCTATAGTGTACGAAGACAGTAACGGCGAGTCTGGAAGTTACTTGTGTATTGACAAGGACAATAACAGCGAGTTGAAGTAGATACTCGGCATTGGTGTTGAAGAATTATGGCATACCGATAGTTGGTGATACTGAGGCTGTGAAAAGAGAAAGTTAGTTACATAATAGACATATTGTGTGGTGAAAGAGGTGACTTCTGTCTGAGCAGTTGAATATACAGACGCTGTTGAGTCAGTTGAGTATATAGACGCTGTGAAGGTCGGTAGGAGGACAGTTGAACGTGATATAAATATAGTGATACAAATATCGCGTAAACAGTCTACAAGAATCTGCAACAGACCGGCAGTCTAAGATTGGAACGCGTAGTAGAAATAAATAATTAGAAATACCGTGGAAATATATAGTAGTGTAACACGTTTGCTTAGCGGCACCCCTTTTGTTTAAATTATTGGAGCCGGACGTCAAGATTAGTTATGGATCTTGCGTTCAGAACTTTCATGTTTGTAAAGTATCCTATTTTTTTTATAAATTTCTAAATTGCTTTTCGAAGTTAAAGTCTTTGTTAGATTTTTGGAATGGGTTTAGTTCTTGACATTTTGTGAAAATTATTGGGTGTTGTAAAAGTATTTTTAAAAGTATAAAATTACAAAAGCAAAGTGCTAGAAAAGACGGATGTTCTCAGCAGGGAAGAACAATTTGAGTAATTTGGTTGAGTAACTTTTGTCACACAGACGATCTGAAACGCCGTTAGGAATTCACTTCTCCCCTGTAACACTCGAAAAGTTTCTCAGTTACTTGACCAATTATATCGTGTTAATTTTTAAGTTAGCCAATAAGGGTGTGAGGGTTGGACTTCCTTGTTGGAAGTGGGGTGCAAATCTAGAAAAGATGATTTTGAGATGATCTCATCTCGAGGAGTCTTGATCTGACTGTTGATTGTGACGTTGCTCTCTTTTCCATTCGGCTGTTTTTAATTATCTAGTGACTTATAAATTTTTGTTGTTTTTGTGACTAAAGTAATTGTTGAAGTCTGCGTTCTTCCAAGTTGATTAGAGTGTTAATCCAAATTTAATAATTTTTCTTTGTGTTTCTTCAGTAGTGTGTTAGTTTAATAATAAAGTGCTTCATTCGAGGCCGACCTGTGATGAAAAGTAAGTAGCCTAACAGATTACTTGATTCTTGGTAGTTGGTGTTGAATACTTAGCGCTGATAGCAATTCAATAAGCTTAAAGCTTGTTCTGAGGTCGCCCTTTTAAAAATTTAAATACTTTTATGGTACCGTCTTTTTAAACTGTAGTCGTCACGATCAGTAGTCATTAGTTCGTGTATTGTTATTTACGTTTTATTATTGTGTAAATAAATAAGTTCATCTACCAGTTCTCAGTTTTATTTGTTTATTTTGTGAATTAATCTTTTTCATACTCTTTGTATTGAGTCCTGCTATCCGAGGACTTTTAAAACACGGATAGTGGTGGCAGCGATACCCTTGATCCAAATTAAGTTTTACATTGATTAAATTAGTGTTTCACTTGCGGGTCAAGTATTTAAACAAACCGTTTTAAACGGGTAACAGGAAAGAGTTATATATTAAAATTGCACCTCGCATCCTGTTATATAAAAGTGGTGAACAGCGGTGGGATCTAAAGTTTTTCTTTCGCGAAGAACTACCCACTCAAACCAGTATAAAATCGTCAAATTGTTTTCAAAATTGATATAGATAGAGTTGTAATTAATACTGTGTGTGTTAATTGTCATAGAGGTAGTTGTCGTGCCTTTTAAAACGACAAGAGAGTTTTTGTTACGCGCCAGTAAATACTTGGAGTATTTATTACTGTCAAGCAGGTAGTTGCCAAGCCTTTAAATTGGTAAGAGTTGTGAAACAATAAATTTATTTTGGGGCGTATTGTTCAATATTGAGTAATTTAGTATGGCGCAAGAACAAATTGGTCCAGTAAATATGAATGATCAATTGTTATTAGATTACCTTGTAGCGGTATCATCCATGTCGGGAATAAACACAAAAATCCCCTTATTTTCGGGAAAACCCGACGAGAGTGTTGTTGAATTTGTGGAGAAACTTGAGAACTGTAAAGTACTGGGAAAATGGGATGAAGAGAGAACAATTAGAATGGCAAAAATAAATTTATCGGGAGACGCGACATGTTTTGTGAAAAATAATGCAAAAATTAGAAATTCTAAGAGCTGGAAAATATTTAAAAAGGAATTATTAGAGAGGTATCAACCTAAACAAGACTCCAGGACGGTACAAAGGGCTTTTAATAATTGCTATCAGCTTAGGGACGAAACAATAGCTGCATATGTGTATAGATTGCATGCTTTAGCAAACTGTTTTATTGAGAGTGAAGAAGACAGTTCGGCTGATGCTACGGGCGTTGCTGCAGAGGCCGCGAGTAATGAAATTTCAAATTATATAGACATACAGTTGTTAAATCAGTTCACGACGGGTATATTACCACATTTGCAAAGGGACGTATTTTATGAAAACCCAAAAACGTTCGAGAAAGCGGTAGAGATCGCGAAAAGATCGGAGACGGTGTTTAAAATGTTGCGTCGAGGTGAAGCTGATTTTGTAAACAGAGTTGCCGATGAAAGAGCTACAAGTAATGCGAGTACCAGTAGGAATGATTCACATTTGACGGAATCAATTGAAAAATTAATTCAAGTTTTGGCGTTGAATCATGCCGAGAATAAGAAATCTATACCGGATCGCGGTAATAAAAATTTTAGAATAGAAAATTATAACAATCAACCAGGTTCGAGTACAAGTAGAGACAATAAAAATAATGTTCTTTGTTTTAAATGTCAAAAGTATGGGCATATAGCTAAAGATTGTCGGGATAATAATGTTCTTTGTTTTAAATGTCAAAAGTATGGGCATATAGCTAAAGATTGTCGGGATAATATTGTGTGTAAACGTTGTAAGAAACGCGGACATGCTATAAAAAATTGCTATGTAATGCTTCCAACGGGTAGTACACCGAAGAGTAATAAAGATCAAAGGGATAATTTAAACTAGGTTGGGCCGTCGATGTTAGTTCCGAATCTGGCGGCCCTGGCAAAGTATCGCGATCAGCCGATGTCATATCCACTCTCCCTAGTAGTGCTAACAAAAGTAAAATGCTAAATAAAGTAGAATTAATTATTAATGGCAAACGGTTTAATTTCCTTATTGACACCGGCGCAAGTGTTAGTCTTGTTAAGCGATACGTAGTTAAGGAACAGCATGTATTTCCCCTTGCACGATCCAGAACCATTGTTGGCATTTCTGGGAAGGAACTACCTGTAATAGGATGCACTGAGGTAGAGTTGAATGTAGGCCAGTATGTTATTTTTCATAACTTTGTTGTGTGTGAAGATAGGCTTAGTTTAGCTACTGACGGGTTGCTTGGATTAGATTTTTTAACCGATTATAAGGCCCACATTAACTATGCATGCAACGAGATGCGCATTTATTCGGAGAGACTCACGATTTCAACAATTACGGAAAGTAAAAAGACCGCGAATGGGAAACAGACGAATCATGACGATCTCGAATCTCGTTCTAATCCGAGTGATAAAGCGAAGATAGCCGAAAATAAGGAACTCAGTGTTCCAAAACAGAATAATATTACTTCTCTTTCAGCATCGCGTACAGCGGATAACCCTGAAACAAAAAGTTCGTTAGGTTCTTTTTGTGATAAGGAAATTCTGGTTGAAGGAAACAAAGCTTCGAGTGATAATAATTGTGTTACTCACGGGAGTATAAAAGACCAATGTCGCGAGCCAAGCCGCAAACGGTTAAAAGTCACTCACGGTACTTTAAAAGTCGAAAGTCGCAACGAGAATCGCGAAACGGAAATAGTTGTTGAAAATAATACCGAGAAAAGTAATAAAAATTGCAATAAAACTGTAGGTACATGCCAATCAAAGTTAGACAAAGAAAATGAAAATTCGAATAAAGTAGCTAGTTCGGATTGTAAAAATAAAAAGGAAACAGCAAGTAATAAACCCATTAGTGAGCACGACAATGTTGAGTTGAATAGGGTAGACAAAGACGGAAAATCTGAGTCGAGTCCTTTTTGTGCCGAAAAATCCGAAAGCGCTCCAACAAGTATATTGAAAAAGGTTCAGTTCGAGGAAATTGCGCAGGTACAGCATAATATCGTCGGTTCGCAAGGTTCAGGCAGTAGTATGCAAATACCAAACAATCCTCAAGAGTTGGAAAGAGAAAGTAAGGCTGATGCGACACTTCCAAAAAGTATATTGAAAACGGTTCAGTTCGAGGAAATTGCGCAGGTACAGCATAATATCGTCGGTTCGCAAGGTTCAGGCAGTAGTATGCAAATACCAAACAATCCTCAAGAGTTGGAAAGAGAAAGTAAGGCTGATGCGACACGTAATGAGATACGGTCGGTCCGTATCAAAGAAAGTTTCACGATACCTCCTAGGTCCGAAGCTGTGTGCTTGGCGGAGAGGAGTATTGTTATTGGAAAAGCAGGTAGTATTTTAGTAGAGCCTGTAGAACTTAGTGTTCAAGGCGTAATAGCTGCTAGAGTTGTAGCGAGGGGCGAAGAGACCGACGTACCGGTAAAGCTCATGAATGTAACTAATGAGAATTTAGTTATACCTGCGAAAACAATTGTTGGATTCGAAGAAGATGTCACAATTGACATAGGTGGTTCTGCCGAACCCAATGATTTAGTTGCATCAGTATAGGATGCAGATTTTAGAACCCTTTTCAATTTGGAACACTTGTCGCGGAATGATAGATGTAAAGTTGAGGGCGTGTTAATGGATTATAAAGATATATTTATAAGACCAGGAGTGAAATTAGGCTGTACGTCGAAAGTTAAACATCGGATTATTACCGAGGACATCCACCCTATAGCGAAAAGGCCATATAGAGTACCGTTTACGCAGAAAGAAGTTTTGCAAGAACAAATAGAAGATTTACTGAAAGATGGCATAATTGAGGAAAGTGATTCACCATGGTCAGCGCCTATTGTTCTAGTAAATCGTGTTATGTCGGACGGTTCAACGAAAGTTAGACTGTGTGTAGATTTTCGTGCGTTAAATAAAATAACGAAGAAGGATTTCTTGCCGCTGCCGAATTTGCAAGACACAATTTCGCACATGCATGGTGCAGCGTTGTTTACAACCCTGGACTTAGCGTCGGGGTATCACCAGGTAGAGATTGCCGAGGAAGATAAAGAAAAGACTGGGTTTAGCTCACCCTGGGGGCATTATCAGTGGAACAGAATGCCTTTTGGTTTGTGTAATGCGCCAAGTACTTTTCAAAGATTAATGTATTGTGTTCTAAGCGGTTTAATTGGGGAAAAATGTTATGTCTATTTAGACGATATTTGTATATTCTCGCGAGATAATATAGATGAACATTTGTCAAAGATTAAAGACGTATTTAATAGATTGCGGAAATTCAATTTAAAATTAAAACCGAGTAAATGCGAATTCGTGCGCAGAGAGACCACGTATCTAGGCCATGTAATTTCGGGTGAAGGTGTTAAACCAGATCCATCAAAAACCCATGCAATTGAGAAATTTCCCGTACCAAAATCAGTCCGTGACGTGAGATCATTTTTGGGATTAGTTGGGTTTTACCGTAGATTTATTCCGGAATTCGCAAATACAGCTAGACCGTTAACTAAGTTGTTACAAAAAAATGTTGAGTTTATATGGAGAGATAAAGAATTCGTTGCATTTGACAAATTACGAAATGAGTTAATTAAAACGCCGATATTAATATATCCTGATTTTAGCCAGCCGTTTACATTAACAACAGACGCGTCAAATCTCGCCTTAGGAGCAATTTTGAGCCAAAACCGCGAAGGTGTGGAACATCCAATCGCGTACGCTAGTAGAGTCTTAAACAAAGCCGAATGTAATTACCCAACAATAGAAAAAGAGTGTTTAGCAGTTATTTGGGCAGTAAAGTTTTTCAGGACCTATTTATATGGAAGACAATTCACATTAATAACGGATCATCGCCCACTTCGATGGTTTAATAGTGTAAATGATCCAAGTAGTAGATTGTTAAACTGGTCGTTAAAATTATCGGAATATGTATTCGATGTCGTTCATAAACCGGGAAAATTAAATAGTAATGCAGACGCATTATCACGAATAGAAATCCGTTGCGTGAATGATTATGAGCCCGTATGGGATCGAGACTTTATAAGGCAAGAGCAAGATAAAGATGCGGAAATTCAAAATTTGTTAAAAGTGGAAAAAAATAAATTCGGCGAATTTTATAAAGATAGAGATGGCGTAATTTATAAATTAAGAGATGAAAACGAACGCGAAGATAGACTAGTTGCTCCAACTAGTATGATTAATAAAATATTGAGATCGCATCATGACTTACCACATGCAGGGCATCCAGGCTCTGAGAAAACCTATAATTTGATTAAAAAGAAATTCTTTTGGAAAGATATGGGTAAGCAGGTAAAAGATTATTGTGTTCGGTGCTTGTCGTGTAACCAAAGGAAAACATCACCCCATCACAGGCCAGCTCCCTTGCAGAAGTTCAGTGAACTTAGTAAGCCGTTTGAGCGAACGGCCATGGATATCGTAGGTCCGTTTGAAAGAACCTGTAGAGGCAATAAATATATTTTGACGTTTATTGATGCTTTCACGCGTTACCCAGAAGCAATTGCACTACCGGATGACAAAGCGGAGACAGTCGCTAATGCGTTTATCACGCAGATAATTTCACGGCATGGCGTACCTAAGCAGCTATTGACAGATAGAGGGACAAATTTTCTATCCAAATTATTTAAGAGTGTGTGTGAAACATTTGGCATTAAGAAATTACAAACAACAGCGTATCATCCGATGGGAAACGGTGCTATCGAGCGGTTTCATAGAACTTTTTCAGACACTATGTCACATTATATTAGTAGCGATCACAAAGACTGGGACTTGAAGATTCCGTTTGTATTAATGGCCATCAGAAATTCAGTGCATAATTCGACGGGTGAAACTCCGTTTTTCTTAATGTATGGCCGGGAATTTGAGATTCCGTGTGAAGATAATTTAGCTCCATTAGAGAAGGAGAATAAAACTGATTATAGTCAAACTATCGAGAATAGACTGAAAGATGCTTATCAAGTCGTTAAAGAGCGAATTAATAAGGCGCAGAATAGAAATCAGGCTCAGTACAATAAGAAAGCAGCAGAGCGCAACCTTCGAGTTGGAGATTTAGTTTTCTTACACAACGAAGTAGTAAAACCTGGATTAAGTAAAAAGTTTGTAAAGCCATGGATAGGGCCGTACAAGATTATTAAGCAGACCAGTCCTGTAAACTTCGTGATTCAGAGCGCCACAGGCGGCAAAGAAATGTTGGTTAATGTTAACCGATTAAAATTGTACTTGGAGCCGAATTTTAAAGAGTTAGAGAAAGTCAGTAGGCCAGTTCCGCGTGTAACCGATATGAAAAAGTTTGATTACGTGTATGCACCGCGAAAATATGATCACGTTGAACGGGAAAACGACCGTACGGTTAGAGTACCGGAAGTTAGCAGAGCGCAAAGTTTAGAGTCGCTAAACGAACCAGGTGGTTCTACCGTAACCGTCGAAGTCGAAGTTCATAGCCCACCAAAATAAGTTAATGACAAGCAGGTAGAAATCACAGTAACGCCGCGCGGTAGATATGCATTACGTAGTCGTGGTAGGGTTCCGAATGAACCGTGGATTTCTAGAAGTCGGATATAATTCCGCAGCATTTTTATTCATGTATTGTTCGTGTGTTAATCATGTTTGCTTACAGTGCTCAGAGGTCTAGTCTTGCTTGAGTTTCTTTGTATAAGCACCACCGACGAGCCTGGGTCTGGAATGGACAAGGGGCTAGTGTTTATAAAAGAAGAAGAGGTGTTGTTAACCGGCGACAATTGGATTTTGACGACTGATATCAATCTGAGTGATTACCGGATAGTGTTGGAGGCATTTGAAGAGGTCCTACACAATGTGATGCAGCTGGACATCAAACTAGGACTGGATATGGAACCATCATTCAAGACTGCCCTCAATGAAATAGTAAGTAGAGAATTAAGTATTATATAAACGCGGATTAATAAATGCGGGTAATAACATATTAAAGTTTTTATTTGGTACGGCGGACAATAATGACTTACAAGAAATTAATAATAATTTGCATGAATAGTAATAGTAAAAGTATGAGGGCCGTGATTCTGCCGAGGGTTTTATGGTTTTAGGACCGCCTGGAAAGGCGCCCAGCAGAGGTCATTGTAGCGTAGCCACAACAAGGGAGACGAGCGAGCAACTTCAAAGAGTGGAGGTCAACGAGGTGTCCAGGCCATGCCAGGTATCCCGTGGCACGTGCCAGAAGCCCCAGTCATCGCCAATACTCTGTGTATGGATGGAATTGATAAATTATATTCCCTTCAGGAAGATAATTTATTTTAAGGGAAAAGGGAAAGTTGTAACACGTTCGCTTAGCGGCACCCCTTTTGTTTAAATTATTGGAGCCGGACGTCAAGATTAGTTATGGATCTTGCGTTCAGAACTTTCATGTTTGTAAAGTATCCTATTTTTTTTTATAAATTTCTAAATTGCTTTTCGAAGTTAAAGTCTTTGTTAGATTTTTGGAATGGGTTTAGTTCTTGACATTTTGTGAAAATTATTGGGTGTTGTAAAAGTATTTTTAAAAGTATAAAATTACAAAAGCAAAGTGCTAGAAAAGACGGATGTTCTCAGCAGGGAAGAGCAATTTGAGTAATTTGGTTGAGTAACTTTTGTCACACAGACGATGTGAAACGCCGTTAGGAATTCACTTCTCCCCTGTAACACTCGAAAAGTTTCTCAGTTACTTGACCAATTATATCGTGTTAATTTTTAAGTTAGCCAATAAGGGTGTGAGGGTTGGACTTCCTTGTTGGAAGTGGGGTGCAAATCTAGAAAAGATGATTTTGAGATGATCTCATCTCGAGGAGTCTTGATCTGACTGTTGATTGTGACGTTGCTCTCTTTTCCATTCGGCTGTTTTTAATTATCTTAGTGACTTATAAATTTTTGTTGTTTTTGTGACTAAAGTAATTGTTGAAGTCTGCGTTCTTCCAAGTTGATTAGAGTGTTAATCCAAATTTAATAATTTTTCTTTGTGTTTCTTCAGTAGTGTGTTAGTTTAATAATAAAGTGCTTCATTCGAGGCCGACCTGTGATGAAAAGTAAGTAGCCTAACAGATTACTTGATTCTTGGTAGTTGGTGTTGAATACTTAGCGCTGATAGCAATTCAATAAGCTTAAAGCTTGTTCTGAGGTCGCCCTTTTAAAAATTTAAATACTTTTATGGTACCGTCTTTTTAAACTGTAGTCGTCACGATCAGTAGTCATTAGTTCGTGTATTGTTGTTTACGTTTTATTATTGTGTAAATAAATAAGTTCATCTACCAGTTCTCAGTTTTATTTGTTTATTTTGTGAATTAATCTTTTTCATACTCTTTGTATAGAGTCCTGCTATCCGAGGACTTTTAAAACACGGATAGTGGTGGCAGCGATACCCTTGATCCAAATTAAGTTTTACATTGATTAAATTAGTGTTTCACTTGCGGGTCAAGTATTTAAACAAACCGTTTTAAACGGGTAACAGGAAAGAGTTATATATTAAAATTGCACCTCGCATCCTGTTATAGTAGTGTTAATTGGTTAAATAAATAAATAAATAAATAAATAGTGTTAGTGTTATCTAGTTAATTATAGGGTTAGTCTTAAGTAGTTTTTTTTATAATTGTTTAATATTTGTAATAGTAACTTTAATTATAGTTTAATAAACACTTATTTTAATTAATAGTAATTGTCTAATATTTACACTTCACTCAAATAAATTAAATAAAAACGTTACAGTACTGTGATATATTTTCTGATTAGTTTAGTAAAAAATAACAAAACCGAAAAAGTTAATCTTGTTTTCTTTTACAAGATCAATCAATATAGATACGTTTTATTGTTTCTAAAATAAATACTTGAGAAAATGGATAGTAAAATATATTATTTAGCAAAACATCTGAAAAAAAACAACTTAATTATAGTTATGAGTATAATATATTACTGTAATTATTTTCCTGTTATGAATAAGTTTTCTTGGAAGTAAATCTCAACAAAATAGACACACTAAGATAAGTTTTTTTCTTAACAAAATACGTCAAAATTAAATCACATTATTGATGACTTCAATAACAATCAATCACAAGAAATCCACAAAAAAGCGACCTGTATTCACCAATACTGAAAAAGTTTGAGATTCTCAGATGATCTGAAAAAAGCACTTTTTCTTCTCCCAGTCTATTGTATATATGAATATCGATATCAAGGATGGCTGGGTGGCATGTTCGCTTGTTTTTCTGTTTAATTTTGTATCCATGAACCGTCGATATCGCTAGAGAGTTGACATAATACGGCAGCGATCATAATGATGGCAAGAGTATATATCTTTTTTTCATGGGTTTATTTTTAAATTTAATATGAAGAATCGTGTAGAACGGGAAGCTTGGCATGGGACCAAAAATGCCAGACTGGGATTATTTTTTCGTTTGTTCTTTATGTTTCACATTGAAATTTTATGTGTAATGATTTGAAAATAATATCTGAATTAGATTAGTTGGGATTTGTATTGAAAATTTGTTTTACATTGCCGTTATTTTGAGAATTTTTTATGATTCGAGCACAAATAATAATAAATATTGCAGGAGTAAATCCACAATGATCCAATTTATTTTTAATTATAAATAAATACAATTGTATAGTAATGCAATTATATTTACTTTGTTTTAAACTAGGAGGAATAAATTCTAAAATCATATTTACACTGTACAAAATATGTTGTGGATAAAAATAACGGACTTTATCGACTTACAAAAGAAATATGTTATTTTTTTTTTTTTTTGTAGATATATAAACCAATGATGTGTGAAGCAAGATTAGAAAATTAAGAAAATTTGATGTGAATACCACACGACGCAAGACCAAGATGAAATATAGACCCAATTATAAAATTGCACATATTTGATGTAATTTGACATTAACAATTTTTTTTTGTATTTTTTTGTTTTAATCCATAGCAAGCTTTATTACAAAAACCAAAAAATACATATTTTTTTAATTTACATATCTAGCTTATACAAAGGGCTAATTTAATAATATTGGTTGTGCTAGACCCAGAATTTAATTCTCTAAGGCCCAGTTGCATAAAGCATTGTTAACTTTAATCACGTTTTTAACTTCGACAAGGCTTCTTTTCCAATGTATTTTTGATACGTATCCATGGTTTCAATGTGTAGTTAAACACATGATCAGCTAACAACGTTTTATGCAACTGGCCCTAAAACTATTATATGAAGCAATTATTTCTAAAATCAAAATAAAACCATTTTATTCTAGAAAGACTGTTAATAACTTTATGTAATATATCAATTTCGGTTAGCCTGTTTGAAATGAAATCTACTATGTTATTCCCATTGACATAAAAGTCTTATAGTCTTATATAGGCTTCAAGTAAACTACCAGTTCTGGAAATATGTATGACAAAAAAGGGAGGTGCACAACTAGATGTTATAGCCGTCCTTAATACAAAATTTAAACTTTCTACGGCTTATCGTTTTTGAGTTATGCGAGATACGTACGTACATAAATACGTACGTACAGACATCACGACGAAATTAATCAAAATGGATTCAGGGATGGTTAAAATGGATATTTCCGTTGAAATCTAAAAACCGAAATTTTTCGCGATTACAATACTTTCTTTACTATGTACAAGGAAGTAAAAAAATCTGATGTGGCCAGCATATTACCTTCCGTCAGTTTTATGTATTTTATACAAATTTCATACAAACAGTTCCTTGCAAAAGATTCTATTTCTTGTACATTACCTGCCGGCAGTTGTATGTGTTTTATACAAATTCCATATAGAAAGCTCCTATATTTCCAGTATAATTATAACACAAACATACTCTGTCAATTGCACGTGACACTGACATCTTTCAGTCAGAATTTTCTTAATATAGTAGCTGTTTCCATAGTTATAGCATAGCTGGGTAATTTATGAAATTTAATTTCTTTATAATCTATATCCATTTAATATGAAGTATATAATGCAGTCAAATTGTATAGAGAATAAAATATTCTTTAATATTTATAATAACATTAAATGTGAAAAAATGTTATTTATCATTGTTTTTTCAAGAAAAACTGTTAAAATCTTCAAATGTGGTACTTTTGGTTGACCAATTATAACCAAAATCTAATCAGCTCTTCATATGGATGTAACGAACAGAAATACGAAAGAATCATAATTTTTGGAATTGTATTATTAGAGTTATCCCAGAGCAAACTTTTGTAAGACACACACACATACACACACATACATACATACACACACACACACACACACACACACATATGTATATATATATATATATATATATATATATATATATATAAGTTAAATATCGAGACAATACAAGTCGCTTTTTAAAAAGTTTATTTATTCTTATAAACCTTAATTTTATGTCTTTACAATGTAAGCTCTGAATACAGACTAACTAAGATGCTACAATTCCTCAAAGAGGAAAACTACATTACATGATAATCTAAGCTAGCATAATATGAGAAGTATGAAACGGGATAATGTCCATTCAGCATAAAGTGGCACTATAACTCCTCCACCCTTAGAAGGAAGCACCCCCTGGAAGTTGGAGTTCGATGTCTTCAGTCTTCTTCGCTGAACTTCGGTTTTGTGTTTGTATTCGCAGCCTTTTAGTTATTAGATAAATAATTATTATTATAGCTGCGGAGTAGAGAACTATCGTCCAAATGTCGGGAATGTGGACGTACTCGTAGGTTTCGATGTCCTGGATTGGTGTTATTTGGTTTAATGTTATATCGTTCAGTTTGAGAGGCGATAGATTAATTGAGAAGTTTGAGATTTTATTAAATTTTATTTTATAACTTAATTTAGGCGGCATTAAAGGGGATCCATGTGTTTTATCGAGGAATATTAGTTTTTGCTTTTTAAATATTATTTCACAATTAGTATCACTTTTAATTAGGTAGACACCGGTCAGTGACTCGATGCTGGATCTTTCGAGGCAATTGATGGTGAGTTTTTCTTCCTTGGGAAAGATGGCTAAATACTGGTTTATCTCTGGCAGTAATTCGAAGTGGGTTTCCTGTATATCTAGTCTGATGTAGTGGCATTGGCTTGTATGTTGTTTATTAAGGATTTCTTTCTCGCAGACGGGGTTGATGTGGCCATTGAATTTATTTGGGCACTGATATATTCTACTCTGAATGCACGTGTCGCTTAGAGGTATGATATCTTTGTTTGATTGCAAAATATATTTTGACTCTGGGATAATAGAAACAAATTCTGAACCGTATTTTGTTGGGGTTGATACTAAATGATAAAGGTCGAATTTAGCTTCAAAGTTAATAGGAATAGATATGAAATAGATGATTTGTGAGGGTTCAATTTTACAGTTAATTTTTAATAATTGTTCGTATTCTAAAATATTTTCGAGTTTAGGTTCAAATGGTAGCTGAGTTTTATAGTGCTCTGAAATTTTTTGAATTTCTAATAATAATTTATCTGGTTGAATTATACTTGGATGAAGAGTTCTCAATTTACAAAATGTTATGGAATTTTCTATATCTTGTAATATGTTCAGGATGGGATTATAAAGCATAATTAGTTGATTAAGAATGTCTCTAGCGAATGTAAAGTCATCGATAAGCCATTTATTTATAAGGTTGGCTAAATGTAATACTTTTGTTTGTAACAAATTTTCATTATGTTGTATATCCTGCAGAGTACTATTGAAATTGTTTATTATTTGATTATTAACTGAATAGGATAGCTTTAATTGATTTTCTATCTTATGTTGGTTTTGCTCCAAATCTGATAAGATTTTATTATATCGCTTACCGTCTTCGGCATCCAAATTTCCTGATATGAATTTGAAAACAGTTCCTAATCCATCTACTAGGCCCCTTTTATTTCTTTTTGTTAAGGCGGTTGAATGAAAGTCAATGTTTGAAATTTTATTATTAATACTGCTTCTAGTGTAATCAATGATTTTTTCAAAAATTTTTGATTCATTGACGTAGTAAGAGTTATTTGAAATAATTGTTTTAAAATTGTCATATTGTTTATTTAAGTTATTATACTGTTGGAAAAGTGGCTTTAATTTATAATAGTGGATGAATGTATGTGAAGTTTTTTCAAGTTTTGCCTGCCCCAGTTTAATAGGAAGTATTCCCAAATTTTCTGTTATGTTTTGGATTATTGATCCGTTGCTGACCGCGAGGTACCTGGAAGAATTTTGAAATCATAAGTTTTCTTTCTGGGACGTTTTATATTAGATAAATGAATTTTCTCTACTGTGTTGCCGTGTGTTGGTTTTAGTTTCGCGGTTTTTAATTTTTTATTAATTGTTCTTAAATTTTCAGATTTGTATTTATTTTTTGTTTTGGCTTGTTTTTGTCTATTTTTGACATGAACTTCGCCGGGGATTTCAGGTAGTTCTTCTCTTGTTTCATTAACCTTTCCGATAATTTTTTCTTTATTGTCATCTATTTTGTTTTTAATTGACTCGTATAAAAGTTTGGTTTTGTTTTTATGATTTTCTACGTAATTGTTTATTAGTTGTTTGTCTATGTCTATTTTAAGGGGAGATTGAGTTTCTAGGTGGCCTGATATAATTTCTGCTGGTTTTAATTTTGTTACGGAATGTATTGTTTGGTTATATGCTAGAAGAGCATAATTTACTTTTGTTTCGATGGGTTCCTTTTTATAAATTTCTTGGTTATTAAATAACCTAATATGTTCTATCAAGGTAGAATGGAAACGTTCAATAATTCCATTTGATTCAGGGTGTTGTGAGCTTATAAAATGTATTTGAATTTTGTGCAGAGCTAATAATTCTGTGACGATCGAGTTTTTGAATTCTAATCCGTTATCTGAAATTATTTGGCCGGGAATGCCGTGATGGGTGAAATATTTGACTAAGTTATTTGCAATTTCGATACCTTGACTCGAATTTAATTTATAGGCCTGTGCGTATTTTGAAAAGGAGTCGATTATTGTGAGAAATTTGGCTTTTTCAAGTGTTATGCTATCTATATGAAGTATCTCGAAAGGTTTTGAGGCGGTAGGTGTAATATTTAATTTTAACTTGAGTGGGTTCCTATCGTACTTCGTTAATTGACATATTTCGCATAGATTTATATAGGTTTGTACGGATTTACGTAGTTTAGGCCAATAGTAATTTTGTTTGATACGAGCTTCAGTGTCGTCTGTACCTCGGTGATTTGTTTTTCCCTCGTGGTAATTACGAATAATTTCTATTCTTTCATCTTCTTCTGTTACGTCAGTAAGGAATTGTGAACACTTGATTATATTAATTTCTGAATTTTTGAAATAATTTTGTAAAACTAAACTAAAATTTTCGTATAGGTCACTTTTAAAATAGATATGGTATTTTATCTTAGGTACTATAAATTCTTTAATAAAATTAAATATTTCCTTTTCAAAATTGTTTTTCGAAATTTCTACCAGAAATCTTTGTTTTTTGGTTTCATATAGTTTTTGAATTATTGTCTTTTTAGGACTGTGTTCTACTTCTGAAATAATTATTTGATTTTTTCCGTAATTCACTGGGCATTCCACTATCGGTATGCCTACTATTGGGTTTTCTTTATTAGAATGAATTGTTATATCACTTTCGCTAGGGGTTTCGTCGTCATTGTCAGTGTCGCCACCTGTCTCTACAATTAAGGACTGGCTGTCTGGTTGTAAGCGTTTTGTATTTTCTAATTCTTTGTTAAACTGTTCCATGTGTTTAATAAAACCTTCTATATCGTTTGAGTCATTATTTTCATTATCAGGGTAGTTTCCTTTGTTGTCTAAATCGTTTACATTTAGTTCAATGTTTTCCAGGTCTGGTAATTTAAAAACTGTGATAAGTATATTAGTATTGTTAAAGATATGCTGTAGCATTGGTTTAACGTGTATCCATTTTAATTTGTCATGTCCACAACCAATTTTGGGTATACAGAGATTTTTAATATTATTTTTAATGCAAAATGATTTTAAGTTCAGAAGTGTGTAAAATACATCTTGTATGGTGGGTTTTTCATAATAATATTCCTTTGTAATTAAATAAATGATGTATCTGAATTTAGTTTTCAAATAGACTAATGAATGGAGTTGGGGATTTTGATTTTTTAATTTTTCTACGTTCCCGAATTTATTTTTAAATTGTTTGGCAATTCCTTTTTCCATATGTAGGTCTTTACTGATACAGTGCGCTAGGTTGTTATCTGGTGTGGCGTCAAATAAGTCACCTTCTACTTCTAGTATGTTATTGTTTGTGGGTGTATTAGTAATTTTAGTCGTCAGGTATTGTTGATATTGTGCTAAAGGGGATTGTGATTCTAGTTGTTCTGGGTAATTTTGAATTTTGTCGTTTGTTTCAGGGGTAATGCGACTCAATGCGTCCGCATTTGTATTTAGTTTGCCTTTCTTGTATATAATTTCGTAATCAAACTCCTCTAGCTTGAGTCTCCAACGAATTAGTTTTTGACTGCATTGCTTTAAGGAAATTAGCCATTGTAATGGTCTATGATCTGTATAAATTTTAAATTTACGGCCGAAAAGGTAATGTCTGAAGTATTGTGTCGCCCAAACGATTGCCAAAAGTTCTTTTTCTATTGTAGAATAGTTCATTTCAGAATTATTTAGTGTTCTGCTTGCGTAAGCTACCGGGAGGTCATTACCTATGTTTCCTTGAGATAACACAGCTCCAAGTGCAACGTTACTAGCATCACATGTTAGATTAAATTCTTTAGAAAAATCTGGGTATTGTAAAAGAGGTTCGTTGATTAATAAATTTTTGCATGTGTTAAAGCATTTTATGTAGTCGGGGTTGTTAATGTCTATAGTCGCGTCTTTTTTCAAACATTTTGTCATTGGTTTGATTATTGTCGCCATATCTTTTATAAATTTTCTATAATAACCTAGGAGGCCTAAAAATCCTTTGATTTGTGTAACATTTTTCGGTATGGGATAATTCTGAATAGCACTTATTTTGTCTGGGTTAGGGAGAACGCCCTCGGGGGTCACAATATGTCCGAGATAGGCGACTTCTGTTTTTAAAAATTCGGATTTATCTAACTGAATTTTGAAATTTGATTGTCTGAGTCTATCGAAAACTAATTTTAAATTATTAATGTGTTCTTGTAAACTTGTGCTGAATATTATAATGTCGTCCAAATAAACTAAACAAATTTTGTGAGTCAAACCGCGTAATACATTGTCCATAACCCTCTGAAATGTTGCAGGGGCATTTTTCAGCCCGAATGGCATACGTAGAAATTCGTAGTGGCCATCTTCGGTGTTGAAAGCTGTCTTTTGTATGTCGGGTTCGTTCATTTCTATCTGGTGGAAACCAGAGGCTAAGTCCAGTGTCGTGAAGTAATGACATCGTCCTAGCTTGTCTAAAAGGTCGGTAATATTTGGTAGTGGGTATTTGTCTCCTATTGTTTTGTCGTTTAGCTTCCTGTAATCAATTACAATTCGCCATTTTCTTTTACCGGAAGCGTCGAGTTTCTTTGGAACAACCCAAATGGGGCTGGACCATGGCGAGTTAGATGGACGTATTATTTTCTGATCTAACATTGTTTGAATTTGCGTACGTACTTCTTCATTGTGTACTTGCGGGTATTTGTATGATTTTGTATATACAGGGACTTCATCTGTTGTTTTTATACTATGTTTAATTTGGTTGGTGAAAGTTAACTTTTGATCTTCGGAATGGAATATATCGGAATATTTCTTTATCAAACTAAGAATTTCGGTTTTTTCCTCTGAATTCATGTGATCAGTACGAATTTTTGAGGGGTCAAAATTATTGTTATTACTTATTTGTATGCAATTAAAATTTGGACTAGAGAATGTGACGTAATCGTCAATTTTTTCGACATTAATTGTATTTGAAATTTTGAATTTAATTTTGTTATCAGTTGGGTTTATAACCGTGCATAAACAATGGTAGTCTTTAGCTACAGTCAGACACTCGGGAATAGATAAGTTGTGAAACTTGATATGTGGGACTAGTACAGTACCGTATTCAACATTTACTTTAATTTTTAAAATTTGTTCTGCGTTTGGTTCTATAGTATTTTCGATTGAATTATTAGAAATGACATTTTGGTTTGTGTTATCAAGATAATGTATTTTTATTTTAGAATTTGGAGAAATAATTAAATCATTTGCGGTATCAATTGATATTTTAAGATTTTTTAAGTTGTCCATGCCAAGTAACATATCAAATTGATCGTGAAAATTGAATAAATGGTATTTTAAATTTTGATTAGTATTCAGATTAAATATTTTTGAAACAGGAACTTTTGTACTGTACAACTCTGTGGACGTGCCATGAGCTGTTGTAATCTGAAACGGGTCTCGGGTGATAAGGTCTTTATAAAATTTAGATGCAATATTTGGTTTGATAAATGATTTTGTGCTACCTGTGTCTATTAGCACTTTAAAATTATTTTCCGGGAATATTATAAACGGAAGTTTGCTTTGATTTATTGTGAAATTCATTAGTTCAAAGTGAGTTGAGATATTTGATCTTGGACCGAGGCTTGTTCCTCTAAAAAATTATTCTCGTCTGTTTGTGTTTCATACGTGTTTTCATAATCTGATTCATCAAATATTTGCGCGTAATTTTCGTAAACGTCGGCAAAATTGTCTGTGTGATCACTTTGATTGGGTTCATCTATATTATATAATTCTTCAGAATTTAACTTAGGTCTTTGTGGGTAATTTTGAGATTGAGTCATTGACCCTACTCTTTGGCGTTTCAATGCAATGTTTCGTGGTAAGGTATTTTGAGTAGAAATACTCATCGGGGTTGGTTTAGGAATATTATTGACTGATCTCCTTGTTTGATTTCCATAATTATTTCCAAAATTATTTCTTTGTATATTTGGATTAAAATTCGTTTGTCTGTTGAATGGGTAAGAATTTTGGTGCATAGGTTGCGATGGTTGAGGCAACATATACCGTGGTGTTGGATATGATGAATTTTGGAAATTAGTTTTCTGATTGAACTTTTGCGGTTTACTATTATTACTGAAATTTTTTGTATATCTCATCATGTCATTATACTGAAAATCGTTTGTAAGCATAGACAATGCTGAGTTTAAATCTGCGGGATTTTTCGCACGCATTAACTGCCCTATTGGTTCTTTCAACCCTCTTAACAAAATTCGTAGTGCATATTTTTGAAAATATTTAATTAAAACTTCTGCTTCGGCAGCTGCAGAATTAGTTTGAATATATGCTATTTGTAAATTTAGTGAGTGTTGTAATTTGTTATAAAATTCGAAAACAGTTTCCTTTTCATTTTGTTTTAATTCGGTCATTTCTATACACAGAGTGTAACCGTCGCGTTTATCCGCGTAAGTGTTCACTAAGGCGGTTTTCAAATCTTTCCAAGTTTTAATTACAGAACTAGCTATGTTTATGGCTGCTTCGCCTTTTACTTTTGACAGTATAGTACTCATTAGATATTCATTTTGAAAATCTGCTGTATTAGTTGTGTTATAAAATTTCGTGACTATTTTTGAACATATTTCAATAAATCTGGGTAAAAGTTCGCGTTCACCCCGAAATTCGGGTATCATATCTAAATATTCTTTCTTTAGTTCGGTTGCCATTGTAGTTTTGTCTACTGTGGCTTGCAAAATAGATTCTTTTAAACGAAGTGGGATTTTATTTTGAGAGATTGGTATTTCGTTACGATCTTCAGGATCGGAGTCAGATTCAGAACTTGTACTCGAGTCCGAGTTTATATTAGAAATTTCTCTAAGCGACATAAGTGTACTCACAGCAGAAGTAGCAGCACTCGCTTCATTTGCCCTGAAGTCGATGATGCAGGTCTTCGTGTGGTGTAGGAGGTCTGGATGGCTGATGTGCGTTCAGCTTGGCAGGCCCCAGGAAATGGTTCGATGGCGAACTTGATTTGTCACTACGTTAAGGGTTCGTTTGCTAAATAAATCACTGAAGTGAAACGAATTATGTGCGCTAATTCGTTTTAGCAATCCTACAGTCCGACTGCGCCAGTTAAATATCGAGACAATACAAGTCGCTTTTTAAAAAGTTTATTTATTCTTATAAACCTTAATTTTATGTCTTTACAATGTAAGCTCTGAATACAGACTAACTAAGATGCTACAATTCCTCAAAGAGGAAAACTACATTACATGATAATCTAAGCTAGCATAATATGAGAAGTATGAAACGGGATAATGTCCATTCAGCATAAAGTGGCACTATAACTTATATATATATATATATATATATATATATATATATATATATATATATATATATATATCATCGTAAAAATAATAAAATCGTATTCTAGGGACCCTAAAACGTGTTTATTGATTAAAACTCGCCACCAAATTTTTTTGACAAAAGACAATACCTTCCTTTCCTAAAGGTGACGGAAGGTAAAAAACAATTAACAGGAAGAGTTACCAACTGTGTATTGAAAGTTTATCAAACCATATGGTAGAGCTCGGTAAGGCAATACTTACTATTTTTTTTTTTTATCAAAATTGAATTATAACGCAGGTGTAAAATCTCATTATACCCGTATAAGCAAAGAGAAACTCAGGTATTGCTAAGATTTTTGTTAAATAGTTGCATTTATTACTTTCGCAATATAAATTTAATTTTATATATAACTGCATTCAGTGAGATATACATTACATTACATTAAAATCTCTACAAATTGTGTAAAGTGGATTATTTGTTTTGTTGGACGCTGTCCACACAGAAATGAAAAATCCAACCTCACATAATCTCATTCTCTTTACATATTTACCCTTTTCAGAATAAATATAATTGTACATAAACAAAGTAATAAAACTGGAAAGCAAACACATCCTTTTTTAGTTACAACAATACTGTTTATTTTCGTACAAAAGCAAAAATAAGCATCACATTTAGCAGACAACGTTTGTTACCATGAAACACAACTAAAGTTGCTGAAATACCGCCGAAACGAATATATTTAATGCGTCCCAAGAAAACAATAGGGATTTTGTTTGTAAGAAAGTTGGTAGCAATGTAGCATGGCCCGTGACGCACACAACTTCAAGAAACTCCGTCCACTCCTACATTCACTGTGTTCTTCCCTGGAGACAAACTCTTTCGGCAAACATGAATTCAAACTCATCAGTAGGTATTTATTCAGTTCGTGAGCTTTTTTCTGTGCCCGCTACGTCATCGCCCACTGATTTAATGAATACCCGATTCGAGGGGTTGTTTTCGGGACACGACTCGTCAAATGTGGGTGACCGTGTTGGTTATTTGCAGACAAGCAGCGCAGGCAAGCTGAGTTCCTGGGATGCTAAGCTGAGCATCATTCATGCCTGAAAGCTTCGTTCGTGCTACTTGTTGGTTTTGTTTCGTACTGGACAAAGGGATCTAGGAACTAATTTTGTAGAAAGTTTTGAAATAACCTTGAGAATTTATGGGCTGTGAGGGAGATTCGAATATTTCAACTAGATGATCAATATCTAAACGGCAGAGGAGAAAATATAGTAGGGCCCAGAAAACAGAATTACAAATAAAAAATCTGATGTGGCTTTCCACAATACCTTCCGTCAGTTCTAAGTATTTTGTACAAATTTCATACAGAAAGTTCTTTGCAAAAGATTCTATTTCTTGTACATTACCTGCCGGCAGTTGTATGTATTTTATACAAATTCCATACAGAAAGTTTCTACTAAAGGATCCTATATTTCCAGTAAAATTATAACACAAACATACTATGTCAATTGCACTTGACACTGACATCTTTCAATCTTAATTTTCTTAATATAGTAGCTGTTTCCATAGTTATAGCATAGCTGGCTAATTCATGAAATTTAATTTCTTTCTAATTTTTTAACTCTATATCCATTTAATATGAAGTATATAATGCAGTCAAATCGTATAGAGAATAAAATATTCTTTAATATTTATAATAACGTTAAATGTGAAAAAATGTTTTTTTTTCAACTGTTAAAATCTTTAAATTTGGGTACTTCCGGTTGACCAATTATAACCAAAATCTAATCAGCTCTTCATATGGACGTAACGAAGAGAAATACGAAAGAATTATAATTTTTGAAATTGTAGTATTAGTTATCGCAAGGCAAACTTTTGTCACACACACACACACAAACACACACACACACACACACACAAACACACACAAACACACACACACACACACAAACACACACACAAACATACACACACACACACAAACACACACTCACACACACACACACACACACACACACACACACACACAAACACACACACACACACACACACACACACACAAACACACACACAAACACACACACACACACACACACACACACACACACACACACACACACACAAACACACACACAAACATCACCGAATTTTTTGATCAAAGACTTTCCTCTACCTAAAGGTGACGGAAGGTAAAAAGCTGTAAATATCTAAATAATATTTAATAATTCCTTTATACAGTGTAGAGCACGCGTGAGTATTTTTTTTGCAAGATCACGCACGCTCAATATTAAAAATATAAAATATATAATCACGACCAATGACGCACTACTTTTTATGTTTGCTTCACGGTCACTCACGTTCACGATTTTAATTTGGCCCGATGGATCACGTTCACAAATTTTCACGAAGTAATATGAATGCAAAATAAAATACGCAACTTAAAATTAGATTTTTTCTGTTAAAAAATTGGAGAAAACGTATCTCTCACGCCCAATAAAATTTCAATCACGCCTGCTCATTCACGACACATTTTTAGTCCCTCACGCTCACGTTCAATCACGACTCAAAATTTAAAATATATTCACGTTCACGGGGGTCACGACCCGCAAAATTCACGACCCGCGCCCACCTCTAATACAGTGTAGAAAAGTAGTTTCTTGACTGGATTTGGATATTAGGAAAATAAATTCAGAATTGCAGTCATGTAATTATTCATTATTTACTTCGATCATCCCCAGGAAGAAATAATTATATTTTACAGTTACAGATGTACATACATAGCCGTCAAAGGCACTCCTAATTTAAATAAATTATAAGTCAGTGATAAAATTTAACAATGTATATTCACTAAAGCGCATGGTCAGTGTTTTATAATTCCAATGACAATTAGAATTTCACGAATATAAATCGAGAATAAATATAATGATGATTGATTATTAAGTAATTTTCTTTTTTCATTACAAAACACGATATGAATTCCAGTTGATTCCTGTTTCGGGTATTTAATAATCAATTTAACCATTCATATAGCTAACTATCAACTTTTGTAGGTTCCGGGATTTAAATTATAGATAATTTTATATATTTATTCATAAAATAAATAGAAAACTTATTAATGCAAACATATAGAAAATTTTATAATCTTTAATTTTTATAATAACATAAATTTTGAAAAAATAACATTTAAAATTATTTTTCGAAGGAAAACTATTTTGTGCTTCAAGTAGAGTGCCATTTCCGATTATACAAGTATTTGAGTTAGAGAGGAGGATACACATACACATACTCGTACGCATACACATACAATCATCGTGAAAATGTTAAAATTGGATTCTAGATTCTAGGGACCTTAAAACGTGGTCATTTGTCAAAATCTCGATATTCGATTTTTAGCACTATCACTATACCTCCCTTACCAAGGATAGCGGGAGGTAATAATTACGAATTAATTTATTTACTATTCAACCTTAAATAGGTACGTAATTATTCATTATTTAGAGGCGAATTAAAAAACTGTACAGTACCAACAAGAATTAAATAAAAAAATATATAATTTTCCGAATTTTGGAAGAAAAATCATTGAGAATCAGCAAATCGGAATTTACTCATTTACACCCATAAAAAATTACATTTTTTTAAACACCAAGTATAATCATTAAAAATTATCAAATACACTCAGAAGCATAACACTATTTTACAGTTTTTCAAGAATCATATTCCCAGTTTCAAACATGTGATCGTTATTACAGTCGATATATATATATATATATATATATATATATATATATATATATATATATATATATATATATATATATATATATATATATATATATAAGTAGTGAGAATTATAACTTTAATTTTGTCGTCATTTAGGGCCACTTTTACAATCATTAGATAAACCTTGTATAACGCTATACGCGGTATAAAATTGAAAATTGTATTTTACAAATCTCGGATAAACCACAGATAGAATAAACACCAGTATTTCTTATTCCATGGAAATCGGTCGTATAAACCTCGGATACCTTTATCCCTTGTTCTTATGGATACCACGTAAACACAAACGATGTGTTGTTATTCTTACGTTTGACAGATGTCAATCAATTATTTCATCATCACTGTCAGAATCAAATATATCATTTATATCATCTAACATCGTGAAAAATGCAAATTAGAAGATAGAAATAAGAACAATATTGAAGAAAAATAGTCTAACAAGAAGATAATTTTATTGTGCCAATACCAACCTAAAGTGATTTAAGGTAATTCCTGGTATAACTATCTGACAGATAAAAATGCATTGTAAAAGACAGTCTTGTTTATCGAAGGCCTTGATCGAAGGTATAATTGCTAGGATAAAGTTATACCTCCGATAGCTATACGATAGTTTATCCATCAATTGTAAAAGTGGGCCTTAATGTTTTCACAAATTTTGTTTTGTCAAAATGTTCCAACGAGTGCCGACAACTTCTATTAAATTTATATCGTATTTTTTAAATTCCCTTATTTAAATCTAAATATGTTAAAAAAAATTAGTCTCGTAGGGTGCAAATGTTATTTTTGAATTTATTCCTCGTACTTTAAAAACGCAGTAGAGTATGGATTTTAATAATTTTTGATGCTACATATTTTGATTTGTGTCATTCACGATAGTTATCTAAATAATTTACATACGTCATAATATTTATTTTTGTAACTTGTATTGATCCAATCGTTAATAATATGTGTGTCAATGATAAATTGTAATGTATATAATGCGGATCTAAATAATAAACAAAAATTATTCTTTATACAAAATAAATAATATGAAAACAAATAACCTATATTAAAGGTGACCAGTGACACACATATAGGTTGCCCGTTTTTTGAACCTCACCATTGGGAATTTGATTATTTTAAGAAATACGAAGTCGGTTAAATTAAAGTTGCTAAATTATTAGACCATTTTTAAGATGGGAGTATTTGTTCTTCCCATAAGCTGCATAGATCACTAGATAAATACAAAAAATCAAATCTTGCTGATTTTTATTTTTACAATAACTTCTAATCCGTATCTCTTAAGATAATCGATATGCTAAGGATGAGCCTAGAAAAACAGGCACCCTGTATATTGTTGAGTTTTCCATTTATATATATATATATATATATATATATATATATATATATATATATATATATATATATATATATATATATATATATATATATATATATATATATATATAGTTTTGCAGTTAGTGCAGCTATGCCGTCATGCCCGGCACTAATTGTTGTTATTGTTACAACACATGCGTAGTGCATTACAAATGAAACATGTTACAAAAATTTAGTGCAAGTTTGTTAGCTGGCACTGTTTAATGTACAACCACAACTGTTAATTTAATATATTGTAACGTTTGATTCATTTGGGCGAAGTGTAAAAATCAATTAAATATTATTAATTAAAATAGACGTGTATGAAAACAATAAATAAATAAATATTAAGAGTTAATAATAATGACAATTACTATAGTTAAACAAATTAAGTGCTGGATAACTTATCTGTCGGATAAATTGCAATATCGCATCAAAAAATTACGTTCAATATAATTTACATCATTTATGCCATTATTTCGATGCCATATTTTATCATTTATCTGACGGATAGTTACCTTGAACTATATCTGTAGGTGGAAATGCCGGCCCTTAACATTTAACAATCAATAAATAAAGTATCCTTGATAATTTACATTTCCGCACTTGTGTGGAAATTTACAACATTAATCAACTCAAAAGAATAAGGAAATCAAAGATATTTTTAAACGATAGTAGAAAAATATATAAACTGCATTTTATTTTGCATGTGGTAATAGATAACGAACTTGCAAAGATCTATGGTTAGTGTTTCATCAAGACAAGAAATCTTGTCTTGATGATCATTTTTGTCTTGTCTTGATTTTCAAGACAAAAAATTAAAAATTTCATGTCTTGCTCATTTCCTGGCGACGTAATTCTTGTCTTGTTTCAAGAATTCTTGATTTTTCTTGTTTCTTGATATTTTAGGGGAATCCCCTTTTTCTATCGCTTTATCCAATCCGAACGCTCAGGTGTAATGTTGGCGTTTGCGTTTGCCCTTGCCCCTTTTAGTTAAATAATCAAATAATATTACTTTGATGTTGGTTGCTAGTTGTTGGTTATTGGGTTTTTTTTTGTGTTATTTCGATATTCGGTTCTTTTTATTTAAAACAATGAGTGTTCAAAGAAAAATAAATATATAAAAAAAAAAAAATATATCATCACGGCATATTATCCATTGCTGGGTGCGCCAATCTGCTTTATACGCAGATATCGGTAATGATGATGACATATTTGTACCGTGCGGGCGTTTACCAGGCGTCACCTCACGGGCACTCATTGTTGGCGTGGAGAGTGCACCACAGGGGTCAATTTTGTGCCATTTAAAATTCGAAATATTTGGCGTCGGTCGGGATCGAACCCGGTTCCCCAGATTCGCGACCAGACACTAAAGAAAAATAAATCATATTCGGAATTGGTTTTATCCGAAAATAGTATTTCTCTCTCTCAAATATAATAAACATATGATGTGGCCTGGCCAGCACAGCACAATTCCTCTCGTCATTTAAATTTAATCATACTTCATTTCACGTAAGAAAATAGCGTTGGTTTAGATAGGGATATAAACTCTGCCCTTTGATTGGCCACAGTGCAAACCTAATACACTTTTATTAATATCTCTCTCTTTTAATTTAATAATCCATTTGCACTAAAATCTAATGGCTTCTTTCCTCGTTTCATATTAGAATAAGGTAGAAATACATGGTTTCGAAATTTTCTGAATAATAGTATTTAAGTTGAGCGTTAGGAGGATCTAAACACATAAAACATACAAATGCAGATTTGCAATATTAATTGTCAAGAAATCGAGATTCAGAAATACTCAGAGTATTTACAAGTACTTAGAGTACTTTTCATGTACTCTAAGTACTTTTTAGAGTATTGAGTACGAGTACTTAGATGAAATATCGCACGTTTTGGTAACAATTGGACAACCGGAAGTAGTAGTTACAAGAAAAAAATCATCTAAATATTATTTATCGAAAATTTATGTAAATACTTATATTAAAGAACGTTAAATTCGATAAATATAAATTCATTTTTATATCTTCTATAGATTTAGAGATAAAGAAATGCATATAAAATAATTTGATGTAAAAAAATCTCAGATCAAATCACTTCAAGGAATTTGTACATCATTATGAAGATTATGAAAATAAAAAAAAAATCAACAACGCAAAAGAATATACGTAAAAAGGATACAAAAGAAATTTGCGAAAAAATGACGAATATAAAGAAAAAGAAAGTAGAAAAAGAAAATTTCAGGATATTGAATATAAAGAAAATGTATGTATTGTATATAATTTATATTAAAATATCCCATATATTTTGCAAATATATGTGAGAATTATTTTGTAGGCGAATAAAAAAAGTAGGTTCTCATTTAAAATTAAAAACTTGAATTCTGAATTTTGAGAACTGGTTCAATTTTTTTTTTGTAATGCTCATTTTAATAGTCTTATAATATAAAAATTGTTTGCTAATTTAACCGACTTCGTATCTCTTACGGTTCTCGAGATAGCAATAGTGAAACACTTAAATTGAACACCCTGTATATATGTAACTGGAAAACGCTAACGCTATTAGTTAAATATACATTTACGAGGAATTAAAAGCTAATTATATTGAAATAAAGAAATAAGGATACGCGATAATAAATGAATATTCTACTAGATTAGTGAATTTCTCCTGTATCTTCCATTTTGGAAATCACATAAAACAAAGAGAAAAGAAAGACATTTATTTGTGTACATCCAATGATTGTCAAATATATCATCAGCACAAAAAGTTTGAGAACCGAATTCCGATCAAGGGCATCGAGAATGTGTGTAGGGAAGTGACGGAAAAAATCAACGGGGGAGAACTGTGCACACACGCTGTGATCTCTCCCTCTTTTCTCCCCGGAAGTTGTGTGGGTTGAACGGAAAAAATTCTTGTCTATTATGTCCAGTGAAAGCGAGAAACGAAACGAAGAAACGGCCGTAGCAGAAACTAAAGGAAATATCAGCGATTCGTCGACAACGCAGATCTGATACACACTAGTATCAGATGGTGGACCGTTTTATCAAAGTGCTGCAATTTGCTGAAATAATTTTAGATTCCAATGATCTCAGTACGATAAAAACCTATTTGAAAAAGCTAATCGACGACAATTTGATATAATCATTTGTCAATTAAACGAAGCTAATTTATAATCGTTATAAAATTAATAAACAAATATTTGACGCATTTAAATTAAGGTAGGTATTTAAGAGCTAAAAAATAGAAACGTTCTATGGAGCCAAGTGTTAAAAAATCCATGTGTGGGTGTAAAATGTAAAATCAAAGACTGAATTTATGAACAAAAATTTATACAGGTATGTGACAAACTCATGGATATCTAATATTTCCTTATAATTATATAATATACTGAAGAAGTAGCATACATGGCTCACAAAACAAATCCCCAGTGGCGGAAAAATACCAGTCACAACAATATATATACAGGGTGGTGACTTGAACGACGCAGCATAAGGGTTTCAATGGTAAAATCTAAATGTGCAGTTATTTGCTACCCTAATTATTTTAGAGCAAAATTATATTTATTTTTTTAGCTACAGGAAAAAATACTGCATCCGCATATGCTAATCTTTATAATTTTTCAATTTCCGGAACCGTAAAAATAGTCAAAAACAATAACATCTTTGCAAAAATCATTATATATACCAGGCTGTTTCCTTTAAAACAACCAGCGCTTTTTTGGGTGAACTAACAACTTTAGAGAAAAATGTTTTATACCAAAAATGATCAAGAATAAGGGGATAATGTATCAATAGTAACAAACCGAATATTTAACCAGTGGTTCTCAAACGGTAGAACAAAAATATATTTTTTTAAATGGCACTCTATATAATTTTTTAACCATTTAAATAGAGTATTATTTTCTGATTTCAACGATATAAATATAAATATAGCATAGGGTTGTATAACAATTATTTCGAGAAAAATTGTATTAAAAACTAGGAATAATGTAATTAAAAATGGCTTCACTACTAGCGTAACTAGGCAACAGACGTATACCTGTGTGTTGCATAGCCTATTGTAATATTATAACATTATTTTTAATACCACTTTTCTCGAAATAATTGTTATACAACCCTATACCATATTTATATCGTTGAAATCAGAAAAAAATCTCTATCTAATGGGCTAAAAAATATATAGGATACCATTTAAAAATAATTTTGTTCTGCCGTTTGAGAACCAGTGGTCGAATTTTCGGTTTGTTATTATTAATAAATTAGTCTCTTATTCTTGATCATTTCTTGTACATAACTTTTTTTTCTAAAGTCATTAGTTCGCGCTGGTTGTTTTAAAGGAAACACCCTGTATATATATATATATATATATATATATATATATATATATATATATATATATATATATATATATATATATATATATATATATATAACTCTTAGGCTTACGTACTTTTAAAAACTCTTCAGTATTATTTTACGAAATTTGCTATCTAGGGGTTTTCCGACATGCCCGTTTCAGCTAATATATTTTCAAAACAGTAGATCCTAACTTTCTTATTTTGAATGAAATGCTATATCTTTTATTTTACCATTAAATTCAGCAGAAAAATTTACATACGAAACCATAAAAAAATTACTCATGATCAATCACTTCTGGCGTAATTAAACTTTTTTGATTTTTTCAATAATAACGGCAATTTTTTTATCACTTCATATCTTGAGAATGGAAACGAATTTCTATAATCTGTAAAAACAGTTTTATAAAGTAATATTTTGTTTACAATTATATAAATTAATAATCGACAATTCTTGAAAATTGTAATTTCTACGTGAACTTACAGTTGAAGTAAAAAATAAGGGTAGTTTGTGTAGCATGTCCTATGTTGAAAGATGATACATAGATTTTTAGTAAAATGGAAAATATTTAAATTGCATACGTCAGTATTTGTTTAGTTTAGTTGGCTATGAACATTTTGTTTTAGCTTTATGTTATGTTTTATATATCTTATAAAGCTTTCTTTATAAAATTGTTTTTACAGATTATAGAAATTCGTTTCCATTCTTGAGATATAGAGTGATACAAAAGTGGCCGTTATTAGTGAAAAAATCAAAAACGTTTAATTTTTTTATGGTTTCATATGTAATTTTTTTTTTGCTGATTTTAATGGTAAAATATCAAATATAGTATTCCATTTAAAATAAGAAAGTTAGGGCCTACTAATGTTATGTAAATATTTTAATTGAAACGGGCATGTCGGAAAACCCTTAGAAATAAGTTCGCCCTGGGACACCATATATATATATATATATATATATATATATATATATAGAATAAAAATGTTTGAATGACGTATGAAAGTACAATAAATCATTGAAAATCTACGGGATGGGAATGCACAGTCCCAATTAACCCCTACGCAGTTCGACCAGGGCCTCAATTCTCTAAATCATTCGTTCGCATTCGTATGCGTTCATGAACGTATAGTGTTTAAACGTATACGTTTCAAAAATTCTATTCTCCAATGGTATACGTTTGTCTCGCTTGATTTTCATTCGAATCCGTTTGGCTTTCTAAAGGACGTTCCCACTAGACTTTTTCATTTGTGAATGGACCAATCAGACAACAGCACCACGCTCCATGCGTTTGATTAAATGTCAAAATTTGACATCTTGACATTGATATACACTAAACCTACAATTTTATTTGAATATGAAAAAAATGCCGAAATATAGTATTTCTTTTCTCTGAAGAACAAAAAATAATAATTATTAAAACGTGAAAAATTTGATTCGACTTTTACACACAAAAAATCAATTGAATTTTGAGAAGATTTAATAGTAATGTTAAATGTTATCCCTCTACCAAAAAAGACTGGAAAAATTTGAGGAAGATCTATATACGAACGATTTTAAACTTGGTACGATAAGCTCTGGGTAAATGACGCCTTCATGCAAAGAAATATAACATATAAGAAAACTATTTAAGATACTATGTACTTTTTACAATATATATATATATATATATATATATATATATATATATATATATATATATTTTCCTTTGTGGCCACAGCTTACGGAGAAGCCTCGGAAATGGATCATTTCATGAATTAAAATTTTTTCTATGAACTAAATTAATCTTAAACATACAATTTGCTTTATTATATTCATTCTTGTAATCAATATTATTAACTCATTTGTTGTAATAAACAAGTTCACAGTTATTATTTCAATTAATAATGCCAGAAAAATATCCGTTTGGCAGGATATTTCTTCTTCTTTTACTTATAATGAGCTCTAATGCAAACGAAAGTTAATATTAATTTTTTCCTTAGAAATAATAAATTACAGTCGGGTTGAATACTTTTATCATATTTCTATTACACATATATTATACATATTATATAAAGAATTTGTAATTTATATTTTTCAAAATATACTTGCCATAATAAATAATAACAGAATTCATCACCAAATAATTTTATACTAGAATTATTCCCCATAGTATAGTGTTTTTATGTATAATACTATTGTACTTAGATGTAAACGTATGAAAAATTCATTGAATGAATGGTTAGTCCCCGCCCGTTGTAAAACGTATGAAAGTTGTACGTTTATAAACATATACGTTCATGAAACGGACGCTGGAGAATACCAAAATCTCATTTCATACGTTTCGAACGCCGTAAACGTATACGTTTAGATTCGAGAATAGAGGCCCTGGAAATATATTCAATAAAATATTGACTGCAATCCAGTAGTTTTTCTTCACGAGAGAGATGTATTTAAGATTACTAAATATTCTTTATTACTTCTTCAGATTTGTTTGTATATCTTATAAGTGTAAAAAAACATATCTAAATTCTTAGTGAGTCATACAAAAATCGTGATCGTGAACTTGTAAGCCGCATATTACAGAATCGATTGGTAAAACATTGAGCTGAAGCAAGTTGCTCTTGAGCGAAACGAGGTTTCTCAAGCGTATCATAAGATCAAATTTTGCGAATCAGCATCTTAGTAACTATTACTTTTTTATCTAACAGAAAACGAGATGAAAAATGATTTCCATAAATTATCAAATCTACGACGAAAACTTTTATAAGAAAACCATTTTCATACTAACTCCCAAGTATAATATTTCTCTTTCGGATTACTTACATATCCATGAGAAAAGAAAAAGATATTTTCTTGTCAATTTATGGGTTTTTATTTTTTTAATAATTTAATTTAATAAAGAGTTCTGATAAAATTGTTCTTATTCACCAAATATAAGCAAAATTGTGTTTCGTTTAAAAAGAAACGAATGCAAGATAATAATAATTCAGTGGCGGTGCGTGAATTTAGAGTGAGGTGAGGCCAGATTTATATCACAATACGGGACACATCGATGGATTTAAAATTTGTGAGAAAAAAATTTTTAAAAAATTTTCAAGGTCAAACGTGTTTTAATGCAAAGTAAGATAATATAGAGTTCTTTACAATAAAACAAATTCAATAAATTCTTAAAAAATAAAATCGGTTAAAAATCAAAAATTAATAATTTATTTTATTTTAGGAAAACAGTTACATAAATAATTTATTTAAATAAAATATTAACATAAAATTAAGAAAAATTCTATAACAAAAGTAACATTGTCAGTCTTAAATATTAAAAATTATTTTAAAATTTATATTTCTTTTGCGATTTTAAAGCTACCAATAAATTTTTATTTGCATCTTTATTTTTTCCAATAAAATTTACGAATTCATTAGAAGACATTTAGTAATTGAATGAGTGATAATTATGATGCGAGATGATGCGAGATGTGAGCATATAAGCAATAACTACAGTTACAGAAAATCTAAAAATACAATATTGCATTAAATTAATATATTATATTATTGAGTAATAGCAAGCTGGCTAGCTGTGCGGCGTGAGCGTGTAGCGGGTAGCGTAAAGCCCAACAGCAGCTAATGGGTTCTCCCAACCACTCAACTGAGGCCAAGAGTTCTCAACCTCACCTATTATTCCGATGCTTTTATCTTGCTATTTTGCGCTTGAAAGATTATATTTTTTATATTTATATAATTCAAAAGAACTAATAATGAAAATATTAGATGCAAAAGTAATCATTGTAATGATTTATTTATTTAACTTTTTTCTTAACATTTCAATTAGATTATTCCCATTGTTGTAAGTAGTTCGAACTGTTGTTTTGTCTCTTGGTTGTTGGTATTTGTATATTTCTACAATACATGATTTATTATTGTTTAATCGTGTATAAATGTTTAATTTAAATAACTGTGACAAGTAACAGTAGGTACAATTAAAATAGAAATAAATAATAGTTTCAAATTAATAAAAACATAAAAAAATAACAACAGTAACAATTAATAGTAATTATTAAACCGTTTTTACAAAAACTAATTGAAAATAATACAAATATACTTGTTTGAAACAAGCATTTTCTGTTGTAAGCGCTTATGTACCTCTGCTCGGAACGAGAGAAGCCAACTCATCGTTTGGCTCATCTGCAGTAGTGAAGATGTAGAGCGTAGAGACGGTAAAATCGTTCCGTCTCACTCGTACTTATGTATTGCGCTATTATTCTCCATGAGGACAGTATAATTTGGCCTCTATGTGTAAATTCGCGTGAAAATAACACTATTTGCATGGTTATTTGGCATATTATAGGAACAATGATTGTTTATGAGTTCAAATATTGTAGATGTGTATTATTTCAACACATTTTAAATGAAAAATAAAATTATAAAATTTTACAAATGTTTTGAATTTAAGAGCTGAGGCCTGGCCTCACCTGCCTCATCTGACGCACCGCCACTGTAATAATTAATAATGTAAAATATAAGTATATGGCGCACTCAGAATGGATAATCAATTAGGCTGGTAGCACGAGCGTGGTTCTAACACTGGTGTTAACTAAAACGGTGCTAAAAACTTGGCACATACTTCAGGGTTATTAACAAAATCAGTGTTGTCAATTGATTAACTCGAAAATGTATTGACAGCCGTATCAAGAAATTTGGTTTCTTCTTTTTAAATTGTTTATACTGAAAAGATGGCAAGACAAAAATCATATTGAACTGTTTTAAATAATGCCGTCTTATTTATTGAATATGGCCGTCAGTACATTTTCGGCTTATTCAGTATATTGCCAACGCTGATTTTGTTAATAACTCTGAAATATGTGCTAGGTCGTCGGCATGGTTTTAGTTAACACGGGTGTTAGAACCACGCTCGTGCTACCAGCCTAATGTTTAAGATGATTATCCATTCTGAGTGCGCCATATACTTATATTTTACATTATTAATATTATCTTGCATTCACTTCTTTTTAATCGAAACACAATTTTGCCTATATTCAAGCTATCGACTTTCAGTAAACTGTCCGACTTAGCTTGAGTGTAATCTGTATTAGCCATTATTACTTTATTACTCATTTAAAATGGAAAATGTCAACGTCAAATATCAAATTAGAAGTTTGTTATTAACATATGACAAACTAACGCCTACGTTTATTTTTCTAAATAACAAAAATAAACGAATGTGATGGAAAAACTGTTTTTCTATAGGCGGTGTGCACAAAAGTAGTCAGCGCCGACAGCGGACAAAAATGACAAAAGTGGTTACTCATTCAGAATAATTTTAAAATATCTATTTTATAAAATGTTTGCAATGAATGCGAATGATAGGACGTCAAATATTATTTGATGCAGTGGGAGATGTAATAATTCTGACAAAATTACCGATTGAAGTATCAAATTTTATAAATTTCTTATATGATGAATATATGCGTAAGAAAATAACTATTCAACAGATATCTTCTACTAACATGAAAAATTATTTTAGGTTTACATATTTTCTCATTGTAAAAGATACTTATCGTATGAATAAAATTCCAACAATGGTCGTCTGATTGCAATAATGAATTATATAAAAATGTGTTTCTTAAGTTAAAATTTGAACAAAATATAATAAAAGAAGCAGGAAATTACCTTAAAATTGTATAATACTTGCAGTTGTATCATATAGAAGCTCTATTTTTAACATAATTAGTGTATTTATTATATATTTTGTACATGTAATGTTAATGTTAAAAGTAAAAATTCACATGGTTTGTATTTTTCGTGTATTCTCCATTCCGAGCTTGTGCAACTGATTCCATTTAGAGCCTGGTATATTTTCAATGAAGAATATTCGTCAATTATTGCGAATATAAAAGAAATATGCTAACATCATCCATTGATATCGTGATATGCAGACATTTTCTTCTTTCCATTCATCCATGTTTTTAATCGCAATTTCCATGTATTCTGCATCTTATAATATTTAACTAATATTATAAATTATAATATAAAACTCAGTATCATAAAATGGTTTACAGAAATCACATATATTATGAGAAAAATTATATTTTCTGTCACAGTACCTTCGCTGGTATTTTGACTTTTTTGATTGTCACATCACATATATAGCATTTTAAATATTTTCTTTATTCATTTCAATATACTATGATGTATAATATTCATGCACAATAGCAATAACTCAAAATAAAATTGTAAATTGTATCACTTTCTCGAAATGTCAAAATTGATTGGGTAACCAAAAATGTCAATGTAGCCGTTAGAGGCGCTGACGCTCAAAATGTGCACATCGCCTATTGGCTGTGAATTGTGAATGACATAATAGCTGTATTCTTTTTGAACAAAATCTCAGCTCATCTCAGATCATTTCAGATAAACTCAGAAAATCGTTGTTCTTTTTGACACAACTGATCTGATTTGTACTTAGTGTACTCACTTCCCCCCTTGCCGATGTTGTATCACCCGCGAAATAAACTCAAAATGATCTGAGCCATGCAATTCAATGGAAGGAGTAATGATTGACAGAAAACTGTCATGTGTCACTTGTGTTTTGAAAATTAAGCGGTTGAAATCAAAATAAAAATGACGTACCTATACGGTATTATATGAGAATAAGGTATATATTCCATTTTTTACTTCCTTGTACGAAGTAAAGGAAGTATTGTAATCGCGAAAAATTTCGGTTTTGAGATTTCAACGGAAATATCCATTTTGACCATCCCTGAATCCATTCTGACGAATTTCGTCGTACGTACGTATCTCGCATAACTCAAAAACGGTTGCTGTAGAAAGTTGAAATTTTGTATTTACTACTTCTATAACATCTAGTTGTGCACCTCCCTTTTTGGTCATTACATAATTTCCAGAAATGTTACTTTATTTGAAACCTATAATAGATATGAATAAAAAACTATATTAAAATATAATCCAAAACTTTTCAAATTTCGTATATAAGACTTTTATATCAATTGGAATAACATAGCAGATTTTGGTTAAAACAGGCTAACCGGAAGTGGTATATTACCTGAAGTTGTTAACAGTTTTTCATGAATAAAATGGTTTCATTTTGATTTTAGAAATAAATGCTTCAAAAAAGAGTTTTAGAGAATTAAATTCTGCGTCTAGCACATCAAGTATTATTAAATTAGCTCTTTGTATAAGCGAGATATATAAATTTAAAACTTATATACTTTTTGGTTTTTGTAATGAAGCTTGCTATGGATTAGGACAAAAAATAACAAAAAATAAAAAATAGATGTCAAATTACGTCCTTGATTACGTCAAATACGTGCAATTTTATAATTGAGTCTATACTTCATATTAGTCTTGCGTACAAGGAAGTCGTGTGATGTCCACATCAAATTTTTATATTTTAGAAGCTGTGGAAGCTGAAATCGTAAATAGTAAAATATTTTCAATGTTCTCCATCTTCAAACAATAAATTTGTTTTAATCACGATTAATCTATCCTTCAGCGAAAGTGAAAACAACATAACCGACAACTACAACTGTCAACAAATTGTGCGCGCTTTGTCAGTCATCATTTTAGTCTTTCTATTTGCGAAACGTTGTTCTCTTCAACGACATCTCAGCTCAGTTCATCTCAACTCACTTATTAACCGAAAAGAGTACAGCTATGTATGTGCTTCTACGACACAGGAGTGGGGGGTTGTTTTTCTTGACTGTTTTTGGCGCCAAACATTTAATTTAAGTATTTACGAAAATAACAACAAATTATTAAAAAATAATTATTAATAAGAAAAATATTGCAGAAACTTTCATTTAAAATACTTTTTGGAAAATGTGAAACAGGCTCATTCATGATAATTTTGAAAGCATTGCAGAAGAAAATTGGTTAGGAGCTTCTAAGAAGTGGAAGGAAATTGTGGTTGAACATATTTCATACAAAATCCAATTATTATAGTGCATAGCTTAAATGAAATTATTTGTTTCACTGCGTTTGTTTTTTCCTTTATTTATTGTTGCAGCTAATTGTAAGCAATATTTACATATATCTCTGTAAATGTTAGTGTTGATGCAATAATTTTGCATTTAAACTTTTGCATAAAAGCCAAATTTATCACAACTAATGGTAATTCAATTTGTTGTAATCAATATTGATTGAAAGCAAATGCATAGTGCTCGGCAGTGATTTAAAGCATATTTATTTGGCATTATTTGTAAAATTAATATACATTTCTATTTAATTAGAAATAATGAAATAAATTCCAGAAGGCTATCGTTTAATGCCGCACGTTGACATTAATTGGACTAGTATGCATTTTGCATTTTCCTAGTGTACAGCAAAGCATAGCACAGCACAGTAGATGTAACAACGAATAAACGAGGATAATTCCAATTAAAACTTAACTTCCTTTCCGATGTAATTTACTACAAAAATGCATTTAACTCTCCGTAGATTTCCGTTAAACCAATTTCATTGTGAATTTCCACGGAATGTATTCCGGTTCCGGTCTATTACATCCGGCGCGCAACAAAGAATTTCACACTTATTCCAAAATAAGCACTACGATGCCGCTGCAACTCTTCTAATTAATTTATGCTTTCTGTTTGGCTTTCTGCTACATTTCATCTCTTGCCTCTTTTAAATTCACTTTCATTTATATTCATTCTCATACGAGATAACGAGGTATTCTCTTCATTTCTCTATTAAAATTGGAAATAGGAAACTATTTATAAATAGCGTCTATGAAAATAAAATATTAACTATAATTATTATCATCCTTTCTTTCCCAATAATAACGACATATTCAAGTTGTAATCTTAAAAATAAATTAAACGACAAGCTTGTTGACAAAATATAAAAATCTGATGTGGCCAGCATATAACCTCTCGCCAGATATTTTACCTGGTTGTACGCATAAAACGAAAAATATTTTTAAATACAAATACAAATACATATATTCATGTCTCACTACAAAATAATTCTCACATATATTTGTAAAATCTATGGGATATTTTAATATAAATTATGTACAATACATACATTTTCTTTATATTTAATATCCTGAAATTTTCTTTTTCACCTTTCCTTTTCTTTTTCTTTATATTCGTCATTTTTTCGCAAATTCCTTTTATATTCTTTTTTATGCATATTCTTTTGCGTTGTTGACTTTTTTTTATTTTCATAATGATGTACAGATATTTTTGACAGTGACATATATGTGTCAATTACAAACATTTGAATTTCTTACCTTGAAGTAGTTTGATCTGAGATTTATTACATCAAATTATTTTATATGCATTTCTTTATCTCTAAATCTATAGAAGATATAATAATGAATTTATATTTATCGAATAAAGAATTTAACGTTCTTTAATATAAGTATTTACATAAATTTTCGATAAATAATATTTACTTCCGTTGTCCAATTGTTACCAAAACTTAATCAACCCTTCCCATTATTGTTAGATTGAGGAATCCGTAGTTAAATATGTCTTAAATCTTATAGTATTTGAAAAATCGTGGATTCAACATCCACACACACACACACACACACACACACACACACACACACACACACACACACACACACACACACACACACACACACACACACACACACACACACACACACACACACACACACACACACACACACACACACACACACACACACACACACACACACACACACATACACACCACACACACATACACACACAACACACGCACACGCATACGCATACGCACACACACATGCACACACGTTTCTTAAAACTAAAGAAATGCTTAATTGTATGTCATGTGTCTGCGTTTTAATCAATCCTTTCTGACAAAAAGCTCTGGGATTACTCCCGGGAATAATCTCTGTAGCTTTTGTTTTTGTTGACATATATCAGATAGTAATCAACACATACGTAAAATGAACGAAAAAGACCAATTTTGTGCCATTTCTGATTATGAAATAAACCAAAAAATTATAGAAACCACTTCTAGAAATATCATAATTAGTAATTCTATCTTTTGATTATCTATTTTGCATTGTCAATGTGTGTTCTAGTCTAGTTGTCAAAACAGACTTACGAACTGAGCCATGTAAATGAATGAAGCTAGTTAATTAGGACAGTAGATAGCGTTACAATAGCATGATAGCCTTATTCCGTTTTTTGAAACTTGTGGATCAAAAAATAATCTATTTAAATATAATTCCAGAGTTCGATAAATTAGAAAATAATTTGCCAGATTTTTCTCAAACTTCTTGCCATTTAACTATTGCTTGGTAACAAGTTTTCGAAAAATCTGTCAAATTTTTTTCAAATTATTTTCATTCTCTTATTGTATTATAACTGAGAATAATTTTTATAGAATCTGATCATATGACAACATTTTTAGACTAAATTAGGAAATTAGTAATCAAAATTACCATATTATTGTCTATGATTGTGTTTTTCATTTGTTTGTTTGTAAAAAAATGTAATAATAATTGTTGCATTGTTAAAAAAAATATTAGAATATACAAAATAACTTAGAGAGAACAATTTTTATAGAATCTCACCCCAGGACAAATTTTTTAGAATAAATCCGGAAATTACCAATTAAATTAACCATATTATTAAATGTGATTGTGTTTTTCATCTGTGTCATTGTCAAAACTATTCTTTTTATCATATAAATGTAAAAAATGTGGCTTTTTTGCTGTTGGAAACAACTGAAAATGAATAAAGATAAATTACAATTTTAACATACATACATCATAACCCGTCATCCAGCACTGTTAAACAAATTTGGGCAATGTCATTCGAAACAGCAACAAAAAGTGGAAACCATAATCCAATATTATTTTATATTTAGAAGTTATTTGCACAGATAAAAAAATCTGATGCACTTTACCTCCGGCTATTTAATTTTTATTCATTTAAATAAATATTTATTTATGGGGCGCCTGGTCGCGAATCTGGGGAACCGGGTTCGATCCCGACTGACGCCAGATATTTCGAATTTTAAATGACACATGATTGACCCCTGAAGTGCACTCTCCACGCCAGCAATGGGTACCGAAATCTGTGTACAAAGCAGATTGGCACACCCATCAATGGGTAATATGCCGTGATGATATATTTATTTATATTTTATTTTATTTTTTTATTTTCTTCATACTGCCAAACATATTAAGTTTCTTTGCATACCTATAACTACTAATCCAACTGTCAACATATTACAAATCGCGAGAAAATGATTGATAAAAATATATTTGAAAATAATGTGCTATTTTCGGTTTCTTTATTGGTATGGAAATCTAATAGGTTTATTCTATTTGAATACAGACAGTGGCGTAGCTGGACCTTACTTTGGGATGGGGTGGGGGTTGGTGAGGTTTCACTCAAGGGCAAATACCTTTTAATTGAAAGTAACATTTTTTCAAGGGATGTGCAAATGCATGTTTTTTCCCTTTCATGTACAAAAATAAATTACCAGATCACAGAACTTTTTATGAATGAGTGAAAAATTTAGGGGGGGGGGGGTTGAACGCATAAACCTATCACAAAGCCGTGGACGCCAATCATACGAGGCGTCCACCAGTCAGTTAGTGTATCATCGTTGGGAGTAAGAAGAAGCAGTAAACAGTAAATAGTAGTAGCATCATCATCCAGAAGCTAAAGAGACCCCCTCTTGTTACAGTGGTGCAGTCAGTAGGATTGCCATCAGCTTAGGAGACCCCCCTCGTGTTACAATTTCGAGTTACATAGGATCGACACTCATCTGTAAATCCACAGACATTATTGTAAACATGTTAAAATCACATTCTAGCAGGGACCTTAAAAATGTTTATTTATGAAAATCTGTAAATGCGACTTTTAGCAAAATCCCTTTATCTCCCTTACCAAGCGGAAGTAAAATCTACAATGTTTAATCCTATACCTAGTGAAGTCACTGATTTATTTTCTTGAAGAAATATTCATCCTAATGAGGCAGTTTTGTTTTGTCTAATTTAACCGATTTCGTATATCTTACAGATCTATAGATCCTCACACTGGGCGCGTTATATAAAGCATTCTGATGTCCCATTAGCTGATAAAATTTAGGTTTCATAAATTGTGTGTCCTAAATATAACTGGGTTTATTGTACAAAACTTAGAGACCAATTAGTTTTTTGTAAGCATGTTAAGAGATACGTATAATATTTTTATACGAAGCTTGACTCATCGAAGTCGTTATCCTACTCAAAAATAAAATTCTCTTTACCAAATTTAAATGTTAAATCACCCAATTCTTCTGCAAATCTAATTCCCGTTGTAATTTCCCATTAATTTCATCATTCATTTCTTCCCCTGTTGACAAGGCCTGGTGAGTCGTTCTTCGTTACACGCACGCTTGTCCTGTGTGTGTGTGTGTGTGTGTGCCTCACCACCCCTCAGGGCTCTGAGTTAGGGGTTATCCTGATCTAAACCCGGACGTCGGATTCTGATTCCTAGCCTCTTAAGCTGACCGCATGCAAGTAGATGGATGGACGGAATGGATGAGGATACTGGTGGAAGAATTGGATGATTAAGAAGGGGATATAAATTAGGGGTTGTTTGTTTCTGTCAGTTTTAATTATCATAAAATGTTAGCTCTATATGTTAGACACAATGACACAGGAAGATCTAGTTTAAATGTGAACCATTTATAAATTTGTAAACTTTAAAGAATTTGGTGTAAATGTTTGACTAATATTGGTGTAACTGACTGTTACCTAATGTTGGGCGAGTTATTTTACATTTTTCTAAAAATATCGATAGATCTGTTATATCAGGCGTCACCAAGGGTTGTCAAAAAAGCTTCATAGGGATCATTTTGTGCTATTTAAATAAATATATCATCACGGCTTATTACCCATTGCTGGGTGTGCCAATCTGTTTTGTACACAGATATCGGTAATGATGAAATATTTGCACCGTGCGGGCGCTTACCAGGCGTCACCTCACGGGCACTCATTGCTGGCGTGGAGAGTGCACCACAGGGGTCAAATTGAAAATATATGGCGTCGGTCGGGATCAAACCCGGTTCCTCAGATTCGCAACCTGACCTCAGGCACGCGGTCACGAGACCCTATTTTGTGCTATTTGAAAATTAGAAATAAACTATTATTCACGAAAGATGACTATTCAAGGTTATTTGTGAGCCGTCTGATATAATATTACTTGCAGATAATTTCATTGCATTTCGTATGCATAGGCGTGCAACATACAATATTTATGGACACAATTTAACTGAAAAAATAAGAGTAATTCATTTGAAAATTATGTTTCTTTCTAAATAATGCCTTTCTGAATGATTTATGTTCTTCGCTTATGTTTTTGCAAAATACAAAAACATAGACTTAACTTATAAACCAAGGAATAATAATTTGATTTAAACGTGAACGCCACTGGGTGAATATTAGCACAGAGGGCAGTGTGGTAGATAATTAGGTATCTGTAATTCTACGATATATGTCATTATTATTTATAGTGTGTTAGAAAGTAATGCCACTGTTTACGTATATCTGTCACACCACATAAATTAAATAGACATAGGTCAAATAATCTTTCTCTTTCTAGTACAAAATGTTGCTAAGCTACTGCTATAAAATGCTGTGTTTTCTTTCTTCGTACAAATGACCTTGAATAGTCATCTTTCGTGAATAATAGTATAATTATTTAATTTGGCCTGGGTTGTATTTGATCTTGGGCCATAATATTTAGTGATGCAACGAATAATGAATTAGCCAAATAATATATTCATTTTCAAAATCGATGTTTTTTAATATGAAATCGAAATACTATATCAATAAATCGATTTTAATAAATGATCAAAAATCGATTTTAATAAAGAATTAAAACATCGATTTTAATATACAAAAATCGATTTCAATAAAAGAAATCGCAAGATGGATTTTATTAAAAGATCGATTCGTTGTGATATGAAATTTCTACTGCGCATACGCACATCAAATAATTCACGAATAACACCTATAACTCGCGGGAAATGCCAAATTCTTCTTAGAACAATTATTTTTTTAAATAAACGATTTCAGATTTTAGAAGATCGATATCAATTAGAAAAATCAATTTTCCGGAATTCGAATAAATATTTTTTAATTGATTGATCTATTTAAAAAAATCGATTTTCAATTGATCAATATATATGAAAAAATAGATTTTGCAATTAATCGATCTTCTCGATAAATCGTTTTTTTCGATTGATCGATTTTTAAAAAATAAAAGATCGTACCGATTTTTTAAAAAAAGATCGAACAAGATCGTTCAATTGATCTTTTCTCCAGCCTTCATACAGGTACCTACCTACATGCTATAACTCATTCCTTTCAAAAATGAAATACATTTTTTCCCTAAAAAATATAAAATTGACAATAGTTTTTCAATGTGTGGATTCCAAATTTTCAAACAACAAATCAATATCGTTTAGCGTTTTCGAGATATGTACATTTAAAGTTGGATATACTCGTATAATGTAGGTCGGCAATTAGTAGTCTGTTTTCCCAAGTAATAATCAGAATCAGACGCGACGGTTTAATCAATTTTTTAAATACCTGTAGAAAATAAGGTTTGAAATATAGTACACAATAGAAAAAAAATTGATGTGGCCAACACCAAACCTCCCGCTATTTAATTTTTATTAATTTAAATATACATACTTACATATTTACAGGCCTATTCTACTAAAAAAATATGTATCGTTACGTGTCGTTACCAGGCGACATGTAGTTATAATAACGATGTTTGCCAAAACCCTATTCTACTAATTTATTTATCGTTACGTATCGTTATTTTATGTCGTTTATGAACGACAAGTTCACATGCCTCGTTGAAATAGTAAAGTTAGATATATTTTAAAAATAAAAGTAAAAATGGTTGAAGAAGATATTTTATTAATTGTAGCTGAGCAAGATATTATTACTATTATATTATTATTATTACTTTTTTTAATATGACATTTTATATAATCGTCCTTTTACTGTACCGGAGGAAAATTTGAGAATTTTTTTTTGATGAGTAAAGAAGCATGTAGAGATTTATTTACGCAAATATCACCATATATGAGGAACTCGTTGAAGTGATGGTTTGCCAAAAATTTCTAGATTATTTATATATTATTATTTATGCATATTACATTACATATGAATGCAAATAAATATTTTGTTTTCAATTCAGATGATGGCAGATTTGCATTTTTCTTTTTTTTTTGCTAATGGAATCTATCAGAAATCAGTAGCAAGGAGGATATCAGTAGAAAAGGATTCATATGTGGTATTCGGTCAATCATTAATAATCATAACATTAATAGAAATCTGCAATATTATTGTTGATCATTTTATAGGCATATACTTATATCAAATTTCATACGGCGCAAGTAGATATTAAGCGTGTATTTTATGTACGATGAAAATTTCAAATTTGAATCAATGTCAAATTCAAATTGAAAAACAAATATAAATTTATTCTGTCAAAATCAACATGAAGTTAGATATTGTCGTTAAACTCATCTAATGTTAACTCGATAACGATATGATTAGTAGAATACCTTTTTGGCATTTGTCATTATTAAAGTCGTTCAACCAAATGCTTAGCGACAGTCGTATGGTAACGATATCGTTGTACATATTTTTAGTAGAATAGGCCTGTTAGTTATGCTGGAAACTGTATTAAGATCCATTCCATATAACTATGGTTCTATTTACTATTTTCTTTTTAAAACGTTACTATTATTAATTTGAAATGATTAGTTCTTTGACAGTGACATTTATCTGTCACTTACATACATTTGAGATATGAACTGTGTAACCAGGGAGTTTTGCTTGTTTAAAGCGTAGGCTCTGGGATTAACATTATAGATACGAGTAATTTTATAAATTTATCCATAACATATATAGAAAAAGTATTTATGCAAATCTGTAGAAAATTTAATAATCTTTAATTTTTATAATAACACAAATCTTGAAAAAATAACATTTGAAGGTATTCTGAGCTTCAAGTAAAATGTCGTTTCCGGTTATCTAATATAGATCAAAATCTAATGGTCTCTTCCCATAATAGAATAAAGTAGAAATATAATGTTTCAAAATTTCCTTCAAACGTGATCATTTGCCATTTCGATATGCGATTTTTAGCACGATTCCTATAACTCCCTTACCAAGGGTAGCGGGAGGTAAAAGACGATAGATATAGGTAATTTTTTTGTCGACTGTGTGATACATGTATGTATTAATTTCGCATTTTGATAAAAAAAAAATCTGATGTGGCCAACACATAACCTCTCGCCAGATATTTTACCAGGTAGTACGCATAAAACGAAAAATATTTTTAAATACAAATACATATATTCATGTCTCACTACAAAATAATTCTCACATATATTTGCAAAATCTATGGGATATTTTAAAATAAATTATGTACAATACTTACATTTTCTTTATATTCAATATCCTGAAATTTTCTTTTTCTAATTTCCTTTTCTTTTTCTTTATATTCGTCATTTTTTCGCAAATTCCTTTTATATTCTTTTTTACGTATATTCTTTTGCGTTGTTGACTTTTTTTTATTTTTATAATCTTCATAATAATATACAAATATTTTTGACAGAGGCATACAAATATTTTTGACAGTGACATTTATGTGTCAATTACAAACATTTGAATTTCTTGCCTTGTAGTAGTTTGATCTGAGATTTTTTACATCAAATTATTTTATATGCCTTTCTTTATCTCTAAATCTATAGAAGATATAATAATGAATTTATATTTATCGAATAAAGAATTTAACGTTCTTTAATATAAGTATTTACATAAATTTTCGATAGATAATATTTAGACGATTTTTTTCTTGTAACTACTACTTCCGGTTGTCCAATTGTTACCAAAACTGACTGGACTCTTCCCATTATTGTTAGATTGAGGAATCCGTAGTTAAAAATGTCTTAAGTCTCATAGTATTTGAGATATAGTGAATCCAACATCCACACACACACACACACACACACACATACGGACATCATTGTAAAAATGTTATAATCGGATACTAGGGACCTTAAAACGTGCTTATTCATTAAAATCTGGATATGCGATTTTTAGCATGAATACAATACCTCTCTTAGCGAGAGGTAAAAACGTATCGTTTAGTAGTGATATCTCAATATTAGCTTTATAATATTGATAAAGAACATCGACGCCTCCTTTATTTTATTCTATGTGAATTATTTGTGCGAGAATTCCGTTCAATGGGCAGCACTTGTCCAGGAAGTCGCCCGCCTTCCTTCTCACCCTCGCTCCTTGTTCTAAGCGCCGAGACTCTTTCTCACACTGCGCGGCCATAAGTCTTTCTTAGCCCCAATCTAGTTTGGTCGACGTGTCTCTATTTATTTTAGGGTCCACTCCATTGTCTACCAGTGTTTTACCAAGATTTAACATCTCAAAGGACTTCGTAATTCAGAACATACATAAATAATTCCCATGATGAAGGTTCCGATCGGCGATCGTACCCTCGATGAGAATGAAAACGACTCTGTTTTATCGAATTTATTTATTTAAATACAGTTAGACCCCTTTAATCCGAACTAATATTTGCAGAGGTTGATCCGGATTATCAAAATGTTCAGATTATCGAACAAATTACAGAAAATATCCATTTTCTTAATTCTCTAAGAATTTCCACATTCTCACAATAAAACAATACATATTTTTAAATACAAATACATATTTTCTTGTCTCACTACAAAATAATTCTCACATATTTGCAAAATCTATGGGATATTTTAATATAAATTATGTACAATACATATATTTTCTTTATATTCAATATCCTGAAATTTTCTTTTTCTTTATATTCGTCATTTTTTCACAAATGTCTTTTATATTCTTTTTTACGTATATTCTTTTGCTTTGTTGCCTTTTTTTTATTTTCATAATCTTCATAATAATGTACAAATATTTATGACAGTGGCATACAAATATTTTGGACAGTGACATGTATGTGTCAATTGCAAACATTTGAATTTCTTGCCTTGAAGTAGTTTGGTCTGAGATTTTTACATCAAATTATTTTATATGCATTTCTTTATCTCTAAATCTATAGAAGATATAATAATGATTTTTTATTTATCGAATAAAGAATTTAACGTTCTTTAATATAAGTATTTACATAAATTTTCGATAAATAATATTTAGATGATTTTTTTCTTGTAACTACTACTTCCGGTTGTCCAATTGTTACTAAAACTTAATCAACTCTTCCCATTATTGTTAGATTGAGGAATCCGTAGTTGAAAATGTCTTAAGTCTTATAGTATTTGAGAAATCGTAGATCCAACATCCACACACACACACACACACACACACACACACACACACACGCACACGCATACGCACTCGCACACATACCACCACACACACACAGACACACACACACAAACGCGCGCACGAACATCTTCGTAAAAATGTTATAATCGGATTCTAGGGACCTTAAAACGTGCTTATTCACTAAAATCTGGATATGCGATTTTTAGCATGAATTCAATACCTCTCTTAGCGAGAGGTAAAAAGCAACTGTACTTACTACATATGAATAACAAAGTAAAGTACATGTAGGCATATTACATAAATCTATATAAAAGTCAATAGTAAATCTAAGAAACTGTGAAAAATTCGGTGATTTTGCTCTGTTTAATGTTCGCTTCTTTTGCCTATTTGGCTCGTTGTTTCATTTCCGATAGAATCAGAATGTGGTGTTCCGATTCATCATTTTCTTCAACCCACTTCAAACATGTTTCAAAACTTCTGACTGCCTTTTTGTGCTTTACATGTCCTGGCATCACTTCTACGTCTTCGTCGGAGCTTGATTCATTCGGAATATGTTCCAAAATATCCATATCATTTGTGAATTCCCATGATTCTTCATGTCCGATAGCCCATTCAAGAGCTTCTTGTTGTGTGACATCTTCAAAAATTTGGTCGGCGTTTTTAAACGGCTCAACAGCAGCCTCATCACTTGCTAATTTTTCTCTTGTAATTGATAGCTGTCGAATTTCATATCTGTTTTTGACCTTATCTAGCCATCCGGCGCTAGTTTTGAAATTGTCAGCGCTGTGAGTCAGACCATAAAAGAATAGTGCTTTTTCACACAAAATTTCTCCCAATATGGGCAAACTTAAAATAATTCAATTCTGTGATAAAAATCATACATATGTACATAGTCAATCATCTTTTTACCTCTAGATCTTTGCTGTAAAAACCAGGTATAAACCGTTTCATAAACTTCGAGATATGCACTTATTTTCAATGTTTTTCGCTTATTGATCAAAGAACTGGCTGTGGTGCCATAGGATAGAATACTCGTCTTGTTTTTTCGCAAATCGTTGATTTTCCCACATCATATTTTTTCGATAAACTGGTCACTGTGGCACTCGTCTCTAAACTATGAATAATCTCGATCTTTTCTTTAATCGATGAAGTAACGAGTTTTCTTTTGGAAGTCATATTAGCTTTAAATTGCCGTGCAAACTTAACTCAGTAAAAGACAAAGGTTTAATGAACAATGACCAGTAAACAGAGCAATTCTTAGGCCAGGCGCGCACTGGCGATTTAAAAGTTGAGTGATTAAAAAATCACGCAACTTAAAAGTTGCCTGCATATGAATGCTGTCGCGCACTGGTTACTAAGTTTATTCATTTTCAATATGGACTTTGGAGAGACCGCATGTGTTGGTGCAATTCTATTACGTAAAAGAAGAAAAGATAATAAAAAACGATTTTGGGTGCAACCACTTTTTTCGGCACGTTTATTAAACGGCCAATTTATAAACTATATAACAATTTAAGAGAACACGACAACAAATTTTTTATAACTACTTCCGTATGATAATTTATTAAAAGTAGTTGGATTATACATAACTCATGAAGATACTCAACTTCGAAGGGCTGTTCCAACAGAAGAAAGATTAGCTGTAATAATTTCTATCTAGAACCTGTCATCCCAATCGGCAGCAGTGTTTATATGCAACAATGCAAGGCGGCAAAAGGCCCGAACGCATTGAATGGACGAATGCGTTTGGTCGAGCAACTGTATTCGGCAAACTTCGGTACTCATCGCTGCCAGCGATGTGCCGTGCTGAACGCGGCCAATGCTACACACCATACAAACACCAGCGATTAAAAAGTTGCTAGTGCGCTAGGTAACATTGAATTACATGCGGTTTATTTTTTCAGGCGATAGTTTCATCACCTGGAAAATAGAACCGGTCGTAATTTTTTAGTTGCCGTGATTAAATAATTGCCAGTGCGCTCGCGCTCATTTGAATCAATGAGATTCATTTTTGCAACTGAATAGTTGCTCAACAAAAATTGCCAGTGCGCGCCAGGCCTTAGAGAATATGAAATCAGGGGTTACCCTTATTTAGGTAGCAGAGTAAGAGAATATGAAATGTAGGGATTCCCTCATTTAGGCAGCAGCAGGGGCGTAAACTACGTGGGTGCACGGACGCACGTGCACCCACTAAAAGTAAAAGTGTGGGTGCGCAGCACCCACAGTAGAGACCTACGATTCTACCAATTTTTAAATATCGATCGAAAGTTTTTCGATATTTGTATCTACCTTCACTGAACGAATCGATCTTTTTTTATTAAAAATCGTTAAAATATAATTTTGCATCATTTCAACGCGTGGTACGGTTATAATCTATACTTTAGATTTTCTTTTGAGTTGACTATTTCACTTCTTCGTATAGTTCTCTGATCTATGGTCTGTGGCAATTTGTCATGTTTGTGTTGTATTATCTGAATTATTAATAAATTACATCATTTTAATTTACAACGTTGTCTTTTTATAACATCTCAATATAAGTGAAATTCAATTTTATAAGTAATCGATTTATTGCAGATCGATATTTCGCATCTATATCTGATGGTAGATCGTTATTAAAAGTTTCGATTAGTATCGATTCGCTAGATTGATATTCTCTTAATTTTTACCTATCCCTAACCCACAGTAATTTTGCCCTAACTGTTTAATTATATTTCATATATTGTAATAATATGTTGGTCGATTAAAAAGAAGTTATGAACTAATCATGGTCGTGACACCTAAATTACATAGTATAGTATGTATTACTAATAATAACAAAAAATATCATCTGGAAAGATGACGTATGTCCATATAGGTTATCATACCAAAATTTCATTTAAGTCGGACAAAGCGTTCTATTATAAACAAAATTATTTTTTAGAAGAATTTTGAAGCAGAATACTTGCTAAATGGTACACTTTCGGATATAGATAAATTTAGATAATTCGTGTTATTTTTAGATCGGGAGTCTGTGGTTAAGCCATATACGTATAATTTAATATGTGCATAATAAATTAACTGTGCCATTTTTACTTTGTATTTATAAAAATATATACACTTATTTAAAATATAAATAGTGCACTCACAGCCAAAATTAAAAGTTTACGTCTCTGGGCAGCAGAATACATAAATCTACGAAATTTCCTCATTTAGGTAACTGATAACATGAAACCAAGTGATTCCCTCATTTAGGTAGCTGGAATCACTTTGCTGTTCGGATTAACGAGGCGTTGTTCCGATTCTGGCTCCGAGTTGTCGCTGTTCGGATTACTGGAGGTTCAGATTAGAGCATGTTCGGAATAAAAAAGTCATACTGTATAAGGTCGACTCTAATTGCTACTTTTGTTTGTTTCAGGTATACGTTTGTTTATTTACGAGATAAATATTTTACTAACGATTAAACATGTAAGTTAATTTTCTATTTTGCATGTACCTATATCATAATTTCAAAGGGTGAATATATGAAGCTCGTATCTTGCAGACCGATCTGTGTATTCATTTCTCTTGGGTTTTGCTATTTAAACCATAACACAGAATAAATAATATACTCGTACGTATCTTTCAACAAGGATAACACATTATAAATGTTAATGAAATAAATCATTTTAATCTTTATAAATAAAAATCTGAATTAAATATACATATTTATTGAAAAGTTACTTATATTATAAAATAAATTCGTGGCATGCACATACGGAATTCAATATATTTAATATGTAATTAGCCTATATTTAGCGTATTATAAGCCCTGATTAAATTAAAATACTTCCAGTTATGAATAAAATATGACACATTTATAATTTTCTGATATATACGACATATTAGAAAAATTTATTGGAAAAAAAGAAAAGACTAAGTATGTATTTGTATTTCAAAAGTGTATACCTAATATTTTATTGGTTCAGCACTTAGCAAATTATCTTGATAATAAATAAATAATAATTATTTTTCTAAGGGCGACCTAAACGATGTAGCGGTACGGTTAAACCTTTAAAGTATGGTTGTGAGTGAAAATATGCATTTAACAGGAGAGAATTTTCGAATCATAATTTGACAGTTTTAAGTTAATCTGAAATTAATTTAAGTAAGAGGGTATCAATGAAATTCAAGTTATATTACATTTTTGTCTTATAATTTTGCAACGTTATTGTCACTAGAATTCCGCGCGGCTTTCACTTGACTAGACAAAAATTTGCAATATTATTTATGATTGGATTAGGTACTTCGGATCATAAAACCGAACATCTTAATAATTTTTAATACAAAACAATAATCTCATTGAATTTCAGAACCAAAATAAATAAAAAATCTGATTTGGACACCACACGACTTCCTTGTACGCAAGACTAATATGAAGTATGGACCCAATTATAAAATTGCACGTATTTGACGTAAAAAATTGACATTAACATCTATTTTTTATTTTTTTTGTTATTTTTTGTTCTAATCCATAGCAAGCTTCATTACAAAAACCAAAAAGTACATAAGTTTTAAATTTACATATCTCGCTTATATAATACTTGATGTGCTAGACGCAGAATTTAATTCTCTAAAACTCTTATTTGAAGCATTTATTTCTAAAATCAAAATGAAACCATTTTATTCAAGAAAAACTGTTAACTTCAGGTAATACAGTGTGTTCATTAAAATTTCTAACTCGGAGTAGGCTATGAACAGAGAAACGGATGTCTGATCATTATTTTATTCAAAAGTCAAGATGTCAAAATTGATCTTGAAATGTAGTTTTAAGGAGAAAAGGTAATAAAGAAGGATACAGTATATTGACATTCGTCGTTTTCTAATTTGTATCCATTTCTAAAATAAGATTCAAGAAGAAAAGCTTTGATTTCTTTAGATAACATTTTTAACAATATCTCGTCAAATTGACATTTAATTAAATATTTTTAAATTGACATACGTTTCTTTGTTCATAGCCTACTCCGAGTTAGGAATTTTTTTGAACACACTGTATATCACTTCCGGTTATCCTGTTTTAACCAAATTCTGCTATGTTATTCCAATTGATATAAAAGTCTTATATACTAAATTTGAAAAGTTTTGATTATATTTTAATAGTTTTTCATTAAAATCTATTATGGGCTACAAATAAAGTACCATTTCTGGAAATTATGTAATGACCAAAAAGGGAGGTGCACAACTAGATGTTATATAAGTCCTAAATACAAAATTTCTACGGCTTACCGTTTTTGAGTTATGCGAGATACGTACGTACGTACGTACAGACGTCACGACGAAATTAGTCAGAATGGATTCAGGGATGGCCAAAATGGATATTTCCGTTGAAATCTGGACACCGAAATTTGTCGCGAATACAATACTTCCTTTGAGGTACAAGGAAGTAATAAATACGATTGTGTACATTTCGTTTATTGTCATTTTTGTCATGAATGTTGTACGTTTTTTGTTTTTTGTCTTTCCTTTTATCGACCGGCCCTGTTATAGGTAGTTAGAACAGGTAGGGTTAACGGTTAGTAATGGAATACTTGTTTTTAAAAATATCCATCATCTGTCCAAATTACTGCTCGACAATTATGACGACTGTGATATCTTCTTCGTGCGTGTGTCCTTGTAAATCTGTGGGATATCCGTCTGGCCACCCTTCGGCCATGGACTCCTCTCAACGCCTAATCCGAGAAACTGAACCGTTAGGGCCCTTGAATAGGGATTTCCATGCCAATTAGATATCTTTCTAGTGGATTATTTATGGCCTGTGCGGGGCTAAGCGTACTTTTATCTCCTGGCCTAGACGTGCATGATGTATATTATGCAAAATAGCTGCCTCGGGATCGATGTGATTTGCAAAGGGAACAGAAAGGAACAGAGAGCGAGGGTGTGTGCATGATACTTTTGTCAAGAGATGTTGATGATGATATATTGTGACGAGGATGAGATATGATCGATAATAGTTATTTGTGTATCAAGAGCGTAAAGATACTTTATTTCATACTGTGTCGCATTTCCATGTTTACAATTGTGATTTCAGTCCGGTAAATGAGACTTTACGGTATTATTATTCTTTACCGTACTGTATCGTTGCTAAGCAACCAATTTCTTATTTTTCCATATTCATTTTTGAAAACGTTGCAAAACGTTGTTAGAAATATCAACAAAACAAAATTGGTTGCTATGGTATCATGACTATTTTATTTTTATTAAGACCCAGACGACATGATTGTTTTTAAAGAGAAAAAGAAAGGTTGAAATAAAGCAAACTTTCATCCAAAAATGCGACACAGATATGAAATAAAATGTTGTACGTCATACGTCCGTTAAATGATTTTCACGGTACTCATTTCAAAATTCCAGACTCGGCTCCTTCGTCGCCTCGTCCGGAAACATCTTATTCGTACCGTAAAAACTCATTTACCGGACTTATAACGTAAATTACTATTACGCTAGAGATGCACACATAATTTTTTCTACGACTTTACTAACGAAAAAATCTGATGTACCCAGCACATTACCTTCCGTCAGTTCTATGTATTTTGTACAAATTTCACACGGAAAGTTCCTTGCTAAATTAAATATTCTATTTCTTGTACATTACATTCCGGCAGTTGCATGTACTTTATGCAAATTTCATACAGAAAATTATTATTTTGTGACGTTTTCTATATACAGTGTAATGTATCTGCAGAAATAAAAGATTTATTATTATTATTATTTCTTGTACATTACCTTAAAGCAGTTGTATGTATTTTATATAAATTCCGTACAGACAGAAAGCAAAAGATCCTATATTTCCAGTAAAAATTATAAGACAAACACACTATGTCAATTTCACTTGACACTGACATCTTTCAATCAGAATTTTCTTAATATAGTAGCTGTTTCCATAGCTATGGCTACTTTATGAAATTTAATTTCTTTATAATTTTATAACTCTATATCCATTTAGTATTAAGTATAAAATGCAGTCAAATCGTATAGAGAATAAAATATTCTTTAATATTTATAATAACGTCAAATGTGAAAAATTACATTTAACATAGTTTTTTCAAGAAAAACTGTTAAAACCTTCAAATGATGGTACTTCCGGTTGACCAATTGTAACCAAAATCTAATCAGCTCTTCATATGGATGTAACGAAGAAGTATACGAAAAATTATAATTTTTGTAACTGTAGTATTAGAGTTATCGCAGACGAAAATTTTGTTACACACACACACACACACACACACACACACACACACACACACACACACACACACACACACACACACATACATACAGACATCATCGTAAAAATAGTAAATTCGTATTCTAGGGACCCTAAAACGTGCTTATTGATTAATAACTCATCATCGAATTTTTTGACCAAAGACAATACCTTCCTTACCTAAAGGTGACGGAAGGTAATAAAAAAATAATAATACCTATTTAGTTTAGTTCAATTCAATCTTAACCAATTTCCTGTTTTGTGTTGCTGTAACCATGACGATATGAGTAAATAAATAATTCTGATGCCAACAATCACTGTTTTATGTTTTCACACATACATCAAAAATGTGCTCAAAAATCTCCGAAAATAGTGAAGATAGTGATTTTTCTTGCACTCCTCCAGATATATTCGGAACGGCGCAAAATGCTTCCTTGAGTTTATTACCTGCAAAATCAAGAGCATTATACGAAAAGACTTATAACCTCTTCGTTGAAAGGTGTAAGTTAAAAAAATCGAGAATTACAGTGAAAATGTTTTACTAGCTTACTTTTTGGAAAAATCTAATGCAATGAAATCGTCTTCTCTTTGGTCCATTTATTCCATGCTAAAATCAACACTAGCAGTTAAGAACGATATTGATATCAGCAAATTCAAGAAACTAACTGCTTTTTTGAAACAAAAATCAGTTGCTTATAGACCAAATAATCTAAATCTTTAACAAGAGATGAAATAAATAAATTCCTGACTGACGCCCCAGACGATCATTTCCTTATGATGAAAGTTGCTCTTATATTGGATGTTGCTGCAGCATGCCGACGCGACGAATTAGTTAGGATGACTGTAGATGATATTGAGGATAATGGGTCCATTTTAATTGTGAAGATTCCAGACTCAAAAACTAATGTGCAGAGAACATTTATTGTTGATGATCATAATCTTTTTTCAATGTACAGAAGATATGTTGCTCTTCGACCCTCTAACATATCATCTCGGCGATTATTTCTAAATTATAAGCATGGCAAATGTACCGCACAAGTTGTTGGAATGAACACTATAGGAAAAATTCCATTTAACCTTGCACAATATCTGAATTTACCTGATTCGAAATCATTTACAGGCCATTGTTTCCGCAGATCCTCTGCTACATTACTAGCAAATTCCGGAGCTGACATTATGACTCTAAAACGTCATGGTGGCTGGCGTTCATCAGCTGTTGCAGAAGGTTATGTTGATGAAAGTTTGAAATTTGTTAATTCCAAAGAGTATTGTTTTCTTCTTTCTTTTATCATTAACTTATTAGCTGTTCAATAATCTTCACTGTTGGCGGTACACGCTGGGCTAGCGCTTAGAGTATAGAAACTACTACGTATAAAGAGGAAGTGTCGGTGGCAAACATCATATACCTATTAGACTAATATATTGCTATTGCTCGTATCTTTCCCATAAGAGTAGGTGAAGGAAACACTGTGAAATGGAAATATCATTTCTACATAAGTTTATCTGACACAAACACTCAACCTGGAATTATCCGCACGCTCGTAAATCTTGACTACTATTGGCTAACTCTGACAGCTGTAGCCGGCTGATGCAGCGAGCACATGGTTTGACGTTTGACTTCGTTTCTGTTTGTACTATTGTACATGTACTTCGAAGTACTTGTGCTCTGATAGAAGAGAAATCATATTAATAATTAACGTAAAAAATCGGGGGAGCCTCCTATATCCCTCAAAGGATGTAGCATTTATTTGGAAAAAGACCGAAAGGGTATATAGGCAAAGCCAACAAAAAATCTTTAAAAATAAAAAGTTAAAACAACTCATGACTATTAATGTGTTTCAGCAATGCTCTCCTTATGTCTTTAATACAACCGAATTTGTTAACCACGTCAAGGAACAAACTGTTTTAGACAACCACAAAACACAAATTATGAAAATTATTGACACATTTCTAAAAATTAGATTTTATCACGAAACGAAATTACTGCTGGAAAAAGATGATTATATTACAAATAATTATAATCGAATTGGGCTATTCAGAAATCAATAAATATTTTATAAATTATTTCTTTTAATCTTCTTTACCTTACTGTCACCTAAATAAATTAATATTGACCAGATTGTATTCCTATTATTTTTACAGTACTACAAAGCAAATTATTTATTACAAATTTAACACTAAAATATTTCATTGTTATTTATTATTACTTATATTTATATTCAAGAATAAATAGGTACATTACTTAATTTCTCAAATTTAAATTTACAATTTCTAGCACTAGTCTTAAGTCATCAGCCGTGTTTCTTTGGGCTGTGATTCGCAATCTAAATGATAAAAGTGATCATGATGTCGTCGTTATCCAATAGTTTCAAGGTTTACGTGCATGCGTACAATTCCAGGTTGGGTGTTTGTGTGAGATAGACTTATGCAGCAATGATATTTCTATTTCACAGTTTTGGCTTCAAGAAAAGCAAAGGATCCGCAATATATTAGTTAATAGGTGTATGGCAAACAGAGAAGCCAACTTCTATCAGCTGAACGCCTAGTGTCCGCCATTTGTTTAGGGACCAAGTTTTCATTCCTAGAACAAAGTTCTATAGAACTTTGTTCTAGGAATGTAAGTTTCCCAGAAATTTATAAATTTATTGGCAATACTGAGAACATAATCTATGCTTGTAACATTAATTTCACAAAGTATGAAGCTCGAGCTTTAATTAGTGCTGTTAAGCTTCTGTTCATTTAATTACACCTTAGCTTAATAATATTGATACAAAGATATTGTTATAACTACAAAGAAACTTTCTGAGTAATTGTGTACGTATATTGTGTTGTCAAAGAAATTTCTTTATTATCCCTTTTTCTTGAAACTATATAAATTCGTCTTTTAAAAAAACTAAAAAGACAGTCATAGAAAAGAGAAAAAATCTGATGTGGCCAGCACATTACCTTCCGTCAGTTCTATGTATTTTGTACAAATTTCATACGGAAAGTTCCTTTTTAAATTAAATACATATCCTATTTCTTGTACATTACCTTCCGGCAGTTGCATGTATTTTATGCAAATTTCATACAGAAAATTATTATTTTGTGACGTTTTCTATATACAGTGTAATGTATCTGCAGAAATAAAAGATTTATTATTATTATTTCTTGTACATTAGTTATCGTAGACGAAAATTTTGTTACATACACACACGGACACACATACACACACACACACACACACACACACACACACACACACACACACACACACACACACACACACACAGACATCATCGTAAAAATAGTAAAATCGTATTGTAGGGACCCTAAAACGTGCTTATTCATCAAAAACTCACCAGCCTTCACATTCATACACACATACACTCTATATCTCCCAGTTGATCCCCACGTCATCAATTTCTGATGCAAGAGTTACAAAACTTTTATCTAGCATCTTTGTCGTACACATATGGCATGTGTCAAAATTTGCAAATTCTTTCTCATAAATCTCGCGCGATTTTTTAGGAAGTAGATTATTTACTGTAGTCTGAGCTATATTACGTAACTCAGGCGGAGTGCAACTGATTTCATCTTCCATGATTACACTAAATTCACTTAAATTTGTTCGTAAATATTGAAATGACATGAACTTGACATGAACTTTGAAATAATAATGGAATGTGGTCAATTCAATGTTACCAACTACAACATTTCACTTACAAATTTCCCTAAATCAACTCGGTTTAATATTAACAGTTTTTTAAAATATTTTAGTTTGTAGAAGGCGCAAAATATAAAAAATAGTATAAAGAACTCATTTTATAAGACTTTTTTTCGCACTTGTCAATTAGAAAACTCGCTAGCGCTCGTTTTCTAAATTTTGACGCGTGCGAAAAAAACATGTCTTATAAAACACGTTCTTTAATATACTATTTTGTGACGTTTTCTATATACAGTGTAATGTATCTGCAGAAATAAAAGATTTATTATTATTATTATTTCTTGTACATTACCTTAAAGCAGTTGTATGTATTTTATACAAATTCCATACAGAGAGCAAAAGATCCTACACCTATTTCCAGTAAAATTATAAGACAAACACACTATGTCAATTTCACTTGACACTGACATCTTTCAATCAAAATTTTCTTAATATAGTAGCTGTTTCCACAGCTATGGCTACTTTATGAAATTTAATTTCTTTATAATTTTTTAACTCTATATCCATTTAATATTAAGTATAAAATGCAGTCAAATCGTATAGAGAATAAAATATTCTTTAATATTTATAATAACATCAAATGTGAAAAAATTATATTTAACATAGTTTTTTCAAGAAAAACTGTTAAAATCTTCAAATGATGGTACTTCCGGAAGTCCAATTCTAACCAAAATCTAATCAGCTCTTCACATGGATGTAACGAAGAGAAATGCGAAAGAATTATAATTTTTAGAATTGTAGTATGGAAGTTATCGTAGACGAAAATTTTGTTACATACACACACACGGACACACATACATACACACACACACACACACACATACACACACACACACACACACACACACACACACACACACACACACACACACACACACACACACATACAGACATCATCGTAAAAATAGTAAAATCGTATTCTAGGGACCCTAAAACGTGCTTATTCATCAAAAACTCACCAGCCTTCACATTCATACACACATACACTCTATATCTCCCAGTTGATCCCCACGTCATCAATTTCTGATGCAAGAGTTACAAAACTTTTATCTAGCATCTTTGTCGTACACATATGGCATATATGATACTTTTATTCGCTATCTCATTGTCGTCGGTTTTTCAGAGGGGTATAAGGTATCTCCGTCTAATCAACGGCAGAAAATGAAATAGAAACTGTATTGTAACCGCGGTAACGAATGTCATATTCAAATATTTGAATTATTTGAATATTCATGTAATTCTGTCATACATGTGATTAAGGTGATTTTGGCGTCGATAATAATTTGTTCTTCGTTGTGTGTTGGTAATTTTGTTAATTCTTGGGATTATACATATTGTGCATTTTGCTATTGCAAAGACGGTGTTTCTAAGATTTACGACAATTATTGCAACATGTTGATTTTGGATAATAAAAAGTGGTATATTTTATCCATTATACTTATATCGTATTTATTCAAATATGTAGATGTTAATGTCAAATTATGTCAAATACGTGCAATTTTATAATTGGGTCAATACTTCATATTGGTCTTGCGTACAAGGAAGTCGTGTGGTGTCCATATCAGATTTTTTTTACTGGGATGTAAAACTTCAAAGATATTATTAAATCAATATGATTCTATTTAAAACTATTAATTTTCTTTCCTGCGCGGCTCGAAAAGTTTGACTCCTCAGCTCTGGACCAAGATTGTAAGTTCGACTGAGCTCGACTTTTCTAAAGCTCAATTCGGCTCAAAATAGAAACAGCTTCGCCCTTTTTCTATAAACTGAACCGGTATAGATACGTATTATATTCAATGTGTAATAATAACTATTCTTATTCTAAATTAGAATGGTAACAGGTGCCTAATTTCGTCTATTACAAGACGATTATTAATGTATATTGGACCTATAAGTTTTGTAATTACTTGGGATATTGATGCAAAGTTTTGTAATTTTAACAAAGTTTGGGCGTAAGAAGTTTTTGAACTTTCGCAAAATCGATACTTCAGAGTTTAATAGTTTTGTTGAATGCAATAATATTATTGTTTTCTATATTTTACGCATAACAATAACAACTCGACTTATTTTATTATTATACCAGCGACATGAAATTAAAACAAACACTGCGAATAATCCTCGTTAAATACTTTTTTAATCTCTAGAGAAATTGTTTTATAACAACAATAGAATTTTTATGTTTGTTTTCAATTTCGTCATCTAGTACACAGCATGCACATTTTTGTTGGATTTTTTCGTTAGACTAGCGACGTTTACATACGGAAAACTTCATTTGTTTAACATAATTGAAAGCAAACACATGTATTTTTCTATCGCTTGTCAGTGGGCAGTGATAGTTGATGTCCGGGGAGGGTTACTAGGTAACAAAAAGTAAATACACTTTCCTTCCTCATGCACAATGCCGCAAAAAGTGAGGTTATGGTTAGGTATCTTATCGGGCGGCTGCCATTGGCGTCCGCGGGGAAATTCTCATGATGATAGGGTAGAGAAGGAAACGACCGACGGTGTTTAACATAGGCTTAAGTATATACTTTGTTTCCTTCACGGTTTTTGCACGAACCTTATATTTATGGATACGGGTGGATCAAGAAGCGAAAGATAGGACAATCAAATCTTGTATATTGTATAGTATTGTAATAATGTATGAATTAGTACATTCCAATTTCAATATTTACATACGTTGCAATGGTATCAACTCTGAAAAATTATGATTATTGATTTTGATATAGAATTTATTACCTATTGATTATTTTCCGCAGGTCGCAGGTGTAATTTTTGGCCGAAGATGGCCGAGCCCAAAGGTTTGGTCTGATTTTACTCCTAACCTAACTTATAAATTTAATAATTGCTGCATATTTGCTGTATGAAATAAATGAACATAGATTACCACATCTTTGGAAAGGTAAAAAATCTCTTTTCGTACACATGCATTGAAATGTGTTGTTTCGCGTCGCCTAAGCAACGTCCGAAACGTCAATTTCCCAGGTCTCCACCAGATAAGCGACCGGAAAATTTTGGAAAAAACATAATCCAAGTAACTACCTATTTTTAAACCCCTAAACAGGATTAAATCCCAATTACAGAGTGGGTTCACATTCACACACATCCATGCCTTAGTGGGATTCGAACCCAGAGCCCCGAGGACACTCGTGACATGAGGCGTTGCTCTAACCATTGAGCCACCGGAGCTATAATAAAATGAAGATTAAATTTTAAATACCCGGGTAGAATAGAATTCACTAATCCAAAAATAAGGATTAGCTTAAACATTTTTGTGAATCGTTAATTTTTATTAATCTAAAACATAGCAACATATTAACTTATGCTGGAAATTGTATTGAATTTCTTTTCTATTATTCTATTTAATTTTTTCTTTTTGAAACGTTACTAATATTATTTTGAAATGATTAGTTCCTTGATAGTGACCGATAGTGACATTTATCTGTCAGTTACGTACATTTGAATAACTGCGTCAAACTGCGTTCTTTTGTTTAAAGCTCTAGGATTTAAGTTATAGATATTTTTATAAATTTATCCATAAAATATATAGAAAAAGTATTAATGCAAATCTATAGAAAATTTAGTAATCTTTAATTTTTATAATAACATTAGTCTCGAAAACATAACATTTCAAAGTATTTTGCGTGGTACATTATATAAACATAAAATATAGATTAATATACAATAGGTGCAATAAAACAAAAGTTTTTAACAAATACTGGTCTAAATTTATTATATTTATTTTAATTAATAGTTACGTTTCAAAGTCTTTTGAAGGTTAAAGTAACTAGCCCAGGGCCTCGATTCTCCAAATCATTCGTTCGCATTCGTATGCGTTCATTAAGGTATAGTGCCTAAACGTATACGTTTCAATAGTTCTAGTCTCTAATGGTATACGTTTTCCTCGCTTGATTTGCATTCGAATACGTTTGGCTTTCTAAAGGACGGTTCCACTAGACTTTTTCATTTGTGAATGGACCAATCAAACAACAGTACCACGTTCCATGCGTTTGATTAAATGTCAAAATTTTACATCTTGACACTGATATACACTAAACCTATAATTTTATTTGAACATGAAAGAAATACCGAAATAAAGTAGGTATTTATTTCTTTTCTCTAAAGACTAAAAAAAGAATAATTACTAGAACGTGGAAAATTTGATTCTACTTTTACCCATAAAAGTCGAATTTTGAGAAGATTTAATAATAATGTTAATGTTATCCCTGTATCAAAAAAGACTGGAAAAACTGGAGGAAGATCTGTATAAAAACATATGAAATGTATTTACTGATTGATTTTAGACTTGGTACGATAAGCTCTATGGGTAAAAGGCGGCTTCACGCAAAAAAAATACAACATATAAGAAAAATATTTAAGATACTATGTACTTTTTACAATACATATTTTCCTTTGAGGCCACAGCCTCCGGAGGAGCCTCGGAAAAAGATCATTTCATGAATTTTAATTATTTTTATGAAGTACAAAAAATTTATCTTAAACACACAATTTGCTTTATTGAATTCATTCTTGTAATCAGTATTCTTAACTGTAATCAAAATAATAATAATAAACACAGATCACAGTTATTATTGCAATTAAGAACTCCAGAAAAATATCCGTTTGGCGTTTCTTTTATTTTTACTTATAAAGAGCTCTAAGGCAAACGAAAGTTAAATACTAATTTTAATAATAAATTACAGTAAGGTTAAATACTTTTATCATATTTCTATTATACATATGTTATATTATACATATTATATGAGGAATTTATAATTTATATTTTTCAAAATATTCTTGCCTTAAAAAATAATAACAGAATTCATCACTAAATAATTTTATAATAGAATTATTCCCCATAGTATAGTGTTTTTATGTATAACACTATTACTCTTAGATGTAAACGTATGGAAAATTTATTGAGCGAATGGTCAGTCCCTGCCCATTGTCAAACGTACGAAAGTTGTACGTTTAGAAACGTATACGTTAATGAAACGGACGCTGGAGAATACCAAAATCTCATTTCAGACGTTTAGAACGCCGTAAACGTATACGTTTAGATTCGAGAATAGAGGCCCTGTAGCGCACCTATCGGGAGAAATATTGTGCTACGGATATCATTGCTTCAATCAAATCTAAGCATTTTATAATTTCAATAGATGTGAGATGTGCCAATTTGCCTTTATTCACAGATTTCGGTAATGACTATCAGTGGCGGTGCGTGAATTTAGAGTAAGGTGAGGCCAGATTTATAATATCACAATACGGGACATATCGATGGATTTAAAATTTGTGAGAAAAAAATGCGCCGCAGGCGATTTTTTAAAATTTTTCAAGGTCAAACGTGTTTTAATGCTAAGTAAGATAATATAGAGTTCTTTACAATAAAACAAATTTAACAAATTCTTAAAAAATAAAATCGGTTAAAAGTCAAAAACTAATAATTTATTTTATTGTAAGAAAACAGTTACATAAATAGTTCATTTAAATAAAATATTAACATAAAATTAAGAAAAATTCTATAACAAAAGTAACATTGTCAGTCTTAAATATTAAAAATATTTTTAAATTTATATTTCTTTTGGGATTTTAAAGCTACTAATAAATTTTTATTTGCATCTTTATTTTTTCCAATAAAATTTACGAATTTATTAGAAGACATTTAGTAATTGAATTATAATTATGATGCGAGATGTGAGCATATAAGCAATAACTACAGAAACAGAAAATCTAAAAATACAATATTGCATTAAATTAATATATTATATTACTGAGTAATAGGTAGCTGTGCGGCGTGAGCGTGTAGCGGGTAGCGTAAAGCCCAAGCAGCAGCTAGTGGGTTCTCCCCACCACTCAACCGAGGCCAAGAATTCTCAACCTCACCTATTATTCCGATGCTTTTATCTTGCTATTATGCGCTTGAAAGATTATATTTTTTATATTTATATAATTCAAAAGAACTAATAATGAAAATATTAGATGCAAAAGTAATCATTGTAATGATTTATTTATATATTTAACTTTTTTCTTAACAGTTCAATTAGATTATTCCCATTGTTGTAAGTAGTTCGAACTGTTGTTTTGTCTCTTGGTTGTTGGTATTTGTATATTTCTACAATACATAATTTATTATTATTTAATTGTGTATAAATGTTTAATTTAAATAACTGTGACAAGTAACAGAAGGTACAATTAAAATAGAAATAAATAATAGTTTCAAATTTATGAAAACATAAATAAATAACAACAGTAACAATAAATAGTAATTATTAAACTGTTTTTACAAAAACTAATTGAAAATAATACAAATATACTTGTTTGAAACAAGCATTTTCTGTTGTGCTCTCTGCTCGGAACGAGAGAGGCCAACTCATCGCTTGGCTCATCTGCAGTAGTGTAGATGTAGAGCGTAGAGAGGGTAAAATCGTTCCGTCTCACTCGCACTTATGTATTGCGCTATTATTGTCCATGAGGACAGTATAATTTGGCCTCTATGTGTAAATTCGCGTGAAAATAACACTATTTGCATGATTATTTGGCATATTATAGTAACAATGATTGTTTATAAGTTCAAATATTGTAGATTTGTATTACTTCAATACATTTTAAATGTAAAAAATATTATAAAATTTTACATATGTTTTGAATTTAAGAGGTGAGGCCTGGCCTCACCTGCCTCATCCGACGCACCGCCACTGATGACGATATATCTGTACGTCTTGTACTAGACGGCAACCGCCCGACATCACCTCACCGTCTTTGAAAGTTGTCGTTGTTCGGATTCGAATCCGTGCTGTCAGAAGCACAATCGGTCATGACGCACACAGCCACCCGACTCCATTATTTTATTATTTTCATTGCTAAATTCCTTTTTCTATTTTGAATGAACTTTTATGCTATAGTAGTTCTCGCCTCCTTCTGCAATGGTATCCTGTAACAAACAGTCATATGCCTTGTGCACACAGCTGGTGGTAATGCCTTTTCACGTTTGACTAGTCCGCCTAACACCCACCGCCGCAGCAATGGAAGTGGCGCTGCGAACATCCGCATCCGTTTTTCAGCTATCCACATCCAGAGTCGTTCTCCAACTTCTCTCTAGACTTGGATATCGCAATTGTAATGCTGTTTGTGTTTCATTTTAATTAACATGCGCTTCGAATGTGTGTCTGTTCTGTTTGTGAAACGATCGAGATCTTTTCGTTATACATAGTCTGTTTGACGCACTTCTTTGATTTAGACAACATTTGTATAGTTTTAGAATGTTTCTAGTTTATTTTAAATTTGAAAATAAATTTAGAGGAATTCAGGTATTTGCGCCGGTACATAAATAAATAGCTAGCTAATCTCTGTTTATACACTATTTCTAAGAATAGTTTATAATATTGATTATAAAATTTAGGCGTACTGGAAGTAGTAATTTACGTAAAAAATCAGTTTTAGAGCTTAGTGCATCTTTTGGCAATTTGTTTGTTATTCGGATATCGTACAGGCGATTCAAATTAACTTTTCCCGCAACTTTTAATCAGATGACAAAAATTAAAAACTTGTCTTTGCATTATGCCCACAAACCAGCGGCGTAAATAAATATCCGCATGAAATTACTGGAAAATTGATAAATTCTTGCTTACTAGCAATAAAAATTTGATGTGGCCAGCACATTATCTCTCGCTAGATATTTTACCTGGTTGTACGCATAAAACAAAAATATTTTTAAATACAAATACATATATTTATGGCTCACTACAAAATAATTCTCACATATATTTGCAAAATCTATGGGATACTTTAATATAAATTATGTACAACACATACATTTTCTTTATATTCAATATCCTGAAATATTCTTTTTCTTTATATTCGTCATTTTTTCGCAAATTCCTTTTATATTCTTTTTTATGTATATTCTATTGAGTTCTTCATAATGATGTACAAATATGTTTGACAGACATTTATGTGTCAATTACAAACATTCGAATTTCTTGCCTTGAAGTAGTGTGATCTGAGATTTTTTACATCAAATTATTGTATATGCATTTCTTTATCTCTATATCTATATAACATATAATAATGAATTTATATTTATCGAATAAAGAATTTAACGTTGTTTAATATAAGTATTTACATAAATTTTCGATAAATAATATTTAGATGATTTTTTTCTTGTAACTACTACTTCCGGTTGTCCAATTATTACCAAAACTGACTCGACTCTTCCCATTATTGTTAGATTGAGGAATCCGTAGTTAAAAATGTCTTAAGTTTTATAGTATTTGAGATATAGTGAATCCAACATCCACACATACACACACGGACATCATCGTAAAAATGTTATAATCGGATTCTAGGGACCTTAAATCGTGCTTATTCACTAAAATCTGGATATGCGATTTTTAGCATGAATTCAATACCTCTCTTAGCGAGAAGTAAAAAGCATCTTGTTCGAGTAAGGCGGGAAACTAACCTAAATATAAATATAAAACCTAAATATTATATAAATACGTATACAAACCTAAATATAAATACATGATCAAATAAATGAATGTATTTATATTATTTTAGACCTACCAACACATGCGTAATCTTCGGTACAAAAATGTAAGGAACAAACAAACATTGAATTTGTAACACTTTTCCAATTAACAGTTTAATCTACCATGCTTTGCGTCTCAATGATTTCTTCGATGCCATATTAATTTATAAATTTAACTTTTTGGAAATGTGCGCAAACGAACGAAGGGTGGGAGTACTCGATTTTTAGGAATGACATTTCGGAAAACAACAGTACACTTGTGATTACATTGGTTTTGGTGAAAATTCGATATTTCTACAATATTTACAAATATAAAATTAATCCTTAAACGATCTAATATTGCATTCATGTTGTTTTTAACTTATTTATAGTAAATTTATGTTATTATTTTAACAAGCAACTACAAACATTATACTTAACCTTATTTCTCTAAAAGTACACAATGTCTCAAAATTCTAGGAAAACTCGCGAATTTTATTGTATAATCAAACAGAGGAAGTGTTTACAATCATCACAAATAAATATAAGTTTAAATACTTAACTTGAATCGCGTAACATCACAACGCGAAGCGAAAAGCGATACGAGCATAGGGGCTTTAAAGACTCTTATACACGTGTATCATATTATAACGTTTTTATTTATTTGTGTGAAGTGTAAAAATCAATTAATTATTAATTATTTAAAATATAATAACAATGATGATTACTAGGCTTAAACTAATATTAAATGCGAATTAAGACTAAAACTATAATTAACTATGGAATTATATTAATTATAGAACAGTGTGATTAAGAATTTTGATTTTTTATTTGAAAAAATTCTTTCTTTCCAATGTTCCACGTCACACTTGGGTCCCCTTCTTTATTTTAATTAACTAGTTAAACACTAACACTATTTATTTAAACAATTAACTCAACTATTGATATAACTACGATATTACTGATTATTTATTTCGATTATTTATGTCACTATTTATTTATATCACGTTTAACTGTCCGACCTACCGACCTCCACGCGTCTATATAATCAACTGACTTAACAGCGTCTGTATATTCAACTGCCCGGACAGAATTCATTCCTTTCACCTCACTGTCTGTTCATTTATCTAACTAACTGTCTAACAACTAATTGTCGTTCTGACGGACTAAGTCTCTAACTTCCACAACCTCAGTATCACCGACTGTCTGTATGCCACAACTCTTCAACACCACTGCCGAGTATCCACTTCTACTCGCCCTACTATCCCCGTATACCTAGCTTCCCAATGCTCCTCAAAACTACCGAGTATTCACTTCTACAGCTATCGCGTATATAATTTGAAACATCCTATTAGTATATTACCAACTTTCTCAAAGATTCTTGAAAAAATATGCTATGAACAAATAATGAATTATCTATTGATTTCTAAAATTCTACCTCAAAACCAGTCTGGATTTAGAAAAGGTTATAGCACCAATACACCTGTCTGTTAAATATAATAGATGATATATTAAATAACATTGAAAAATCCAAACTGGTACTATTAATTCAAATAGATTTTTCAAGAGCATTCGATACGGTTAGTCATAATATGTTGCTTGCCAAATTAAAATATTACAACTTTGCTCCTACCACAATTCAGTGGTGCAAGAATTATTTTTACAATCGGCATTTCATGGTTAGTATGACATCGAATACAGAAACAATAGTTTCTTCTACTTTTCCACTCAGTCATGGTGTGCCTCAAGGATCAATCTTAGGTCCCCTTTTCTTCCTCATTTTTATTGCAGACATGCTACTTTTAATGAATTTCTGTTCGCTGCACTCATATGCTGATGATACGCAGATTCTTGCATCAATCAATCCTGCTGACATAGATGAACAATTTGCTATTATTAATATTGAGTTACAACAATTAGTTTCTTGGATTAAGAACAATGGTTTAAAAATTAATACTACTAAATCTTCGCTTCAGGTTTTTGGACATACAGGCAGTATATTACCTGATATTATACTGGATAACACTGTACTCGAACGTAAATACGTTACAACAGTTCTAGGGCTGGATGTTGATGAAGACCTGAAGTTTAGAGAACATCTTGACAAGAAGCTAATGTCTGCTAGATTGATTCTGCGGCATTTATATCAGTTTCGCCAAGATATTAATACTGAGATCAAATTAAAATTAATAAATTCTTTAGTTCTATCAACGTTTGATTACTGCGCTTGTACTTACATACCTAATCTAACTTTAACAGATAAAAATAGAATAACTCTTATTCAGAATTCTTGTTTACGTTTTGCTTGTGGTATTCGCAAATACGATCATATATCACAACACCGGACTGCAGCAAATATGAAATCTGTTGACGAACGACTGAAAATTAATTATCTTTGTTTAATACACAATGTAAGGTTAACTAGAACTCCTAATTATCTCTTTGACAAGTTAATACCCAGAGAATACAATTACACTCTCCGTATTAAGAATTTGGATATTGTTCCTTTCTTTCGAAAGTCAAAATCTAGAGCTTCATTTTCCTATCTCGCGCCTTCTTTGTATAACAATATTCCTGAATCCCTGAAGTCTCTATCCTTAACCGCTTTCAAACTCATTGTGAAAAATTTATATTAACTAATGTAATGTAGTAATATTTTTTAATATTTTTTTGTCAAATTGTCTCGCGTTTGATGATTTATATATATATATATATATATATATATATATATATATATATATATATATATATATATATATATATATATATATATACATATATATATATATATATATATATATATATATATATATATATATATATATATATATATATTATTGTCATATTTTTGTACTGTACCGTGTTAGGTGGAAGAACAGCCTTGGGCTGAACCTCGCCTTTTACTTACATGGTAATAAAGATTATTATTATTATTATTATTATTATTATTATTATTATTATTCTCAATCGGAAGTGATACTTTACCTAAAGCTCATTGCTATTTTAAACATGGAATTGGCGGAAGGTCACATCAGATTTTTTAATTGTGTGAATACTTCATAAATCTTTCGGGAACAAATTATGTAGAAATAAATTTTGCGTGTGGAAAAATCGGGATGAATGCTTTGTTAAGGTGCGGGTCACACATAGTATTTACGAATCGAGAATCCCTGCGTTAAATATTAACATGAAAGAGTGCTAAAGTGCGAACGTACGTATAATGGAATAAAAAAGGGACAAGAACAAAATACGTTCTGGGGGCTTAACTGTTCCCGGCATACATTTTAATTACGGAAACATTTTAAAACCCAGCTTAGGAAATAGTCCACATTAACATTTTTAAGAGTATTTGCAGATAGTTCCCAGTGCTCTGTGACCTATATTCTGCCTTTGTACATCTTTACTTATTACCAGAAATATTACGCTGGAAGTATTACTAATTAGTAGTAGTAGTAGTTCATTATTTTTGAAGCCAATGAATCTCCAATAAAATGTTTTGAGGTCAGCTCTTTTCCATCATCTACAGGAAATAAATCCTTTGTTCAGTCTTTATTTTTAGTTATTCGTTATATAAAATAGCTATTTATATTTTAATTTTTTAAACGAAATATAAAAAACAAAAATTAAGAAATGGTAATTTGATAACAATAAAATCAAAGATTGTACCTACATATATCTGAACGAAACGTAAAAATAAACTAAAAATTATGAATATTGGACATTTCAGGCATTTGATAAAAATAAAATCAAAGATTTTACCTATATTTGAAGCCAGTAGTATATAATTTCTTAAAACTTTGTTATCCTAACTAACAATTATCAACTAATTACCAGAACTACGAATACACAACAAATTATAACAGTTTGACTTAATGTAAAAATAATTTTTTTGTGCAACCGGACGCGAAATAAGCATTTCGCAACCGTAATACAGGCCGCGAAATTAGAATTCGCGTCCGTTGTTATGGTAAACAATCACTTTGACATTTGAGAATTTCATGGTTTTGTTTATAAAATGTCAATCCCATAGCCATATTGAAAGCTGATTATATATATATATATATATATATATATATATATATATATATATATATATATATATATATATATATATATATATATACAGGGTGATTCATCGGTCTGTCCCCTCTTTATAACTCTTTTATTTTAAGTCCGATAGAAAAACTCTTCAAATATAATTTATATGATATAGTATTATCTATCTACGTACCATATCCATTTGTATACAGGGTGCTCCATTTAAGCGCAACAATATGTAACTTTATATTTCTTAATGGAACACCCTATATTTATTTATTTATTTTGATAGTAAATTAGATTCCCTTTAAAAAAGTATTAAATAATAAGGGGTCTAAAATTATAAATTAACAAGTTATTTACCTTTATTCGTTGAATGATATGTTTCTATCATGTTATTATTAACAAAGTTTGCTATGGATAATTTGACCAATTGTTTCGAATTTAAACAAACGAGTTGTCCAAATACTCTTAGTTTGTCATTGTTGATGTGAAAATGAATAATACAAATTTTAGTAAAGATGAGATGGTTAATATGATATTTATAATAGAAAAATCTATTGACGTTGAAGGACAAGTTTTCGAGCATTTATTATAATTTTGCATTATTTAGTCTGTCACTAAATTTTATTAGCTTCTTTGGAATTAGTGTAATGTTAAAAATAAATATTAATAAAAAAGGATCAAAATTTTGTATTATATTATGGTTTTTTCCACTCTGAACTACTATTTTTTATGAACATAAATAACTTCTTAATTTATAATTTTAGACTCCTTATTACTTAATACTTTTTTAAAGGGAATCTAATTTACTATCAAAATAAATAAATAAATATAGGGTGTTCCATTAAGAAATATAAAGTTACATATTGTTGCGCTTAAACGGAGCACCCTGTATACAAATGCATATGGTACGTAGATAGCCAATAATATATCATATAAATTATATGTGAAGAGTTTTTCTATCTAACTTAAAATAAAAGAGTTATAAAGCGAGGACAGACCGATGAATCACCCTGTATATATATATATATATATATATATATATATATATATATATATATATATATATATATATATATATATAGGGTGTAAATGAAATAAGTGCATTAAATTTAACCAGTAATATAACTCGGCGAGAGCAACAATATTTCTTAATAACTTTTTCTCGAAATCGCTTATTTTTTTAGCATTTTTACCACCCCGTAAATTGACGAGTCGTTCCAAATATTTTTGTGATAATTGAATGCAGTAACAATAGCTACGAAAAATTTTGTTTTAGCAATTGACAGTCCTGTCAATTGTTCCAATTCAATTTTGACATTAGTAATAAACTTGTTAATAAGGTAAAATTCTGTCAAAATGCGAGTGCACAGACATTGTAATTACTTACCTATGGTTTATTTATTTTTGTACTCGTATCTGTACTATATTTTACTTGACATCACGGTTGACATAAAGACAGTGTCATGGAGGTGCCAACGCATTAACATGGAGCGTTTCCAAATCATCACCAAATCATTCTGTTCTTAATATTCGCACATTTATTAATCTTGTACATCTTTATCACATCACAATACGGAGTGTCACATATGACAATTTTAAAAAAAGCAACAGTTAGATCCATAATATGTGCAAAAAGTTCTGTTTTCAGCACATAACAGACTTCAATTTTGGGAATGGCTCATAATGTTCATTAATGAGACTGAATTTACTTGGGAAGGTGTATTTATTATGCACAATACACATCTCGACAGACGAAAATACTGTAAAAATTTTCATTAAAACATATTTGAGCGGGAACAATAAATGGACGACTAATTATAGGTACTCAAGTACCTCTTTTAAATGGACAAAAGTTTGTACTTACATGTTTTGAATAACGTATTTAAACTATTATGATTTATCGACGATAAATAATCATCTCATAACCTAATAACTATGCTTTTGATCTTCCTCTCGTTGCCTCGCCCCTCTTTGTCTACCACTATTCACAGGAAGCCTGGTTTAATACATAACTTTATAATTTTGTTATCCAAAATTATATTTCTTTATTTTAAAAATTGCACTATTACGAATTAATAAATGATAAATGTTATTTCCGTTGATTCGTTTATTAATTACTGTGACTGCAAGTGTAACCGATAACCGACAATTTTTGAGCTGTTTGTATCTCACTTGATTACGACAGCTGTCATTTGTTCTCCATGGGCGCGCGCCGAAATATGCAGTAAATCTTTAAAGAATTTTAACTCAAAATTTAAAAGTTACTAAGAAATATTGTTGCTCTTGTCGAGTTACATTACTGGTTAAATTTAATGCACTTATTTCATTTACACCCTGTATATATATATATATATATATATATATATATATATATATATATATATATATATGTATATATATATATATATATATATATATATATATATATATATATATCGTGTGTCTGTCTTAAAGGTGTACATAGGAGATTAACATGGGAAATCAGTTTTTTGCAATTTCCTGCTCGCCTAATTATTTTAAGCAAAAATGTGTCAAATAAAAGTTTTAGGGCATAAAATTCTGAATCTAAATCAATAAACATAATTACCTTTACATGCTTTGTAACGACAGAAATTAATTATGAAAATGTCGAAAATTACGTTGAAAATATCGACAGCCATGGAATTTTACAAAAAATAAATAAATGCTTGACGTTTTATCAAATTGTCAGAAACGTCAAATAAGTTAATTTACGTTGTGACAGATTTATTAAATTAAATATTAATAAAAGATTAAAAACATATTAATAATAAAAATTATTTTGAAAAGAAAAAATTAAAAAATAAATATTGCTGTCGGTTGGTTTCAAACCCGACTCTCTAAATTGTGAAGCGCGCACGTTACCCCTACTCTATCAGAGCTGTTGCTTAGATACTATTATTTTCAAGATATGAATAACATTCATGGTACTTCTACAATTTTTCTTAATTTATTCTAATATTACACTTGTAAATTGACTGATTTGAATTGAAATCCATAGAAATAGTATCCCCGGATAAGCATGCAAAATTTCATCTTAATATCTTGCACTGGGGAGATACTATTCACAATTAACTAATTTTACATGTTAATCGCCCATGTGTCGGTCGGCCTAAGACACCCGGTATATATATATATATATATATATATATATATATATATATATATATATATATATATATATATATATATTTCGAGGGCCACCATTGGGATCTCAAAAATTATTAGAGGTAAGACTTCCGTTAAATGGGACATGTGGTGCGCCTTTGGGGGGCCAACTTAGATGTGCTTCTGTTTTTACAAAAATTCTCATATTTTCATTTTGAAATTACTACTAAACTATCTGTAATTGATAAAAATGTTCCAAATAGTTTCCGTGACCCCAATGGTGGCCTTCGAAATCCGGACAGCCTGTATAAAGAAAGCATGCATTTGTTTTTTATACATTACATTAGCAATTTGAACGAATATATCCAATAATGTAAGTAAAATTCAAAAATGTGACAACTATTATGGGGAACGGCAAAGGAAGTAATAAAAAAGATTCTCCTTGAATAAAATCTTGTCCACTTAGTTGCACGTATTCATATACAGAAGTGTATATTACCCGAAATATTATACCATTTATCCATATCAACTTTACTGATATGACCCATCTGTCAATATCACACAAACATTTTTGAGTTAAGGGTCACAGAAGTGTCCGTCCGCCCTTTTCCATTAATAATTAAAACCCTCGATCACTTAAATCCATCAAAAATTATTCTTCCCTTGATAGTAGAGGAAAGTGGTTTTGCCCTTGGGCACAGTACATCACGATATCCTCTTGCTTTTCTCTTCTGACACCCTCTCGATGATATAACTCACGTCAGATGATCGTAACTCACGGGCACGGGGTTTGATTGCGCGCGTATAATCGTAAAATGCAGGGACGTATTGAGATTTAAAGGAGGGACAGGAGATTCTGTGGGCCGTAGGTGATTGAGAGGTATCAAATCTCAACTCAATTCCGCGGGAGCTCTCTTTACGACCAAGCGAGGGTAAGACAGATTGCTAGGCAGACATCCGACACCCGACACCCTAAAGCGATGTACCACCCACTACGTCACTGAAGTTCACTTAAACGTTAATGAAATTTGTTGATGGTTTGAGGAATTAAGTTTTTCACAATTGTTACAATTTGGAAATTTATAATAGATGGAGTCTAAGGTTAAATATAACTAAAACTATTATAATTACCCCTTAACCTTAAAATTAATTTTATTAGAAACTAAATACGTATTTCGAGAACTTAGTTCTCATCATCCATAGTACAAGGGAAAGTTAAACACAGTAGTCAAGATTACTCAACATGTCAACCATGCCAGAGGTCCTAACAACTCAATCAAGGGAGAGAACTGGGATTATATAGGGACGGGAGTCACAGGTGAATGATTACCTCGATGAATGTGTCACTAAATTTTAAATCGTCCAATAAAATTTAATTTTGTATTAAATCGAAAAGTTTTGAGTTTGGTATGGGACCGAGATCTATGTACATCAAATTATTTTTATATTTATTATTAAATTCTCGTATGCATCTAATCTAAATAATATATATATATATATATATATATATATATATATATATATATATATATATATATATATATATATATATATACAGGGTGTTAATTAAAAAGCGGGCCATAGGCGTTTAACATGGGAAATCAGTTTTTCCTTGCGCAAAACTTCCCTTTTAATTTTACACAAAAATGTTTCAAATAAATATTGTAGAGAATTAAATTCTACACCAGCATCACTAAACAGATTATATTTTTCATGTTTAGTAACCTGTAAAATCCAATTTGAAATTTTATAAATATGCTCATTTGTAGTGATAGCCTTGGAATTTAAACAAAATTACAAAGAAATGTATATCGTTTGGATTGTCAGAATTTCGATTTTGCAGGTTACAAAATAAAAATAATTAAAATCTAAGCAATAATTTAGAAGTAGATTATAAAAAAAAATGTTGTTAAGGACTTAGGATAGAATATAATTATTAGTAATTTTTATTTGAAAATCGAATTTCTGACAGTTCAAACGATATGTATTTCTTTGTAATTTTGTTTAAATTCCATGGCTATCACTACAAATGAGCAATATTTATAGAATTTCAATTTGGATTTTACAGGTTACTAAACATGCAAAATAAAATCTGTTTAGTGATGCTGATGTATCATTTAATTATCTTCAACTTTTATTTGAAACACTTTTGTCAAAAGTTAATTGGGAACTTTTGCGCACGGAAAAACTGATTTCCCATGTTAAACGCCTATGGCCCGCTTTTTAATTAACACCCTGTATATATATATATATATATATATATATATATATATATATATATATATATATATATATATATATATATATATATATATATATATATATATACATATACCGTGTGTCTATCTTAAAGGTGTACATAGGAGATTAACATGGGAAATCAGTTTTTTGAAATTTCCTGCTCGCCTAATTAGTTTAAGCAAAAACGCGTCAAATAAAAGTTTTAGGGCACAAAATTCTGCATCTATATCAAGAAACAGAATTACCTTTACCTGCTTTGTAACGGCAGAATTTAAATATGAAAATGTCGAAAGTTACGTTGAAAATATCAACAGCCATGGAATTAGACAAAAAATAAATAAATGCATGACGTTTGATCTGTCACAACATTAGTTAACTTATTTGACGTTTCTGACAATTTGATTTTTCTCTAGTTTTATTGTCTGAAATTATTTAAACATTAATGTGTCTTCAAAAAATACACGTTAGTCGCGTAATCAGAATATAGGACGAGCAAGAAAACGTGCGTTACTGGAAGAAAGAATGCTAGGAATAAGTGTAGACCCATTCTGTAGTACTAGATTTATTGGAAATGAGTTGGGAATACATCACAGCATCATACATAATTTTGTTACGCAATATAGAATTTTTAATAAATTCATATTATGTAAAGAAAACTGTATTTTTTAACTTTATTAATCCAGTATAATATTTCTATTATTTTCATAATTAATGATGTTTTTTCAAATCAAATTGTCAAACAGGTTATTTACTTACGTTGTGACAGATAAAACGTCAAGCATTTATTTATTTTTTGTTCAATTCCATGGCTGTCGATATTTTCAACGTAATTTTCCACATTTTCATATTTAATTTCTGTCGTTACAAAGCATTTAAAGGTAATTCTGTTTATTAATTTAGATGCAGAATTTTATGCCCTAAAACATTTATTTGACGCGTTTTAGCTTAAAATAATTAGGCGAGCAGGAAATTCCAAAAAACTGATTTCCCATGTTAATCTCCTATGTACACCTTTAAAACAGACACACGGTATATATACAGGGTGATTCATCGGTCTGTCCTCTCTTTATAACTCTTTTATTTTAAGTCAGATAAAAAAACTCTTCAAATATAATTTATATGATATAGTATTATCTATCTACGTACCATATCCATTTGTATACAGGGTGCTCCATTTAAGAGCAACAATATGTGACTTTATATTTCTTAATGGAACAGCCTATATTTATTTATTTATTTTGATAGTAAATTAGATTCCCTTTAAAAAAGTATTGAGTAATAAGGGGTCTAAAATTATAAATTAAATAAATAATTTTTAATTTTGAAACCTGAAAAAAATCCGCCACTGTCCGTATGCGATCATATTTTAAATATTTAAAGTAAATATCAATTTTTATAATTCTTTCTGTGCTTACAATATTTTCATGTATTTTTATTTTTTAAATTTTGGTAACATTTTTTATGCATTGCCGAAAGTTTCAAAATTAAATTCTGATAACTTTTTATATTCGTAATGTACTTATTGCTCTATTTAAACGCCGAAAGAATGAATTATTTGTAAAATTAAATATTTTAAACGTCGAGGAATACTTGATGGTACAAGCTGAAGCCAAGGATATAATAAATTTTAAATGAAACCAGTGATACGTTCGACACTTTGCTGAAGGAAATATTGAAATTACATTGCATGTTTAATGTTGTTTTTACTATTTTCAGGTTATCGGTCGAAATGGGAATGTAAAATTCATTTCTTTTCGCTGAAATTATAGTTTCTGTGAATGTGTTTGGTAGTAAAAATGAATTAGTTTTCATCAGTACATATAAGTAAAGTTTACGATGTGTTTATTATTGACAAATTTATTTTATACGGCATGATAAAATATTGTTTCCTATGTTTTATTGAGTGTTTTTCCACTATCTAACTTTAGTGACATTCCCATTATTAAATGCGGCGCAAAAACTTGACGTCTTCATTGTCTCATATTAAAAAGTGCATCCTTCGGAAGCTAACCGTTAAACGTCTTCATCAAGTGTTATCCAAGAAGAACAAAAGAGAATCCAGCAACTTATTAGCGCATTTCCTCTTCCATACCTCGTTACTTCAAATCACTTCTGAGGTGGTGTTTTCTTTCTTGGCAGCCACTGGAATATTCTTTGTATACAGTGGAATTGAGTTTATCTAACAATAGCGAGGCGGGCTCTTGACCCGATTAAGTGACGAATAAAGTAGGTACCCGACACGTTATTGGGTCAGCGCGTCAATCTACGGAATTTATGTGGGTAGCTCTAGCTAGTTGTTCAAGTTGTTCAGGGTTGCTGTTGCTGGTGGTAGTGTTGGTGCTGTTTGCGAACGGATATTTGATCAATGCTCCGGGATATAATTATTATTTTGCCGGTGAAATTAACGGATAAGCTGTAAAGTAAACGATATTATATTTTCCTTGTAGATTAATCAAGTTTACTATGTATTACAATCTGTGGATAACATCATATTTTCATTGATTATTGTTTCATTATTATATTATAATATTATATCTTATTACTTTTATTATTCAAAAGAAATTGAAAAAAATATTATAGTCTAGTAGCCCTATTCTGTAAAAACATAGTTATTTTTAGCAACTGGTTAAATAATTGTTACCCTGGATAAAATATGGAAGATGATAATGGATGTTGCTATTTTTACGCTTTTAAACACTACAGCTCGTACCACGATCACGGTTTTAACTAAAACGATGTTTTAAGAAATGTCAAATTTCATTATTTAATAATAATAATAAATAATGTAAAATTGATCAAAAAATGATTTTAAAGCAGAACATAGTTTGTATTCAAACAAATATTTTTTTAAAAATCGTTTTTTAAACATAAGGGAGAAATTAAATATTGAAATTTGAATTTGACATTTCTTAAAACAGTGTTTTAGATATGTAACGATTTGGACGTTGGTAAAACGAATAAACGAATAAAGACCAAACATCCCGCTATTTAATTTTTATTAATTTAAATATACATACTTACATATTTAGTTATTGCGGACAGTGACATTTATCTGTTAGTTATATACATTTGAGATATGAACTGTGTAACCAAGGAGTTTTGCTTGTTTAAAGCGTAGGCTCCGGGATTAAAATTATGGATCATTTTATAAATTTATCCATAAAATATAAAGAAAAAGTATTTATGCAAATCTGTAAAAAATTAATAGTCTTTCATTTTTATAATAACACAAATCTTGAAAAAATAACATTTGAAGGTTTTTTCGAAGAAAATTTATTTTGAGCTTCAAGTAAAATGCCATTTCCGGTTGTCTGACATACACCAAAATGTAATGGCCTCTTCCCATATTAGAATAAGGTAGAAATACAAGGTTTCAAAAGTTTCTGATACACACACACACGTACGCACGCACGCTCGCAAACACACACACACACACACACACACACACACACACACAGGGACCTTAAAACCTAGTCATTTACCAAAATCTCCATATGCGATTTTTAGCACGATCCCTACACATCCCTTATCAAGGGTAGCGGGAGGTAAAAAGTTGGAAAGTGTGCAGCTTCAAATATTCTCTTTTGATTATGTTTATAAGGTTGTTAGAAAAGTTTCTATGTTGATCACATGATCTGTAGCCGGACAACTTTTTTTCAAAATGGCACACTTTCCAACGCGGATACCCCAGGCCCCTAGACTAAATGTACAGTCTTCCAGCGGAGTCTCGAAATTTACCTAGAATGTACATATCATTTTGAAGGAAATTTAATTCTCTCCAACTTCTTTTCAGGGAATTTTTATGTAAACCGAAGACATGAGGTGTTAAAGAGAAAGGTTTAACGTCTGGCAATTTCTTTTTTCGAATATTTGCGGTTTTTTATAGCGGATATATCATAAACGGTTAGATATAGAAAAAAACTTAAAGAAGCAAGTAAGAAAGAAATTTTTTCAGCTTTCATTTTGCATATAACGACTTTTTTGTGAAGTAGTACCGACTTCAAGATATAAGTAACAAACGAAAGATAGATACCTTCTCGGTCCCCCCCTGCACTCCACTCACCTCTTATGTCCGGGGACTTTTACTATGTTTACCTCCTAACGAATGTAAACAATGCCCTGAATTCTACAAACTTTTTTTGAGCGTTCGTTGACTGGACTATAATACAAACATGTGAAAGTTTACGAAAATTAAAAAAAAGATATTGGATTGGAATATCCCATTAAACGCAAAAAATAAGTTTATAATTTTCTTAACTTACTCTCATAAAAGTATTCAAGGTTTATACGAGTAAAATAGTCGATCCGGAATAATATAAATAAATTTAATTAATGCTGGGATTCTAGGCATTTATATAACGTCTATAAGCGTTTCTATAGTGACTTATTGACCTTATAGAAAAAATGCTATTCTGGGCTCGTCCATACGTTATAGATAAGGCTTTCAATTATAGACTTTCTATAGGTAAGCTACAGATCTATAAGTTTATAGAAATTTAAGAAAATGCCTAGAATCCCAGCATAAAAGTAAAATTCCATTGAGATGACGTTTATTATGAAATTATGGAACAACAAGTTTATAAAAGTTATTAATTTTGAAATAAATTCCAATATATTACATGCGATAGTATAGTATGTGACCCACTTAAAAATAATGAAATATGAAGTGCTTAGATTAGATATGTCCAATCTGAAACTATATCCACCTTATTCAGTTGAAGAGCACAGTTTTTAATTATCTGTAATCCTGGTGGAAATGAAACAAACCCTACCCAACCAATCCTACCCATATCACATTACTTCTACTCTGCTACGTTTGATATTAATTTCTCTTTTCCAATCTCCGGAGTATTGGATAAGGATGAGGTCCATCTTTGTGCTGACAGGTATTCCTTCAATCATATCAATTCCATGTTATTATAGCCAACCAAGTGAAATGAGTACTTGGATAACGTGCTGTTGCTGTTCAATCAAGATGTGCATTAATACGAGTATCTACGATTACCAAAGTACACTGTATTATTGCCAATATGATGATACCTATACAGTTCATATAAATAACATAAAAAAAATCTGATGTGGCCAGCACATAACCTATCGCCAGATATTTTACCTGGTTGTAGGCATAAAACGAAAAATATTTTTAAATAGGTACAAATACATATATTCATGTCTCAATACAAAATAATTCTCACATATATTTGCAAAATCTATGGGATATTTTAATATAAATTATGTACAATACATACATTTTCTTTATATTCAATATCCTGATATTTTCTTTTTCTACTTTCCTTTTCTTTTTCTTTATATTCGTAATTTTTTCGCAAATTCCTCTTATATTCTTTTTTACGTATATTCTTTTACTTTTTTTTTATTTTTATAATCTTCATAATAATGTACAAATATTTATGACAGCGGCATACAAATATTTTTGACAGTGACATTTATGTGTCAATTACAAACATTTGAATTTCTTGCCTTGAAGTAGTTTGATTTGAGAATTTTTACATCAAATTATTTTATATGCATTTCTTTATCTCTAAATCCATAGAAGATATAATAATGAATTTATATTTATCGAATAAAGAATTTAACATTCTCTAATATAAGTATTTACATAAATTTTCGATAAATAATATTTCGATGATTTTTTTCTTGTAACTACTACTTCCGGTTGTCCAATTGTTACCATAACTTAATCAACTCTTCCCATTATTGTTAGATTGAGGAATCCGTAGTTAAAAATGTCTTAAGTCTTATAGTATTTGAGTTATCGTGAATCCAACATCCACACACACATCCACACACACACACACACACACACACACACACACACACACACACACACACACACACATTCACACACACACACACACACACACACACACACATACGGACATCATCGTAAAAATGTTATAATCGGATTCTAGGGACCTTAAAACGTGCTTTTTTAGCATGAATCCAATACCTACCTCTCTTAGCGAGAGGCAAAAATGAAAAAAGAAACTAAAAAAGATCACTGTAGGTAAATTCATGCGTAGGAAACCAACAGGCAGCACATATATATATATATATATATATATATATATATATATATATATATATATATATATATATATATATATATATATATATATATATAGTGTAATCGTCACTGTGTCGTTTAGTTAAGGAGAAATGTTAGTGGGTAGTTCAGTGTTTTAATTTAGGCCTAAATGAAAATGTTGATTCTTTGAGAATTTAGTCAAACTTTCGCCTTTTATTTAAGGCTTCCTCAGGACTCTGTAAAGTTACAATTTTGAATACAGTAATTTTGACAATTAAAAAGTATTTTATGTTCTACTTACAATTAATATGAAGTAATTTTGAAAAATAAGTACATTGTTTTTGTTTTATCATCATATGATGCTGATAAACTACGATGATTGTTTAAATTTTGTCAAAAAGTAAAATTTGTATAAAAATCACATGTTTTTATGATACAGGTTATGATTTTTTTTTCTGTTTGTAGCGCATGCTATGTAAGGACTAGTGTTGATGTATGAAAGCGGGAAAACTAGTATATATACAGGATATATGTATATGAAATTGTAGAGTTGTAGGTGAACATTTTTTAATATATATACAGGGTGTAAATGAAATAAGTGCATTAAATTTAAGCAGTAATGTAACTCGATGAGAGGAACAATATTTCTTAATAAATTTTTTTTTCTAAGTCTTTTAGATATTGAGTTAAAATTCTTTAAAGATTTGCTGCATATTTCGTTACCCGCTCATGGAGAACAAATGACTGTTGCCGTGTTCAAGTGGGATACAAACAGCTCAAAAATTGTCGGTTATCGGTTACACTTACAGTCACAGTAATTAATAAACGAATCAAGGGAAATAACATTATTGTTAATTAATACGTAATAGTACAATTTTTAAAATAAATAAATTTAAATTTTGGATAACAAAATTATAAAGTTGTGTTTTGAACCAGGGTTTTAATCACCTTTGAATAGTGTGAATAGAGGAAGACAAGGAGGGACGAGGAAGAGCAAAAGCATAGTTGTTAGGTTATGAGATGATTATTTATCGTCGAGAAATCATAATAGTTTAAATACGATATTCAAAAAATGTAAGTACAAACTTTTGTCCATTTAAAAGAGGTACATGAGTATCAATAATTAGTCGTCCATTTATTGTTCCCGCCCAAAACATTTTTTAATGAAAATTTTTACAGCAGTTTCGTCTGTCGAGATGTGTATTGTGCATAATAAATACACCTTCCCAAGTAAATTCAGTCTCATTAATGAACATTATGAACCATTCCCAAAATTGAAGTCTGTTATGTGCTGAAAACATTGAACTTTTTACACATGTTATGGATATAACTGTTGCTTTTTTAAAATTGTCATATGTGACACTCCGTATTGTGATGTGATAAAGATGTACAAGATTAACAAATGTGCGAATATTAAGAACAGAATGATTTGGTGATGATTTGGAAACGCTCCGTGTAAATGCGTTGACAACTCCATGACACTGTCTTTATGTCAACCGTGATGTCAAGTAAAATGTAGTACAGATACGAATAAAAAAATAAATAAATAAACCATAGGTAAGTAATTATAATGTCTGTGTACTCGCATTTTGAAAGAATTTTACCTTATAAACAAGTTTATTACTAATACCAAATTTAATTGGAACAATTAATAGGACTGTCAATTGCTAAAACAAAATTTTTCATAGCTATTGCTACTGCATTCAATTATCACAAAAACATTTGGAACGACTCGTCAATTTACGGGGTGGTAAAAATGCTAAAAAATATGCGATTTCGAGAAAAAGTTATTAAGAAATATTGTTGCTCTCGACGAGTTGTATTACTGGTTAAATTTAATGCACTTATTTCATTTACGCCCTGTATATCAAATAACCCCCCCCCCCCTCTGTCTACGCCACTGGTATGTAGTGTCTGATGATGTCCGAAAGGACGAAACAAATTTTTACGTTTCAATATAACTCTGTGGAAAATCAAGTGTCTTAATTTTTACGTTATTAAATTATTCATTATGTTCCACCACATGCCAAATATAAATTCTATTTCAAATATTATAGACAAATTGTCATCTAGAATAACATTGCGCAATATTATAGGATAAGAAACTGCAAGCACAATATTTTGTAAAAACTCCAAGGAAATGATCATTCTCTGAAGAAATATCCTCGTACTTGTATGGTTTTCATTGCTGGCGTTTAGGATTTGTTGACGTCCGATAAAAATCTGCTTCAGTTGCAGGCCGGGATGTGCAGTTTGATTGCGAAATAAAACATTGTTTTCTTGTAATCCGGATGAGAGGCTGCTGGCTTGGATCTTGTAGGAAACATGTTTTTCCTCCTGATGTGCTAACGTTTTGCGCTGCTTTTTATTTGTACATCGATACAAGGTGGGAGTGCATGGGTGATATATGTCGCATCTCGCCTCCGTTTCATCTAATGTTTTACAGTTTTATGGCGCGATACTTTATGTACTTTTGTTCGTTTTTAATGCAGTTTTGTAGCACGCGAGAGAATGGACGAAATTAATGATATCCGCGAAATGCTCAATGGTATAATCAGTGGCGTACCTAAGTGAAATGGTGCCCAGGGCAAGGGTCGTAATTGCGCCCCCTGTCAACAATGTAAAATCAAGATTACTTCTTTCTCGCTGTAGTGTAACGTGATAGTAGCATTTGTATTGTTGCTAAAATTACTTAAGAATATCCATATATATTATGAAGTAACTTCAATCATGAATGAATCAGCACAATAACAAAATAACTATCAATATACGGGTGTTCCGCGACTCGATCGACAAACTTATACCATATGTTCCGGGGGTCATTACGGTCAAAAAATGGCATTAATAACGTGCTCGAAATCGGTCTTTTCAGTTTCTTCTCTCTCACCGCTCATCAAAGCAAGATCACTTAATCGATCTTGAACCATGGAGACTCTTAGATAATTTAAGATCAGTTTTAATTTGTTGAAAGATCTTGCACAGCTAGCGATGGAAACTGCAATAGTCAATATTATTTGCATGGCTATTCGAAGATTTTTCGCCGTTGGCGTTTTTCGATTTCAACATCCTAGTTTTGACAGAGACTAAGTCCAATTTCCAGAGCTTGTCACCAAAGTTTATCTTTCATTGCGAAAATAATCTCTTCAAACTTTCAAATCTAAGGCGGCATCATGAAAGTTCATATTTATATCTTGCAGTCTTTTTTGAACTCTATCAATAGGAATGAGTACTCTCGTCCAAAATCCAAGTAGAGTCAGAAAATCAAGTGTCAACATACGGTTGTACAATTGCGTAGCATCACTTCTTGTTTCACTCGTCTCATTTGTATCGTCCTTTATAGTTTCGAGAACTTGGAGTATGCTGTCAAGGTAGTTGTTTATGGGCTTCACAGCTTCCACTTTTAATTTAATTTAATAACCATGGACACAGCGTTTTTTAGTATTTGCTAGCGTTGAGTAGACGATAAAAAAACAGATAGAGAGCTTCAACAATTCCGAAAAATGTCAATACGCACAGTAATCAACAGTTTTAACAGTTCAAATTCAGGCACTCAAGTTACATACGGATACCAAGGGCTCCAAGCGGCGCCCCTTGGTTCTGGCGCCCAGGGCACCTGCCCTGTTTGCCCCGCCTTAGGTACGCCACTGGGTATAATGAAAAGATAACATATGTACTAATGAAATATGGGATAGCTAGTGTTGCCCTATCTTCACGACACGACTAATGCTCACTGAAATATGTCATAGATAATTTAGTTGTGAACATCGATTTTGCGGTATTATTCTACAAATGAAAATGGATTTTGCAATAAGAGTTATTTGTATCTTGAATTATATGTTTTTATCACATGACTAGTAGATTCCTTGAAACAATAAAACTTTAATATGAATAACATTCTCGACTGTAATATAGATTAAATAGGTAACATTTTGAGTAATTGTTAAAAGATTTGCTGGATGAACCGTTGAGAGCGCTTAGCAGGCGTCATCTTGCGTGCTTTGGACGCTTTCATGCAGTGGCCGATTTACCCAATTTTCGCAGGGGGTGCATTAGGTTCATGTAGGGATTTCACTTACAAAATACTTATGATTTTATGTATATATATATACATACATACATACATACATACATACATACAGGGTGTTATATTTTAATGGACCCAGCAAATATCTCGCTTATTTATTAAGTTGGCAATTTTTTCATATAACATAATTTATACAGGAATATATAAGCTACTTGATGACGAATGTACATTTCTGATACCACTTCCGGTTTATGAGTAATTAATATCTACTTTGAAATTTCAAATGGAACATACTATATTTTTTTACAAATTTGAAAAGTGCATCAAATTTGCATTACAGTCATGTAAAATAATCCATATATTACATTATTAAAAATTAAAATTGCGGGCACTTTTTTATACACCTAATTGGAAAGAGAATAGTGAGCCATGACTGTGGCTTGAAATAAAACACAATTAACTAAAACAATTGTAACTATTATTATTAAACGAAATAATATTTTTTTGTCATAATAATACAGAAAATAAGAATAAGGAACACAAGCCACAGTCATGGCTCACTATTCTCTTTCCAATTAGGTGTATAAAAAAGTGTCCGCCATTTTAATTTTTAATAATGTAACATATGGATTATTTTACAAGATTGTAAAGCAAATTTGATGCACTTTTCAAATTTGTATAAAAATATAGTATGTTCCATTTGAAATTTCAAAGTAGATATTAATTACTCATAAACCGGAAGTGGTATCAGGAATGTACATTCGTCATCAAGTAGCTTACATTTCCTGTATAAATTATGTTATATGAAAAAATTGCCAACTTAATAAATAAGCGAGATATTTGCTGGGTCCATTAAAATATAACATCCTGTATATATATATATATATATATATATATATATATATATATATATATATATATATATATATATATATATATATATATACAATACAGTGTGTTAATTAAAAAGCGGGCCATAGGCGTTTAACAAGGGAAATCAGTTTTTCCTTGCGCAAAAGTTCCCAATTAATTTTAGACAAAAGTGTTTCAAATAAAAGTTATTAATTATTTTTGTGCAACCGGACGCGAAATAAGCATTTTGCAGCCGCAATACAGGCCGCGAAATTAAATTTCGTGACCGTTGTTATTGTAACGGCCGCGAAATGAATTAAACAACCACTTTGACACTTGAGAATTGCATGGTTTTGTTTATCAAATGTTAATCCCATAGCCACCTTGAAAGCTAACTTTCTATTTACATTAAAACTGTTTAAAATTAATAAAATTTGTAATTACATATTTTTTCGTACCTCCGTCCATTTTGACTAGTATTACAGAACTTAAAATCGTCCAGAAATGCGCTGTTGCTGACCTAGGCCGGCAAAAGGAGTTGGCATTACTGTTCTGGTGATATGTCAATTTAAGATTATTTTCAACACAAGAATTAACAAAATGTTTATAAATTTTAGGGCTAAATCTTTAATTATTGTAACTTAAATAACTAAATTTTGTCATAAAAATAATAATATGCTGTCATTGCTGTCATCTCGTATAGATTAATTATAAATTACAACTTTAGGACTAATTTGTTTCGTTTGTTTTGTAACTACAACTAACTTCACGTGACACAATTGAGTTTCCGCTATCTGTCACTGAAAATATGCGAAATTACATAAAATATATACGTAACTAATGTTTGTATGATATATTTTCAATAAATATAAAATAATCACGCATTTTTAACTCAAATGTAAGTAATAATATTTAAACTTGCAATGCAAAACCGATAAAAATATATGTTAATTTTTTTAGGTTATGTAAAATAGAATTAAAGTGTTGAGATATATACGAAGAATTTATGGAGGTGTCGGCACAAAAAATCTTGTGTATCACACGCCCAGAAACTGTTTTGCGAGATCTCGTATTTGCAGGCCTCGCTTTCAGCTCGGCCTGTCAAAATAAACTCGTTCTCGCAAATATTCAGTTTCTGGACTAGTGATACAAATAACTATTTACGGTTGCACAAAAAATATTGTGTATACCTTGTCCGCGAAATCCTTTAGCGCCCTCGAGATTGTTTTGCCTCGGCCGCAAGCGGCCTCGGCGATAATTTTTCTCTCGATACGCTAAAGAGTGATTTCGCGGCCTTGATATACAAATAACTATTTTTTATAATCTACATCTAAATTAATGCTTAGATTTTACTTATTTTTATTTTGTAACCTGCAAAATCGAAATTGTGACAATTCAAACGGTATGCATTTCTTTGTAATTTTGTTTAAATTTCATGGCTATCACTACAAATGATCAATATTTATAAAATTTCAAATTGGATTTTACAGGTTACTAAACATGGAAAATAAAATCTGTTTAGTGATGCTGGATCCGCCATTACTTTCATGAAGAGAGAACCACAGAGTTCATTAGTTTACATTTGGTAAACGAGATCCGTATAGAATACGATGGGGCGCTGGATGCGTATCTGTCAATCTGTCATGTCGCTTAGTGACTTAGTATGACCTGTCTGATTTGTTTATATTTCCATTAAGTGATTTCACACAAAAAATGTTATTTATTAAACTCAACACAATTTTTGAGTTTGTTCTTTCGAATCTTTCATCAGGAAGCATAGTTTCTAGGCAATACATTATAAATTCGGAATTAATTTCTACTCGTAACTTGACGATTTTGATCACTTTGTTTAAATTAATGAACAGGCGTCTCAAAAAATTGTATGGGTATCTCGAGGACTATAAAAGATAAGAAGTCAATTAAATTAAACAAAAGTTGCCCTATTAGGGGACGATTTTAGTGGTGTTTGCATGTTTCGTTATTTGAGAAAATATGTATAGGGCACTAGACGCAGGCGAAAATGATTTTTTTTTATTTTTGCGAATAATTTGCAAATGTGAAATAATACTGAATTTTGGTTGCACCTCTTTATTTTGAATTTCCAACAGTGTTGAATTTGTCTATGTTATTAAAATGCAATAATTATAAAATTTATATGAACTTGAGACAATGCAAACTGGAGTAAATTAAATGTCGCGAATATTCGCGATCACCTTAAAAATAAGTTGCAATCGACTATTTGAGCACCCCTACACATAAGTTTTATATTTACCAAGAATCAAGTAAATAAAATGGTTAATTCGAAACGTTTGAAACGCAATTAAAAAAATAAAAATAAATTTAGAATCTTTCTTTGATGTAAGTATCACACAATCCAAATAGAGTTATGTATTCTTTTTAAAAAGTTTCACAAACATCCCTTCCTGCAAATAAAATATCGTACAGTGCAGTTCAAAGAGAATAATTGATCATTACTCAGTTTAATACTTTCGTAGAATAAGGTTGTCCCGACATAAAACGGAATGAATAATAGTTCACGTAGTTAAGAAGAAAAATTCAACAGCAATTTATCTATTACCACTAACGTGACACATGAAAAATATGTTAAAAAGTAAGAAAAAGAAGAAAAGTTAAGGAATGTTTAACGGACAAAGTATTTATCACACACGTAAGAAGTCGAAGTTTCGGAGCGAGTGGCTGTTTGTTGACTCGTGAGATTAAATATCCTATCTGGGAGGGAAGAAAGTTCTCTCTGCAGAGCAGGAGCAGAGGAACAGGTACTTTACCTACACGCCGTGCTCAGCCAACTTTTGGAAATTGAATCGGGAATCTAGTGATATGTACGGCCGATGAAAGCGACAGTGAATACTGAAATTAAATGGCGTAGCTTAGATACTATCTATCGTTCAAATTATTCTAACCTATATCCTACCACACATTTGTTCCTATATTACACCAGAGGAAATCAGACTTAAAAAATATTGTAACGTTTTTATTTATCTGGGTGAAGTGTAAATATAAGACAATTATTATTAATTAAAATTAAGTGTTTATTAAACTATAATGAAAGTTACTATTACTAATATTAAACAATTATTAAAAACTAATTAAGACTAAGACTATAATTAACTAGATAACACTAACACTATTTATTTAACCAATTAACACTACTATTTATTTCGACGATATTATTTGTTTCACTACGCGTTCCAATCTTAGACTGCCGGTCTGTTGCAGATTCTTGTAGACTGTTTACGCGATATTTATATCACTATATTTATATCACTATATACTTATAACGTTCAACTGTCCGCCTACCAACCTCCACAGCGTCTATATACTCAACTGACTCAACAGCGTCTGTATATTCAACTGTTCGGACAGAAGTCACCTCTTTCACAACACTATCTGTCTATTTATGTAACTCTCTGTCTAGCTTCCAAAGCCTCAGTATCACCGACTCTCCGTATGCCACAATTCTTCAACACCACTGCCGAGTATTCACTACCACTTGTCGTTACTGTCCCCGTATACCTAGCTTCCCAATACTATTCAACACTACTGAGTATTCTTTTTAACAGCTATTCCAGTATCAGTATACCAGTAACTTCCCGACTCGCCGTTACTGTCCTTGCACACTATAGCTTCCCAATACTCGTCAACTCTACCGAGTATTCTCATCCACAGCTATCCCAATATACCAGTAACTTCCCGAGTACCTACTCGACACCAACTGCATACGCTCACTACGATACTGCTGTGCTTTTCACTAACACTACCCTCTCTAACACTCCATGTCAATTTCTCTATGACTCTGTTTGTAACTAACTCTCGAGCATAGCTACGTCCCTTATATACAGCTGCCATAATTTTCTAGAACAGTCTAGAATATTGGAACACATAATAACAATGAACACAAAAGGTTCAGGCGACCGGAAGTAATTAAACACGTCGCGACCAGTCTGTTTACATCGGCCGGCTACTAGCGCGATTACGTCACCGCTATAAATAGACACTCGCTTACAGTGGCGGCGACGGCGGGCGTCCCATGTTTCAATATGTTGTGATCAACACAATACCACTCTATTCCGTTTTATGTTTTATGAGCACTACAATCAACATTTCTTGTAAAAAGATTTGTTTATTTTCAGAAAAAGTAATATACTCATACGTAATATAACAAGTGATATGATTATCATCGATGATATTGTCGAGTGGAACCAAGTTGCAGATTGTGCTGCTTCGGTTTCACGAGCAATATCTTCGATTATTAATCATATTATGAGCTTATATGTAATGAGAGAATATAATGAATTTTTGTGTCACATTGTGTGTTGCTAACCTAACTTTTAATATATTGTATTATAACATAGTTAACTTGACAATTGCCTAATTATTTTCATCGTTGTTGATATCAACCCAACGATTATCGCACATTTTTATACTCAGAATTAACTGTCAATTTGACAAGACCAATGTTTTGACTTATTTTAATTTTTAATTGCTAAAATATTATTTTTTAATTCATGTGTTTTACTGCCTAAAAATTGTAAAATATTAACATTTTACCAATTAAAAATCAAAATAAGTCAAAACATTGGTCTTGTCAAATTGACAATGTTCTTGTCAAAATGACATGCGCACACAAATTAGCTGATCCCAAGCAAGTCAAGGACGTTCGAGTCACGTGTCTGTTCGCGCCTTATACTATAGGCACTTTCTTTTTAGGGGGAAAATGAACTGATCTTACCTCGTACTGAACTAAAATAAGAAGTTATAGTCTGTTGATTTGATTTTGACATATTAAATTCCTTTACCTTTGCGTATTTAAATATGGATGTATTTCTTATGGTAATGAAACATGATATAACGTTTCAAACTAATTAATTTCTTCTATTCATGTCATTTTAATATCAAATACTTACAAAAAAAAGACAAAATACATAGGAATCAGTCATATTGACGTGACATTGACATTCGCGATCAGTTCAGGATCTATATGATCCTGTTTCAAAGCTGGTGCTTCGCGGGGGCGGGGACGAAGAAACTGGGTAGTACAAGATCATTTATCCCCTTTTAAAAAGAACGATTTAGGGTAGATATGTGCTACTCGGAGTTGATCTTCTTGATAAAAAGAAAGCGGCTTATTATTCACGAAAGATGACTAGTCAAAGTCATTTATTCGAAGAAAGAATAACACAGCATTTTATAGCAATAATTTAGCAACATTTTGTATTAGAAAGAGAAAATTTATTTGACGCATGTCAATTTAGTTTGTGTGGTGTGACAGACATACGTAAATAGTGCCATTACTTTTTAATGCACTAAAAATAGCTGTGACGTATGTCGTAAAGCTAGAGACATATAATTATCTACTATAATGCCCTCTGTACTAATAGGTGCGTTCAATAAGCCCAGCAAAACAAGCAACCGGAAGTAAAATTTGTTGAACGACTTTGCTACTCTAGAAATTGCTTGATTTGCTTGCAAGCAATCCAAGCTACAAATTTGTCGCTTGCCTTGCTAAGTGTTTGACATAATATAATGGCGGGAAATACAAATTATACATACATGAAGTTAACTTGAACTGTTTCTATTTCTTTATATGGTGTGTGTCAAGGAGCGTATGTGTTTTTCAACCACATGTCAAAAAGGCATTGAGAGTTTTGTGATGGATGTTTATAACATTATTAAATTTGAAATATACATATAGTAAAAATAGATTCTTCCAAATTAATCCCACTATCTACAAATAAATGTGTAAATTAATTTTCCATAAGTTAGTAGACCAAGAAAAGAGATACGAGAAATACACATGTTATATTCTTATATTTGACAACATACAATTTCTCTAATGACAGTTGTGGATGACAGTTCATGGTTATAAGTAGCAAACCGTTCAATGTACTAAGCATCAAGTCTCGTTTGCTTACCTAGCATTTGCTTGATTTGCTTACTTCATTGAACGCACCTAATGTTTTTCCAGTGGCGTTGACATTCAAATAATAGTATATTATGATATAAGTGTATAAGCTAGCCTTTAAAGCACGCACGACAAGTTTAAAGCCGCGACGCGTAGCGGAGTGGCTTTAATGTCGTAGTGCTTTAAAGGCTAGCTTATACACGTGTATCATACGCTATTTTTTATTATAAATGCATCATAACCATTTAAAACTGAAAATTATTGCAAATCATACGGTTTTGATTTTTGATCCAGTGAGTTTAAGCGTTTCCAAGGAGACAGTTAGCAATTATTCGTATTGTTTAAGTTGTCAACAAGTCAATATTTTTTCACGTGATTGTGAGAGTGAGAAATGAATGAAATTAAAGAATTAGCTGAACAGGCGGAGTTAAGATTAATTCCGCCTAAATCTAAAGACGCGTATTATAAGGAATACGAAAAATTAAATAAATGGATGGAAAATAAAAATGCCGTAACTGTGGATGAAACACTCATGCTGGCCTATATGAACCAAATGGTATAACGGTAACTTGTGAAATTTATTGTACTTATTTTGTGTTTCGTTATAGTCAAATCAGTATAAACCTTCATCATTATGGTGCATTCATTCCAAATTACAAGCAATGCTAAAACTTAAGAAAGGAGTAAATATAGCTACTTTTCATAAATTGCATGCTTTCATGAAAAGCGTTAATAAAGGCTACGAGCCGAAAAAATCTTTCGTATTTTCGGAAGAACAGTTAAGGAATTTTTTTATTGAAGCCCCAGATAATACCTACTTATTTTTGAAGGTAAGCGCGAGATTATGATATTTTTTACAAAATTTAATATTTTATTTTAAAGGTGGTAGCCATATGTGGAATATTTGGCTCATGCAGGAGATATGAATTATGTGATTTGCGCCTGTCTGATATTAAAAAAGAAGGTTCTGTTTTAATTATTAATATTCGACCATCAAAAACCGAAAAAGGTCGAAAGTTTGCTGTGGTTGATAATGATGACATATCGTATGTCAAATTATTTAACAAATACCTATCTCTACGTCCAGAAAATATATCTACGGATAGAGTATTTTTGAAATACGCCAATGGAAAATGCATTAAACAAGTCGTTGGAATTAATACTTTTGGAAAATGTCCTTCTCTTCTGGCGCGTTTCTTAAATCTTCCTGACGCTACAAAGTATACCGGACACGCGTTCAGGCGCAGTTCTGCCACAATCATGGCAAACAGCGGAATGAGTGTGGATGAACTGAAGCGCCAAGTAGGATGGAAATCATCAACGGTAGCGAGTGGATATATTGAAGAATCCATACAGAACAAAATATCAGTCACGAAACGCATTGGAGAGGCACTTACCAGTACACAAACTATATTAAAAGATAATATAGACATTCCAGCAAACGGCGACAGCGAAACTATAAATACCCAGCTAAAATCCTGTAATTTCCATATTGCTGACAACAAAAATTGTAATTTTTATATAAATTTAAATAAAAACCAATAATAATAATTGTTTTAGTTGTTATTCATATTAATTGTCATTTTTCGTTACCTAGGTAACTCAAAAATTTAGCGTGTTTTTATGGTCGATTTAAACACGCTTTGGCGTGTTTTAAAGAGGGATTATGATGCATGTATAATAAAAAATTATTATTTTATGGTTTACGTAAAATCTATATTTTTGTTTTATGCAAAAACGTAGGTGAAAAATGTAAAACTTTGAGAAAAGCATTATTTAAAAAGAAACAAAATTTTAAAATAAAATACATTTATTTTTTCAGTTAAAATGTACCCATAAATATTTCTCGTTGCACGCCTATGGGTACGAAATGCAATGAAGTTATCTACAAGTAATATTATATCAGATGGCTTATAAATGACCTTGAATAGTCATCTTTAGTGAATAATACTTTATTATTGAGTGAAAGAATTATGAGATGAGGAATGAAACTTGTACTTTTCTTCACAAAAAATGTTGTGACGAAAGGGACAAGTTTCATTCTTCATCTGGCATGTAAATAATTTTACAGGGCAGTGAAAATGGTCTATTGTTACCTACCCAAAACTTATCAGGTCGTCCCATTTCTGTTAAAATAACGATTACACAAGTTTCATATATTTTAGTTTAAAAATATTTGAGAAATCGTTTTGATTACATTTACACAAATTGACACATACGAAGACATCATTGTAAAAATGTTGAAATATGATTCTAGGGACCTTGAAATGTGATTATTCTACGGTGGCGAGATGTGAAACGCACATTTTTTCCTGCAATTTACATACATACATACATAAAATCACGCATTTCCCACTTAGGGCCGGTTTATCAATGCAAGGATAAAAGTGCCGGATAACAATCTAACAGTTAACGTTAACTGTCAGATAACTTTACACGATTGTTTATCAATACAAAGTTATCTGCTAGTTAACAAACTTACATTTAATTATATATTGGTAACACTGAAATTGTAAAACCTTTAATGATTGGCTTGGGACTCATGTGTCAAATTTCAAATTATTTTGACAGATCAAGAATACAGACCTGACAGATCTTTACAGGATTTTATTGTTAATTATTTGAGAATAATGAGGTACTTTGGATACTATTGTATGAATTTTACATCAAAATAGGTAAATATATTGAAAATATTTATATTGATAAAATGACAATATATGTTCTAGGAACCACACTATGCATAAAAAAGATATCAACACTAATGGATAATTTAAGAACGAAGGCGCAACATCTAATTATTTATATCTGTATATTCAACATTCTTCATTGTTGTACTTGCCCAAATTTTATAATTATGAATCAATGTTGCAATTATTCTTACTGATTATTTCATATTATAATTTATATTAATTTATTGCTTCCAACAAATATTATTATTGTTGTAATCGGTAGGTTTCATTTGACATGAATGTTGCATTATACAACAATTTTATTCACTATTGTAATGATTTTTATGATTATAATACGTTTTTATTTTTGTATGTAACATCTTTATTCATTTTATCAATATGTTTAACCATTATCTAGTCCTTAAGAATGGGGAAATAGCAACTTACAACTATCCAACTGGTTGATTATATCTTCATTGGATTCAACGCTTTCCTTATATGAAATTCTGGAAATCTATATCTCTCTGATCTCTTTTTCTTGTATAATGTCCGTAGTTAAAACTATAATACGTAATACAAGGGTAATAAAGCATTTTACATAAAGGATATAGAATCGATTTAAAAAATTCTGCAACAATACATTTTAGGTTAAAAAAATTGTAATATTTGAATAGAATTAATACAAAATATCAGTATAATGTACTTACCACGTATTAATTAATTAATTGTTTATTGTATTTATTAATTTTTGAGGGTAAAATTTTTTACTTATATTTTAACTGCCAGATAATAGAGTTATCTGCCAGTTGAAGTGACGGATAAATGTTGGCCGATTTTATCTGACAGTTTACGTTAACTTTTGTTTGATAAACGCTTTCTATGTTGTAACTGGCAGTTAAAAAGTTATCTGCCAGTTAAATTATTTATCCTTGCATTGATAAACCGGCCCTTAATGGGTTAGCACAAACCCGAAAGAATAAAAATAATATCAACCAAAAAATAATCACTCTCTCTTTCAAAAACATTCTTACTATCCTGACATCATACAACATCTATTCCTCACTCTTAACATATTATTTTCGGTAGTGAAGTACCGTAACCGGACCGCAATAATAGTTACGAAACAATTATCTTTCGCTACACATTCCTGTCTAAGCACACTTCTTTCGCCTCGACCACATTCATAATCGCATTCATAGACTCTCTTCTTCTCTTTCCACTCGGAAACTTTCTCTCTTTTAGTACCTTATCAATCACATCCATCCACTTATACACTGGACGGCCACGCAATCGAACACCCTCAATTTCACGAAGATATATACGCTTCCTGCAATTTTAATTACATTATGCTGAAAACATCATTAAAATAAGAGAAATCATTACTGTACGATTTTATGAAAGTTTGGTGAGATTAAAATAATGACCGTAGGTGATGCTGTGGACAAAGTTTTACTGTCTTGTTCTAGGAGCATCAAAGGAAATAATGTTATATGTAATTAAAACTTTAAACTCAGCAATGCTTGTTTTTTTCGTATCTTTATAGAATAACCAACCATTGCTAACAAAGGAAAAGTAAATTCATTCTGTTATGAAAAATGAAAAATAAATGTTCTCATTTATCAGCTTCACATTCAGTCTTCCAAAAATTTAGGATAATGTGTATTTAACAAGAAGACGAATTCCCGAAAAATAGCGATATTTTTCAAGTCTGTATTGTTCCCTAAAAGTTAAAAGTGAAGAGTTGACATTAACCTTCTTTTCAAAGAAGAAAATTTCTTATCGGCACAAGTGCAAAAGAAAAATGAAATGTAGTTTAACATCTCGGCAAGATTTTGAATATTCACTTAAAAAAAAGTGGATAATTTACATTTCAATAGGCATAAATGATTCAATTTTCACAGTTAAATTGTTAACGGTTCCAGCTGCGAAGGGGTCAGAGGGATGTCGATTTATCCTTCCAAACTTTACGAGAAACGGAACATGATTTTATTGATCTCTTCCCCCTAACAATTTCTTTTTTATGATATAAAGCAGACGAGCGGCCATAGGCAATGGGATTATAAACAGCTTTTTAAATCTAAAGGTCATAGGCACCGCTTGATCTCTACTGTCAAGGGATTTGTTTCTTCTTATGATGGATACTCAATTTTATCACTTGATTATTGATTCTATTAGGTGTTTATAAAACTTCTTATTTATTTATTGCACTAAAATTTTACATCCATTTAAAAAAATCGTGAGTTATATGAGGCATTTACGAAAATTCTACCTGCGAACTGTTACCGGTAAACAGCTGTTTTTCAGGTTATAGCTACCGGAATCGATATTTTAAGAACGCAGGTGGTAAACAGGGTAGATCCATAACCTATAAATTTTTTTGAGAATTTGAAACAGGTTAGATATTTGATATAGTTAACAAACTTTTAACGCGCGCGCTTCGCTTTGCATCACTACCTTTTTTTGAGATTAGATTCTTGATGAATCCGGTATCTACCGGTAGAATTTTCGTAAATGCCTATGTATTTTCTATAAAATCCATACAGAAAATTCCTTGCGAAAGATTCTAAATTTCTTGTATGTACATTACCTTTCGACAGTTGTATGTATTTTACACAAATTCCATACAGAGAGTTTCGAGCAAAAATATCCTATATTTCGAGGTTTCGAATAAAATTATAACAAATATACTACGAATATGTCAATTGACACTGATATTTTTCAATCAGAATTTTCTTAATATAGTTGCTGTTTCTAGCATAGCTAGCTAATTTATGAAATTTAATTTCTTTATAATTTTATAACTCTATATCTATTTAATATGAAGTATAAAATGCAGTCAAATCGTATGGAGAATACAATGTTCTTTAATATTTATAATAACATTAAATGTGAAAAAATGATATTTAACATCGTTTTTTCAAAAAAAACTGTTAAAATCCTCAAATGACGGCACTTCCGGTTGACCAATTATAAACAAAATCTAATCAGCTCTTCATATGGATGCAACGAAGAAGAATAAGAAAGAATATAATTTTTGGAATTGCAGTATTAAAGTTATCGCAGACAAAAATTTTGTTACACACACATACACACACACACACACACACACACACACACAGACATTATCGTAAAAATAGTAAAATCGTATTCTAGGGACCTTAAAACGTGCTTATTCATTAAAAACTCACTACCGAAATTTTTGACCAAAGACAATACCTTCCTTACCTAAAGGTGACAGAAGGTAAAAAAGTATGTGCTTACAGAGGTAATTTATTAGCATTTCTTTTTTCCTTTTTTTAATATATTGATTTCATACATACATTAAAGGACAAAAGAAATACATTAGTATAAGAAATTTATTTAAATAAATAAGGTAAAAGCGATATTAGAGCTATATTGAATCAATATTAATCTGAAGTCCGTTTCCACGACTTGAACCGTACGTCATCAATAGTAAGCATATGGTTCAAATCGTCAGGGGTGGGAGAGAATTGATGACGTCATTTTGTTACCATGGTTTTATTACAGGGATTTAATTTGCTAATATGATGGAACTTTGTCATGTTTGACATGTTCAATATTTTATTTGCTATCATTTTGATGTTCGCTAATATGACATTTACTGTGTGAATATTACTATTCATCAAAATTCGAAGTAACATTTATTTTGCAATTGTATAATTATGATGTAATGTCAAGATTGATAGTATGACCTATATTGTGTCAATTTCCTTATTCATCAAAATTTGAAGTATAAATAGTTATTAGCAATAATAAACCAAATGAATAAATACGATCAGAATATAATAGATGAAATATATCTTTTTTTATTGTCCAAAGGAAACACTGGGGAATGTGACCAAATTTTTATTTTTACATAATATGATACTATTCAAAAAAATAAAATACCAGTATTTTTTTACATCGATTAATTATTCGTACTTTACGTGAAAATAATTACTAAAAATTTGGGGCAGGGATATGTGACGTGACAATGGTAGAAGCGTGAAAAAAGACGGTTAGACTGGGAGGGAAGGAGATAGTTATAGCCAGATGTGACCAAGCCACACCCTGCCACACATACCACAACATAAACGCGACGCTGATAGGCTGATTTATAACAGTCTCTTTCCTTCCTGCAGTCTATCTGTCTTCGTCCACGGTTCTAACATACTTACGGCATATATCCCTTCTCCAAAACATTAAATTGTTAATAACAAGATTATTATAAATTAATATTTAGTTTTTATTATTATAATGAGAAGCTACAGTGGTTAATTTTTATATTTTATTACACATATATTGAAATTCGAATATGGTCACATACCCCATTGTCGGAAATCTGAGAAACACCATCTTTGCAATACCAAATTCACAATATATATAATCCCAAGAATTAACAAAATTTCTAACACACAACGAAGCACAAATTAATATCAGAAGTAATATCACAAGACCTCATGATTTTATCGATTAATTTTTATTTTGCACGAATTTTTTTGCTTAGCAACAAATACGAAAGCAAACTGCATGGTAAATCCCGACTCCGAAGGAGGGGTTTTTACCTATTGTAAGTTTGCTTGAGTGATTTTGTTTATTTTAGAAATGGAAACAAACTAGAAAACGGCGAATGTCAATAAATTGTATCCTTCTTTATTGTCTTTTCTCCTTAAAATTACATTTTAAGATCAATTTTGACAACGTGACTTTTGAATTAAATGACATACGTTTCTCTGTTCATAGCCTACTCGGAGTTAGGAAATTTTTGAACGCACTGTATATAGACTGTAAAAAAATATATTTCCTTTTTACTTACTATCTACCTAATCGCCATTGATAAACAACCAAAGGTACAGTAATTAATATTAACATTAACTGACGAGACGCAAATTTTTGTTGCTAATAATTCCATGGGACTCTATTGATGCGGGCCGCAAAACAAATATACTGGGTTGGCCATATTCGACGAAAAGATCGGGCAACACTGTAACTTTTGACAGAGATGCTAGATCGGCTAATGACATACCGCGTTTGAAGCGTCAGTCTAAGGAGATTTTCGTCATGGAACAGTACACGCCACGTGAACGATCTAAGATTGCTGAAATTTACATTCAACAAAACAAGTCAATTGTGAAAACGCAACGTGCATGAAGGAAAATTAATAAAGTGAAAAGTGCGCCTTCTGCAACCACATTGTATCGTTTGTATGATAGATTTACAACTGGTGCGGCACTTACTAACCCCAAGCGTCCAAATAAAAAGCGACCAAGGCGATCAGATGATAATATCGCACTCGTACAGGCCAGTAGACGCTCAAGGCGGCCATTTACGAGATATCATATTCAAAAAATGATGTAAACAAATGTCCTTCAATCCAATTAAATGATTTTTAACATGAACAGCAAAAAATGTGTTTTTTCCATGATTTTTTTTTAAAAAAACATCTTTTCGTCGAATATGGCCAACCCCATAGTGTTTCGGGCCCTCACATATATGAAATCGGTACAATAAGTAAACCTTTGCTTCCATAAAATAGTTAATTCCACATTTCAAACACGCCATCCCTCTGTAAAATATATCACCTTAATCTTCCCCCGTTCTATTAAATCGTTCTTCATTAACACCGCTTCATAAAATCTTGCAATAGCCACGATACAGCCATAAATAACCCAGCTTTAGAGTCGCATCCACTAGAATACCCCGTCTGTTGTATATCTGCACACATGGGGACAGAACCCCTGAAGTGCATCGCGATGAAATAATACCGCGAAATGGCGATTTGGAAGCTGTTAATGAGAATAGGGTATAGTTGGGATTTTGTTAACAGTTGCTCGTTTGCTTTATAGCTGATGAAGTTTTTAAATTGTTTTGTGCTAAACTGGGAAAATGGCTCTGGAATGGATGGAGTAATTGGAAAATGTGATGTGTTCATAGCAGCTAAATTTTGTTAGAAACTACAATGCAGTTTTTTGTGAGTTTTATGATACAAGCGGATTAAACTGCGGCAGTAAAAGAAGTGTTATAGTTTTAGCAAGCATAATGAATAGTTTTTATTTCAAATACAATTTTCAAACATTTTAAGTTGTAAAAATACATTATATAATTTTATTAAAATAATTTCTAATACATTGCACGCGCATTTTTATGTTTCACTGAATTGTATTAAGGCATGTAGTTCTTATAAGTTGTTTACATCAAACTTATAATAAAAAAATCTGGTGTGGCCAACACTATACCTCCCGCCATTTACAGCCCGAGTCACAAAAAAGATTAAGTTAATCCTTATTTTAGGATTAGTGAATTTTACTATAATTTTGACAGTTTATTTCTTAAAATATAGTTTAATTTAATCCAAGTAACTACCTTTTTTTTAAACCCCTCAACAGGATTAAATCCCAATTACAGAGTGGGTTCACATTCACACACATCCATGCCTAGTTGGATTCGAACCCAGAGCCCTGAGGGCACTCATGACATGAGGCGTTGCTCTAAAAATTGAGCTATCGGAGCTATAATAAAATGAAGATTAAATATTAAATATCCGGATAGAATAGAATTCACTAATCCAAAAATGAGGACTAGCTTAAACATTTGTGTGAATCGTTAATTTTTATTGATCTAAATACATACCTACATATTTACTTATGCTGGAAACTGTATTGGATTTCTTTTCTATTGTTCTATTTTTTTTTTATTGTTAAAACGTTACTAATATTATTTTGAAATGATTAGTTCTTTGATAGTGACATTTATCTGTCAGTTATATACATTTGATTAAACTGCGTTTTGTTTGTTTAAAGCGTAGGATCCGGGATTTAAATTGTACATAATTTTCTAAATTTATCCATGAAATATATAAAAAAGTATTTATGCAAATCTATAGAAAATTTAATAATCTTTAATTTTTATAATAACATTAATCTCGAAAAAATAACATTTAAAGGAATTTTGTAAGAAAAACTATTCTGAGCTTCTAGTAAAGTGCCATTTCCGGTTATCCGACTTTCACCAAAATCCAATGGGCTCTTTCCATTACAGAAAAAGTTCGAAATACAAGGTTTCAAAATTTTCTGAAGGATAGTATTTGAGTTAGAGTGGAGGATCCACACAACGCATACACACATGCACACATACACACATACACACAGACATAATCGTAAAAATGTTAAAATTGGATTCTAGGGACCTTAAAAAGTGGTCATTTACTAAATCTCGATATGCGATTTTTAGCACGATTCCTATACCTCCCTTACCAAGGGAAGCGGGAGGTAATAATAGACGATGATAAAAATTCAATAGAATTGACGTTCCGTAAACTTTCTTTGAGGTCAGAGGTTTTATAGGCCTCGGTATTCACTTGGGCCCAATAAACTATTTCCTCGACTAAAAAAGTGCACTTGTTTGCAAGTGTAAGTTTGTATCATAAATAACTACAAAAGTAGGTATGGCTAGTGTTGTAGGCAATTCTACAAAGGCAATTCTACAAAGAGTCATGGGGTGGAAGCGTGAACGGTCGTTTCCCACCCGAGAGATTGTTATAGCAGTTATGAATGACGTATTTTCCAACCTCTAAAAGGTTATAAATCGAAATATTATTATAATGATTGTGAATAAAGATATTTTATTTCTCTCTAAAGTATAATGAATTGTTTATTGCTAGGATACGGTGTATATAAACATATCTATAACAACCGGGGCATTATATGAGGGCATGAGTTCATTATGCCCTCATTATAATCCGATCTTCGTTTATGGACTTTAATTTAGAAATAATATGAACGGTATATAATGAAAATTATTTTCTTTTTAATTATAATTCATTACAATAATAATAAGGATTGATTACAACACTTAATACATTAATTGATTACAACAATTAATATAATAAGAAAACAGCTTTGAAAGCACAACACAGAATTCATTTAATTATAATTTGATTATCAAAAGGGCCTTAAAAAGCAATTTACTTTCACCACAAACATGTAAATAGTTAAGTACGTCGAATTGCAGACTGCAATGTTTGGCATTGATTTTGGATGGATGACGGATAACAAATTTTTTGGGGACTATATTTATCCACGTTTGAATTAATTTTTTATATTATTTACCGACACATGTGACACATCCAAAGCAGTAAAAATTCTTTAAAATGTAATAATATTCAGGAATAAGTGCATAAGAAATAGAGAACTGAGCTCTGTCGTGAAACCGAACCTCAAAATACAATACTTACATCTTCTACAGACGTGAATGGAATAATTAGGGGAACATTTATGCGTTTGTCTTCCTCAAAGTATGCAGAAACTGTCAAAATAATTTCTTTACACCGTTTCGATAAAATATCTTCCAAAACATCAAATTCACCCATTCCGTCATCTCCAATGATTTAGAACGTTTTAAAAATAAATAAATGTTGATGATAAACAAAAAAAAAAACACCCTTAGCAACGCCAAAGCTTAAGCATTATTGTAATTAAAATTTATAAATGAAAACATTTCACATATTCTAGTGAGACATAAAATCTTGTATGCACCACGAGCGTTACTAGACATCTATTCATCGGCCCAAAGGCCCTCGGGCTAGATCCTCATCGCCCTCCTGGCACCATCATCATCGTTACGCCCTTGGTACATAAAATACTATTATACAGCACCGACTCATAATATACTTGTTACTATGGTTATTTGAAATAACTGATGTATAACATTAGTCACTCCGTGAGAGAATATTTTAGAAGTCACTAAGGAATTATTACTGATTTTTGTGTTTTTTTTTTTAATATATGTAAATAAAAATCAATTTAACAAAATTATTTTATTATTGAAATAATTTAACATTATGAAACTTATTTACTTAAATTAATAGTAACATTTATGCTAAAATAGGTTATTTATCTTTACACAATGTCAGCTGTCAGTACGGCTGATGAAACGAAAACGAGAAACGAGTTAGTGGTTATTTGCTTCGGAATTAAATTAAAAGATACTGCTTGTTCTTCTATGTGAATATGTTTTAAAGGAAGGTCCTCATTTTCACTCAATTTAATGTATTTATCTTTCAAATAATTCCCAATGACAGACAGTAATTATTACAGTAATTTTTTTTTTCAATAACAATATAACAAAACCATAACAATCATTCAATGGCTGCTTTGTAATTTAAAATACTACATCAACTGACTTGCCAGTGCCAAACGATGAATGAAAACATAAAAATGATTTAAGAAGTTTTTAAAAGAAGTGTTGGATAAAACGTTGTATTACACTCGTGTGGAATGTATATTAGTCACTAAAGAAAATTAGCTACTCGCCCTGCGGTCTACGTGGCCAAACTTTTTCTTTCGTGACTAATATGAACATTCCATACTTAGGTATATAATAAATCACTATTATCAATTCGCTAAATGTTAAACTTTCTATTTGTGTCTAAAATACGGTTGTACACACTTGTACCCTAAATAACTATTATAATGTCCAGAAACTTTTGGTTTGCAATATACATAAGTGCTATGAATTTACTTTGAATACATCATACATGAATTGCTGTCAACCAAAAGACCATCGTAACATCTGAAATGAAAATAAATTACAAAATTCCATTCATCTTCATTACCGCGAAACAAAGTGGTACAAGCAATCACTGCGTTTATCCCTTGTCCATCACTCATCCAAAACTTCACTCGAGTGATTAATAACGCTATTAAAAACGTCAAGAAATCTAGACGAATGAGCGGCACCGCCGTCAAAACTCAACTCAAGGCTCACACTCCCGACCTGTCAAACCTTCCAGCAGCGCAACATATTAAAAAATAAAACAACTTGATGTTGTTGTACAACAGGGGATGAAAATTCATCAAGTGAAAAATGATACAGGACAACTTTTGTTTCAGGAAGATCATTGTTTTAATAACAATTTGCCAAAAACCTTATCAGAAGATTTATTCAGGTGCGCAATAACTAAATGTTCTTATTTTTTCTTCCAATTTTATAATATTATTATAGGTAATATATGGGGGCACGTGGCTAAATGCATTATGTTACCGGTTGTAGATCTGACGACTCTGATTAGAATTCAGTTTTTATATTAGTTCCACAAAAAGTTACTTCTGTGGTGCTTTCATTATGAATGCGAATAAAATGTAGATTGTTATATCCACATTGGGTAATAAGCCGTAACATTATTATTATAGGGAAAGAGGATCATGACAAATTGTCTGTAAAGTAAATAACTTAGGAAAGTTTTTGAAAAATCAACTGGCACCGCCGGAGCTCGAATCCGGGACCTCTCACTTGCCGGGCGGGAGCTATGCTAGCACTGGCGAACTATGCCGTCTATACAGTCTAGTATGATGTGCTCATGGCAGGTAGCCTACTGGATTATTATTATATATTATATGTAGATAATATAACGGTTAAGCTAGAATTATTGAGAATAAGACACCTGCAGTAATTTTACATATGACACCATAAAAAAATTGTTCATGATCAACCACTTCCGGTGTAATTAAACTTTTCTGTTTTTTTCACTAATAACGGCCACTTTTTTATCACTATATCTCGAGAATGGAAACGAATTTATAATATAAAAAAAGTTTTATAAATAAAGCTTTTGTTTACAATAATATAAATTAGTAAATCGACAATTTTTGAAAATTGTAATTTCTACGTGAACGTATAAAGTTAAAGTTTACAAAATTCAAAATTGTTAAATGAAACACTTCTTTATAAAACTGTTTTTACATATTATAGAAATTTGTTTCCATTCTATATAGAGTGATGAAAAGTGGCCGTTATTAAATTTTTTTTATGGTTTCATATGTAAAATTTTCTGCTGCCAGCACATTACCTTCCGTCAGTTCTATGTATTTTGTATAAATGTCATACAGAAAGCTCCTTGCAAAAGATTCTATTTGTTGTACATTACCTTAAGGCAGTTGTATGTATTTTATACAAATTCCATACAGAAAGCAAAAAATTCTATATTTCCAGTAGTAAAATTATAACACCTTCATACTGTCAACTGCACTTGACACTGACACCTTTCAATCAGAATTTTCTTAATATAGCAGCTGTTTCCAGAGTTATAACATAGCTGACTAATATATATGATATTTAATTTCTTTATAATTTTTTAACTCTATATCCATCTAATATGAAGTATAAAATGCATTCAAATCGTATAGAGAATAAAATATGCTTTAATATTTATAATAACATTAAATGTGCAAAATGATATTTAACATCGTTTTTTCAAGAAAAACTGTTAAAATCTTCAAACGAGGGTACTTCCGGTTAACCAATTATAACCAAAATCTAATCAGCTCTTCACATGGATGTAACGAAGAGGAATACGAAAGAATTATAATTTTTGGAATTGTAGTATTAGAGTTATCGCATTAGAAAATTTTGTCACACACAGACACACACACACACACACACACACACACACACACACACACACACACACATACACACACACACACACATAGACATCATCGTAGAAATAGTAAAATCGTATTCTAGGGACCCTAAAACGTGCTTATTCATCAAAAACTCACTACCGAATTTTTTGACCAAAGACAATACCTTCCTTACCTAAAGGTGACGGAAGGTAAAAAATGGCCAGCACATAACCTCTCGCCAGATATTTTACCTGGTTGCGCATAAAACAAAAAATATTTTTAAATACAAATACGTATATTCACTATAAAATAATTCTCACATATATTTGCAAAATCTATGAGATATTTTAATAAAAATTACCTATGTACAATACATACATTTTCTTTATATTCAATATCCTGAAATTTTCTTTTTCTACTTTCCTTTTCTTTTTCTTTATATTCGTATATTCTTTTGCGTTGTTGACTTTTTTATTTTCATAATCTTCATAATAATGTACAAATATTTTTGACTGTGGCATACAAATATTTTTGACAATGACATTTATGTGTCAATTACAAACATTTGAATTTCTTGCCTTGAAGTAGTTTGATCTGAGATTTATTACATCAAATTATTTTATATGCATTTCTTTATCTCTAAATCTATAGAAGATATAATAATGAATTAATATTTATCGAATAAAGAATATAACGTTCTTTAATATAAGTATTTACATAAATTTTCTGTAAATAATATTTAGATGATTTTTTTCTTGTAACTACTACTTCCGGTTGTCCAATTTTCTAGATACCAAATTTCGTTAAATAATATTGAATAGTTTTTAAAATAACGATAGCGTAAACTCGTCCTGGGACACACGTATATTCACTGTATTTATTGCACTCATGCCAATCTCAAATAATAAAACATCACCAAAAATCGTTTAAGAATGAAGCTCCCTCTACATCAATATGCTTGCTAGAATGTAACATTCTAATTCCGAAACAGAGAAAATAATTTCTATCGCTACCGTTATTAGAAAATGCTCTCTGCTTAATACCATATTTTCATTCTCGTAGATACTTAATAACTGTTTAACTAATTTCTAACTTATTTAATTTTCGCAAATTTTAAAATTTTATTTTTCACGGCCTAAATAGTTCTAGCATGACTCTTGTATAAGCAAAATGATCAATTAATTAAACAATATCACTACTGTATTATCGCAGCTTATTGCCCATTTCTAGTTCTGTCAATCTGCTTCTATTCCAGATTTCGGTAATGACGACATATCTGTACCGTAGAGTGAATTTACCACGTCACATGGGCTTTCAAAGCTGTCATGAACAGAGAAATGGATGAATAAAATAGGGAACTTTTTCATTTTTCTCCGTGATCGGTTGACTAAAACAAATAATAACGTAGAAGATGTAAAAAGACGTAAGAGTAAAACCGTAATTACGTTTATTTTAATGTCAAATGAGTGTATTCTAATGTAAGTAAAGTAAAAAATAAAATGTAACTTAAATTAAACATTCCCGCGAATCCAGTCGACTTTGACAAATATACTGTGACGGTAAACAAAGTTAATTTTGAAAATGACTTGCTTTTTCACACATTTTTAACTTGTTCCATTACATTGAAAAAGTACTTCATAAGTAAATTAATACCATTTGACCTACATGTCATATTATTGACCTACATACGCAAATGTAAAATGATGTGCTAACTGGCTCTTTTCATTCCATAATTCATGCAGTTGGCATGACAAAATTAATCTTTTACACCCTAAAAAAATCCAAAACCGTGGTAGTAATTACCGATAAATTGAATTGAAACCGATTTAATAAATAAGGGTTGCTCCGAATCCCCATCGTTCGGGAAAGGTACGATCAGTTCGACATTACCCCAACAAATTTTTAATATCAGCCAAACCCTCGTGTTACCGTTATTGATGGGTAGACTTATGAAAGAGGTTTTAAAAAATTTATCGCCTTATAAATATCCGGTTAGAGGACGTTAAAATATAGATACCTACGCGGGTTAGTATTAGTGACGCTTCAATAGCTACTAACAACCGAGAAGCGAATAAGGAGTAAGTAATATTGAAAAATGAAATGAAAAAGTGCAAAGTGCAAACGACGCCACGTAAATGATGCATCTTCCGCTCAAATCTTTTTCTATTTATTTGCTTTTATTAAAACGATGCGACATCTTAATGAAGCACTTACCTTTACAAGGATTTCATTTAACTTTGCATTTAAATTTGAACCGGTATCTACGCAATTAGCTTTGGCTTATTAAATGTCCTAACACTGATCTTTAACATGAAATTATATTTTGTCATTTTTCTACTATTTAATAATCAACATCATTTCATATTTATTTCAATTGTTTTATATAATATATATATATATATATATATATATATATATATATATATATATATATATATATATGTATATACAGGGTGTAAATGAAATAAGTGCATTAAATTTAACCAGTAATATAACTCGTCGAGAGAAACAATATTTCTTAATAACTTTTTCTCGAAATCGCATATTTTTTTTAGCATTTTTACCACCCCGTAAATTGACGAGTCGTTCCAAATATATTTGTGATAATTGAATGCAGTAACAATAGCTATGAAAAATTTTGTTTTAGTAATTGACAGTCTTGTCAGTTGTTGCAGTTAAATTTTAACATTAGTAATAAACTTGTTTATAAGGTAAAATTCTGGCAAAATGCTTATGTTTATGATTACACGCGGATACACAGTCATTGTAATTACCTATGGTGAAGTTCTCAAGGTCAACGAAGTTACACGAAAATCATCCTCTTCGTAATATTCGTAAATTTATGTTGTACCACATACAATATCTTCGAGATTATCACAGTTTGATGTGTCACATATGACAATTTGGAATATTTTAAAAGAGCAACAGTTACTTCCATACCATGTGCAAAAATTTCATTGTTTTCAGCATTTCAATTTTGCGAATGAGTTGTATTGTTCACTGATAGGGCTGGATATATTAGAGAAAGTGTCTTTAATAATGCACAATACGCTTATCTGTCACAAAAATCCTCATACTATAAGAAGGAAACATAATTTTTAACAAAAAATATAATTAATTGTTTGGGCGAGAATAAATTGACGAGTCATTGGTCCTCATATAATCTCACCTCGTTTAAATGGACAAATGTATGTTCTTACATTTTTTGAATAACGTATTTAAACTATTATGATTTGCCGAGTTGGCACACAAAAATTCATATCATAACCTCATAACTATTATGCTCTTCCCAGTCTTCCCACGCTCTCACTCTATTGACACTAGTTCAGAAACCTGTGTTAATACACAATTTTATAATTTTGTTATCCAAATTTTAAATTTCTTTCTTTTAAAATTTGTACTATTACGAATTTATTAATAATAAATATGTTTTATGTTGATCGTTTATTAATTACTGTGTTTACAAGTATACAACCACCACCCGACAATTTTTGTGCTGCTGTACATCGAACTTTGATTCAGACAGCTGAGAGCAGCAGAGTTCTTGCCATTGGCGGGTAACGAAATTTTAAACAAATCTTTAAAGAATTTTAACTCAAAAACTAGAAGACTTAAAAAAAATATTTAGAAAAATTGTTGCTCTCAACGAGTTACATTACTAGTTAAATTTAATGCACTTATTTCATTTACACCCTGTATATATATATATATATATATATATATATATATATATATATATATATATATATATATATATATATATATATATTGTTATAAATGACAAGCAAGCGCGCTCAATCAAATCGGACCAACTGTGAGCTGTCTGAGCACTGTAAGCTACTGTGACAAGGCGAGGGTAACAGTAGTAATAGATAAATAACTTTTTATAAACTTTTCTAAATAATAGTTTCAATATTCAAATTTTAACTCTGTTTATCTATTTAAGTCAAAATTCAGTTTAGAAATTCTTTTTGTATTAAGATAGTCACGACATTTATTTGTTGATCATTAGGTTTACAAATTACTATGTATACGTGCGTGACTTTGAATGTCCTAGTCTATGCACCCTTTACCCCTAAGATCATCCTGTCCTGAAGATAGCGCCATGTTTTTAGATAGTCGAATTTAGTTTGTCATGGGGTAAACATAGAAGAGTCTAGATGAGTTCATCGCGTCGGGAAGACGTTAGTTGACGGAATTTAGTGTTTTAGTTTTGGGGCGCGTGTTAAACGCTTGCCCGCTGGGTTACGGAATGTAACATGGTAGCCTTAGTTGAATTAGTTTAATTGTAAATAAAACATTAGTTAGTTTAATCAGTAAATAAATATCAGTAGTGTTTATGTCTTAATGTAAGTGTTCATCAAGTAAAAAGTTTAGTTATTAAAAGCCAAGTATTTGTCCATGTCCGTAGTGTTCATCAAGTGTAAAAAGTGAAGTGTATGTGTGTTCTTCCTTCTCACGAAATTCCTTATCACAAATCAGTCAGTGTGTCACCGCTGGAGTAAACAGTAAGAAAAAGAAGTAGTCATCAATTAGTATCATCATCCTCTTCAGCAGTCATCTTAGAAGGCCCCCTCGTGTTACACTACGATAGCATGATTCGGACCGCACCCACTGTCAAGTAGTGATTTAAAATTAGTCATAATTTCATAATATGACCAAAAATACGCAACTCTTATTTACCTCCCGTCATACCGTAGGTAAGGGAGGTAATGTTATCGGTCCAAAAAGTCGTTGATGTATTTTCGGTGAATAAGCACGAATTAGGGTCCCCATAACACGTTTTTACTATTTTTACGATGATGATGATGATGATGATGATGATGATGATGATAATGATTTAAGCTGTCTGCATTCATATGAAGAGTTGATTAGATTTTGGGTAAAATTGGATAACCGGAAGTAATACTTTACATGAAGCCTATAACAGTTATTAATGAAAAACTATATTAAAATATAATCCAATATTTTTAAATTTTAGTATTTAAGACTTCTATATCCAGGGGAATAACATACTAGATTTTGGCTAAAATTAATAAACCAATTTGGTATTTAAGATTTTTAAAGTAGTAAGAACGACATGTTAGATTTTTTCTAAAATTGATTAACCGGAAGTGATACTTTTCTTGAAGCTCTGAACAGATTTTCGTGAAAAATAAATTGATACAATCCAAAACTTTTCAAATTTGGTATTTGAAACTTTTATATTAATGAGAACGACATACTATATGGTTTGTAAAATTGATAAACCTGATAAGTACTACCTTCCAGGAAGCTATAAACAGATTTTCTTGAAAAAATATATTAAAACATGATTCAAAACTTCTCAAATTTGGTATTTAAAACTCGTGTATAATTTAATACAACATTATATTTTGACTATACCTATATGATAAACCGTAAGTGGTACTTAATTTGGAGCTCTTAACAAATTTTCGAGGAAAAACATAATAAAATATAATCTAAAATTTGGTATTACAGACTTTTCTATTTATTGGAACAACAAATTAGATTTTGTTTACAAACGATCAACCGGAAGTGATACTTTACTTAAAGCTTATTGTTATTTCAAATATTGACGAGAGGTAATGTATTAGCCACATCACATTTTTTTAGTAAACAGTGAAATAACTGAAAGTTATAGGCATGCAACAATAGTTATTTGTATATCAAGGCCGCGAAATCACTTTTTAGCGTACCGAGAGAAAAATTGTCGCCGAGGCCGCTTGCGGCCGAGGCAAGACAATCTCGATGGCGCTAAAGAATTTCGCGGACAAGGTGTACACAATATTTTTTGTGCAACCGTAAAAAATATGTAATTACAAATTTTATTAATTTTAAACAGTTTCAATGTAAATAGAAAGTTAGTTTTCAAGGTGGCTATGGGATTAACATTTGATAAATAAAACCATGCAATTCTCAAGTGTCAAAGTGGTTGTTTACCTAATTTCGCGGCCGCTACCATGATAACACAATAGTTATTTGTATCACTAGGCCAGAAACTGAACATTTGCGAGACCGAGTTTATTTTGACAGGCCGAGCTGAAAGCGAGGCCTGCAAATACGAGATCTCGCAAACAGTTTCTGGGCGTGTGATACACAAGATTTTTTGTACCGACTTCTCGATAAATTCTTCGTATATTTCTCTATACTTTATTGTATGTTACATAACCTAAAAAATGAACATATATTTTTATCGGTTTTGCATTGCAAGTTTAATTATAATTACTTATATTTGAGCTTAAAATGCGTAATTATTTTATATCTATTGAAAATATACAAACATCATCATCAGTCAGTGTGTCACCGCTGGAGTAAACAGTAAGAAAAAGAAGTAGTCATCAATTAGTATCATCATCCTCTTCAGCAGTCATCTTAGAAGGCCCCCTCGTGTTACACTACGATAGCATGATTCGGACCGCACCCACTGTCAAGTAGTGATTTAAAATTAGTCATAATTTCATAATATGACCAAAAATACGCAACTCTTATTTACCTCCCGTCATACCGTAGGTAAGGGAGGTAATGTTATCGGTCCAAAAAGTCGTTGATGTATTTTCGGTGAATAAGCACGAATTAGGGTCCCCATAACACGTTTTTACTATTTTTACGATGATGATGATGATGATGATGATGATGATGATGATAATGATTTAAGCTGTCTGCATTCATATGAAGAGTTGATTAGATTTTGGGTAAAATTGGATAACCGGAAGTAATACTTTACATGAAGCCTATAACAGTTATTAATGAAAAACTATATTAAAATATAATCCAATATTTTTAAATTTTAGTATTTAAGACTTCTATATCCAGGGGAATAACATACTAGATTTTGGCTAAAATTAATAAACCAATTTGGTATTTAAGATTTTTAAAGTAGTAAGAACGACATGTTAGATTTTTTCTAAAATTGATTAACCGGAAGTGATACTTTTCTTGAAGCTCTGAACAGATTTTCGTGAAAAATAAATTGATACAATCCAAAACTTTTCAAATTTGGTATTTGAAACTTTTATATTAATGAGAACGACATACTATATGGTTTGTAAAATTGATAAACCTGATAAGTACTACCTTCCAGGAAGCTATAAACAGATTTTCTTGAAAAAATATATTAAAACATGATTCAAAACTTCTCAAATTTGGTATTTAAAACTCGTGTATAATTTAATACAACATTATATTTTGACTATACCTATATGATAAACCGTAAGTGGTACTTAATTTGGAGCTCTTAACAAATTTTCGAGGAAAAACATAATAAAATATAATCTAAAATTTGGTATTACAGACTTTTCTATTTATTGGAACAACAAATTAGATTTTGTTTACAAACGATCAACCGGAAGTGATACTTTACTTAAAGCTTATTGTTATTTCAAATATTGACGAGAGGTAATGTATTAGCCACATCACATTTTTTTAGTAAACAGTGAAATAACTGAAAGTTATAGGCATGCAACAATAGTTATTTGTATATCAAGGCCGCGAAATCACTTTTTAGCGTACCGAGAGAAAAATTGTCGCCGAGGCCGCTTGCGGCCGAGGCAAGACAATCTCGATGGCGCTAAAGAATTTCGCGGACAAGGTGTACACAATATTTTTTGTGCAACCGTAAAAAATATGTAATTACAAATTTTATTAATTTTAAACAGTTTCAATGTAAATAGAAAGTTAGTTTTCAAGGTGGCTATGGGATTAACATTTGATAAATAAAACCATGCAATTCTCAAGTGTCAAAGTGGTTGTTTACCTAATTTCGCGGCCGCTACCATGATAACACAATAGTTATTTGTATCACTAGGCCAGAAACTGAACATTTGCGAGACCGAGTTTATTTTGACAGGCCGAGCTGAAAGCGAGGCCTGCAAATACGAGATCTCGCAAACAGTTTCTGGGCGTGTGATACACAAGATTTTTTGTACCGACTTCTCGATAAATTCTTCGTATATTTCTCTATACTTTATTGTATGTTACATAACCTAAAAAATGAACATATATTTTTATCGGTTTTGCATTGCAAGTTTAATTATAATTACTTATATTTGAGCTTAAAATGCGTAATTATTTTATATCTATTGAAAATATACAAACATCATCATCAGTCAGTGTGTCACCGCTGGAGTAAACAGTAAGAAAAAGAAGTAGTCATCAATTAGTATCATCATCCTCTTCAGCAGTCATCTTAGAAGGCCCCCTCGTGTTACACTACGATAGCATGATTCGGACCGCACCCACTGTCAAGTAGTGATTTAAAATTAGTCATAATTTCATAATATGACCAAAAATACGCAACTCTTATTTACCTCCCGTCATACCGTAGGTAAGGGAGGTAATGTTATCGGTCCAAAAAGTCGTTGATGTATTTTCGGTGAATAAGCACGAATTAGGGTCCCCATAACACGTTTTTACTATTTTTACGATGATGATGATGATGATGATGATGATGATGATGATAATGATTTAAGCTGTCTGCATTCATATGAAGAGTTGATTAGATTTTGGGTAAAATTGGATAACCGGAAGTAATACTTTACATGAAGCCTATAACAGTTATTAATGAAAAACTATATTAAAATATAATCCAATATTTTTAAATTTTAGTATTTAAGACTTCTATATCCAGGGGAATAACATACTAGATTTTGGCTAAAATTAATAAACCAATTTGGTATTTAAGATTTTTAAAGTAGTAAGAACGACATGTTAGATTTTTTCTAAAATTGATTAACCGGAAGTGATACTTTTCTTGAAGCTCTGAACAGATTTTCGTGAAAAATAAATTGATACAATCCAAAACTTTTCAAATTTGGTATTTGAAACTTTTATATTAATGAGAACGACATACTATATGGTTTGTAAAATTGATAAACCTGATAAGTACTACCTTCCAGGAAGCTATAAACAGATTTTCTTGAAAAAATATATTAAAACATGATTCAAAACTTCTCAAATTTGGTATTTAAAACTCGTGTATAATTTAATACAACATTATATTTTGACTATACCTATATGATAAACCGTAAGTGGTACTTAATTTGGAGCTCTTAACAAATTTTCGAGGAAAAACATAATAAAATATAATCTAAAATTTGGTATTACAGACTTTTCTATTTATTGGAACAACAAATTAGATTTTGTTTACAAACGATCAACCGGAAGTGATACTTTACTTAAAGCTTATTGTTATTTCAAATATTGACGAGAGGTAATGTATTAGCCACATCACATTTTTTTAGTAAACAGTGAAATAACTGAAAGTTATAGGCATGCAACAATAGTTATTTGTATATCAAGGCCGCGAAATCACTTTTTAGCGTACCGAGAGAAAAATTGTCGCCGAGGCCGCTTGCGGCCGAGGCAAGACAATCTCGATGGCGCTAAAGAATTTCGCGGACAAGGTGTACACAATATTTTTTGTGCAACCGTAAAAAATATGTAATTACAAATTTTATTAATTTTAAACAGTTTCAATGTAAATAGAAAGTTAGTTTTCAAGGTGGCTATGGGATTAACATTTGATAAATAAAACCATGCAATTCTCAAGTGTCAAAGTGGTTGTTTACCTAATTTCGCGGCCGCTACCATGATAACACAATAGTTATTTGTATCACTAGGCCAGAAACTGAACATTTGCGAGACCGAGTTTATTTTGACAGGCCGAGCTGAAAGCGAGGCCTGCAAATACGAGATCTCGCAAACAGTTTCTGGGCGTGTGATACACAAGATTTTTTGTACCGACTTCTCGATAAATTCTTCGTATATTTCTCTATACTTTATTGTATGTTACATAACCTAAAAAATGAACATATATTTTTATCGGTTTTGCATTGCAAGTTTAATTATAATTACTTATATTTGAGCTTAAAATGCGTAATTATTTTATATCTATTGAAAATATACAAACATCATCATCAGTCAGTGTGTCACCGCTGGAGTAAACAGTAAGAAAAAGAAGTAGTCATCAATTAGTATCATCATCCTCTTCAGCAGTCATCTTAGAAGGCCCCCTCGTGTTACACTACGATAGCATGATTCGGACCGCACCCACTGTCAAGTAGTGATTTAAAATTAGTCATAATTTCATAATATGACCAAAAATACGCAACTCTTATTTACCTCCCGTCATACCGTAGGTAAGGGAGGTAATGTTATCGGTCCAAAAAGTCGTTGATGTATTTTCGGTGAATAAGCACGAATTAGGGTCCCCATAACACGTTTTTACTATTTTTACGATGATGATGATGATGATGATGATGATGATGATAATGATTTAAGCTGTCTGCATTCATATGAAGAGTTGATTAGATATATATATATATATATATATATATATATATATATATATATATATATATATATATATATTTAATGACAGATGGCGGAAACTCAATCACGTTAAGTTAGTTGTAGTTTCAAAACAAACTAGTCCTAAAGTTGTAACTTATAATTAATCTATACGAGAAGTCAGTAATGACTGAATATTATTATTTTTATGACAAAATTTAATTATTTAAGTTACAACAATTAAAGATTTAGCCCTAAAATTTGTAAACGTTTTGCTAATTCTTGTGTTGAAAATATTATCTTAAATTGACATATCACAAGAACAGTAATGCCAACTCCTTTTGCCGGCCTAGGTCAGCAACAGCTCATTTCTGGACGATTTTGATTTCTGTAATACTAGTCAAAATGGACGGAGGTACGAAAAAAATATTTAAATGTACTTGTCAAAAAAAATACATGTTTTCCAATATTTATTGGATTTGTTATGTACAAAATTGTATACAATTAGTCGAAAGCTATCGTAATTACTTCAGAACGTATTTTAGTTTTCGTATGTTGATATATTTGTATTTGAGAATATATTTTCGGATTCTACTTTTAATTTATTCTGCAATTTGCAATAAATCGCATAATTAGTTTCAAATTAGTGAAATCCAATAAAAGGACATGCAATTTGTGTAATAAAATTAACAAACACAGCGACAGAAATAATCGTTTAATAAATTACGTTATAATATGGGAATCATCATGACAAATTCCCAAATAATAAAGCGGTGATTCATATAAACACGACAAATAGAAAATCTGAAACAATAGCATGAAAAATTAAAACTATGAAATACTGCCTAATTAACTTTAGTCTCTTGGGCCTGGGCGTGTGCTTACCAATGTGTTGGGGATAATACGTTTACATTTGGAATTAAATAAATAATTAAATAACTGTACAGATTATTTCAAACCATTTTGTCCGGAATGGATTTACAGCAAATAACATTCTCTGCGAATAAATTTTCCAGAGCTGTAATTAACAGCATCTACGTGCAAATGATAATTTTACGGCACACTAATTTGAAACTCGTATTTTATATTTGCTCGTGACAAATTATGACTAATCGTGGTAGATATAAATTCTTCGGTTCTATACATAATATGTATCGAGATTGTAGATACAAGATACAAGTAATAAATTTAAAGATTTATATTGTATTGTATACGATGCAGGTAGGTAAATTTGAATAGGAATTAACAACCGATATCTTACTATTTATTATTTACACATGGAAATGCAGTGGTGTGTAGATATGTTCAGAGTTCTCTGATCCCACTATCATGGAATATGTAAATATAAAGTACCTACATTGGATCGTATTCAAATTTATATTGTCTGAATGAATCGACAGTGTATAAACAGGGTGTATATGACATAACTACATTAAATTTAACCAGTAATATAACTCGTCGAGAGCAACAATATTTCTTAATAACTTTTACTCGAAATCGCATTTTTTTAGCTTTTTTACAACCGAGTCGTTCTACGTATTTTTCTAATAATTTAATGCAGTAGCAATAGATATGAAAAATTTTGTTTTAGCAATTAGATATTAGAAATAAACTGGTTTATAAGCTAAAATCTGTCAACGGAATACGTTTACGAATAGCGAATACACAGATTTTGTAATTACCTATGGAATGCTGCTCAAGCCCAGCGTTTTCCAAATCATCCTGTTCGTAAATATTCGAACATTTGTAAATGTTGTACATCTTCGAGATTATGGAACTTTCAAGTCTGCAGCTCAAGATTTTGGTAGGGAACGTCCTCATAACCAACGTTGAAAATGTTGAAGAGATTATTTGCATAATATCTCAACCAGGCCAGAAACAAGTACACGAAGACTAACATAACAGTTTGGAATGTCACAAAAAGTTCAATGTTTGCAGCAGGTAATCTATTAGCAGTATCAGAATTCAATTTTGTGAATAGATTTTTCGAAAAAATGCAAGAGCAGCAAACATTTTTATCATTCATTGATGAGGTTGGATTTTACTAGAGAAGCTGTCTGAAATATGCATAATACACTTATTTTGACAGAAAAATTATCATGCTGTAAGGAAACATAGTTTTCAACAAAAATTTTCATTAACAATGGTTTTGGGCCGTAATAATAAATGGACAAGAGTATTTACATCCATTTTTTTGAATAACGTGATGAAACCTCATCGATTTAAACTAACGGCACCCCGTTTGGATATCTATTATGATTAGTCAAGTTCACTAACGATAACTCCAAACTCATAACAGTCGTAACATTATAAACTATACTCTGTACATTGTTCATATACGTTAGGAAGCCTGTCTTAATACACAATTTTTTTAAATTTTGTTATCCAAAATATAAATTTCTTTATTTTCTAGTGCGAAATTATTAAATATTGTTGCTCTCGACGAGTTACGTACCTATATAGATACAAAATACAATGCCAAATTGAAATGGATGAAGAAATAATTAAATAAACCTCTGCAATTATAATTATTGTACTTAATACGTATGCCAGAAATTTTTTAAGATGTAAATAAAATGTTCTATTGAAAGTACTAATAAATTTACAGCAGGTAATTTGAATGGTGATCATACCTATGAGTAGACAGTCGGAAAGAGATATTACATAAATTCTATAATAGATACGAATTATATATTTAGAATTATCGACGGAAAGTATAAAAATATAAAAGTTCTTGAAGAAACATTCACTACAACGAATTTAAATTATTAATTAATATAAAAACACCTTAAAAAGTAAGTGTAAATATAAGAGAGAAGATATTTGTTAATTTATTTTATTAAAATAGGTATTGCATGGTCAAAAGGCAGAAGTGACCACGCAGGAGCGGCGACCGTTACTGTTATAAAACCATGGTGACAACTTTAAACATCTGTTGTAAAAACGCTCACGACTATTTTTTGACCCAAATATGATTTTTTTATCATATAACTTTTGTTAGATTTTTTAAATTTTCGCCTTTGTCTAGACCCTAGATGAAGAAAAATACTATTGTGATTCATTTTTATAGTTTATGCCGTATTTTGAAAATCAATTATAGTTACATATCCCAATGGGGTTTGTTTTTGACTTTAGAAATATGTAATGGAAAAGCGTACATGTGAATAATTTGTTAAAAGGTTTTGGTTTTATAATACGTTTAGTGTTTAGTTAAATTTACTTCTCTGTAAATTTAATAAATTGAACAAATTCGAATAAATTGTTTTATATATTGAAACTATTGCTGTAAAAATCGCGTTGCATTTGTTTATTAAATTTACAATGAAAGTATATTTAAGTGGTCGTTTATAAAGTCAGCCCTAAGTTTAATAGAGAGTTGTAGTATTGCATTTCAAATAAACTTACTAATATGAAAAATGTTCATATAACATTATGAAAACCTCTTGTGTCAATTGAAAATTGAGCTTTATGAAACAATAGCTGTAAAGTGGCCCGCCTGGCCCAGTTTTCCACAAGCACTCGAGTGTTCCAACTCCAACACGTACTTGAAGTGAGGGCTCTTATTTTTCTCTACTCTACTTTAAAATCCTGTGTACCTCTAAAAAACACTTTTATTCCCATCACTTTATTGATCTGGCTCTCCCTATGAATTCAGCGTCTTGTCTCCGTCTCATCTCGCAGGTGGATTTTTTCGTTAACGTTTTATTTGAGATTCCTCTTGACGGAATCATTTCGTGTTGACATGAATCCTCACTCCTGATGGTGATGTACCAATATCTGCTAGGCAAGGCAATCGTCATGAATTATTACCTATACGTTTTATTTATTTTCTTCCTCAAACTCGTGCATCTAATACATGGAAATTTACTTATCTTCCAAGTTTAGATTTATTCCTTATCAATTATTCATCCCGAAAGGAAATTACTTGTTAATAATGCATTTCCAGTTATTGATGATGATGCACTATGTTATACTATAAAATTACATTGAGATATTGCTTTAATAATGATACAAGAAGGAATTGGAAGAAAGAGTTGTTCGTTTGCCTTTAGATATACCAAACAAAGAAACTTACATGGCATAAAAGAGGTTTTGTCAAAAACAAGCCTGAACACTAGCCAATAGGAGAAATTTATTGTCCCTGGAAAATCTTGAAATATATTATTATTAATTTAAAAACGTGTATGTTACAGGCAGATATGCAGAGCTAACACTGGCCGGGCAATGTTGGAAATATACAACGATATTAAATTTCATTTATTGTTTTTTCAGTATTTGAGTATTTTTATTATTTTTTGTAAAATATAAAAACAATTATAATTGCCCGAATTTTGCGGATGCGAGTTTTGTGCGTTAGGTTATATTGTAAGCTATGTTGAATTATTGATAAAAAGTAAATAAAATCTAATAGTGCCGAGAAATATGGACATTGCAAACAAAACGCAGTTATTCAAATGTATGTAACTGACAGATAAATGTCACTATCAAAGAACTGATCATTTCAAAATAATATTAGTAACGTTTTAAAAAGAAAAAAGTAAATAGAACAATAGAAAAGGAATTCAATACAGTTTCCAGCATAAGTAAATATGTAGGTATGCATTTAGATTAATAAAAAATAAAAATTCACAAAAATGTTTAAGCTATTCGTCATTTTTGGATTAGTGAATTCTATTCTATCCCGATATTTAAAATTTAATTTAATAATGGTTCAGTGGGTTAGAGCAACGCCTCATGTTATGAGTGCCCTCGGGGCTCTGGGTTCGAATCCCACTAAGGACATGGATGTGTTTGAATTGGGATTTAATCCTGTTGAGGGGTTTAAAAAAAGGTAGTTACTTGGATTAGATTAGACTATATTTTACGAAAAAAACTCTCAAAATTATAGTAAAATTCGCTAATTCAAAAATAAGGATTAACTTAATCTTTTTTGTGACTCGGGCTGTAAATGGCGGGAGGTATTGGGTTGGCCACATCAGATTTTTCATCTTAACTCATATAGGGCCCTATTCTGTAAGTCGGTGGTTAATTTTTAACCACTGGTTAAAATTTTTATCCAATCAAGTATGTTGACATATAACAAAAAAATCTGATGTGGCCAACACATAACCTCTCGCCAGATATTTTACCTGGTTGTACGCATAAAATGAAAAATATTTTTAAATACAAATACATATATTCATGTCTCACTACAAAATAATTCTCACATATATTTGCAAAATCTATGGGATATTTTAAAATAAATTATGTACAATACTTACATTTTCTTTATATTCAATATCCTGAAATTTTCTTTTTCTACTTTCCTTTTCTTTTTCTTTATATTCGTCATTTTTTCGCAAATTCCTTTTATATTCTATTTTACGTATATTCTTTTGCGTTGTTGACTTTTTTTTATTTTCATAATCTTCATAATAATATACAAATATTTTTGACAGTGACATTTATGTGTCAATTACAAACATTTGAATATCTTGCCTTGTAGTAGTTTGATCTGAGATTTTTTACATCAAATTATTTTATATGCCTTTCTTTATCTCTAAATCTATAGAAGATATAATAATGAATTTATATTTATCGAATAAAGAATTTAACGTTCTTTAATATAAGTATTTACATAAATTTTCGATAAATAATATTTAGACGATTTTTTTCTTGTAACTACTACTTCCGGTTGTCCAATTGTTACCAAAAGTGACTGGACTCTTCCCATTATTGTTAGATTGAGGAATCCGTAGTTAAAAATGTCTTAAGTCTCATAGTATTTGAGATATAGTGAATCCAACATCCACACACACACACACACACACACACACACACATACGGACATCATCGTAAAAATGTTATAATCGGATACTAGGGACCTTAAAACGTGCTTATTCATTAAAATCTGGATATGCGATTTTTAGCATGAATACAATACCTCTCTTAGCGAGAGGTAAAAAAGTAAATAGAACAATAGAAAAGGAATTCAATACAGTTTCCAGCATAAGTAAATATGTAGGTATGTATTTAGATTAATAAAAAATAAAAATTCACAAAAATGTTTAAGCTATTCGTCATTTTTGGATTAGTGAATTCTATTCTATCCCGATATTTAAAATTTAATCTTCATTTTATTATAGCTCCGATGGTTCACTGGGTTAGAGCAACGCCTTATGTTATGAGTGCCCTCGGGGCTCTGGGTTCGAATCCCACTAAGGACATGGATGTGTTTGAATTGGGATTTAATCCTGTTGAGGGGTTTAAAAAAAGGTAGTTACTTGGATTAGATTAGACTATATTTTAAGAAATAAACTCTCAAAATTATAGTAAAATTCGCTAATCCAAAAATAAGGATTAACTTAATCTTTTTTGTGACTCGGGCTGTAAATGGCGGCAGGTATTGGGTTGGCCACATCAGATTTTTCATCTTAACTCATATACTGGCCTATTCTGAAACTCAGTGGTTAATTTTTAACAACTGGTTAAAAATTATAACCAATCAAGTATGTTGACATATAACAAAAAATTGGATTTTTACTTGTCAAATCAACATCTATTGGATTATTTTTTTAACCAGTTGTTAAAAATTAACTACTATGTTACAGAATAGGCCTGATAGGGCCCTATTCTGTAAGTCGGTGGTTAATTTTTTTAAAAAAATTATCCAATCAAGTATGTTGACATATAACAAAAAAAGGGATTTTTAGTTGTCAAATCGATATCTATTGGATAAAAATTTTAACCAGTGGTTAAAAATTAACCACCGAGTTACAGAATAGGGCCCATTTTGTGTTTAAATAGTAATTTTGAATAAAAAAACATTAATAACTAAATAATATGTAAGGGTGCTCCGCATCCATTACAAATTTGGTATGGGTCCGCCTATGGTAGAATACCTCATTTCATCATTACATATTTTATCAAAAAATCAGTATTTGTTCTCTAATTTTATAGTTTGCTATATTATGTTAGCAGAATCAATATCCATCTTCGACCACAATTGAATTTTAGCGGCAGCAAACAAACCATTAAACGGTGCTCTTGGTGGCATCACGAGCCACTTCCGGTTGATATCTACATGCACGTACACGCATTAGAGCCGCGATTGAGCGCACGAGCACACACATACAGTTCCGCGAGCCACAAGATGAGATACTGGAGCCACAAGCACGCATATTACATTTACATATTCAATACGCCACGCCAAGCCAAGCCCTCCTATATCAGATTCGATGGAAGAGCTGCGAGACAACACAAGCAAATCTCAAATGAAATTGACACGGAATGGACACGGAAAACAAATCAGACCTTTATGGAAACGGGAAACACTGGAATAGTGTGTCAAATGCATAACTGGATTCCGGAGTTTTCCATCATGAACTCATGTATACGAATGACACGTGTGTGATGTTTTATTTTTTATATTTTTCTTTTAAATCTAACATCTTTGAAAAAAGAAGTCTATTTGGAAGATGTCTATATGTATATAAAATATTGAAAAGTTCAAGAAGTCATAGCCAAAGGGAAATGTAAAAGTGTTTTTCTGTTTTGTTTGTGTTACATACTTATTTGATTTATTTGCACCAGAAAAATAAACAAAATGGAAGCATATTTTACATAACCTATTATTCACGAAAGATGACTATTCAAGGTCAGTTGTGAGCCGTCTGATATAATATTTCTTGCATATAACTTCATAGCATTTCGTATGCATAGGCGTGCAACATGAAATATTTATGGACACATTTTAACTGAAAAAATAAAAGTAATTCATTTGAAAATTATGTTTCTTTCTAAATAATGCATTTCTGAAAAATTTATCTTCTTCACTTATGTTTTTGCAAAATACCAAAACATAGACTTAACTTATAAACCAAGGAATAATAATTTGATTTAAATGTCAACGCCACTGGGCAAATATTAGCACAGAGGGCAGTGTAGTAGATAATTAGGTATCTGTAATTCTCCGACATATGTCATTATTATTTATAATGTGTTAGAAAGTAATGCCACTACTTACGTATATCTGTCACACCACATAAATTAAATAGACATAGGTCAAATAATCTTTCTCTTTCTAATACAAAATGTTGCTAAGCTACTGATATAAAGTGATGTGTATTCGTTCTTTGAACAAATGACCTTGAATAGTCATCTTTCGTGAATAATAGTATATACCGTGTGTCTATTTTAAAGGTGTACATAGGAGATTAAAATGGGAAATCAGTTTTTTGCAATTTCCTGCTCGCCTAATTATTTTAAGCAAAAATGCGTCAAATAAAAGTTTTAGGGTATGAAATTTTACATCTAAAACAATAAACAGAATTACCTGTACATGCTTTATAACTACATAAATTAAATATGAAAATGTCGAAAATTACGTTAAAAATATCGAGAGCCATGGAATTGAACAAAAAATAAATAATTGCTTGACGTTTTATCTGTCACGTGATCTGTCACAACGTAACTTAACTTATTTGACGTTTCTGACAATTTGATTTGAACAAATATCGTTAATTATGGCAATAATAGATATATAAAATTAATAAATAAAGTTAAGAAAATACAGTTTTGTTTAAATAATATGAATATATCAAAAATTCAACATTGCGTCACAAAACTCAACTTATTTCCAATACATCTACCTTCGTACTACAGGATGGGTCTACACTTATCATTCCTAACACTCTTTCTTAGAGTAACGCATGTTCTCCTCGTCCTATATTCTGATTACGCGGCTCACGTGTATTTTTTTAAGACACATTAGCAGTCTTCAAATTTTGTCACGAATTTAGCTCTTCATTCGTATAAATATTCATTTTTAATCATTTCAAACAATAAAACTAGAGACAAAATCAAATTGTCAGAAACGTCAAATAAGTTAACTTACGTTGTGACAGATAAAACGTCAAGCATTTATTTATTTTTTGTTCAATTCCATGGCTGTCGATATTTTCAACGTAATTTTTGATATTTTCATATTTAATTTCTGTCGTTACATTGCATAGAAAGGTATACTATTATTCACGAAAGATGACTATTCAAGGTTATTTGTTCGAAGAAAGACTACACATCACTTTACAGCAGTAGCTTAGCAACATTTTGTATTAGAAAGAGAAAGATTATTTGACCTATGTCTACTTAATTTATGTGGTGTAACAGATATATGTAAATAGTGGCATTACTTTCTAACACACTATAAATAATAAATGACATGTCGTAGAATTACACATACCTAATTATCTACTACACTGCCCTCTGTGCTAATATTTACCCAGTGGCGTTGTCGTTTAAATCAAATTATTATTCCTTGGTTTACAGTTAAGTCTATGTTTTTGAATTTTGAAAAAACATAAGTGAAAAACATAAATTTTTCGGAAAGGCATTATTTAGAAAGAAGCATAATTTTCAAATAAATTACTCTTATTTTTTCAGATAAAATGTGTCCATAAATACTTCATGTTGCACGCCTATGCATGCGAAATGCAATGAAGTTATCTGCATGTAATATTATACCAGACAGCTCACAAATGACCTTGAATAGTCATCTTTCGTGAATAATAGTTTAATTCTGTTTATTGATTTAGATGCAGAATTTTATGCTCTAAAACTTTTATTTGACGCATTTTTGCTTAAAATAATTAAACGAGCAGGAAATTGCAAAAAACTGATTTCCCATGTTAATCTCCTATGTACACCTTTAAGACAGACACACGGTCTAGAATTTCTTTTGCACCGTTAAAACAAATGTTGGCTACGTATGAATATTTGATAAGACATTTCTCATTATTAATTATTAATTCAGGCCTTATCATTCCTTTTTAACTCTAATAACAACGTCTTATTTACAAATGTAAATGAATGAAATGTAAAACAGTTTTTATTCGTTTCCTATGTCATTCAAATACCGTAACTATATTTCTTTTATATTTCATTTTCAGCAGCGTATGAAACAACAATAGTACAACTTTTCTAATTATTTATATTAAAAATCTCGTGAAAAACAAATTGAAATGTGAGATAACACACTAAATTTAAAAAATCGCTCTATATCAATCAGTCAATATATCAAATTGTTTTTTATATGCAACAATGTAAATTTTATTGTATTAATCTTAACTGACCATATCTATCTCTCAAGAGATTTAGGGTTAAGTTTAAAGATTATGGACGATGTGCGCTAATATCGGTCTTATATTTTAGATCCTTACAATGAATCATATCGTTTTCAAAATCCCGTGATATATTGGATGAGACAATATTTTTCATATTGAAGTTAAGATGATAATTCAAATATTGGCAACGTTCCCAGTGGCGGATTTAAGGAAAAAGGCCTAGGCTGCAAAGTATTTCAGGGGCCCAGGTCTAGTTTTTTATTATCTTGTTTAACTGTTAGGTTAATAAGAAAGTCAATCGAAATAAGAAACATTTTTCATTGAACAATGAAAGGAGTAAGATTGAACAATATTCGTGGTTAGAAATAATATTCTTGTTCTCAGATATTCAAAAGTGCGTATTTGGATTTTAACATTTAGCGGATGACTGCCCCCAATAGGGATGTAGTCGGACCAGGCCGGGTCGGGCTTTAAGGTTTGGCTCCACTCGATCCGAGAAAAAAATCGGCAACCAGACTCGAAGATCGACGCAACAATAAACAAGCAGGGCCTCTATTCTTGAAATTTCGTAATTTCTTTCGTATTTGTATCGAAACGACCGACGATTGTGACTATGGAAATGAATAGTATGAACATTGTATATTTTGAGTACTCGTTATTGTCATTCGGATAGGCATTCGTTTAAGGCGAACAACTGTATTTGGCAACTTCGCATTTCAAATAACCACTAAATTCATTTTATTTTATGACATACGACAAATCAGCTTAAAAAATACATTTCTGATGCGTTTGGAATATTGACAAATATCATTGAGGTTGGGAAAACGTTAATATACACAAGTAAAATATGTAATAATTAAATATTCTTACCTTTCAGACAATGTTCCATAGTCTAAATGGAGAGAACTACCACCAAAAGTTCATATAGATAATTCAAAACCTTCTGCATCTCACAATCTAAAAAATCACACACAAAATCTGATGTTAACACTACGATAACACAAAAACAACTGATATCTTTCAAATGAGCTTCATTGAATAAGTTTGCACTAGGCGGTACTTTTTGTTCTAACAGGTCTGTTCGTTTATTACAGCATTGAGTAGTGTTTAAATTTAGTTTATCGGTATCTCTGTCCGTGTAAACAACATTTGCAATGTGTCTAAATGTTATTAACTATTTCTATTGTTAATAATAGCGTTTTTAGTGTGTGTTAAGTGTAAATAATATTATAACGTTCATTGTTAGTGGTAGTAACAATTAAATAGTGCAACAACAGCCTGAAATTGATGAAGTTGCAGATAATGTAAGTCACGTTATTCTATTTTAGTATATTGCTATTAATATGTGTTAACTGATAAATTTTAATATTATATTTGTATTAATAAACGTATACAAATAGATACCTATCCAAAAACTTAAATATATATATATATATATATATATATATATATATATATATATATATATATATATATATATATATTATTTACCAAAATCTCGATTTATAGCACGATCCCTATACCTCCTTTACCAAGGGTAGCGGAAGGTAAAAATCATGCACATAAATAAATTATGAAACTGTATTTTATTACATAGCATATATCCAGTTGAAACAATTCTATATGAGAACAATAGAGCATTTCCCCTTTATTTCAAATAATGCAATATTTATCATTTGCCTAGTTATAAATTACTCATATGTGCACAAATTATCATATTATTAAAAATAAAACAAATACCCATTTGTTTCGTGCGCTTTCATATATTATTAATTTTTTATAGGCTCATTGCATTAGCATTGTTTAAATATTTAATGAACATATCACAATAATAAATCCGCACGTATTTATTTTGTGTTATTTACAATTTTATTTACAATCTCACACCCTAGGTTGGTGTATTCTTTTTAAAATCCTCTCGGAACTGATGTCATCAAGGTAGCAAAGGAATCTCTCTTCTTTTCCTCCTCTGAAGTTGTGAGCGCTGAAAGCGACGCCGGACCCCTTGACACCATGTAAACAAAGAGCGTCGCCTTAGCTGGCGTCTTTTTGCATGCATTATGTACACTCTGGTGGTCAAATATACTTTGCAAGGCTTAAAGGATTTATTGCATCGGTGTGTGCAAAAGTATGTGTGTGTATGGTCCTTTGGAATCTGATTTTTCAGCAATGGTAGATGGTGTCACTGAAGGTGATGTTTGTGTTATGAATATTGAGTTTTTAGAATGACCTGTTTTCAGCGAGGTGGTACTTTTATCAGTGCCGAGGCGAATGCTCACATTTATAAAACCTCCGAGATCAGAAAAGGTTTACGTATTATACTATTTTTTCTACTATCGACTAAGTTTAATAAAAAAATTTAAACGATAAATTGGATAGTCTTGTTATCATAATGCTGTTTCTTTAAAATCACGACACTGCATCAATTTATTTCTAGTGCTTTTCTTCTTACACCGCCCTCTTCGGATAAATGATGCGAAATATATATATATATATATATATATATATATATATATATATATATATATATATATATATATATATATATATATACAGGGTGTAAATGAAATAAGTGCATTAAATTTAACCAGTAATATAACTCGTCGAGAGCAACAATATTTCTTAATAACTTTTTCTCGAAATCGCATATTTTTTTAGCATTTTTACCACCCCGTAAATTGACGAGTCGTTCCAAATATTTTTGTAATAATTGAATGCAGTAGCAATACCTGCGAAAAATTTTGTTTTGGTAATTGACAGTCCTGTCAGTTGTTGCAATTAAATTTTAACATTAGTAATAAACTTGTTTATAAGGTAAAATTCTGGCAAAATGCTTATGTTTAAGATTAGCGGATACACAGACATTGTAATTACCTATGGTGAAGTTCTCAAGGTCAACGAAGTTACACGAAAATCATCCTCTTCGTAATATTTGTAAATTTATGTTGTACCACATACAATATCTTCGAGATTATCACAGTTTGATGTGTCACATATGACAATATGGAATATTTTAAAAGAGTAACAGTTACTTCCATACCATGTGCAAAAATTTAATTGTTTCCAGCATTTCAATTTTGCGAATGTAAGAAGGAAACAATTTTCAACAAAAAATATCATTAATTGTTGGGCGGGAATAAATTGACGAGTCATTGGTATTCATATAATCCCACCTCGCTTAAATGGACAAAAGTATGTACTTACATTTTTTGAATAACGTATTTAAACTATTATTATTCCCACGCGCTTACTCTATTCACACAGTTCAGAAACCTTTGTTAATACACAATTTTATAATTTTGTTATTCAAATTGCAAATTTCTTTATTTTGAAATTGTACTATTAAGAATTTATTAATAATAAATATGTTTTCCGTTGATCGTTTATTAATTAATGTGTCTACATGTATGAAACCACCACCCGACAATTTTTGTGCTGTGTACATCGATCTTCGATTCAAACAGCTGAGGGCAGCAGAGATCTTGCCAGTGGCGGGTAACGAAATTTTAAACAAATCTTTAAAGAATTTTAACTCAAAAACTAGAAGATTTAGAAATAAAAATTATTAAAAAAAATTGTTGCTCTCGACGAGTTACATCACTGGTTAAATTTAATGCACTTATTTCATTTACACCCTGTATATATTTGGAATTATGTCCTTACTAGCAGGTATCAGGGAAGCAATAATTATTATCAATTTTGCAGAGGAGTAAATTCCGTACTATAGGTCACTAAATAATAACAAAAAATCTGATGTGGCCAGTACAATACCTCTCACTATTTAATCCTTATTAATTTAAATACCTACATATTTACTTATGCTGGAAACTGAAATGAATTTAACTATTGTTCTATTTACTTTTTTTCTTTATAAAACGTTACTATTATTAATTTGAAATGATTATTTCTTTGATAGTGACATTTATCTGTCAGTTACATACATTTGAGATCTGAACTGTGTAACCAAGAAGTTGTGTTTCTTTAAACCATAAGCTCCGTGGCTTCCGGATTTAAGTTATAGATAATTTTATAAATTTATCCACAAAATATATAGAAAATTATTAATGCAAACCTGTAGAAAATTTAATAATTTTAAATTTATATAATAACATAAATCTCGAAAAAATAACATTTAAAGGTATTTTTCGAAAAAAAAAAATATTTTGAGCTTCAATTAAAGTGCCATTTCCGGTTATCTGATTTACACCAAAATTTAATGGCTGGTTTCCATAGAAATACAAGGTTTCAAAATTTTCTGAATGATAGTATTTGAGTAAGAGCGGAGGATCCACACATACATACACACAGACATCATCGTGAAAATTTTAAAATTGGATTCCAGGAACCTTAAAACATGCTCATTTACCTAAATCTTGTTATACGATTTTAACACGATCACTATACCTCCCTTACCAAGGGTAGCGGAAGGTGAAAAGTAAATTTTGCTGAATTTAATTTTTGAAACCAACTTCCATGTATAAAATAATACTGAATTTGGTTTTCACATTTTCAGCGAACTATTTTATTATCTTTAAATGGCTGCGCTTAATTTTTAATCATTCTTAGATTTTGAATTATTCCATTAAATTTATAATTCTATTGGTAGTTTTCTGTCTGTTGGTTACAGGAAAAATGTTTTAGACAAAAGTTGTTGGGAATTTAGTCCTCTAATGTTAACTATGTTTACTTTTAATTATGAGGATATATTTCGTAGAAAAACCTATTTTACACGTCATTTTCCAAGTTGGCATCGCGAATGGAAGTGCACCAAGGTCGAAAATAACAAAAAAACATATTCAAAAGTAAAAAGTGCCGTACCTTCTGCGGATTAAACCTGCCTTCTTATTGGGCTCACAGAGAGATATATGTAGGTCTGTTACGGGACTTAAAATAAAGGCTTTTCAGCCTGCCTCGCCAGGTCCGTCCCAAGTTGTCTTCGCCTGGGATTTCCGGTTCGTTCTGGTTTGCCTTTAGCCCGCTAGAGAGCTAAAACAAACAACAAAAATGTCGAGCTCTAAAGATTTGATTTTTTTATTTAAGAAAAGGGAGACATTATCTTCACTAATGCATTATTTAAGGTAGCACAGTACACTTATACAGTCGATAGTAGAAAAATTGAACAATTTTTGTGCAACCGGACGCGAAATAAATATTTTGCAGCCGCAATACAAGCCGCGAAATTGGATTTCATAACCGTTGTTATGGTAACGGCCGCGAAATTAAGTAAACAATCACTTTGACACTTGAGAATTGCATCATGGTTTTGTTTATCAAATGTCAATCTCATAGCCACCTCGAAAGCTAACTTTCTACTTACAATGAAACTGTTTAAAATTAATAAAATTTGTAATTACATATTTTTTAAGGTTGCACAAAAAATATTGTGTACACCTTGTCCGCGAAATCTTTTAGCGCCCTCAAGATTGTCTTGCTTCGGCCGCAAGAGGTCTCGGCGATAATTTTTCTCTCGGTACGCTAAAGAAGGATTTCGCGGCCTTGATATACGAATAACTATTATCGCAATCGTCCAGAAAATGAGCTGTTTTGATCACTTTTTTGGCCGGAAAATCCTTCTTTACTGAGCTAGTTCGGAAAATTGTCTGTGAATGTGTGACGGCTGGAGCCGTTACAATTGTAAAAATATTAATTGACTTAAACTGTATAAATTATAAAATATAATAAAAGATAACAATTTTTATTTTACGTGAACGTTACCAAAAAATGACAAAATCAATCAATATTTATTTACTTTTTCGTCACCCAGTTTCCAAAACAATCCCCCAAACCTCACTTGATTTCCTTGATTCCCCCCATGTGACTGGATGCACATTATAATACTCCCCCGCCAGACGAAAAGAAAATAGATATTTTACAAAGAAATTACTACAACAATTATAAAAATTATGATAATTAATTAAACTTCTTGGCCTTCTAATCTACCGTTTCCATTGCCTAATTGACGAATGGCGCAGGTGGAGTTTGTGTAGTTTTGTTTTGTGATGGGGGTAGCGGATGAAGGAATGCGGGTTTTAGTCTGTTTATTGATATATTTTCATGTGTGTTATCTTTTAAAATAGTGAAGTATTTATCTGATCTCGCGATGACTTTGTATGGGCCGGCGTAAGGTGGTTGTAGTGGAGTCTTGATGGAGTCTGTGCGAATGAAAACGAAGTCAGTGCGATAAAGATTTGGGTTTGTGTAATGATGTTTGTTATATGTGGATTCTGAAGGAGGTACGGCTGTCAACTGAGACATATGTTTTTTTAATTTTTTTAGATATAAAGGTAAATCTAAGTGGTCAATGAATTTGCTGGAAAACGATTTAGGAATTTCTCCGGGTAACCGCAATTTTGCCCCATACACAAGCTATGCGCAGCTACATTGCAATGGTTCTTTAAAAGCAGTTCTAAGTCCTAGTAGAACGAAAGGTAAATTATCATGCCACTCATCCGGATGATCACAAGCTTTTAATGCTGTTTTAAGTTGTCTATGGAACCGTTCAATTATACCGTTAGTTTCTGGATGGTAAGATGTTGTACGTAGTCTTGTGGAGTCAATTAGTGATAGTAACTGGTTGAAAAATGATGATTCGAACTGTGCGCCGCGATCTGTTGTGATTGTTGAAGGAATTCCGAATCTAGAAATCCATCCTGATACGAATGCTTTTGCGATGGTTTCTATTTTACTGTCTGGAATAGCGATAGCTTCAGGCCATCTCGTGAATCTGTCAATGCACGTAAGTATATAGCGACAACCCTTAGAAATGGGCAATGGACCAACTAGATCTATATGTATAATATCAAAACGCGCTGTAGGGATTTGGATTTTTTTAAAGGGTGCTTTTGTGTGTCTAGTGATTTTACAGGTTTGACATTTTTCGCAACTTTGTGTCCAGTTTTTTTACATCTGTGTGCATGTTTGGCCAAATGAATTTTGAGGCAAATAAGTTTTCGTGAAGCATTAATTCCGGGATGTGATAAGGAGTGTAACTGATTAAATAGGGATCGACGAAATTTCGGTGGAATATACGGTCGAAGATTTTTGGTCGATGTGTCGCAATATAATCGAAATGATGTGTGTGGTAGTTTTATTTTTTTAAAACGTAAGAGACTTTTAGTCGAGCCGTTACAATTGTAAAAATATTAATTGACTTAAACTGTATAAATTATAAAATATAATAAAAGATAACAATTTTTATTTTACGTGAACGTTACCAAAAAATGACAAAATCAATCAATATTTATTTACTTTTTCGTCACCCAGTTTCCAAAACAATCCCCCAAACCTCACTTGATTTCCTTGATTCCCCCCATGTGACTGGATGCACATTATAAATGTGTCCATGGTGATCAGTTGTTTATTTATTTATTTTTTATATCCTCGCAATAAAAATAGATTAATACATACCTATAAAATTTTATGTATTCTTTTGATCAAGACCGCGAATTTTTTTTTTTGTACTTGAGTGTCATTACTGGTCCTACAACCTTCCAAGGCTCGCCTTGGTACATGCTTGCTCACGCAATAAAGTATCTCTTTCAGGTCTTGTTACGTAAATTACTAAGAATTGCAAAATACTCATTGCTGACTACAATTCTGTCAAATAACTGTGAAACGCCGGTGTATTAAGTACTTCAGTTTCACAGTGAATTTCGAAATTAAAGGTAAAGTGACCTCATGCTGAATTAAACAGTACTAACATAGAGTATAGAGCACAATAATTACAAACAGTCAAATTTGATTAAGTATGGCATGAGAAAATTTCTGGCAACTTTGATAATCGATGCTGCCGATGCTGGCAATGTTTAATGTTTGTTGGACAGAGAGTAGCAATTTCCTATTGTTCATGTATAACTCTATAGTTCAATTTCCATGATCGTTTATCGTCCTTTGTGCTCAAACCGAGTGCATCTGACGTAATCCTAGATAAAACGCTACGGATACGGAAATAGGTCAGTGTAAACACATATCAAATTTGCTATCCATCCTTCTACCAACATAACATAACTAAACAACATATCACCTTTTTAAGTTGGAGGATAGCGTTCATAATGAATTATATACAAAGGTAGAAGGTTGTCAAAAACATGCAATAAAATAATTAAGTATTTTTTATATTTTTTGCACACGTAACTTGAAATCAAAACATCTGGAACATAAGTTTTCAATAAATTTAATGAAAATATTGTAAAAAAAATCTTTTTCTATGAGCCGGGCTCAATCTCATCTGATATCTAATCTGTAAGTAACACACGGCACGCTGAAAAGACAATCCAGATATATTTATATCTCGACTTACATTAAATCAAATATAACATATTTACATATATTAATGTGCATCTCGGTTACAAAATATAATATACAGTACGCCTGGACTAGTCGAACACGGGTTGCACCAAGGAAGTTCTAATATTATAAAACACTGGATAGCTGACATACGTATAACAAGTGAGGCAAGTGGTGGGGGTACGTCGCCATTTGCAGGACAGGCAAAACGTCAAACGTTCGTTGGTCTATTATTGCATTATATGATAGTTTTCTTGAATACAGTGGGTTTGTATTGTGTTCTAAGTGAATAAATACTTTAAATAAGATATTTCCATAATAAAAGGCAATATGCGTTCTTTTTGTTGTGCTTTTGGGCGTACAAATAGACATAGTAGGGATAACCCTCGACAAGTTTTCAAGTATGTATTGCTGTTCATATACATATACGTGTACATATTTATTCATATTATTGTTTTAAATATTTTACAGATTTCCTTTTGGTATATTACGATTGTGGATAGATGCCATAAAAAAGTAAAGATTTCACACCTGCAAAAGTATTAAAAATTTGCAGTGATCATTTTCTTGAAACTGATTATTTGAAAAGGTCTGGAACATTTGTAAGAAGATTAAAACCACATTTGTAAAAGAGGGTTCCAGTAGCTAGAAAATATAGAAAACATCCTACAGAAAGCGATATACCAGTGCCATAGTCCTATTTTATTGTGGATTTGCTATATATATATATATATATATATATATATATATATATATATATATATATATATATATATATATATATATATATATATATTATAAATGACGATTAAATGTTAGCGCTGAAAATTAGAATATTAAAACACATTTATCACCCAAACCCACCCAAACCGGTTCATACAGTATTAATACAAAAATAATAACAAATCTAGATGACCGTCGCCTGGCCGAACCCGGTCACGCGGAATCCTCCTTCACGCCGTGATTATTTCTGTAAAAGAATTAACACATGAGAAATACTCAGTGAGGAGGCAATCATTTACAAAAGGTTCAGGCATTCACACACCGTACACACATGTTGGCAACTACGGGCAGTACCGCTAGTTACTACGGACCCTCTGCCGCTTCGGTAGTGATCCGGAGACATTCCTCTTAACCAACTGGATCAGATCACTACAGCCCTAACTGCTGCTACCGTTGGCGACACCAGAATGTGGGTCACTACAGCCTTCCCTGCTGCTACGCTGGCGACCCTCGGGTTCACACGAGCGGCCACTACGGAACCACTGCCGCTTCGGTGGTGATCCGGAGACATTCCTCTTAACAAACTGGATCAGATCACTACAGCCCTAACTGCTGCTGCCGTTGGCGACACCAGATGTGGGTCACTACAGCCTACCCTGCTGCTACCGTTGGCGACCCTCGGGTTCACACGATGCGGCCACTACAGTACCCAGTACTGCTCACATGCACACTCACAATCATACACATGCTAGATTAACTCTCTCACCTGAATCACTATAATATCGATGTTCTCACACTGAAATCTAGAAATAAACTGAAATAAAATACGTGAATACCAGTATCATTAAATGTAGCTCTTATCCAACAGCATCGGTTACGTACCTAAATAGCTAATTAGAGACAAAACATAATAAATTTAATAAAAATAATCTTACGCAAAATAATATCTGTGACATATATATATATATATATATATATATATATATATATATATATATATATATATATATATATATATATATATATATATATATATATATATATATATATATATTATTTTTTTTATTTTATTTTATTTGGGAAGCCAACGGATTTTATATCCAATAATAGGTTTCCACACCAATACATAAACAATTTACAATATTATTACAATAACGTAATCAATATAATATAAATATAAACATAAATATGAACATGCCTTTAATAACATCTATATTTGTGGTACTTAAGTAACATATTTTTGTTCAAAATATATCACTGTGCTTTTAAAGCGGATTTAAATTGTGCTATTGATAATGAAAAGATATCTAATTCCTGACAGTTCTTATTGTATGTATCCATAATTCTGTTTAGAGTTGAATTTTTGTAATTATTTGAATTACACTTTGCAATATAAAATAAATTTTTGTTTCTTGTGTTAGATTGTGCAACATGAAAATTCAAATTATTTATAATATCATGACCGTCAACAAGGTTATTGACAATTTTGAATAAAAGGAGCATGTCTGCTATTAACCTTCTTTGTTCAATAGACTGTAATTTTAATTCTCTAAGTGTATTGTTATAATTGTCATTGGCAATGGAAAATTTAAATTTTAACATATGTAAATTTTCCATTGCCAATGACAATTAAACAATACAATATATAAAATAAATGTTTATTATAATATTAAAATAATAACTATAATTTTTAAAATATACGCAATAAATAAAAAAATCTGTTAATTTATCCCATTTATAATTTGTTTCCAGTTGCTGGAATTTATACTCGTATTGTTGCATTTTGTAATATTGATGTTAAGTATTATTTGGGCGTTTTCATAGTTTGTATTGCATTGTTTTGGAATTCCTATTAATTATTACTCGCTATCCAATGACTGAAGTGTTTCGCATAGTGTGTTTATTACCAAATTCACAAAAATTTTGTTTGCTACTAGTGCTCGCTGGGAGCTATACTTTTTGCGATAATATCTTTTCCAATGTTTGTTTGACGGTTGTAGACAATGGTTTATTATGAGTGAAAGATAGATTTCGAACTTTCATTGTCTTTATTTTAAAATAATATTACACAACGTTTCGATTGATGTAATCTTCAATCGTTATCAAGTGAAATACTGATACAATAATCCTAAGGCTACTGCTTATATACTAAGTGTGTGCGGTGGAACGTGGAAGATCTGCTTCAGGTACCTGGAGTCGGTTGAGTTGACCAATGAGCGGTTGCCAAATGGTCCGAATATCCGTGCTGGGATGGCTGAAAACTTTCTTGTTGTTGCACTGCTTCTTTGAATTTTCTCTTTTGCCACTGTTCTTCTCTATCAATAATTCTTGCTTCGTCCCATTTAATATGATGATGGGCTGTCCACGCATGATGCGCAATGCCTGATTTTTCTATTTCTCCCAGTTGAGTATGTTTCTTGTGTTCTTTGATTCTAACGTCCAGTGGTCTTTTTGTTTCGCCTATATACGAAGAACCGCATTCGCATGGGATTTGGTATATACAGTTTTTTGTGTTGTCTTGCTTAGGTTTTGTTCTAGTCAGCACGCTTCTTAAAGTTTCTTTTGTTTTGAAAACTGTCTTAATTTTATATCTTCTTGATACTCGACCTATCTTTTCTGATTTGCCTTTTATATATGGAATTATTAGAATGGATTCTTCTTTGTTGTCTTCTTCCTTGTTCTTGGTCCGCTCCAGACGGTCTTTGATAATATCGTCAATTTTGTTTGCCTTGTATCCATTCTGTTGTAGATCCCTCTTTATATTATTGATTTCCATGCTGAGTGCCTCTTCTGTATTACATATACTAACAGCTCTGTAATGCGTGGACAGCCCATCATCATATTAAATGGGACGAAGCAAGAATTATTGATAGAGAAGAACAGTGGCAAAAGAGAAAATTCAAAGAAGCAGTGCATATAACCAACAACAAGAAAGTTTTCAGCCATCCCAGCACGGATATTCGGACCATTTGGCAACCGCTCATTGGTCAACTCAACCGACTCCAGGTACCTGAAGCAGATCTTCCACGTTCCACCGCACACACTTAGTATATAAGCAGTAGCCTTAGGATTATTGTATCAGTATTTCACTTGATAACGATTGAAGATTACATCAATCGAAACGTTGTGTAATATTATTTTAAAATAAAGACAATGAAAGTTCGAAATCTATCTTTCACTCATCTTTTTCCAATGTTGTGCTGGTGTTCCAGGTGGAACATGACCTGCTTTGTTCCATTTTTCTTGATCTCAGTTTTAAGGAGCTTTTCAGTAAGTTGCCTTCTGTAGTGACAGCACGCACTTTAGAATTCAATGAAATGAAGCATTTGTTTTCGCTTTTCGCCACGAAGCGAAAATTTGGTAGCATGCGTATCTCAATATATTTGCTTGCAAGCGTACGACTCGAGGTGAAAGTATTAAACTAACGTGATTATTTTGCCACAATTCAATTCAAAGCCAATTTATTTATTTATCATATACAACTGTCATAATATTTCCTATTCTAATAGTATAAAACCCGAAAATTCCCAAAATAAAAAGCTTATGTAGAATTCTAAAGTTTATGCTACCAAGATTCGTAAACGTAAAATCGCATTCGCCTGTCTTCTAGTACGTGTGTCCACCATCATATTTTGGCTATTTTAGTTATTTTGTTAATTGTTTTTTTTGTCTAGTAAGGATCTAGTTTTATGTATGTATATAGATCTTGTGCTCGATCTAGTGCTTGTAATTTTGTTACTTTTTGTATATTACGCCAAAACACAGAAAACTCTCATGGAGCGTTAGGCATAATACTGAACGCTCACTGACTACTAATTATGAACTGTCAGTTACGTATTGTTTTAGTTTTTTTTTTTTTTTGCTAAACAACAATATCCTAACACAAGGCGACATATGATCAGATTTCTGTATTTGGTAAGTTCAGCACCATCCACAACGCGTTGTGCCTGTTTTTTCGCCCACTGAGCGTTTTAGATGTTTGGGCGTAACATATATGTTTTATTATATTTCTCTCTGTTCTTTTGATTAATCTATTTTTTAACGTCATGGCCCATTCTTTACGCTTGTGTATTTTGACTTGCGCTATTATTGTTTTATAAATGTGCCCTATGAATATAGATATTGTTTTTTCTACTTTCGTTACTGTTATTGTTTTTTTCTATAACTGCGTTTGGGTTTGGCCTCTGGAGTTTATTAGTTGTAGGAGCTTGAATCCCAAGTACTCGTAATTCATTGAATCAATTACCTTTTCAGCGTAAATACTTATATGGTGTATGTTAAGAGGCATATTTACCCCTGTGCTAAAATATGAAGCGAAAATTCTAATAAATTGTTTCTGTACTAGAACTATTAACATTTTGAAAAATTTAACACAACACAAACCTACTTGCGATATTAATCTGTATTTTAAAAAATAATTATTGAAATCTATTAGTATTTGACTTTGATTTTATAGACAAAACAGCATTTCTCGATTTTCCCATAAAATCAAAGTCAAATACTAATAAATTTCAATAATTATTTTTCTTAAATGCAGGTTAATATCGCAAGTAGGTTTGTGTTGTGTTGACTTTTTTAAAATGTTAGTAGTTCTAGTGGAGGAACAGTTAGTAGTTCTAGTGGAGGAACAATTTATTTGAATTTTCGCTTCATATTTCAGCACAGGGGTAAATATGCCTCTTAATGCTTGCCTGTAAGCTGTGTAGGTTCCTAATTAGTAAGGTACTTTGTTTTGATTTATTGTTATTCCCACCAATTCAATGTTTGTTGTGGTTTTGTCTAGTATATCTCCTAAGTCGTTTTCATCTTCAATAATTATTGTCAGGTCGCCTGTGTTTGCCAATATCAGTGGGAGTATTGGTTTATTCTCGTTACTATTAATTTAATTGGATAGTGTTTAATTGTAATGGTTTCGTTTATTAAATAACCTAGGTTTCATGTGAAATATTTTTAATTGAATAGCTTCAAAGCTACAAATTAGAACATTGGTTAGTTACCTACTCATTTATATTAAAACAAACCTTAAAACCGAATAGGGACTATCACAGTTTTTAAAAAGTATATTTTTTTAAATATACGGTTTTTAATGTCCCTAACCTTATATTAACATTTACTCTATTCCAAAATGCATTAAAACGGATATATGTTTGGTAGTCATTTTGAAAAAAGCTGACGGGCTACAGATCATGTCACCAAAATAAAAAGCATTTTTAACAATTTTGTAAACATAATCTGAACTGAAAATCCGTAGACCCAGACTTTCTAATGCGCATACTCTATGGCCCCTGGACGCATTGTATATTTTATATTTTTACCTTCCGTCACCTTTAGGTAAGGAAGGTATTGTCTTTGGTCAAAAAATTCGGTGGTGAGTTTTTGATGAATAAGCACGTTTTAGGGTCCCTACAATACGATTTTACTATTTTTACGATGATGTCTATATGTGTGTGTGTGTGTGTGTATGTATGTATGTGTGTCCGTGTGTGTGTGTGTGTGTGTGTGTGTGTGTGTGTGTGTGTGTGTGTGTGTGTGTGTGTGTGTGTGTGTGTGTGTGTGTGTGTGTGTGTGTGTGTGTGTGTGTGTGTGTGTGTGTGTGTGTGTGTGTGTGTGTGTGTGTGTGTGTGTGTGTGTGTGTGTGTGTGTGTGTGTGTGTGTGTGTGTGTGTGTGTGTGTGTGTGTGTGTGTGTGTGTGTGTGTGTGTGTGTGTGTGTGTGTGTGTGTGTGTGTGTGTGTGTGTGTGTGTGTGTGTGTGTGTGTGTGTGTGTGTGTGTGTGTGTGTGTGTGTGTGTGTGTGTGTGTGTGTGTGTGTGTGTGTGTGTGTGTGTGTGTGTGTGTGTGTGTGTGTGTGTGTGTGTGTGTGTGTGTGTGTGTGTGTGTGTGTGTGTGTGTGTGTGTGTGTGTGTGTGTGTGTGTGTGTGTGTGTGTGTGTGTGTGTGTGTGTGTGTGTGTGTGTGTGTGTGTGTGTGTGTGTGTGTGTGTGTGTGTGTGTGTGTGTGTGTGTGTGTGTGTGTGTGTGTGTGTGTGTGTGTGTGTGTGTGTGTGTGTGTGTGTGTGTAACAAAATTTTCGTCTACGATAACTTCCATACTATAATTCTAAAAATTATAATTCTTTCGTATTTCTCTCCGTTACATCCATGCGAAGAGCTGATTAGATTTTGGTTAAAATTGGACAACCGGAAGTACCCTCATTTGAAGATTTTAACAGTTTTTCTTGAAAAAACTATGTTAAATATCATTTTTTCACATTTAATGTTATTATAAATATTAAAGAATATTTTATTTTCTATACGATTTGACTGCATTTTATACCTAATATTAAATGGATATAGAGTTAAAAAATTATAAAGAAATTAAATTTCATAAAGTAGCCATAGCTGTGGAAACAGCTACTATATTAAGAAAATTTTGATTGAAAGATGTCAGTGTCAAGTGAAATTGACATAGTGTGTTTGTCTTATAATTTTCCTGGAAATAGGTATAAGATCTTTTGCTTTCTGTATGGAATTTGTAAAAATACATACAACTGCTTTAAGGTAATGTACAAGAAATAATAATAATAATAAATCTTTTATTTCTGCAGATACATTACACTGTATATAGAAAACGTCACAAAATAATAATTTTCTGTATGAAATTTGCGTAAAATACATGCAACTGCCGGAAGGTAATGTACAAGAAATAGAATATTTAATTTAGCAAGGAACTTTCCGTATGAAATTTGTACAAAATACATAGAACTGACGGAAGGTAATGTGCTGGCCACATCAGATTTTTTATATCCAGAACTTGAATTCAGGATCTCTGGATTGTTTTATATAGATAGATAAAATGGTCCCGTCCTACTTTTTTGAATTTAAAAATAGAAAACTCTTTATATTTTGTTTTCTTGAAATTACGGTTAATTACGCCTAAAATAATTATTAAAGTTTTGGCGCGAAAGTTCTGACGTTAGCGTCACTCCGTCATAAGTAGAGAGACCCGACATACGTTACCATTAATATGGAAATATACAATAAATGTTGCATGACTAAAAATACGTATGCATTACAAACTGCTCTCAAAAATCTTTAGACCTAATGGTAATAAAGTAAGCCAGATAGTTATTATATCATTTCAAAATGTATATTTGTTTGATTTACTTACATGAATAGGTATACAAGTAATGTTAAATGTTAATTTATGTAAAACTTCGATAGTAGATATATACATAAATAAAAATCAGGTAAGTAAAATTAATAATTTTTGCTCGTTTTTATAATAAAGTTAATTATTCACTTTAATTAATGTGACTTTAAGACTTTCTTTAATATAATATTGAAGTTTTCATACTCACCAAGTGCCATTATTATAATTAAAATAGTATTTAAATTATTTTCTATTTATAATTAAATACAACAAAGACAGTATTGATTACAATAATCAAAGCATAGTTCATAATAAAAAGTAATCTAACATTTACATTACTATTTACTAAATGATTACAACAATGATATGTATTGAGATTACAATAATTAAAACATAAATTATAATATATATTTATTTAATAAGTAAATGTTTATTTGATCTTAATAAAAAATTACATGGATATATTAAATATGTGTTTGTTCGAGAATGTGTAAAGCCAATCGCGAATTTATGAGCAAATATGCATGGTCCACTTTATACTGACATTTTCACAGGGAAACTGGACTACTGTAATGACGCTGACGTTACAACATGGCGACCATTTTACGCTAAAAACTTTAATTACATTACTATTGGTATAAATATACAAAATAGCAATTTTTATTTCGTTTTCATTTATTTATATTCAAAATTCATATGCGACATGTAATTTTTAAAAAGCCGAAGACTTGGACAGGCCCATTGTTTCATATTTTTTTTTAACAAATTTGACTAGTTTTGAATTTTAATTAAAAATCAGCATAGAAAACGGAAAACAGTGCACATTACCCAATATTGTCTTTATATTGCAAAATGAAATGTTTATTAAAGTTCTGTGTACCAATTTCTGTTTTAATAACAATTTTTGATTGCCATGTAGTGTTTGTGCAATTACTTTTTCGGAATCCCAGTTTTTGTGTTTATTTTGTAACGTAGACCTTTTTCCGTTGTCATCATAATACAATTGCATCAAAGCGAAAAATATTTCACAGTGGCGGTAAGAGGAAAGGTTTAAAGCGTGAGTTTTAACGCAGACGTGCGATTTAATTCCATAAAAAGTAACGTTCATGAAAACATCGCGTAGTGGATTTCTGCTCGGGAAGGCAAAATTGTCGACGCGACACAAATGCACGCGCATCCACGACTGTGTTATGCTATGCTCGTTGACGGCCTTTGTGCAAAACTGCATTTTTTCAGCATAAGGCCGGCCTTTCTGCATCATTGAAAGAACACCAACAATTTCATATATCTTTTAATTAATGTTACGGATATTTTTGTCAGGATTACGACTTGGTATCCCGGTTGTTCTCTTTCAAATACAACTAAAATATTATGCTTTTATGCTGAAGTTTTGTGGGGGTTAAGCAAATTATAAATCTATTCATTTGCAATTTTTATCTCTCGCTAAGAGAGGTATTGTATTCATGCTAATAATTGCATATCCAGATTTTAGTAAATAAGCACGTTTTAAGGTCCCTAGAATCCAATTATAACATTTTTACGATGATGTCCGTATGTGTGCGTGTGCGTGTGCGTGTGCGTGTGTGTGTGTGTGTGTGTGTGTGTGTGTGTGTGTGTGTGTGTGTGGATGTGTGTGTGTGTGTGTGTATGTGTGTGTGTGTGTGTGTGTGTGTGTGTGTGTGTGTGTGTGTGTGGATGTGTGTGTGGATGTTGGATTCACGATTTCTCAAATATTATAAGACTTAAGACATTATTAACTACGGATTCCTCAATCTAACAATAATGGGAAGAGTTGATTAAGTTTGGTAACAATTGGACAACTGGAAGTAGTAGTTACAAGAAAATAATCATGTAACTATTATTTATCGAAAATTTACGTAAATACTTATGTTAAAGAACGTTAAATTCTTTATTCGATAAATATAAATTCATTATTATATCTTCTATAGATTTAGAGATAAAGAAATGCATATAAAATAATTTGATGTAAAAAATCTCAGATCAAACTACTACAAGGCAAGAAATTCAAATGTTTGTAATGGACACATAAATTTCACTGTCAAAAATATTTGTATGCCACTGTCAAAAATATTTGAACATTATTATGAAGATTATGAAAATAAAAAAAAGTCAACAACGCAAAAGAATATACGTAAAAAAGAATATAAAAGGAATTTGCGAAAAAATGACGAATATAAAGAAAAAGAAAAGGAAAGTAGAAAAAGAAAATTTCAGGATATTGAATATAAAGAAAATGTATGTATTGTACATAATCTATATTAAAATATCCCATAGATTTTGCAAATATAATATGTGAGAATTATTTTGTAGTGAGACAGCCAGGTAAACCAGATAAAATATCTGGCGAGAGGTTATGTGCTGGCCACATCAGATTTTTATAATTTATGTGAAAATGTATTTATCATTTTTTGTCTAATTTTATAGCTCCTGTTTAAAACAGCTCCAATATTTTATTATCTTTCAGTTACTGATAGTTATAAAAAAGAAGAGGTTTCGTTAAACTTTTTAGACCAGAAAATTTTAAAATATGCAGTATTCATATTTTATAATATACCAGGAACTCGAGCAGAAATTTTTATAATGTGATCTGTAATCATGAAAACTTTAACTTCATGACTACGTTTATCTCGATAATTCGAACGGCTTCAGGTATATTATGACTTAAAAAATCCCATTGGTTTATCTCAGCGGATTGAAAATAGGATTGAGTTATTTTCAATCTTCTTTAAATTCGTATCGACTAAAAAAAGATAGTTAAATACTCGATTATGCAGACAGACAGGGAGAGGTGTATGATCTAATTTCATCCTGGATATATAACCCCAAAATTTAAAAATTGTCATGTTGTTATTTGTTTTCTCTTTCAAAAACATTGAAAAAACATTTATTTCTTCATTACTCCAAATATTTCGCTTTTCGACAATTTTACTAAGTTTTATGTCGCGAATTTTATAAAATGAGGTAAAATGCAAACAACCAACAAATGATATGAATTTAGTAACACTGCAACATATTGCGGATGTGCGCATACGTAGTTACATTATTTGAAGCTTCACTGTTTATTTCGACAGAAGTCAAGCCGCTTCGTAAGTTCAAGCATGTTATTTTATAGGTTTGACTTGACATTTTCAAGCGGCTTCAAATATTAATCTCGATTGTTTATTTCGAAGATTGAAAAAGGATTTACTAAATTCAAGCGGCTTCAAACGTCGAGATAAACGTATTCATTGATTATTAAAATATATGTCTTCTTGGAGCCAGAGTAATGGAGCTTAAGTAATATAAGTTATATGACAGTAACATAACTGATTTTAGTCAAAATTTTTAATTCCAACAATTGGTACCTGTTCAAAAAAAAATCTGATGTGGCCAGCACATAACCTATCGCCAGATATTTTACCTGGTTGTACGCATAAAACGAAAAATATTTTTAAATACAAAAACATATATTCATGTCTCACTATAAAATAATTCTCACATATATTTGCGAAATCTATGGGCTATTTTAATATAAATTATGTACAATACATACATTTTCTTTATATTCAATATCCTGAAATTTTCTTTTCCTATTTTCCTTTTCTTTATATTCGTCATTTTTTCGCAAATTCCTTTTATATCCTTTTTTACGTATATTCTTTTGCGTTGTTGCCTTTTTTTTATTTTCATAATCTTCTTAATGATGTACAAATATTTTTGACAGTGGCATACAAATATTATTGACAGTGACATTTATGTGTCAATTACAAACATTTGAATGTCTTGCCTTGAAGTAGTTTGATCTGAGATTTATTACATCAAATTATTTTATATGCATTTCTTTATCTCTAAATCTATAGAAGATATAATATTGAATTTATATTTATCGAATAAAGAATTTAACATTCTTCAATATAAGTATTTACATAAATTTTCGATAAATAATATTTAGATGATTTTTTTCTTGTAACTACTACTTCCGGTTGTCCAATTGTTACCAAAACTTAATCAACTCTTCCCATTATTGTTAGATTGAGGAATCCGTAGTTAAAAATGTCTTAAGTCTTATAGTATTTGAGAAATTGTGGATCCAACATCCACACGTCTACACACACATACGGACATCATCGTAAAAATGTTATAATCGGATTCTTCTAGGGACCTTAAAACGTGCTTATTCACTAAAATCTGGATATGCATGAATTCAATACCTCTCTTAGCGAGAGGTAAAAATGATTCATTTAAAAAAGTTAGGCTAGTGCTACGTGAAAAATGTATCATGGTATTTCAAATACTGACCCTTTTACTCACTTTAAATACCTTGGCGAAGGATTTGCTGTCTTCCCAGAAAAAAGACGATCTACCTAGCTGTGAATCATGACCCAAAACTTTAAAAAAATCTGATGTGGCCTACACAATACCTCCCGTTATTTAATTTTTATTAATTTAAATATACATACGTACATATTTAGTTATGCTGGAAACTGTTTTAAGATCCATTCCATATAACTATCGTTCTATTTACTATTTTCATTAGTAGATTAAGTAGAAATTTCAATACAATTATTTGCTAATATTTTATTGGATTCAAAGGAAAACTCATTAAAATCTGTAAACATCAACATTCCACTGCTTCCTCGCAATAATTTGAAGTTCATAAAATTGTCCATTAACAGCAGTTATCCTTAGTCACGTCCCGTACAACTTCCGATTCATAACAACAGAAATATTCGCATTTCCAACTGAACAATTTGATTGAAGTGCGGTTGAATAACTACAAGATGCAAGAGCGAACTCTTCCTAACTCTTCCTGGTTGTTTAGAGGGCAGTTAGCGAAGGCCCAAGGTTCGCGGAGGGTTTCTGAGAAGTGTACACAGCGCGAACGCGATACGCCCGATGAATAATGATTATAACTTAGTCGAGTTTGTGGCAGCTATCGTTGCCATGGAGAGGATATTCCTCCTTATCACGTACTTGGAGGTAGCTTCGCGATTTTTTATAACTATTTACTCATTTTATTATAGATAATGTCCTAAGTAGAATTTTAGTATTATAAGAGGGCGAGAAATTTATTTACTTTTGATGGAATCTCTTTAATTATTCGAAGAATTATTTTGTTATTAGTTAAAGAAAGATACAAACTTTTCTTAGATTGTAAAAGATTCAAGAGATTACAAATTAAAGTGCCGAATGAGGATTGATTATTAAAATTAATTAATTAAGACAAACGAGTATAATATTTAGGGCCGAGATATCCACCTTCTAATAAACTTCCTAATAAATTTATTTAGCTAATAAATATTTTCTGCGGATATCCACTACCTAACAAATTTTATGTACCCAATAAATTCATTTATTAGTTAAATATAATATTAGCTAGTCAAAGTTGCTAATAAATTGCAATATTGATAAATTTTCATGGTTATCTATGTTAGAAAGCAGTGACCATTGGATCATAATGGTTTGTATTTAAAATAATAATGTTGGATATATATTGTTATTTTCATTGTACATTAATTTTGAAGATGTGGATGAAATTATTGAAAGACATGAGGTAGAAGATCTGAATTTAATAAATAGACGGGCTTACATTGTGGGACATAGGGCTGAAAACTTTAATAAATGGAATGATACCGAATTTTATAACAGGTTTCGCTTATCAAAAAACAGCTTTGTATATATTACAAATTATTGAAAATAATATAGAACATCGCACGAATAGAAATAATGCTGTTCCTCCACTTCAACAGCTTCTTGTCATGTTACGATTTTACGCAACTGCATGACAGCTTCCAAATTATTTTAGGCGATTTCGGTGGATTACTTACTACGGTTGGACAAATAATAAGACGAGTTACTAGTGCCATAGTACATTTAAGAAGACAAATTATAAACATGCCACATACAGAGGAAGAGAAATTTACTGTGGAGGAAGAATTTTATAGAATTGCGAGGTTTCCCAAAGTACTGGGCGCAATTGACTGTACACACATTAAAATACAGAGTCCAGGGTGGTCAAAATGCCGAAAAGGATACTTCTCACTAAATGTTCAGGTTGTTGGAGATGCTAATTACAAAATAAGAAATATTGTTTGTCGCTGGCCGGGAGCAAGTCATGACAGCAATATTTTTCAAAATTTCAATATAAGAATGAAATTTGAAAATGGAGAAATGGGGCATGATATTCTTTTAAGTGACAGTGGCTATCCTTGCGTTCATACTTAATAACACCAATTACAAATCCACGAGATCGTGTAGAACAATATTTCAATTAATGCCAAATTAAAACGAAAATTATAATTGAAAGACTTTTCGGGATTTGGAAAAGAAGGTTTCCCATATTGTCAATTGGAGCGCGAAACAAAATGAACATATAATAAATAATTGCAACAGCTATTATACATAACATTTTTCGCGAACAAAATGAACATTTACCTCGTAACATACAAGATGAAGATGAATGATAATTATGAAAATGCACAAAATGTAAATAATCATCGTCAACAATTTATTGATTATTTTAGATCTTTATTATAAAATAAATAAGCTCTGAAGAACATAAAATAGAAAAATAATATACCATTTATAATATAAATTGCTACTGTTCTAAATTAAGATATTTATGTACTAAATTTAATTATTTTTCCCTTATTTCTAACTTATTTTTTTTCATCTTCAGTTCATGTTGTTCTTCTAAATAAAGAATTTTCTTTCTTATGTATTCCTTTTCTTGCAAAGCGTTATCCGTTTGAACTTTTAGTAAATTTTCTGTCATTGGCAATTGCACTGTATTTGATGTCCATCACATCAATTAGTTAACAAATTTCACTTAAAGAAAAATTGGAAGCTCTCATGCGTTTTGTTGTCATTAATGCGGTAGTAACTAACCTCAAAACATCAAAACAAAAGTCAAATTTTAGTTCTCATGACTACCAACTTGGGAATAAAATTTGTATATTGTTATTAGGTACCTAATAACTACTAGCCGAATAAAATGTCGTGGATATTCAGAATATTAGTATGTACCTAATAAATAGTTTATTCGCCTAATAGTTATTAGCTAATTTATTAGAAGATGGATATCTCGGCCCTTTTATGCCCGATTTTATAAAAGCGAATTAAATTTTTATCTAGGATTATAATTATAATCCAAGATTTTGTATATATTATTATATATACAAAATCCCGGATTTTGAGATCCGAGATTAAATTGTGTTTATAAAACCGGACATTAGAGTAGAAAATTCCATTTCGGCATCCTGATCCTGATTTTAATATTGTTATTCTTCGCGCAAGAAACGAAATGAGGAAATATCGCTTACAAAAATCTAAAATATTTCATATTTCCCAATTATAAATTAGAATAATATCGGAAATCTTTTTTCGAAAATTTGACAAATGATTATCTGGGGAAATTGTCAGAGAGAAATATTCCACATATTTTATTTTTAATCTTTGGTTTTAATGGCCGGTCCCTGTAGACTTTCTCTCGAGCATATGCTAGTTGCGTAGCAACTCCCTTACAGTTTGCAGGGGGAAACTGATCGAATCCAGAGGTTGTTTAAAGAGAATCCCAAAACATTTTTCCAACGAATCAGCGGTGCAACCACCCTTGCTGCAACTAACTCTTCACCCTGCAGGCGAAATTTTTGCAGCTTCAGTTTTCATCAATAAAAGCTTCTCCTACGTAACTCATTACATTATTGATGGATTGCAACGAACGTGTGGTAAAGGAATATATATATATATATATATATATATATATATATATATATATATATATATATATATATATATATATATATATATATATATATACCGTGTGTCTATTTTAAAGGTGTACATAGGAGATTAACATGGGAAATCAGTTTTATGCAATTTCCTGCTCGCCTAATTATTTTAAGCAAAAATTCGTCAAATAAAAGTTTTAGGGTATAAAATTCTACATGTAATACAATAAACAGAATTATTTTTACATGTTTTATAACGACAGAAATTAAATATGAAAATGCAGAAAATTACGTTAAAAATATCGACAACCATGGAATTGAACAAAAAATAAATAAATGCCTGACGTTTTATCTGTCACAACGTAAGTTAACTTATTTGACGTTTCTGACAATTTGATTTGAACAAATATCGTCAATTATGGCAATAATAGAAATATAAAATTAATAAATAAAGTTAAGAAAGTTCACTGTTGTTTGCAAGGTGCAAATATTTCATCATTACCGCATCTGTGTACAAAGTAGATTGGCACACCCAGCAATGGGTAATAAGCCGTGATGATATATTTATTTATTTTATTTAATATATCAAAAATTCAACATTGCGTAACAAAATTATGTATGATGCTGTGATGTGCTCTCAACTCATTTCCAATACATCTAACTTAGTACTACAGAAGGGGTCGACACTTATCATTCTTAACACTATTTCTTAGAGTAACGCATGTTCTGCTCGTCCTACATTCTGATTACGCGGCTCACGTGTATTTTTTCAAGACACATTAACAGTCTTTCAAATTTTGTCACGAATTTAGCTCTTCATTCGTATAAATGTTCACTTTTTAATCATTTCAGATAATAAAACTAGAGCAAATCAAATTGTCAGAAACGTCAAATAAGTTAACTTACGTTGTGACAGATAAAACGTCAAGCATTTATTTATTCTTTGTTCAATTACATGGCTGTCGATATTTTCAACGTTATTTTCCATATTTAATTTCTGCCGTTACAATGCATGGAAAGGTAATTCTGATTGACTTAGATGCAGAATTTTATGCTCTAAAAGTTTTATTTGACGCAATTTTGCTTAAAATAATTAGGCGAGTAAGAAATTTCAAAAAACTGATTTCCTATGTTAATCTCCTATGTACACCTTTAAGACAGACACACGGTATATATATATATATATATATATATATATATATATATATATATATATATATATATATATATATATATATATATGCGTGGATGTGGATAAAATGATGATTTGCCTTATGTTCGTTTTACAAAACGTAGTAGGTCCTTTATGTAGTTTCAATAAATTTGTTTTACCTAGGTCTGAAGGCACTCGTTCCGATTGTTGATGCAGTTAGTTATTTTGCGATTCTTTTATTAGTTAGAAATTAATAAGAAAAATCTGGTGTGGCCAACACAATACCTCCCGCCATTTACCACCTGAGTCTTTGAAGTAGCGAATTTTACTCTAATTTGGCAATATATTTCTTAAAATATAGTCTAATCTAATCCAAGTAACTACACGTTTGATAATAAAATGAAGATTATATTTTAAATAGGTACAGGGATAAAATAGAATTCACTAATCCAAAAATGAGAATTAGCTTAAACTTTTTTGCGAATGTTAATTTTTATTAATCTAAATACATACCTACATATTTACATATGCTGGAAACTGTATTTGTTTCCTTTCCTATTGTTCCATTTACTTTTTTTCTTTTTAAAACGTTACAATTATTAATTTTAAATGATTAGTTCTTTGACAGTGACCTTAATCTGTTACATACATTTGAATAACATTTGAATGACTGCGCAACCAAGGAGTTTGTTTGAAATACAAGGTTTCAAAATTTTCTGAATGCTAGTATTTGAGTTAGAGTGGAGGATCCACACATATATCATCGTGAAAATGTTAAAATGGGATTCTAGGGACCTTAAAACGTGGTCATTTACCAAAATCTCGATATGAGATTTTTAGCACGATCCCCATACCTCCCTTACCAAGGGTAGCGGGAGGTAAAAATGTGAGTTTATATTATTAAATATTGATAATCTTATGTTTTATGTTATATAATATTCTCTTATCTTATAATTATTATGTTCGTGAAAAAAAAAAACTATTGGAGGTGCAGTCTTGGTAAAATTATTTTATTCAATTTATTTAACGATCCGATGTTTCGATTACTAATGTACCATCATCAGAGCTATGTTAATAATAGTTGGAAAAACTAACAATTTTATTACGAAAATGAACTAAAATAAATTGAACCCACAACCTCAGGGCCTTAATATTAATTGAAATTTATTTGTTTCAGGTAAGCAAAGTTCTATTCTACGGCCAAAACTTATATTTGTAAGTAAAATTTTATTATTATTAGAGTTTAGAATTATAAATTATGCTTGAGTTTTTATAAAGTATTGATACATTTTTTTTAAATCTATTACATGATGTATTTTTAATTATTCTATTAACATTATTTCTACAAAACAAAGAAAAGAATAAAATTAAACATTGTTTTTGAGTAATAATTATTGTAAATAACATTAAATTAAGGCAAGGTTAATAATTTTAAAAGAAAATGATAACAATGAGTGCCCGCGAGGTGACGATTTTAAGGTACGTACGTACTTAAGATATTGGACCTGCAAATTCTATCATATTATTGTTGATTAGTACTAGTATTTCTTTTTTAAATAAAATATGGAAAAGTATAACAACTGGTTGTTCGGATTCCGTTTGCCACCGTTATGCCGGAAATTACGAACGATTTAACAAACATGGCATATTTGGTGTGCCTTCACAAGCCCATTTTAAATGTGTGTTTGTTTGGCTTGAAAAATGTATAGACTGGTAGATAAATACAGAAAACTGATTAGGGTCGAAAATTTTGTATTCAGATAACTCACTATTAGTAAACTAAAGAATTTTTCAAATGTAAAACATATTTTAATTGTGTGTCCAGTGGCGTACGATAATATTTGTGTGAACTTGTTTCTTCGATTTTTTCCTGTTTTATGAAAATTGATATTGAATAAATAAATAAAAATAAATAAATATATCATCACGGCTTATTACCCATTGCTGGGTGTGCCAATCTGAATAAGCAATAAAAATATCTACATTTTATATTTAAAATGTTTTTCAGTTGCAGTATGACTTTATTTTTGGCAAAACAAAGCATATATAAGATATGGCCTTCCAATGATGCACATTTGGTGCATCCCAATTAACCGAAGTCTTAATTCTTAAGGTGCATTCACAAATGAAAATTAGGTATATAGTTTTTGTTTAGATTTAAGTGAATCATTCATAAATGCAAGTTTAATTTAACTCTAATTTAGTTTTGATTGTACTGACAACTATGTAAATGCTTGAAAAACAAGATTAAATTAAAATAAGGGTAGAGCAGTGCGCTGTGAAACTGCCATTCGCTTGGCATTATTATGGTTATATTTCAGCAAGTAAGTTTTGCCAGTTTTCTTGTTCTTCTCGTATTTGGTTTAAAGGCCGAATCCACCAAGTGAATACTAAATAAAGATGGATTTATATTTCTATATCGTTTTAGACTCGTTCTAATTGGTGAAGTTTGTGACGTCAAACTAAATCATAAAGCTAAAGTATGGACCTTGCAATGTTTAGCTTTATGATTTGGATTTAGAGACACTGAATTCTGAAGTGTGAATGGAATCCTAACATAATATGTGTCCAAGATCGTTAAATCTAAAGTATAAACCGTAAATCTAAACCTAATTTTTATTTGTGAATGTACCTTTAAGGTGCATTCATAAATGAAAATTAGGTTTATGGTTTTTGTTTAGGTTTAAGTAAGTTATTCATAAATGTAAGTTTAAATTACCTGAAAATTAGTTTTGATATGTACAGACATCTGTGTAAATGCTTCAAAAACAAGATTAAAATATCGGTCGAGCAGTACTCAACAAGACACGTGTGCGCCGTGAAACTTTCATTCGTTTGGCATTATTGATTATATTTCAGCAATTAAGTTATGACAGACTCCATGTACATCTTGCATTTGTTTAAAAAGCCGAATGCACCAAGTGAATACTAAATAAAGTTGGATGTATATTTCTATATCATTTTAGACTCGTTATCATTGGTGAAGTTTGTGACGTCAAACTAAATCATAAACCTTAAGTTTGGACCTTGCAATGTTTAGTTTTATGATTTGGATTTAGAAACCCTAAATTTTGAAGTGCGAATGAAGGCATTACATAATATGCGGCCAAAGTCTTTAAATCTAAAGTATAAACCATAAATCTAAACCTAATTTTCATTTGTGAATGTACCTTTATAGTTTCTGAAATTCTAATGGTTACAAAAACATAATGTAGACAATATGTATATGACAATCTTATAAGATTTTATTAGGTACTTACCTTTCTTTATTATATTGTCTTTTTATGTGGCACTATAATATTTCATGTTAAAATTTTCCGTTGTATTTGCATGCAATAAATCAAATGATACATTATAGAGATATTATAGAGCAGTATAAGTATGTAAATTCAATTTGCACACTATTATTATTTTCGGCAAAAATATCTGTAATCGCTTAGGCGTTGAAGTGGGTGCGTGCGTGGATGACCAAGATACCTGTCCTGGTCACCTCGTTAGGAATTCCTTATTTGAGGACGTGGACGGTCGGCACCTCCACCTCGACGCCGACCGTCGACGTCTATTTGCAAGGCGTGGCCGCGTGACCCGCGCGTTTTTACGGCCGCCGGAACTGTAAATTGCCCGTGTAAAATTCCAACACGGTGCACACCCTAACACGGGAAATTATGACTAAGCAGCTAACCATTTATTACCGGACGCCCTACGATGTCGACACCAACATTTTCAGATCAATTCCAAGAATTTGCATATTGATTTCCAAGGATCTTTTATTACTAATAGGAAGTGGATCTGGTTAGATTCGACTAAATTATATCTACGTAACGCAGTAAATTGCACACACTTTCATTTTCGATTTATACTGGTATTTACACCACTGCGTTATTTTAATAGTAAATTTTGATCTTGTATCACGTTTTGAGTCAACGGTACATTATAATTAATTGATATGATTCTAATAATTGGTGAATCGACTGGAATCATAAGAAGAGCAAAAAGAATTTACCGGGAGCGGTTTCCTAGAAGTCGGCAACCGAGTTTAAGAACACTGAGAAGGATTTTTACCCGATTTCGAGAAAAAGGTTCAGTTGAATAACCAAAACGAAATCCAGCTAATGTTATAATAAATGAAGAAACGGAAATTATGGTTTTGGCTTCTGTATATGAAAATCCTCATATCAGTACTAGGAATTTATCAAATTTCATTGACATTAGTCAAAGTTCTGCGTCCAGGATTTTAAGAAAAAATAAATTTCATCCGTATCATATCAACCTTACACAAGAATTGCACGGTGAAGATTTTGATAATAGAATTCGATTTTGCAATTGGGCGATGGAAAATATTAGAAGAAATCCGCTCCTATTAAGTAATATTTTATTTACGGATGAGGCTACTTTTAAAAGCAACGGTTGCGTTAATAGGTATAATATGCATTATTACGCAATTGAAAATCCTCACTGGATGCGGAACGTCGACAGACAGAGTGTATAGTCATTCAATGTTTGTTGTTGGTCCACATTTTTTTTGAAGGCCCATTTAATGGAGACGATTTTTTTATAATTATGATCGTCCCGGAATTATTAGAAGATATTCCATTAAATGTCCGCCAAAATTTAATATTCCAACATGACGGAGCGCCACCACATTATGCCGGTAATGTTCGGAATTATTTAAATAATCGTTGGAGGGAACAATGAATAGGACGAGGTGGACCTATTTCATGGCCAGCAAGATCTCCTGACCTTACGCTTATGGATTTTTTTCTTTGGGGATACGTCAAGGATCTTGTCTATCAGAAGATACCTACAGATGTAGAAGACATGAAAGAGCGTATTCGAAATACTTTTCAGAATATTTCGCGAAACATGCTGGCAGATGTTCGAACACATCACGTTCAACGCTTGAATTTTTGTATCACAGAACATGGTCGTAATTTTGAACATTTGTTGTTGTTTTTGTTACTAAATTTGTTGTTTTAGTTTGCTAAGTTGTATAGCACTGTTACGTTTTGTTTATTTTCACATAGCCACCTATAATATTTGTTTAAAAATTATTTCTAAATTATCTCATTTTTCTCGAAATTTTTCAAATACATTAATAAACAAATAATACATCGTTGAAAAGAGAAAAAAATGGCGGTTTCTATTTTATTAAAATAATTATAGGTTGCCATTTGAAAAATAAAAGTTGATAGTCGTATCTTGTAAACTTGACTTTATAAAAAATATCTACATCTGCCATCAAATAGTATATGTAAAATAATAAAACTTTTATATGAGCCATTTTTTTCTATTACTCATAATAAAAAAGTTAAAGGGGGGGGGGCGTCTTCCCAGATTCACCGTTATATATATATATATATATATTAATGGACACGTGTGTTGGCTCTCGTTGAAACATATTAAACAAACGAGAATTTTATTAAAACACTCGGTAAGTTTCAAAAAATAATAAATATATTAAAACATTAATGTACATTTCGACATTGCGTCATCTTCAATGTTGCCGCTTCTTCATAACAAAATATTGAAATCTCCAGTTCATATTTATATTTATTTGACGGCAACATAACAAAACAGCGGTGGTTAAAAAAACAGAGTAGATAATTACCAAATATTGAATAACAGAAAATTTATAATTTAATAACATTGCCTCATAATATTGTTTGTTGCAAATATTTGCAACGGGTACAGCTAGTAAATAGTTAAAAACCCCAGATCACAGAGTGAAAATCGTCAAATAGTAAAAAAAAATATCCTTGATGAGTATAATAAACTTGGCTGAAAACAAAAAATATAAAAGTCTTTTATATTTTTTATTGACAGCTCTACGTTTTGTTTATTCAAGAAATTTAATACTTCTTTTAAATATTATTCAGCATATCAGTGCTTGTGCTTCTGAAATGAAACTTTCTAATTTCAGATTTCCATCTAAGTAAAATAGGTCAGTCATAGCATATTAACGTTATACTTCGCACAAATGTCATTAGTAACTATCAAAGAATGAGTAATGAAATGACAAATGTAATTATGTTAAGGAAATGAATAGTTGGCGTAATGAAAGACCGAGAGAACTGAATAAGCATGATTGAAACTTGCCACAGCAGATTATATCTCGACTCGAACAGAACAAAACGACTCTTCAATTAATTTAACCTACTTGGAAATTTTATGTAAAGTAGAAGGCAGTTATTTGCGTCGCAAAGACCTCATAATAGATCCATTACTATACGAACGAAGGTAACTACAGAGAAGTAAAGTCTAACATATATGTTGTAGTTAGTAACTTCACTTTTCTTCTATTAATCAAAAGCTATTATATTTGATAAAGTTCAAGTCTGCAGAACATTCTATTGTCATAGAACTTATAATAATACTTATACAATTTATATTGTCTAAAAGGAAGACATACTTCCAAATGAAGATTAAATTTTAAATACCGGGATATAATAGAATTCACTAATCCAAAAATGCAGATTGACTTAAACTTTTTTGTGAATCGTTAATTTTTATTAATCTATAGATATACATACCTAATATTTACTTATGGTGGAAACTGTATTAATATCCTTTAAGAAGTGAACAAAAACGCATCAAATGTTAAATATTAACACAGATTTTTGATAAACATTAGAACATGCTTATAAGCATTAAATCTTCTAAATTATCGTGAGATACAGTCCTCAATCTATTTTTGATAATTTTTAATTTTGAGAAGCTACATTCACACCATCGACTTTTTTTTTTTTTTACCTCCCGCTACCCTTGGTAAGGTAGGTATAGGGATCGTGCTAAAAATTGCATATCGAGGTTTTGGTAAATGACCACGTTTTAAGGTCCCTAGAATCCAATTTTAACATTTTCACGATGAGTGTGTATGTGTGTGTGGATCCTCTAACTCAAATACTATAATTCAGAAAATTTTGAAACCTTGTATTTCGAACTTTTTCTGTTATGGAAAGAGCCCATTAGATTTTGGTGAAAATCGGATAACCAGAAATGGCACTTTACTAGAAGCTCAAAATAGTTTTTCTTCGAAAAATACCTTTAAATTTTATTTTTTCAAGATTAATGTTATTATAAAAATTAAAGATTATTAAATTTTCTACAGATTTGCATTAATACTTTTTCTATATATTTTATGGATAAATTATCTATAATTTAAATCCCAGAGTCTACGCTTTAAACAAATAAAATGCAGTTATTGAAATGTATGTAACTGACAGATAAATGTCACTATCAAAGAATTAATTATTTCAAAATAATATTAGGAACGTTTTAAAAAGAAAAAAGTAAATAGAACAATAAAAAAGGAATTCAATACAGTTTCCAGCATAAGTAAATATGTAGGTATGTATTTATCGTAGATTATTAAAAATTAACGATTCACAAAAATGTTTAAACTAATCCTCATTTTTGGATTAGTGAATTCTATTCTATTCCGGTATTTAAAATGTAATCTTCATTTTATTATAGCTACGGCGGCTCAATGGTTAGAGCACAGACAAACAGCAAGCTTGCTGTTTTCTGTGGTTAGAGCAACGCCTCATGTCATGAGGGCCCTCGGGGCTCTGAGTTCGAATCGAATCGAGTCAGAAATCAATGGAAATGTTTGCTAAAGGGCTCCCTTGCAGAATTGTCAGAATTTTGATAGCAACTCGATCGGCTTTTGTTGCGTTACTTAAAGTCGTCAGTTATGTATGATGTTTTGTGTTAAATTAGAGGTCGTTAAGGGGTGCCAAGCACAAGTATAAAAAAATTGACAAGTTGATCTGCTTTGGGGCAATGGCCGTGATGATATATGATTGAAAATGACAATATTTTTTGATTTAATATATTTTAGTTCGTAAACGTGTTAAACGCTGATATGAAAATTTATACGAGGGTCTTGATTTACTTAAAAACACGATGAATTACATTTATAATAATTATAATAAATTATGGGGTCTCGTGGCCGCGTGCCTGAGTATCTGGTCGCTAATCTGGGGAACCGGGTTCGATCCCGACCGACGCCAAATATTTCGAATTTTAAATGGCGCAAAATTGACTCCTGTGGTGCAGTTTCCACGCAGCAATGAGTGCCCGTGAGGTGACGCTTGGTAAACGTCCGCACGGTACAAATATGTCATCATGATTACCGATATCTGCGTACAAAGCAGATTGGCACATCCAGCAATGGGTAATATGCCGTGATGATATATTTATTTATAATAAATTCACTGCATTAATATAATAGTTATTACCAATACAATATTATTATACAATAAAACTTATTTGTAGTATTGTAGAGAAAACGTGATTATGATTATCACAAAAATGGATTGCAGTGACAGCAATTCGTCCAAATTCGTCTATGGAATGTCGTTGTGCAGGCGACAACTAATTTGAGGTTAAATTGTTGTGCCGTTGTTTATTGTCGTGAGAAAAGTAGTGTACAAAACTCGCTAGAAAGTGGTTTTCATACACTTGTGTTCGTATGACTGATCAGCATTCACACTCGTTATGAAATGACCCTATTTCGTAGCCCGTTGTGTAAGTATATATTTCAACGTTAAAGTTAAATATGATAAGAGCTTTTGATCTTATAAATAGGACAATAATTAAATGAAACAATGGACGTGAATATTTCTCGAGCCCATATTTGAATTCAGAATCCCTTTTCTTTAATATAATAATATAAAGCATAATTAACAAAGTTCTGTTTATAGCTAGGAATCACAAACCGAAATTTTCGACTTCTCAAACCGTTTCATTATGTCTCATATAATAACGACTTAACTTTTAATTGTCTTACGATCGATTTCCCGCCAGGTGCTGACGAAGAAGACGGAACAGAGACGAGATTGTAAAATATTGTTCTGACTGATTTTCTCAGGAAGGAAAGTGCAATTCATCTTTGTTACTTTTTGTTCTCTTTATCATACTTACGTTTGACAGTTGCTCATAAGTGCTAGCGAAGACTGATTTGTTGCTAAAGAATTTGTTGAAGATATTGCTGGTGTTAGTGAACTCTGACAGAAAGTGACAAATCTTTTTCAAAACTTCAAAAGCAATTCAACAGTTTAATATTTTTTGTATATTATGTTTTTGAAATTTTTATTATTACCAAATTTATTTTAGTTTAGCTTATGCCCGGTTTTATAAACAATGAATAAACTGCTGAGTTATTACTTTGAAAGTAAATTTAATCGACGAGTAAATAAAAATACTAAGCTATTATTTTTATTCTTGCTTTATAAAACGAAAATCTCTGAAATAAACTATTTCACTTTAAGAGTAAATTTTACTTTGCTGGTAATTTACTTATCCATCTTTTATAAAACTGGGCATTAGGCTCGGATTTTCACTTCAGAATAAAGTTTCGAATAAGTATTCGTTGAATAAATTTATTCTATATATTTATCCAGCGAATAATTCCATTGCGTCTTTTCACACATTTTACACAAACAAATAGCTATCTGTCGAATAACTTTAACGTTCGTGAATTGGTAGAGTTTATGTCAGTAGAGAAGGATGGAGTTTGACGTAGCCATGCTAAGCAGACAAGGATGAAATGTGTCAACTACTTTTGAATCCGTAGTTGTCAAAACTTTGTTTGACATCTTTAATGTCAATGTCATCTATATTCTGCACTTTTACCGCAGGAGAAGTGTACCATCTAATGCAGCACTCATATATGGTAAACGACATATGTATATTGTAAAATTGTCCTTGTCCTTTTTGTATATTAATTTCAGTTCAAAGTAAATGTTTGTCAATGTGTTCAACAAATGTATCCAAAATTCGAAAATATTTTGCCAGCGTCAAATAACAGGATCTTTATAATAATTTACCTATTTACTGTTTGAGATTAAATGCGATCCCCAATATGTGATACTAAATTGTTTTCATAATCGGAATCTGTCAAAAATTATTTCATGTATAGTATTATTCACGAAAGATGACTATTCAAGGTCATTTGTTCGAAGAAAGAATACACATCACTTTACAGCAGTAGCTTGGCAACATTTTGTATTAGAAAGAGAAAGATTATTAGATCTATGTCTATTTAATTTATATATACGTAAATAGTGGCATTACTTTCTAACACATTATAAATAATAACGACGTATGTCGTAGAATTACAGATACCTTATTATCTACTACACTGCCCTCTGTGCTAATATTTACCCAGTGGCGTTGCCGTGTAAATAAAATTATTATTACTTGGTTTATAATTAAGACTAAGATTTTGAATTTTGCAAAAACATAAGTGAAGAACATAAATCATTCAGAAAGGCATTATTTAAACGAAACATAATTTTTAAATAAATTACTCCTATTTTTTCAGTTAAAATGTGTCCATAAATATTTCATGTTACACGTCTATGCATATGAAATGCAATGAAATTATCTGCAAGTTATATTATATCAGACGGCTGACAAATGACCTTGAATAGTCATCTTTCGTGAATAATAGTTATAGGTTATGTCGCTATCTGATGGTGTGCAATCGATTTCTCACGTTACTTATGAATTCATAGTTGAAAATATCATCATAATATTTAATATATTCATTTTGTTAATAAATCTGCACTATGTGGAAATGTATTGAACTTACGAATAAACGGTTATTTGTTACCCAAGTACCGAATAATTTCTTCCGCGAATAAGGGCCACTTTTACAATCATTAGATAAACCTCTATATATACCAGATATAAAATTGGAAATTGTATTTTACAAACTTCGGATAAACCTCAGATAGAATAAACACCAGTATTTCTTATCCCATGGAAATCGGTCGTATAAACCTTTGATAACTTTATCCCTGGTTCTTATGGATACCACGTAAACACAAACGGTGTTTTGTTATTTATACGTTTGACAGTCAATCAAGTATTTCATCATCACTATCAGAATCAAAAATAAAATTTATATCATCTAACATCATGAAAAATGTAAATTAGAAGGCAGAAATAATAACAATATTGAAGAAAAATAGTCAGAAGATAATTTTATTGTGCCAATACCGACCCAAAGTGATTTAACGTAATTCCTGGTATAACTAACTGACAGATAAAAATGGATTGTAAAAGACATTGTTTAACGAAGGTATAATTGCTAGGATAAAGTTATACTTCCGATTGCTATACCATAGTTTATCTATCAATTGTAAAAGTGGGCCTTACAGATGTTATTAGGTATGTTCCATCGGTGTCAGAAATCTTCCTACATCTTCTAGTAGAACCTCAATGATCGTTCTTTTGCGTCAAAAAAATCTGAATATTCCTAAGAATCATACCAACTTCAGAGCTGGAAGCGCTGGTAGGAAGTTATATAGAGTGGAGATAAATTCAAAATTTTACTAGCCGACTGTCGCGTGTACCTTTCGGTTACATTTGTGAATGTTCAGATTAGACTGTGCTCAACAAAAATATCTCCATTACGTTTTTATTATTTAATATATTTTTATATAATTACAATCTCTGTAATATTTGCATAACATTTTGAAGATCCAAAATAAACATACAAAGTTATGTTTAGTTATTAACTAACAATAAACACTGCCACTGTTTTATCGTATTTATTTTTTACTTGACAGTTATTTGTTACTGAGCGTTCTTTTTCATTTTTTTTTTTAAATACCTCTCAACAGGATTAAATCCCAATTACAGAGAGGTTTACATATACAAACATCCATGCCTTAGTGGGATTTGAACCCAGGACCCCTAGCATACTCATGACTGAGAGCCGTTGCTCTAACCATTGAGCCACCGGAGCGTTCTATTGCTTTAAGAATATTCTTATTCTAGTAGGAATCCGAAGGATAAATTTATCTAAACCTTTATTCGCAAGTGAAAATACCGGCCTTTAATAATATTTGTGGATTTGATTTGAAGAACGTATGTACGATATATTAATAAATTTTAAAGGATTATGATATTCACTAACATCCTCGGTAATATACTATTAAAAACGAGCTTTAGTACATATTAAAAGTTATTTTATAATGAAGTTTTAATCAAATACACATGAAACTCATTTGAAATGAAGCAGGAATTGCAAACGTGTACTACATTAAAAGTTTAAAAACAGTTCACTAAACAAACAGGTGGAAGTTTCTTCAAACTGAACTAGAATTCCCAAACAAATCAGAGAATTAATGGCAATAGTTTGTTGTCATGTAAACAGTAAATAATCCGTTGTAGTACAGACTCCAGTTGTCCAGTTCCAGTATCTGGAATTGCAAACTCTTGCAATAAATACGGAGTGTTTGACGGAAGGCGTGTTGCTGTTGTGTATCGTACATTAATTTACGGTTAAACTTTATTTCCCAACTTAATATTAAATTTCTTGTAAGTCACCTTGGTTATAACTTAGAAACTTAGTAATAGTTGAAATTTCAGCTTAATTATTAATAGGAAATGTCTCTATTCACTCTACTTGAAACTAAATGATTGTGGCATTATTGAAATTGATGAAGATTTTTATAATGTTGACAGTATTTGACGATATTAAAATAATTATAAGAGAATTTCTCTAGTCTCGTCTGCTTTTAATTTAATGTAAAAACCATTATGAGGGATTATTTTTATTTGGCACGTATTATTTCTCCTGATACTGTGTTTTTTACGACATTGTTGTGGCAACATTAAAGTTAGTGGTAATGAAAGTTGATATGGAGCTTCCATAAAAAATACGCGTTCTTGGAATTTTATTATTTTAGCTTTTGGTGTGTTATAGCCAGTACTTTATTTTTTGCGGCAAACGACTAATGGGAATTGAGTCATGATATAAAACAAAGAGCTAAAGGTAAAGAGTTGACATCATTCATTAATGACGTCACGAAATTACTAGTTTAGCGGTGGTATTCTGTACCGTTATATAAGCCCTAGGCTTTGTAAGTAACCAACGTTACAATATGTACCTAAGAAAATTGCTATTCTGTAACCAAGTTACAGTACTGTAAGCGCTACAGAGTTATAGAAATTTCTATAAATCTTACAGCGCCAAAATCTTGACTGTAAAGTATTTACAGAGCATATTGAAACGTCAAAAATATATTTTAAACGTCAAATATAATATATTTTATATAAATTAAACAAATATAGAAATGAAAAGCAAAAGTTAACAATTTTTATTATATCCTTTATTAAATGTATTACACATCCTACTAAGTCTTATAGAAATTTATGTTTAAAAAAATATTTTAGCTTGAAAATAGAGAAGATTTTTCCAGAATTATCAAAATCCATTCAGTTCAGTGTTCAGTGTACCATATAATAAATTACATTACTAATTAAGAAATGTTTTTATTCAAACTCATTGTAATATTTTAAGTGACTTTTTTCTTTAATATAAAGTTGAATAATTTTAAATACCTATACCTAAGATAAGAATTTGTCAAAATTAGTGATTCAAAGCTAAAGGCAATAAGGGCAGTTCCAGCCAGTCAAGATGATTTGAAGAAAACCCTATACTTAATTGTATGAGCACGAGTACTAACGCTAGAGAACTGTCCAGTTTCATAGAATATTTAAAACAGTTATTAAATGATGACTGCATAATTCATATTAATAGATCACACTAGCGTGGAGAATAGATTACAAAAATTAAAACTGGAGATAAAAAATTATTAACAATGACAAGTATTGATTACAATAATGACAAACATTGATTACCTGCAAAAATCAAAAGATAACGTATTTTGATTCAATAATTATATATTTCTTTTAATCTTAATCCTATACATTACATGTGTAAATCTGGTGTATTTATATAAATTAATAATTGGTGCAAAATCTTGACGGAATCTGTTTCTTATTCAACTACATAAATATATTGAAATATGTATCTTTGAACCAACATACCTACCTTTTTATATAGTACGAGTATTATTTTTATATTAACAATCGGTTCTATGTCATATTTTTAGAATGCCTACCAAATATACTGTAGCATATTTGACAGCTAGACAGGAATGAAGTTAGTCATTCCGTAAGAATAACTCTGTAGCCAGACCTGTTACAGAGGGAGTTACAGAATAGGTAATTTTACTATTCTGTAAGCTGTCGTCTTATAGAGCTCTGTAGCTTATAGAGTCTATAGAGTTACAGTCTTACAGAGCAAAGTTACAGAATAGCACCATTAATTTTGAAAAATGTTATACGTGTTGCATAATTGTATTTAAATGCGACTCTAATTTTTTTAATCCTAAAATAAAGAAGGTAAATGAAGCAAATACCGCTTTTATCCACTTTTACTAGCAGTTAGCTTCTTAATCCATAAAAATCAGTAATATTTGTTGCATTTGTCTCTTTTATCCATTAATATCAGTAACGATTTTTGTACAATATAAACAAAACCTATAAAATTTACTGTCATACAAATGATAGAACACCACATCGACAATGCATGTCATGTAAACGTATTTATTTTATTTAGAAAGAAAGGCTGTACAACAGGCCAAGGCCCAATAATAGTATAGCACAGTATCAATATACATAAAAAATATAAATTTCGACCTAGACAAAAGTATGCAGGGTGTCTCACAACTCGCACCCCAGACGAAACTGACACTTTCCGACGCCAATAGGTGGCCAACAAATAGAAGAAAATAATTTGCGGCTGCTTGCATAACGGAGTTACAAGACTTTTTAATCCACCAATCCCGGCAGGATATCTTGAGGTGTGATGATATTATTACAAAATAAAAGTGGTTGCTAGGTTTTAAAAATACTACTAGTGAGTTACAAAATTTGTTTGACTTACTGTAATTTTGACACTTTAGAGTTGACTTTTCACTGTCAACAAATTTAGGTTAGCGAAGGTGTCATCCGAGATCATCATTTAAAACAGCTTCTTTGTTCTCAACTGTATGAGCGATTCTGGGAGCACCACCAGTTTCTTTTCGATCTGGCATAACTTGACCGGTCTCATGCGTCCTTGCGATGGCTCTCAATATCACTTTATGATCCACAAGATTTCTATCCGGAAAACGTTCCGAATAGACTTCCTCTCTGGCGTTAAGTCCACATTCTCCGAAAATTATAATCATTTCTAAGTAATCAGCGGCTGAATATATGGTAAGAATTTGCCTTTTTTTATTCACCTTATCAAATTTAATTTGACACTGACATTTTTCGAAAACTACAGTCACCCACACATTTCAAAGAAGATTTGATTTCTATGAAACCCTAGTAACGTAAAATTACGGCAAACACACGTTAAAGGTGTAGGTCTCGGATTGGTCAATTTTAAGACGTCTTTTCTCGAATATCTTTAAGCTAGATTTTTTTTTCTTTGAAATTACACGTCCGAGTGCAGTCTTGTGTTTCCTCATTCGCTCTGGGGCGCGAGTTGTGTGACAGCCTGTATTGAGAATTCAAAAAATAAAATCTAACGATTAGAATAAGAAAGCGAGAAAAAATATTTTAAGAAAAATTTAAACATAAATAGCGAACAGTTAAAAATATCAGGTACATTATAAATAGCGATCATATTATTAAAAGTACACATTAATCGATTCACTGTAGAAAACATAGCTGCGTTGGTTTTATATCTTTTAGTAGAGAACGTTTCAACAGAACGAGTGGAATAGAAAGGTATACGCAAAGATATTTTATTTAAAAGAGTGGGACTGTCTATATTATTGTTTACAATTTTGTATAAAAATGTCTTATCAAGTACTTCTTTACGTTTTTGTAAACTAACTAGAGAGACAGCATTATTTGGGAATTTCCAATTTAAAGCAGCAATAAATTTACGTTGGATACCTTCAATTCTGTTAATGTATATTTGGTAATGAGGGGACCAACCTACGACAGCAAATTCTAATTGCGAGCGAACAAGTGAGCAATAAAGTTGAACGAGAGTGTTGTAGGTAATTCTTGAAATGTGCTACAATCCTTAGTATATGATTCCAAGATCTTTTACTTGAGATACGCCAATGATAACATTTCCACTAATTCTGCACACTTACTATGGTTGACAGATAAATCATTAGTTAATAAATAGTAATTTAACCTGTCGAGATCAGCTTGCAGATTTTCAAATCCAGTAATGCCAATCATTGGAGACAAAATGAACTACAATGGACCTTTCCAATTTAACGGCTATCTCTTTCTATCGCTGCAAATAGTAAGAAAATGGCGCGATCAACTGTCAGTTGGGCTGTCAAACGAAACGTCAAAAATATTTCAGTCATTAAAATACCTGTATTCTCAGTGAAATTTTGCATCGTTAGACATTTTAACTTCAATAAAAGCTTTTGTAACATATTTTGATAAGATTTTTTAAAGTTATCTGAGATATTCTCACATTTTACGTCTAATTTTTTTAGAAACAAACGCCATAGATCTCAGTTGTTCTTACTATGCGCAGATCTCCATTGCGCATATCTTTTATCTTTTTAAATTGAAAAGGTCTATTATTTTAATTAAATTAAAAATGCGTGAAAAACATTATGTTCGACTGTAAAATAATTGTAAATTTAATTAATATGTGCTTTTCTTATAGTGCGCAAAAAATCGTATTTATTTTCCTCGTTTTCCTAAACATAAACATCACTTGTAATGTTTTGATGACGTGCCTCCTCTGCAAATTATTTTTACTATACATCTTTACACACTTTAAAGAGTGCGTGAAAAGTACTTTTCATGCACGGTTGTAGGAAATAGTACATTAAAACACAAGTATCATAAGGCAATCAATAACGTATGAGTCAAAGTTTGGAAAACGAGCCGCTAAGCGAGTTTTACAAAGGACGAGTGCGTTAACAGACCTTATGATACATGTTTTTTATACTATTTTTTCTGAGGTAATTTTACAATTAGATTTTCTTAAAAAGGACTTGTCAAAAATATGTCTTGGTGTTTATTTTGTCCGTTATGTTGGTAGCGCTTCCCGCTAACATTTGATTTCACATTTTGACAGTTTGGGTATTGTGTGATTCTGGCTGATTGTTTACATTAAAACATTGTATCAAGCTTTTTATAATTATAGAAGAGGAATACCAATACTTACAATGTACTCCACCGGTTTATTAATAAACCACCGGATTTGAATCGGATCGCTGGTTCGTGTTAGTTATTATCATAAATTAAACTCTTTAAATAATGAAATACATTATTGAACAATGTATTGATCTACTCTTTTATATTCCATCATTTTGACAAAACATCAACTGCTCAGTTGCAGACATAACAGCAACAGCTGTTCTTACATTCTTCAATACAAAACATATGTTGTATTTGTATATGGCGCTTATGTCTAAATCATATTTAAAAATTTAATATTCGACAGTTCGCCTCGACGTGGAACTGGAAATCATGGATCGTAAAATTTTCATATTTTCTTGCAAGTTGAGTTGACAGTATCAACATTTCAAGTAACGTGCACCATACATTTCAAAACCTGCCTGACATAACAAGCTGAAAATTTCAATATTACCATAAAATTAAATTGTAATAAATAAAACTTACCGTTTAAATTATTTTGACAAAGCAAATCTGAGCGCATTGTTTCTTGTTTCATAATTTTTTACTCGAAAGATTTTAATATCACAGATTCTTCTTTCTGAACTTACACAGCTATAGCTATAAATTTCTCTTCTTTCTAGTCCTATCACGTGGAGATAAGATAAAAATCAATAATTAGAAGTAATATTTCAACATAAACAACTTACCATTTTGAGGTTATTTGTAATTCATCTGTCATGACCACCACCTTTAGAATGCGAAAGGCGCCAAAAACAGTACGTTTATAGATCTTCTAAACGTCGTGTTTTCAGTGATAAACAGTGCTTTTATAGAAACATAAGAACACCGAAAAAGAAAAAAACTCTTTAAAAACTCAATTTTTATACACTGGCTCTTCTAGAGTTAAAAAAAAACTCGTGATTAAAGACCTTTATAAAGCTTTTTGGCTGGATTGCAGTTTATCCAGAATAGTAGAAATTGCAATGTTTTTGTTATAATGTCTTATTTTAGCTAAAAATTGGAGCGCGGAAACAGGTATTTATATATATTTTGGAAAAATATATTTTTAAAAAATCCCGGCAAAAGCAATACCTGACGCACAGTAATGTTTTAAGAATTAAAAAAAAAATGCTCGCAAAAACAATACCTAACACACGTATTTTTTAAGAAATTTTTAAAAAATCATGAAAAAAAACTACCTAACGCACACCAGGCACACACATTCAACATCGCTCGGCCCACTATCTTCATGTTAGTTTACAATAGGCTGACAGATGAACGCAAAATTATAAATAAAAAATCTGATGTGGCCAGCACATTACCTTCCGTCAGTTCTATGTATTTTGTATAAATGTCATACAGAAAGTTGCTTGAAAAAGATTATATTTCTTGTACATTACCTTAAGGCAGTTGTATGTATTTTAAACAAATTCCAAACAGAAAGTTTCTAACAAAAGATCCTATATTTCCAGTAAAATTATAACATAAACATTCTGTCAACTGCACTTGACACTGACACCTTTCAATCAGAATTTTCTATTTTCTTAATGTAGCAGCTGTTTCCAGAGTTATAGCAAAGCTGACTAATATACATGATATTTAATGTCTTTATAATTTTTTAACTCTATGTCCATTGAATATGAAGTATAAAATGCATTCAAATTGTATAGAGAATAAATAATTCTTTAATATTTATAATAACATTAAATGTGAAAAAATGATATTTAACATCGTTTTTTCAAGAAAAACTGTTAAAATCTTCAAATGAGGGTACTTCCGGTTGACCAATTATAACCAAAATCTAATCAGCTCTTCACATGGCTGTAACGAAGAGGAATACGAAAGAATTATAATTTTTGGAATTGTAGTATTTGAGTTATCGCATTAGAAAATTTTATCACACACAGACACACACACACACACACACACACACACACACACACACACCCACACACACACACACATACATACACACACACACATACAGACATCATCGTAAAAATAGTAAAATCGTATTCTAGGGACCCTAAAACGTGTTTATTCATCAAAAACTCACCACCGAATTTTTTGACCAAAGACAATACTTTCCTTACCTAAAGGTGACGGAAGGTAAAAATATTATAAAACGTAGTATAAGAAGGAAAATAAGACATAATTTTGTAAATATACATTAAATGAACCAGTATCATAACCATTATTATAAAATTCTTGAATTCTGGATAAACTCCAATTTAGCCAGCTTTTTCATTGTTAAATAAGTTTAATATAAAAATACGGAACTTAGATATCTTTGAATGGAAATGCTTCAATGCTATTTTTTCAATAAAAACTGTATACGTTAAGAATAATTTATTGTTCTGCAAAATGTTATTACATATTAATCACAATAAAAATACTGTTCTCGTTTGCGAGCTACCTAGTAAAATAAACATGACCTGTCGGACTAATATATGATAGCTAGATAATGTAGTTGTAGTTATTACCGTCCCATTTTCTTACGCGTAAATTGCAGAACTGTAACATAAATAATTTACAAAAATATAATAAAAACCTCATAACCATCTTATGCAGGACGAACGCAATTTCACAAAAATTTATTTCACACATACTTTAGTACGACGACAAAAATTCCAAGTACTCATAAAACAAAATTCTTTCACAACATCATTTAAAACATCGTCTAGCATTTAAACATCTTCCGTTGACATTAAGATCATTTTGTCAGGCATATTTTTTCCGTTTATGTTTTCGCTGCTTGAAATAGCAGACGGTGGTGCGAATCATAAAATATGTATGACATGGGTACTCTGCGCAGAACAAATGTCGAACTCATAAACGTCCCGAAACCGGGAATTCCCTGAGTTTCGCGCCCAAATCGAATACGTGTTCGCGAAAATACCGATAGATGAGTCTGCTGATGCGCTGTTTATGTATTCTTGCAGCGTGGCTCTTTTATAATTTATCGGAAGATGTGGAAATGGATTAAAGGCTTTTGGATGGGATCCCCGAAGGGTACTAGTGTTTTCAGAGTTGGTTTTTGCTATATTATATGGTACGGTAAAAGTTTTTCCAAACACTTCCATGATCGTATTTTTCAAGAAGGGACTCTTAAAGATAATCAAATGGTTATTCCCTCATAATCATTTGATATTTTAATATAATATCAGTAATGCATTTGTGTCAAATTGATAACTAACGTAAATACATAAAAAATCTGATGTGGACAGCACATTACCTTCCGTTAATTCCACATATTTTGTACAAATTCCATACAGAAAGTTTCTTGCACAATATTCCATATTTCAAGCACATTACACTGGCTTGCAAAAAAATCGCGTATACCTTAAAAATCAAGTAACCGAGTTTTTGTAATTTTTTAGCTCTGTAAATAATGTAAAAATTGACAATGTTTTCACTGTCATCACTATTTGATCTATTATGGAGCTAGTTCTCAATTGTGTTTAATTTACCTACTGTTAAATTACAAATATATTCCAGAAAAATGAAAGAACAACCAAGTATGTATTTGAATTTGTGTTAATTTTGACATCTTAATTGACACTAGTGACATTGACAAGTTCAAAATCAAGATCGACTCAATACATCAAAAAATAGATGTACGCGATTTTTTTGCAAGCCAGTGTACATGCTGTCAGTTCTATGTATTTTGTGCAAATTCCATACAGAAAGTTTCATGTAAGTAAGAGCTTCTATATTTCTAGTAAAATATAATAATATAACACACACATGTTAATTGAATTTGACACTGATATCTGTCAATCAGCATTTTCTTAATATAGTAGCGGTTTCCATTGTTATAGCATAGCTAGCTACTTTATGAAATTTAATTTCTTTATAATTTTTTACCTCTATATCTATTGAATGTGAAGTATAAAATGTAATCAAATCGTATAGAGAATAAAATATTGTTTAATATATATATATATATATATATATATATATATATATATATATATATATATATATATATATATATATATATATATATATATATATATATATATATATATATATATATATATAAATAATAGTAAATATGGAAAAATGATATTTAACAGTGTTTTTTCAAGAAAAACTATTAAAATCTTAAAATTAGGCTACTTCCGGTTAAACAATTATAACCAAAATCTAATCATCTCTTCATATAGATGCCAAGAAAAGGAATACGAAAGAATTATCATTTTTTGAATTGTAGTATTTGAGTTCGATCCCGACCGACGCCAAATATTTCCAATTTTAAATGGCACAAAATTGGCCCTTGTGGTGCACTCTCCACACCAAAAATGAGTGCCGGTGAGGTGACGCCTGGTAAACGCTCGCACGGTACAAATATGTCATCATCATTACTGATATCTTTGTACAAAGCAGATTGGCACAGCCTGTAATGGGTAATAAGACGTGATGATATATTTATTTATTTTATTTAGTATTTAAATTATCGGATCCGAAAAAATAGTAAAATCTTATTCCAGGGACTCTAAAACGTGCTTATTCATCAAAAACTCACCACCGAATTTTTTGACCAAAGACAATACCTTCCTTACCTAAAGGTGACGGAAGGTAAAAACATTGTTATTACCAATTTTCGTTGTTGTAATCGGTTTTACTTTATTAAAATCAATATTTTTTACAATTAAGCAAGTTACTGTATATATTATAAACACACATTATTTTTCTTAAAACTATGAGAAATTAGCGTTAGACCTGCTGCTCTGATATACAGGGTGTAAATGAAATAAGTGCATTAAATTTGACCAGTAGTATAACTCATCGAGACCAACAATATTTCTTAATAACTTTTTCTCGAAATCGCACATTTTTTTAGCATTTTTGCCACCCCGTAAATTGACGAGTCGTTCCAAATATTTTTGTGATAATTGAATGCAGCAGCAATAGCTATGAAAAATTTTGTTTTAGCCATTGACAGTCCTGTCAATTGTTGCAATTAAATTTTGACATTAGTAATAAACTTGTTTATAAGATAAAATTCTGTCAAAATGCGAGTACACAGACATTGTAATTACTTACCTATGGTTTATTTATTTATTTTTTACTCGTATCTGTACTACATTTTACTTGACATCACGGTTCACATAAAGACAAGTGTATTGGAGTTGCCAACGCATTTACACGGAGCGTTTCCAAATCATCACCAAATCATTCTGTTCTTAATATTCGCACATTTGTTAATCTTGTACATCTTTATCACAATACGGAGTGTCACATATGACAATTTTTAAAAAAGCAACAGTTGTATCTTGTATCCATACCATGTCCAAAAAGTTCAATGTTTTCAGCACATATCAGACTTCAATTTTGGGAATGGCTCATAATGCTCATTTATGAGACTGGATTTACTTGGGAAGGTGTATTTATTATGCACAATACACATCTTGACAGACGAAAATGCTGTAAAAATTTTCATTAAAAAATGTTTGGGGAACAATAAATGGACGACTAATTATTGGTACTCATGTACTTCTTTTAAATGGACAAAAGTTTGTACTTACATTTTTTGAATAACGAATTTAAACTATTATGATTTGTCGACAATAAATAATCATCTCATAACCTAATAACTATGCTTTTGGTCTTCGTCTCGTTACCTCGTTTCTCCTTGTCTTCCACTATTCACGTGATTAAAAACCTGGTTCAATACACAACTTTATACTTTTGTTATTCAATATTTAAATTTATTTATTTTAAAAATTGTACTATTACGTATTAATTAATAATAATGTTATTTCCCTTGATTCGTTTATTAATGACTGTGATTGTAAGTGTAACCGATAACCGAGAATTTTTGAGCTGTTTGTATCTCACTTGAATACGGCAGGTCAGCCATTTGTCTCTTTGTTCTCCATAGGCGGGTAACGAAATATGCAACAAATCTTTAAAGAATTTTAACTCAAAATCTAAAAGACATAGAAAAAAAAAGTTATTAAGAAATATTGTTGCTCTCGTCGAGGTACATTACTGGTTAAATTTAATGCAGTTATTTCATTTACACCCTGTATATGCAGTTTTGAATTTAAACCATTCGAAATGATGAAATGATTATATTGTTTTGATAGTATAGTGTACGAATCTTATACTTAATAGATCAAAGTTTCCAGTTACTTTATGTTTATCATATTTTTAAAATTAACAAATCGGGGTTTGTAGAAAATATAAAATTTATTAGAAAGGTTTGTTTAAATATCTGATCTGAAAATGTTAAAATTGGATTCTAGGGACAGTAAAACGTGGTCATTTACCAAAATCTCGATATATGATTTTTAGCACAATCCCTATACCTCCTTTACCAAGGGCAGCGGGACTGGCGGGAGGTAAAAATCCGACACGTGTATCAAACCGGAACGACGTCCTGGATAGTTCCAGTCCCAGTCCAGAGCACCACTGTGAATACCTAAACCTTATAAATTCAGTGACAAAAACTATTGACTATTAATGAAGGCGTATGACAATAGGATATATGACGGAGGTGGGCGCGGGCCGTGATTTTGTCGGGTCACGATGGGTCACGACGTGACCCGCGTGATCGTGAGTATAATTTAAATTTTGCGTCGTGATTGACGTGAGCGTGAGACACTAAAAAATTATCGTGCGTGATCAGGCGTGATTGAAATTTAATCGGGCGTGAGTACAAGTTTTCTTCTATTTATAATTATTTTATTAAAAAATTGTCAATTTCCATCTTTTACTTTACATTCTTATTATCATTATTATGTCCAAATATGTCATCAACAGTATTTTTTGCATAAAAATAGTGTTATTGTTGTACCCAAAATTGTATACACAGTTGTTCCGATTTCACTAAAGATATACAAATCTTAAAGCCCGTTTGACACGATCATAATTTTGTTAACAAATTTGTTACCAAATTTATAATGATATTTGTGAAGGAATAGAACAACCTATTTGTACATAAACATTCGTTTTCAATGAAACCAATCTGTTACCTAACTTATTACCAATTTGATAACAACTTATGACTGTGTTAAGCAGGCTTAAATGTACATAGAAACAATTACGTGACACAAACGTGACCCGCCGGGCGTGATCGGGCGTGAGTGCCAAAATAAAATCGTGAGCGTGAGTGATCGTGAATCAAACATAAAAAGTCGTGCGTGATTTGTCGTGATTACATTTTTAGTTCCGTGAGCGTGCGTGATCGTGAACAAAAAGTTACTCACGCGCCCACCTATGATCTTTATCAAATTTACAGAAAAATATTTATGTTATTATCATAGCATTAAAAATAAGCAATACGTATTTTTTAAAATTTATTAAATACAGAGTCATCGCCGCTAAGTAATACAAGCAGCAAGGGCGAAAGAAATAGATCTGCCGCTTTTCTTGAAACGTTTAATATATTTAACATTTTTTTTTAAATACGGATAAAAAATTGGTCAAATGTCATATACCCTATTGTATCGTGCATAAATCCTACAATTTTTTTTATAATTAATGCAGTTTTTTTTAGCTTTTCCATCCTTCTTCGACGACCCAGCACTGATGTTTATACTTATAATAATTTATTACCAATATGTAAAATATGTTAGCAGATTAATAATTAATATTTCTATCTCGCTGCAATAAATATTGGTATTTAATAAACTGTTATCATAATACTATATTTATTAATAATTTATTAATTATTATAAATCGTATGTATGCATATTACATTGTCTAAACTTAATTTTATGTACAATTTGCAATAATTTATCGTGTGTTTGAATGTATATTGAATTTAATATCAATAATCTGTTAAATAGATAATTGGTTTTTAATATTGTAATGTTAGTACAAAATATATACATTCTGTTAGGCTCGCTACAGACTATGCGTGTATTCGTGATTCGTGTAGGGACGTATTCGTGCAAAATCGATCCGTACACAACATGGTTCGTATGTTCGCAGTGATTCGCTCTTGGAGGCGATAAATGCCAGTTCTAATGCACGCTAGTGCGTGAATTTATTTTTTATTTTTTAATTGTACAGCGTCTCCAGGGTCCTGTGTATGATATATTGTTTGTTTTAATAATTTAATCACAATGGCTCAAGAGTACCCAATAGTCCTCACAAAAATACGAGTGGTCTTTCCACAATCTGCGTTGTTTCCGTTGTGGTCTTAATTTCTTCTTCTTTTACGCCATGATAACGAAAATAGCACTAGCTATTATCAGATCGTCGGCGCTCTCTATTTTTTCGAAGCAGAAAACTGTGTACTAAACGTGAATTTACAATATACCACATAGTGTGCAGGCTTTGTTGTTCATAAACTCTAGCGAATTAATAAGAGTACAAAGAATCATGCCAATGCGCATTATATCACGAATCGCGAATACTTGCATAATCTGTAGACTTTGATTTACGAATTACTACGAACAGGGGGGCCGTGCTGTAGGTCCGGACCGCCCCTAGAATACATATTGGAGAAAAAAGTGGCTGACATCTGGTGAGAGATTTGTGAACGTAGCAAATGGGGAAAATGTCAGTTTTCAAAATTTGATGGTGAGTGAAATAAATGTTTATTTTAAATATAAATGATAAATCGTTTCTATGTTTACACTTTGAAGTAAAAACAACCAATGATATCACTATTTTGCTAGACAAAATGGCGGCCAAATGGGGGGCCAAATGGGGGGATATGTCGTCGTCCGACCTGCCATCTACAGTTTATTTGTCTCCTGTAGAAATTTTTAGAATGTAATTTCAAATTTTTTAAATTTAGGTATTTAAACAATTAGCTCTAAGATGGCGCTCAGCTGGACTGCCCCCAAAAAATATCCTGTGTACGCCCCTGACTATACGAACTACAACGAATCGGATAAATCCCATATCGCGCATCACGAATCGCGAATACACGCATAGTCTGTAGCGAGCTTTAGGTATTAAATGTTGCAAACAACTACCTATATAATCAAACTATATTTTATGCAATTAATCTTATACTGAAAATTATGTAATACTTCCTTTCTTTTTAATATGTGGTATACCTACGAATAGCTTGTATTAGTATTTAAAAAAATGAAATTACCTTCATATAATTTTGCAATAAAAACAGCACTGAAATGAAATTATAAAATTCTTTAGTGTTGATTGATTAGTGTGAACATTTTCGTGTTGCATGCTACTTTCCTTTATCTAGATGGGTACCTACTTAACTATAAGTGCTACAAGAGAATTAAAAGTGCTATTCTGTGAACATGTTGCAAATTTACAAAATTGTCATAATTTGCTTTTATCTACTAATATCAAGAACTTTTATTAAAAATTACTTGCATTTATAATAGCGATAAAATGCATTTTTAAATGTATTGTTGATTGAATTAATACTGTAACATATCTCAATCTGTTACGTAAATTGAAATATATAAATTAAATATAGCATAATATTTTAATATGTGTCAAGCGGTCAAGCCCATAATTTTAGAAATGGTACCTAAAGCCAAATATGTTACTTATTAATTTTATGATGTATAGGTTTGTATAATTATACAGTGTGGGGTTACAGTATGGAATATTACAAAAAATAGCGAACTCAACGGGTTTTTTAATAAACGCTAAAACACGTCGATTGTAGATTTTAAAAATACACGTGTGCGATTCACCTTCCGATTTTCATTTATTTTTAAGTATGACGTCATCACAAAATAAAATTAAATGTCAATATAGATTTTTAGTAGTGGACTCCGATAGTGATTTTTCTTGCCTTTATGATCATGCAAATAAATCATAAGGTTGCATAACACAAATTCTTAGAAAAATCGAGCTGAACATGTAATAATAATGATCATATGCTTATTTTTGCTCTTTATTGGATTGTGAGCGTTCTTTTGCTTTATAATCACATGTATTTACAACAAACTTTACGATCACAATCAGACATCTTCCCCTACCAATCGCTCCAAAACAGCGATCATCGCAATCTGTTCGCTGTCACTTGTAGTGTTTCGGTTAGATTTATCCGTCGATTTACTTGTTACATATAAATGAGATCAAGACTGACAAATAGAGGAACATAATGAAATTATTATTTATTTAAATGATACTGTTATAAATGACGATTAAATGTTAGCGCTGAAAATTAGAATATTAAAACACATTTATCATCAAACCGTTATATACAGTATTAATACAAAAATAATAACAAATCTAGATGACCGTCGCCTGGCCGAACCCGGTCACGCGGAATCCTCCTTCACGCCGTGATTATTTCTGTAAAAGAATTAACACATGAGAAATACTCAGTGAGAAGGCAATCATTTACAAAAGGTTCAGGCATTCACACACCGTACACACATGTTGGCAACTACAGGCAGTACCGCTAGTTACTACGGAACCTCTGCCGCTTCGGTGGTGATCCGGAGACAATCCTCTTAACCAACTGGATCAGATCACTACAGCCCTAACTGCTGCTACCGTTGGCGACCACAGATGTGGGTCACTACAGCCTTCCCTGCTGCTACGCTGGCGACCCTCGGGTTCACACGAGCGGCCACTACGGAACCACTGCCGCTTCGATGGTGATCCGGAGACATTCCTCTTAACCAACTGGATCAGATCACTACAGCCCTAACTGCTGCTACCGTTGGCGACCACAGATGCGGGTCACTACAGCCTTCCCTGCTGCTACGCTGGCGACCCTCGGGTTCACACGAGCGGCCACTACGGAACCACTGCCGCTTCGGTGGTGATCCGGAGACATTCCTCTTAACCAACTGGATCAGATCACTACAGCCCTAACTGCTGCTGCCGTTGGCGACCACAGATGTGGGTCACTACAGCCTTCCCTGCTGCTACCGTTGGCGACCCTCGGGTTCACACGATGCGGCCACTACAGTACCCAGTACTGCTCACACGCACACTCACAATCATACACATGCTAGATTAACTCTCTCACCTGAATCACTATAATATCAATGTTCTCACACTGAAATCTAGAAATAAACTGAAATAAAATACGTGAATACCAGTATCATTAAATGTAGCTCTTATCCAACACCATCGGTTACGTACCTAAATAGCTAATTAGAGACAAAACATAATAAATTTAATAAAAATAATCTTACGCAAAATAATATCTGTGACAATACTGATAACATCTTATTAATAATTTATTATAAAAACAGGAAATAACTAAATGACTGTAGAAATCGGGACTTGGTAGCTATAATATTGTATATGAAGAAAACATGACAAATTTTACATTGATGTTGGTTATTATTATTCGTTTCCAAACCAAACACAATATACATAAATAATTAAAAATACACAATAAATATACAATACATTACAACAAATTTTTCTCACTCCTTTCAAAATGAAGTGACCGATTTTCAGTAGCGAGATACTGCATCCGGACCACGTGGAGTGAGTCTGCTGAGCACTTGTTGTTAAAACCATATAAATAGTAAAATTTGGATATCATAGGCCTGATGCATCGCCCGTCATAAACTAGGACGGAGAGGATGCATGTTCTCAGGAGATTCTCTCCTTTTGCCAGAGGAAAAACCGTCCGCAAAAACTGGCAGTAAAGTGGCCTAGCTAAATAGTATTCATCCAAAAATTGCATAGTTTATAGTAGCTGGTGTTGCCTTAGCCAGATCTACTCTCGTGCATTCCTCTTCTAAGTTTATTGTTTGTTCTTGACCACAATGACATGAAGTGGGTTCTGCTTGGTACCCACAATTGAACATGTTTACAGTACATTTTCTTACTTGACTTCGTAGGCGATTTAAAGATTTTTATGTCAATTTGTGTAGTACTAGATGCCGGAACACTTTTCTAATCAATATGTGTAAAACTAATTACGCTTACAATTCACCAATTACAATATGTGCCGACTTTATAATGATATTTGTACAACATTAGATTTCTCTATGAATTTGAAAGAATTCAAAGATAAGATTAACTACGTTTAATTGTAATTTTCATTGTATTTTTTTCTTGTGTTATGTATTTTGTATTTAATATTTAAAAACTATGTTCTCCTTTCATTTAATATTATTCTGTAATTGGGACAACAGTCCTGTTGAATAATAAAGTTTATTATTATTATTATAATTATTATTATTATTATTATTATTATTATCCTTAATTATACGTCATCTTAAGCATAAAGATTGCTATTCAAGTGGCGTCAGTGCCTAATTACCGGATAGGCTTCATAGATTTTGGGGTACGCACAATTTTACAAATCCATTATAGTTTTTGGGGCGCTTTGAAAAAAGTTCGCAGCCTAGGGTATATGACGCCTTGAAAACGAGACCCTGGATGAATTTGTGACGACATACGATCAGATCTTGATCGTGCTGATCAACAATCCAATTAAAATCACATCTTTCACCGAAAAAATTCAACTCTAACAAGAACTTGGTTAAACAAAATTATTGGACGTAAATAAAAAGACAAAATTGTAGCTATTATCATTGTTTTTTAATCACTTTTTGTTTATATAATAGATAATTTTGAATTTATATGTTGTAATTAAAAATTAAATGTAAATGGTTTCAGAATATAATTAATCATGGTCAACAATGAATTTAGACCAGGGACCTGTTTCATAAAAATGACTAGTCGACAAATTACAAGTTACAAGTGACAAGTGTACAAGTGACAAGTACTAGTAATTTCTATTTCAAGAATAATTTTTGACTACTTGTCAGTTTTTCAATATTACTATGCCCGGTTGCAGAAACGTTAATCAAGGCATTGTTCGATTAACGGTTCATCAAAACGAATAAATGCAACTTGATTTTTTGACAGCAATGATTTAAATGTCATAAGAACAAGAAAATTGATTCGAATTTGTTTGTTTTGATGAACCGCTAATCGAACAATGCGCTGATTTACGTTTCTGGAACCGGGCACTAGTGTATTTTTACAAGTTGACAAGTTTGAAACCATGGTTTCATAGGTTTCATAGTAAATGTAATATGCAGCCTTAAATATGTATATTTTAATCACATTAAAAAGTATGCGTTTTAAAATAATTTAATTGTATCCCCATTTTGTCCTTCAACCAAGGCATTCAACCCTTGCAATCAATGAAAGTAAAGCAGGTGAAATTATAATGATTTGTAATTATATTTAATACGGCAAAAATGCTATTAAATTGACGTTTCTTCGAGAAATTAAAGAACATAAAGACATTCTATTTGGCGCTTTTTCCACATATTTGACAAAAAATATGAAATGCGAAAAATAGAAATTAATCTATGAATTTGCTGTTTCGCACGAGTTAATGAGCCGGACTGGAAATATTGCCGGGATCACGGATTTGTTAACAAATCCCTGGCCGGGATATATTATGAACACTGGTAAATACTTTTGTTATAATCTCACTTTGCAGTATAATAAAACATTTTCTCTATTTATTTAAACGTAAACACATTTTCATATTTTCTTTTCAAATTTTAATTAGATTAATCATTTTTTACCTTCCGTCACCTTTAGGTAAGGAAGGTATTGTCTTTGGTCAAAAAATTCGGTGGTGAGTTTTTAATGAATAAGCACGTTTTAAGGTTCCTAGAATACGATTTTACTATTTTTACGATGATGTCTGTATGTGTGTGTGTGTGTGTGTGTGTGTGTGTGTGTGTGTGTGTGTGTGTGTGTGTGTGTGTGTGTGTGTGTGTGTGTGTGTGTGTGTGTGTGTGTGTGTGTGTGTGTATGTATGTATGTGTGTCCGTGTGTGTGTGTGTGTGTGTGTGTGTGTGTGTGTGTGTGTGTGTGTGTGTGTGTGTGTGTGTGTGTGTGTGTGTATGTAACAAAATTTTCGTCTGCGATAACTCTAATACTACAATACCAAAAATTATAATTCTTTCGTATTCCTCTTCGTTGCATCCATATGAAGAGCTGATTAGATTTTGGTTATAATTGGTCAACCGGAAGTACCCTTATTTGAAGATTTTAACAGTTTTTCTTGAAAAAACGATGTTAAATATCATTTTTTTACATTTAATGTTATTATAAATATTAAAGAACATTGTATTCTCTATACGATTTGACTGCATTTTATACTTAATATTAAATGGATATAGAGTTAAAAAATCTGATGTGGCCAGCACATTACCTTCCGTCAGTTCTATGTATTTTGTACAAATTTCATACGGAAAGTTCCTTGCTAAATTAAATTTTCTATTTCTTGTACATTACCTTCCGGCAGTTGCATGTATTTTATGCAAATTTCATATAGAAAATTATTATTTTGTGACGTTTTCTATATACAGTCTAATGTATCTGCAGAAATAAAAGATTTATTATTATTATTATTATTATTATTATTATTATTATTATTATTATTATTATTATTATTATTTCTTGTACATTACCTTAAAGCAGTTGTATGTATTTTATACAAATTCCATAGAGAAAGCAAAAGATCCAATATTTCCATTAAAATTATAAGACAAACACACTATGTCAATTTCACTTGACACTGACATCTTTCAATCTGAATTTTCTTCATGTAGTAGCTGTTTCCACAGGTATGGCTACTTTATGAAATTTAATTTCTTTATAATTTTTTAACTCTATATCCATTTAATATTAAGTATTAAATGCAGTCAAATCGTATAGAGAATAAAATATTCTTTAATATTTATAATAACATCAAACGTGAATAAATTATATTTAACATAGTTTTTTCAAGAAAAACTGTTAAAATTTTCAAATGATGGTACTTCCGGTTGACCAATTGTAACCAAAATCTAATCAGCTCTTCATTTGGATGTAACGAAGAAGTGTACGAAAAAATTATAATTTTTGTAATTGTAGTATTAGAGTTATCGCAGACGAAAATTTTGTTACACACACACACACACACACACACACAGACACACATACATACACACACACACACATACAGACATCATCGTAAAAATAGTAAAATCGTATTCTAGGGACCCTAAAACGTGCTTATTCATCAAAAACTCACCACCGATTTTTTTGACCAAAGACAATACCTTCCTTACCTAAAGGTGACGGAAGGTAAAAATTATAAAGAAATTAAATTTTATAAAGTAGACATAGCTATGAAAACAGCTACTATATTATGAAAATTCTGATTGAAAGATGTCAGTGTCAATTGATATATTCGTAGTATATTTGTGTTATATTATAATTTTACTCGAAATTTAGGATCTTTTGCTCGAAACTTTCTGTATAGAATTTTTATAAAGTACATACAACTGTCGAAAGGTAATGTACGTATAAGAAATTTAGAATTTTTTACAAGGAACTTTCTGTATGGATTTTATAGAAAATACATAGGCATTTACGAAAATTCTACCGGTAGATACCGCATCTACCGACTGTGTTCGAAAACACGACTGGTAAAAAGTTACCGTGTTCGAAAATTGTACAATATCTACCAGATCCATTTACCGGATTCATGAAGAATCTAATCTCAAAAAAGGTAGTGATGCAAAGCGAAGTGCACGCGTTAAAAGTGGAAATGTGTTCAAAGTATGACTCTGCTCAGTTTGTTAACTACATCAAATTTCTAACCTGTTTCAAATTTTCAAATTTTTTATAGGTTATGGATCTACCCTGTTTACCACTTGCGTTCTTAAAATATCGATTCCGGTAGCTATAACCTGATAAACAGCTGTTTACTGGTAACAGTTCACAGGTAGAATTTTCGTAAATGCCTCATATAACTGACGGAAGGTAATGTGCTGGCCACATCAGATTTTTTAAATAATGGAATAACTGCTCCCTTTTAAATATTGCTATAATCCGTTTCTCCGAAACGAGAGAAATTGGAACTAACTTGGGATCAAGTCATACATATTGGTCGATGATGACAAATTTGAAGTTGAATCTTCACATTTGTCATCATCGACTAATAAGAATGACTTGGTTCAGATCCCGGGTTAGTTCCAATTTGTCTCGTTTCGGCGAAAGGACTATATCGAAAAGTATTAATATATTAAATGCCTCAATCTAAATCGTTCATTAAATTCATATTTTTGTGCATAGCACAATTTTCTTATAAAAACCTAGCCCGTCGAAAATTAACATGAACATCTTCCTCTTTTGAATCACTGGACCACATGTTTTTTACATTACATAAAAAATCCTATAATTAATTGTCATAAAGAATTCAATTGTCAACTTGTAATTTTCAAATGACCAATCTTTCATTCATGGTTACTGTTCACTTGTAAAATACTAGTAGTAAAAACCAGTAAATATTTTTTGAAACGCTACACTTGTAAACTGCAAAAATACACTTGTAGAAACGGACTAGTTTACTTGTCACTTGTAATTTACACTTGTAGGTTTTTGAAACAGAAACTTGTCAAATTATTCGTTTGACAAGTTCTACAGTGGTAATTTAAAAGTGTAGAAGTTTTATGAAACAGGGCCCTGGTTGACTTTTGATTATAATTGGATAAACATAAGTTTACTTTTTTTCGCTGCGTAAACTAACAATCTAACATCAACTCTTCGTATTGTTCATCAACCTTGTTCCCGCTATTTTGTCGTTCACGTAGCTGAGCACGAATTCGATTCCGAGAAGTGAGAAGTTGCCCGGAACAAGGCCCGTCTTAAGAAGCCCCCACCTCTTAAATCGAAACCCGGAACCGAGCCCAGGACGTGCACGTTGTTCCTCTACGCACACGTGTCAAATTTCACCTCTAAGGTTGGCAGCAGTGCATTGCGTGCCGGAAAATCTAAGTGAATCAAGTGGCCTCTGCCCAAGTCAACAGTCAAGATATGTTATTAGGTTACTACCTTCTGACAAGATCGTGCTTTGTGGTTCATGAAACTTTATTTCAAGCAACTCTTTAGCTTTGTTCATAATTTAATTTTAATATTACATATAATTGCGATCATTTTTGCAGTAGAAAATGAATATTCGTATTATTAGCTGTTTGACTTTAGCAGTTAAGGTACATTCACAAATAAAAATTGGGTTTAGTTTTATGGTTTATATTTCAGATTTAAAGACTTTGGCCGCATATTATGTAATGACTGCATTCACACTTCAGAATTTAGTGTCTCTAAATCCAAATCATAAAGCTAAACGTTGCAAAGTCCAAACTTTAGGTTTATGATTTAGTTTGACGTCACAAATTTCACCAATGAGAACGAGTCTGAAACGATATAGATATATACATCCATCTTTATTTAGTATTCACTTGGTGGATTCGGCTTTTTAAACAAATGTGAGAAGAACAAGGAGACTGTCAAAACTTAATTGCTGAAATTTAACCAATAATCGCAAGCAAATGACAGTTACACGGCGCACGGGTATGTGTTAAGTACTGCTCTACCGATTTTTTAATCGTGTTTTTGAAACATTTACATAGATGTCTGTACATATCAAAACTAAATTACAGTTAATTTAAACTTACATTTATGAATGGCTTACTTAAACAAAAACCATAAACCTAATTTTCATTTGTGAATGCACATTAAAGGGAACGTTCCTAAAAGGAAAAGAAGTCACAGGGATTGTTCGGTGTAATGAGTTCCTACAAATTCATCCACAGCTCTGACCCGGTTAAAGATAGGATAACGCGGTTTGAAAATTTGAATTCAGCATGAAATTATCTTTTATGTCTTGTATTAGACGATTTTTAGCGATGAGCGTTTCGTGAGTTACTAACAACTTAAAACTGGGTCAGAGTTGTGGAAGCGTTGAAAAAATTAATCAAAAATCATCAATAATCTACTTCTTTCGATGCCACGACGACTGTAAATTGTTATAAATAGTAAAACCTATTATACTTTTATATTTTTAACATAACTCTTTGTAAGAACCCTTTTATGTACAAAAAATTACGAGCATTAACTTTGTATTCTAGTAAAATTTTGCCAAATCTAAGGTCCTGTTTGCTACAAGCTAACAGCTCTTTGGCGTTTCTCAACTTGGGTGATAAGAATTTTTCAACTGAGGCTATGGCTGCCTCTTCCTCTCCCTGTTTATGATATCCTTCTTTATATGTCTATTCAAAACAAAAGTCCACAAAAGTAGTGACAGCACGCACTTTAGAATTCTATCAAATGAGACATTTGTTTTCGCTTTTCGCAACGAAGCGAAAATTTGGTAGCATGCGTGTTTCAAAATATTCGCCTACAAGCGTACGACTCGCTGTAAAAGTACTAAACTAACGTCATTATTTTGTCACAATTCAATCCAAAGCCAATTTATACATTCATTATATACACCTGTCATAATATTTTCTATTAGTATAAAACCTGAAAATTCCCAAAATAAAAAGCGATTATAGAATTCTAAAGTGCATGCTACCAATATTCGTTAAAGTAGAATCGCATTCGCCTGTTTTCTATGATAGAATTCTAAAGTGCGTGCTGTCACTACCGTAGTGACAGCACGCACTTTAGAATTCTATCAAATGAGACATTTGTTTTCGCTTTTCGCCACTAAGCGAAAATTTGGTAGCATGCGCGTCTCAAAATATTCGTCTGCAAGTGAACGACTCGAGGCGAAAGTATTAAACTAATGTCATTATTTTGCCCCAATTCATTTCAAAGCCAAATTATATATTTATTATATACAACTGTCATAATATTTTCTATTCTGCGAATATAGAATTCTAAAGTGCATGCTACCAAGATTCGTAAACGATCAATCAATCAAAAACAAAACAGAAGTCATATTTTGATCTTCGAAAACCATTTTGTATGCAACATGATTTCGTTAAATTTATCATTCCAACACTTTGGTGATATTCTAAGACCATACAGAGCACGATTTAATTTCAAGAATTTGCTACTGGATTGTACGCCTTTCGGTTTCTTAATAAATACATCAGTCTCTAGTATTCCATTGAGGAAAGCAGTGGGTACATCCAGTGGCGGCGCCAGGATGTAAATGGAGGGTGGGCACAATCAAAAAAATGAGTGGGCACCAGGGGGATGGTTACAATAGGTTATACAAAGGTTACTAGAAAAAGGCGCCGCTGGCAATTTTTAAAAAAATCAAGGTCAAATGCTTTCTAATTGAAAGTTGCATTTTTTCAAGGTTTTTTAGGTTGGGCACGTGCCCACCCTGGTCCCCCCTTAGCGCCGCCACTGGGTACATCAATTTGTATTAATGGCCAATCATTTTGTACGACATGTGACAATAATATACGTAATGTAGTCATTCTGCATACTGGCGCGTATGGTAATTCATTTTCATTAAATGGTTGTTGAAAACCTTGCCTTATACGTTCCATCTTTCTTTTTCCTGTTTTCTTTGATAGAATTCTAAAGTGCGTGCTGTCACTCTGGCCCGTAAAACCGTAATTTGGCTCCTTTTTTAGCGAGCTCATCTGCTTTTTCATTGCCGGGATTACCCTCATGCCCCGCTACCCGCCAAAAATGACGTGGTTATGTTTGGCCAGCTGTTATAGGGTGTTCATGCAATTCTAGATTAGCTTTGACTCAAAAGTAGAGACACCTTTAAAGCAGTTTGGCTGCCTGACATGTTGATTGTTGCTCCTTTGAGACCTTTGTTTGTTAGGTTTATTTTTTGTTTGTAAAACCAATAAAAATGTAATATGTGAAAATCTTATAAGATTTATATGGTTGTACACCGTTCCTTTCATAAGAAATGCATGAAATATTTAAACATAGCCTTTTTATACGGCACTATCTTCCCCGATCCCTGCCAAACATGTTTGTTATTTACTTTTTACGACAATAACTTCCATACTTTTTACCATGTTCTGCAACAATTCTCCCCGGCATATTGTACCGCGATCTACACGTTACCGCTTGCCCCTCCGCCTCAGCTCTCGCCATAACTCGTAAAGTTTGACACCGTAATTCTGTTTTCTAGCATAAACTTGCTCGCCTCGATTTACATAATCTGTATTGATAAATGAGATGTGACCCAAGGTTCAACTTTACCCGTAAATAGTTTATAGTTTTCAGTAGCACTCAACATTGTAAGTGAAAAAAATGTTTGACACTTTCAATTAAGGCTATGTTGAGAAAAAGGCAATAATTTAGAATTTTTTTAGACGGAATGAAATGGAAATAATTTATGCTTTGTTTGCGGAATATGAAATTTGCTCCCTGTATATTTCGACTGAAGTTATTTATGTTATTTTTTCATATTTTTTGTCTACTCTGCATATTTCAAGTTCATTTTCTTTTAATAAGATAGAACACAAATTTTCTTAGATGTTTAATCTAAGTTTTTGTGAATAGCAAAAAAGTTTTCGTAGATCATCGTTATTGAATTTTAATTACAAACATTTGCATAGTAATGAGCTACTTCAAGTTTCTTGTTTACATTTTATTATTTTTTACATACTACTACATTCTGTAGACGTAGTGTCTGTAACACGCTGTAAGTAAAATGATTTAAGAAAGTTTCAAGTTTCAGACGAACAATTAGAAAAGCATATATTCTAATACTGCATCTTGCCAGTGCCGACTAGAGACATTTTTCCGTCCTGCGTTATTCTTGACAAAGAAAAAATTGTTTTTCCATCAAATTGTTATAATTATAAAGGGTATATAAAGTTAGGTAAGATAAAATGTGGATCCAAAACCAGATTTTTTAAATAACATTTATTAAAATCATAGCGTGAAATACGAGTAAGCAAAGATATTGCAGCTAGGAGCGTGGAAGCTTTTAATAGACGGGAAGAACAGAATATAAATATTTTGCATTAAACGTAATAATTTAAATACATTTCCAATTGTAAATCATGTAGACTTGTATAGTAAAATAATATTCATTTATTTTCTATAAATATAATTTAGAAATAGCATATATTTCAAGAACATTTAGGTCCACGAAGAAAATAGTCCGATATAAAAACTTATATTTGTGACGTCACATCTATATTTTCAAATTTCGGAAAAATTTATTATACCAAAACAATCGAAAAGTGACAGTTAATAGCATAGTTGTCAAGTGATATGCTTAAGACTCGATATTACAATCTCTGGTAAAACATAAATTTTACATAACATGGTGTTCACCGACCCATAGATTCAGAAAAATTATGCTAGATGGCGTATCTAAAATGACGTCACAGATTCATTAAAATTTAATAGGTCCATAATCTAGTATTTAACGACAAAATAAATATTAGCTTATCTCAAACACTCAATAAATTGACTGTTTTGGTGATATTTGCCAGTAATAAAAAAAATCATATCAATTGTCTTTAATTTCATTGATCAAACTGTTCCGGCATTTGTTATTACTGTGAACAAAAATTTTCAAACAAATATATCATAACGAAAGCGAATTTTTTGATTATCGTCCTGTTTACTTGATATGTGTGCAATCATCATTATGACGTATGAATTATTAATTGCAGTTTTATTGTTTTGCTGGCTTATTTCGGCACGCGATAGGCTGATAATCTGTCAACGAAAATGATAAACATTTGTCGTTTATTCGTAAATCGATAGAGTCTACACGATGATGTGGTCATTTAGTATTGTTTAGATATTTAAATTTTTAATGAAATCCATATAAATTGTCAATTATGAGGTATGTCACGAAATTAAAACTGTTAAATAACATTTGATGTATGTAAATGGTAGTCGATAAAATAAACATATAAATTTTTATTTCAAAATAAATGGAAAATAACAAATATTTGCACAAATATGGTAATTATAATTGTAAAATAAAATTACATTTAAAAATAATGAATTTCTGCCAGTACATACATATATTTCTATACCTACATAGGCTTTTATGTTTGACAAAATAAATGATTATTCCTGTTTCAATATTTTTTGCTATTTCATTTAAATTACAGTTTATAAATATAAAATGACATTTGTATGAATTACGAGACAATTTAAAATGAATAATATAAAATATATTTAAATTCCCGAAGGCACCATATGTGAACTTTTTTATGCTTTACAATTTGCATGTTTAATAATTTAAAAGTTATTTAAAAATTAGCATATTATTTTAATTTTTTTAATGTATAAGTATGTAATGTTATTGTATATACGAAGGCCTCGTCAACGAATAGCGAGGTTTTCTCCTTCAACTTAATCGAAACGAACAGGCTGTAACAGCTAAACGAGCTACCTTCAATAATTTCTATATTATTAAAGAGAAGACCAAGGGGAACATCCGAATATAGAAGAAAATATTTTTTTAAATCAGTGGTTCTTAAGTTACAATACAAAGTTATATTTTTTTTAAATGAGATGATATATATTTTTAGACCTATTTAATAGAGTATTTTTCTGAATTCAACCATGTAATCATTTTATATCCTAACATAACAAAAATATTGAGAAAAATTCAATAGAAATTTAAAAAAAATTCATGTTTATAGCTATTTTTCAGTAGGTTATGTATGAAAATCAATAACTGCTATTTGTTAATTTGAATTATTTACGACGAAAATCAGAGAAAACATTATTTATAAAGTTATTAATAAATATGTTTCATTTTAATTTAAGTTCAATTGTTTTTCATAAATAGCCTACTGAAAAATATAAATATAAAAGCAAAATTTATTTAAATTTCAATTGAATTTTTCTCAATATTTTTGTTATGTTAGGATATAAAATGAGTTCACGACTGAACAAAAACAAAAGAATATGTAATTTTTAAATATTTGTCTAGACGTCTACAGCTGTTGCTGTATTCATTCTGTATAACCGTGGTTCTATTTCCTATTTTCTTTTTAAAACGTTACTATTATTTATTCGAAATGATTAGTTCTTTAACAGTTACATTTATCTGTCAGTTACATACATTTGAGATATGTACTGTGTAACCAAGGAGTTGTGTTTGTTTGAAGCATAGGCTCCGGAATTTAAATTATAGATAATTTTATAAATTTATCCATAAAATATATAGAAAAAGTATTTATATAAAATTTAATAATCTAATTTTTATAATAACAGAAATCGTGAAAAAATAACATTTAAATGTACACACACACGCACATACACACGCGCACATACACACACGCACATACACATACACACACACACACACACACACACACACACACACACACACACACACACACACACACACACACACACAGAGAGAGAGAGAGAGAGAGAGAGAAAGAGAGAGAGGGAGAGAGAGAAAAAGAGGGAGAAAGAGAGACAGACAGACACAGACACAGACGCAGACACGCAGGCACGCACGCACACACACGCACACACACGCCAACACACGCACACTCACGCACACACACACACACACACACACACACACACACACACAAACACACACACACACACGCACAAGCACACACATAAACATCATCATATGATATAATGAGAGACAGAGAAACAGATGATGAAGACAATGCTGAAGTAAATAATGCTAATATGCTAAAAGTAACGAAGCAGGGAATTTATTTAGACAAAACTGCAATAAGCTCGGGAACGAAAACTCTTCCAACTTCACTTTTTAGCTGACAAATATTTTTAAATAAAACTTAATGTGTTACACAAATTTTAAGTATAAATAAATGCTTTTTAGTTAATTTATCTAATCCATCTACTCTACTAAATTATTTCCTTGGGCTATTTAATGTGTATTTTAATTTATAAATTATTTTCGTCTCACTTTTCATCGTATACACATACATATATGAATACATGCTTCTAAACTTATCGTTGTGGCTCATACTATTCTTATTTTAGACAATATTATGTATTACTTATTACACCGACAACTAAATGACATTTGAAAATATTCGAATATTTATGTCTGAAGCATACTTCATATTCATTGCAGACCATGTCCAGATGGATACGAGGACTAAACTAAAAATTGACTATAAATAGGTCCAGGATGGTCTTAGTTAGACCTAGTTTAAACCGAGTCTACGTAGACTTAGTTTAAACATGGTCTATCTTAGGTACTATGAATACGGCTGCTAGAGATAAATTTTATATCCTTTTAAATTTTAATTGTATATGTAGTAAAAAATATGTATTTCTAAAAAATTCAATTGAACGATTATGACTATATATATATATATATATATATATATATATATATATATATATATATATATATATATATATATATATATATATATATACAGGTGTTTCCTTTAAAACAACCAGCCCTTTTTTGGGCAAATTAATGACAAGAAAAAAATGTTATATACAAGAAATGATCAAGAATAAGGGGCTAATTTATTAATAATAACAAACTGAAAATTCATCCAGTGGTTCTCAAACGGCAGAACAAAATTATATTTTTTTAAATGACATCCTATATAATTTTTTAGCCCATTAAATAGAGAATTTTTTTCTGATTTCAACGATATAAATATGGTATAGGGTTGTATAACAATTATTTCGAGAAAAATGGTATTAAAAATAATGTTATAATATTACAATAGGCTATGCAATACACAGGTATACGTCTGTTGCCTAGTTACGCTAGTAGTAAACCCAATTTTTATTACATTATTTCTAGTTTTTAATACCATTTTTCTCGTTATACAACCCTATGCTACATTTATATCGTTGAAATCAGAAAATAATATTCTATTTAAAGGGCTAAAAAATTATATAGGGTGCCATTTAAAAAAATATAACTTTGTACTACCGTTTGAGAACCACTGGTTAAATATTCGGTTTGTTACTATTGATACATTATCCCCTTATTCTTGATCATTTTTGGTATAAAACATTTTTCTCTAAAGTCATTAGTTCGCCCAAAAAAGCGCTGGTTGTTTTAAAGGAAACACACACACATATATATATATATATATATATATATATATATATATATATATATATATATATATATATATATATATATATATATATATATGAATACGTTGTATTAGTTTGAATTATAATTAAAATAGTTGTTTTTGATGTAAAATTAGTTTTTCTTATTCAACTATTACACAAATATTTTAATTTATTGAAAATGTTCTCCAAATTTGTTTTATAGTAGCAACTATAATTTCTAAAAGAAAGGAAGTGTAACAAATTATTAATATTCCCTAAATAGAAAGCTGAAGCGCACAGCAGTGTCTTTTGTCCTCCTTCCAAAACAAGTTGGCTATGAACGTTGGTGCCACTGACACAGAAATACACAAGCTCTGCTGCCTTGGTGTGTAAATAGCGCGGATTTATTAAGGACAAAGCATGCCATAAAACTAAGTTGAAATAGTAATATTTCCAAGAAACTTTAGATTTAAACTTTTAAGAAGACCAGAATTAAAAGCCCCGTTTGTTGCAAGTTCTAAGATAGTTTTAATTCTTTTTTTATAGGTCCTTTTATTATCTTTATGTACCTTATATATTCTTTTCAGAATGTTGTTCCTTTACACGTTTTCAACAGGTTTTTAGTGAAGCACTTAATGCTGAAATAACAACAAAAGACAAATAGAATTTTATTTCCCGTCTTTTGTTTTACTTTGTAGCTTGTTATCACATGGAATTCAAGTGCAGTTTAGTTTATTTTATTCTAAAGGAAAAACACTAAAATAACTCTAATGGTATTAAAACATAACATTTACGCGTATTTAAATTTACATTATAAAGTTATAGAATAACACTTCATTTTATTCTATTTTTTTTATTTTAAACAAAATAAGTTGTACAACATGACAAGTCCTAATAACAGTACAACACTAAATACAAAAAATAGCACAAAAATAATTTATAAAGAAAAGGTTATCATTATAATAATACGCGCTAACTTCATACAAACGTACTTAACTGACAATCAACAATCAGACATAACCTATTAAACTACATAACAAAAGTACCAATGAAAAACTTTTTAATAAATATTTTGAAAACATGTAGAGAGCATGAATAAATGTCTGGACAGTTAGAAACACAGGAATAATAATTAACATGTTTAAATGTTTTGATAATACATACTAAAAGTATATCATATAAGTAGCTTAATAATAAACATAGAAGTCAAATTTATATTCTACTTATGTTCACTAAATATATACATACCTTTAAGCTCATTTGACACGATCATAATTTTGTTAATAAATTTGTTACCAAATTGATAATGAGTTTTGTAATGGTATTGAACATCTTATATTTGTCAATAAACATGCGTTTATTTAACTTACTACCAATTTGTTAATAAATTTGATAACAACTTTTGACTGTGTTAAACAGGCTTACATGTTAATAGAAACAATTACGTGACAGGAACGTGACCCGCCGGGCGTGATCGGAAGTGAGTGCCAGAATACATTTGTGAGCGTGAGTGATCGTGAATCAAACATAAAAAGTCGGACGTGATTGGCCGTGATTACATTTTTACCTCTCGCTAAGAGAGGTATTGTGTTCATGCTAAAAATCTCATATCCAGATTTTAGTGAATAAGCACGTTTTAAGGTCCCTAGAATCCGATTACAACATTTTTACGATGATGTCCGTATGTGTGTGTGGATGTATGTGTGTGGATGTTGGATTCACAATTTCTCAAATACTATAATATTCCTCAAAATAATTATTTGGATCAATTCTATTAAACTCTATTATTAATATTTGTTACATACCTACTAATTGTTCTTTTGCAATTTAAAATTTGTACACTATATAATACATATATGAGTTTTTCTTTTTCTTTCAAATATTAAAAAAAAAACTAATTTTAACAACACACACAGGTAACATTTTAGATCTAGTTACCGTGGTTTAGTTAGTTGCATATGTTGATAGATGGCGAACTTCATGACGATACGAAAGCATTAAGTTTCCAATGACTACGTTTACACGTATGAGAAAAATTTACTTTGACTTGACTTTTAAAAGGCGACTTATGAAAAGTAAATTGAATGGTGCGTTTACACATAAGGTCAAATATACTTCACTTTACGTTTGTTACTTGTCCTTCACTCTACTTTGACTTTGACAGCAAAGTAAAGTTTGGTTATAATACGTGTGATGTAATTTACCTATTTAACTATTATCATAATCATAAAAAGAATAAATTATTTATAGAAAAAATGGTAGTAAACTGCAGTTACTAAATTTAAGCGCGATATTTTTAAATAATATAACTATGCAGCAACAATATTGGATGCGAAGTAAATTAAAAAATAATCGCATAAAATATTTTAAAATTCGAGAATATTTAAAATTCAGATACAAAACACAAAATTGTGTAATTAAATATCTCGGAATTTGTGGATGAAAACTAGATGTCACTGTTAGTAAAGTAAAGTATGTTTCGTTCGTTGGTTCACACGACTTTTTAAAAGTCACTTATATGAGTCAAGTCTATTTTATTTTGGACTTGACTTTAGGAAGAAAAGTAATAGGCGAGAGTGTTTACACAACGGCAAAAGTCGCCTTTTGAAAGTCAAAGTCAAGTCAAAGTACTTTTTTCCTATACGTGTAAACATAGTCAATCTCTCTTTAGATAGTTGTCTTTGCTGATATGTGTGCGCATGTCACTTTGACAAGAACAATGTTACAGACAAGACTAATGTTTTGACTTATTTTAATTTTGAACTGTTAAAAAGTTATTATTTTTAATTTCATGTGTTTTACTACCTGAAATTTGTAAAATAAATCCTTTTTAGCAGTTCAAAATCAAAAGAAGTCAAAACATTGGTTTTGTCAAAGTGACATTATATTTGTCAAAGTGACACGCGCACACAAATCAGCTGATTAAAAGAACTTCAAGGTGTCTTGAGTCACGTGTCTGCTCGCGCCCAATATTACCTTGATTCATAGCAGTAAAAATATGAATGATATTTTCTGGCAGTGTCACTGACACTGTCTTAGTACCTTATTTTTCACATATTTGGTTTTACATTTGCTATTAAACTTACCAGTTGACTTCGTTTTGAATTTTCAATGTTTTGTCTGTTAGAATATATTTTTATAATAAGCACGACACATGATTTACAAAATTATTGTCATTGATTGTAAACAAAACAAATTGACAAGTAAAATGTCCTAAAATGTCATTAAATTCAAATGTAAAATGTAATTAAAATTTTTGTTAGTCCTTTAAACATGAATATTTATAATAATTTCAAATAAATGTGTAAATCAAATTTCTAAAATGGGTATAGACTTAGAAAGTAAGCGATATAATGAACATATGCAAGTTTGTAAAGGGATTTTAAATAAAATGAAAGACTTATTAAGTTTTGTAAGATCCAGCTCTAAGTTTTATATACAATATTAATATTATATCTATTTCAGACGGAATTACCACCAGATTTTAAACTGCCCTTTGGAGATTATAGCTCAAAAACTGGTAATACAAGTAATAAATAACTATAAGGCGATTTCGGGCGACAACCGTTCACTTGCGGTATGTTGCGTTCAAGTACGTTCACACATTCGGGCGATAGGAACAATTTACCCGGTATGCTTGGATCAGTGCTCACAGCTGAACGGGTTTGCGAGTCGGATCAGCTCCCTGTTCACTGTTTCTATCTCTTTTTATCATGTCTTTTTTTGAAATGTCAAAAGTCAAAACAGTCGGTGTCGTGGTCTTTATGTCAAACAGGGTGTCATTATTTTCATTGACTCTTTTTTGGACAAATGGATAAACTATCTTTCTTCGTTAATGCATTTTAATAGTCTTTGACAGTTTTAAATGTCGCAGAATATACATAACCACCAAGCACGATGTCAACAAGTGAACCAACGATTTTTGGCGCCACCATTGACCATATCATACCGTAACTAATCCTAAGATGTGAACGGGTGTGTCGCCGGAAATCGCCTATAGTGTTTCTTCACTTGTAAGTTTTGTAGACATAGAAGAAATAAGTAAACAACTATTGGAATTAAAAAACAAAACATCTTCATCAGAAAATACAGAAACTTGCACAAAAGAAACAGAATCTTCAATAAAAGAAATAAAAACTCCATCTAAAGGATTAAAAACTGACTCGAATAAGAGCGTAAAACAACTTTTTAAATTTGAAGGGATTACAAGGAAAAGTGAATTTAGTATTCGTTCAAGTAAAACCACAAATTTATCCGAACATTTGCAATCAGAACAAATAATAAAATCTATTCATTATGAAAGTATTAGCGAAGTTATTGCTACCAAAATTGAAGAGAATACAATTGAACAATCTAATGAAGAAGAAATATTAAAGGAAAATAAAGTAGATGAAATAATCAAGGAAAATGAAATTGGGGAACAAGAGGGAAGTAAACAAGAAAAAAATGAGTTGAAACCAAATCAAGAGTGGGACCCAGACGATCTTCCTTACACTGCCAGTTTTATGTCCTTAGCTCTTACTGGAAATGAACTTGAGAACGTCGAATTAAAAGTCAACTCATTATGTTCAAATGAACATTGCTCCAATGAAGAAAAGTACAACATACTTCGTTCTGTCTTCTTTAAAGAAAAAACGAATACTAACAAAATAGATGATGTTTGTCATTGCTTTACTCCAATCAATTGGACCAAGAATCTCAATTATGAAAAGAAAAATAGAAAACATAGACCACCAGATAGAAAACACCAACTTGGAAAGAAAAGTTTCATTTCGCTTTTCTTGAAAGCGAGAAATCCGCGAAAATTGCCAAAACCGCCCTCTAGATTTATTAGTAGATCATTTATTGCATTCGACGATGAGGAGGAAGAAGAAGACGAAGACGAAGAGGAATCAGAATCTGATATATCTTTTAAAGATGTTAGTTGCAACACTTCTGAAATTAAATATCTTCAGGCTAACCAATTGTGCTATAAAAAAAGAAGGAAATTATTTCCTTATGAAGTTAGCAAAATTTCTTTGCCGTTTGAAGAATGTAAAGCGAGTTATCAAAGACTTCCAAGATTTAGTTTCAAGAAATTTGTGAAAGATAGTATTCAAAAAGTGCTTTCTACACCAGAGGAAGAAGCTGCAGAACAATTGAGGAGAGAAGAAATGATGGAAAAATTAGGATCAGAATCTCCTTCGTTGTTTACAATAGAAACTGCTCCAGATCTAAGCGAAATTAAAGAGAAACTAGAGGAGATTGACGGAGAATATTTTCGTACTGATCAAACTTCTGCAATTTCTCCAACTTCTCCATTTTTTCCATTTTCCTCATTTGCTCCAATACCTAAATCTATTTTAGTAGATCCAAGTAAATTACTTCGTTTTAAACCTTCGTGCACTGGCGAGATTCGAATATGTGCCCCTGACGGTAACGAATCTGACGGCCACCCTACCAAATGCAAATCAATAGTGTTTCACCTCCCCAAAACTTCAGATGATTCTTCAACAATATGCGTTGCAGCCCAAGAGAAGTCGGTTTCTTTTACTAACAAACAGATATATGAAGAGAGTTCTTTTCCAGAACTCTACGAACATTTCAAAATATCTGACAAATGTAACAAACCAGCACCTTTTGTTTGCGTTAATGAAGATTGCGAAAGAAAGAAAAAAAAATTAGAAAAATTATTTGAACAAACTAATTTCAACGCTCCCAGTGAAAATGAAATTAATGAACAATCTAGTTTTGTATTTCTTTCTAATATTTACAGTGAAGTTGAACAGAAATGTTGTAATTATGAAGACGAAGAAGAAAAAAGTGTTTTTATGAAATCTACTACGAAATATTGCGGAATCAGAGAAAATAAAATGAATACTATGGATGAATGTTGCACGAAGAGAAAGTTTCAATACAGAAATATTAAAAGTGAAAGATATCAAAACGAAATTCTTGAATTTGCAAATAATGTAAAAAAAGAAAAACAGAAAATAAATGAAAACAACAATGCAAATCAGTTTTTCGTAAAAGAAAAAAATGAAAACAAAAATGAATGCTGCAAGTATGAAGTTGTATTAGAACCTAAAAAAGATCAGGATAAAAATATATTTGAAGCTAAGAAAAAACTAAAAGATTGTTGTAAGGATACTACCAGCATTTGTTGCAAAAAAGACAATAAAAACGAGTTAATGAATAAAATTATAACAATTCAAAATGGAAACAATAAAATCATGACAATAGAAAATAAAGACAGTAAAACAATAGTTGTGGAAAATAGAAGCAGATCTAAGACAAATGAGAATTCAAACGATGAAATTGAAACAACTAAACAGGAAGACATAACAAAAGAAGAAATCATAAAAACGGAAGATGATGAAGTTGTACCATTGCCCAATAGAGGAAGTATGAGTGCAGCAAAATCAAGTATTGAAACTATAAAAAATCAAAATAAGAAGAAAAGTACAGATTCGGATACTTTTAACACCAGCGGCGAATCTATATCTACAACTTCCTCAAAGAAAAAGAAAAATTCGAAGAAAAATAAGAAAAGTACAGATTCGACTGATGAAGACAACGGCAGTGAATCTACCCCAAAGAAAAGTAAAGATGTAAAGAAAAAAAAGAAAAGTACAGATTCGACTGACAAAGACAACAGCAGCGAATCTACATCTTCACCTTCACCAAAGAAATGTAAAGATGTAAAGAAAAAAAAGAAAAGTACAGATTCGACTGACAACAGCAGCGAATCTATAACATCTACACCTTCACCAAAGAAAAAGAAAGATGAAAAGGAAAAGAAAAAGAAAAAAGGAAAGAAAACTGTAAGTATTGCAAGTGCAAATTCGAGTACTTACTCGTGTAGTGTTCACTATAGTAAGACAAACTATACCAACGCGTATACGGAAAAAGGAGAATATCGGAAAATTAACAATGAAACTCCACCAGGTAAAAACAAAGGAAGCACAATTATTATTTATAACAAAAAGAATACAGTTGCTGTTGACAGTCAAGTTAAAACTAACTACAAGAGAGAAACAAAGGCAGCTTACAACAAAAGCAACACAGTGAATGCTAAGAAAAGAAAAATATTTGATGCTGACGACAAGAGTAAAAAATGTGCAGATGACAAATGCAACACATGTGATGAGGGCTATAAAACTCAAACAGGTGCACCTGTTTGCAAAGGAAAAACAGTTATAAATGACAGCAACAAAACATATGCAAGGGACAACATTGCGAAAACATTTTATGATGACAACAAAGACAAAACATGTGCAGATGACAAGTGTAAAACATGTGATACTGACTTTAAAAGGAAAACAAGTGCAACTAAGGGAAAAAAGGGTGCAGATGACAAAAGCAAAATACCTGCAGGTGACAACAAAAGTAAAATATCTGCAGAAGACTACGAAAGCAACAAAATTTATGCTGACAACAAAAACCAAACATGTGCAGATGACAAGTGTAAAACATGTGATACTGACTTCAAAAGGGAAAGAAGTGCAACTATTTGCAAGGGAAAAAAAGGTGCAGATAACAAAAGCAAAATATCTACAGGTGACAATAAAAGTAAAATATCTGCAGAAGACTACGAAAGCAACAAAATTTATGCTGACAACAAAAACAAAACATGTGCAGATGACAAGTGTAAAACATGTGATACTGACTTCAAAAGGGAAAGAAGTGCAACTATTTGCAAGGGAAAAAAAGGTGCAGATGAGAAAAGCAAAATATCTGCGGGTGACAACAATAGTAAAATATCTGCAGAAGAAAATGAAAGCAACAAATTTTATGCTGACAGCAAGAACAAAACATGTGCAGATGACAAGTGTAAAACATGTGATACTGACTTCAAAAGGGGAAGGAGTGCAACTATTTGCAAGGGGAAAAAAGGTGCAGATGACAAAAGCAAAATATCTGCAGGTGACAACAAAAGTAAAATATCTGCAGAAGACTTCGAAAGAAACACAATTTATGCTGACAATAAGAACAAAACATGTGCAGATGACAAGTGTAAAACATGTGATACTGACTTCAAAAGGGAAACAAGTGCAACTATTTGCAAGGGGGAAAAAGGTGCAGATGACAAAAGAAAAATATCTGCAGGTGACAACAAAAGTAAAATATCTGCAGAAAACTACGAAAGCAACATAATTTATGCTGACAATAAGATCAAAACATGTGCAGATGATAAGTGTAAAACATGTGATACTGACTACAAAAGAGAAACAAGTGCAACCGTCTGCAAAGGAAATACAGTTGAAGATGTTAGCAAGAGAAAAATATTTTCTCGAATCAACAAAAATAAAATATTTGCGCGTGACAAGAAAAGTAAAATTGCTATACGTAACAAAAGCAAAATAATTTATGATGACAAAACATGCGCAGGAGACAAGTGTAAAACATGTGATACTGACTATAAAAGGGAAACAAGTGAAATTGTGTGCAAAGGAAAAACAGATGAAGATGATAACAGGAGCAAAATATCTGCAAGAGACAAAAAAAGCAAAACATTTTATGGTGACAACAAGAACAAAACATGCGCAGACGATAAATGTAAAACATGTGATACTGACTATAAAAGGGAAACAAGTGAAATTGTGTGCAAAGGAAATACAGATCCAGATGATAAGAAAAAAGTGTCTGATAAAACATGCGCAGACGACAAGTGTAAAACATGTGATACTGACTTTAAGAGGGAAACAAGTGATATTCTGTGCAAAGGAAAAAGAGATTCAGATGATAACAAGAAAAAAATGTCTGATAAAACATGCGCAGTCGACAAGTGTAAAACATGTGATACTGACTACAAAAGGGAAACAAGTGCAACAGTTTGCGAGGGAAAAATAGTTGCTGTTGATGTTGACAAAATGAAAAAAAGATGTGCAGATGATAGTTGTAAAACTTGTGAAACTGACTACGAGAGGCAAACAAGTGTATCGGACAACAAAGGCAAAGTATCTGCAAGTGACAGCAAGAAAAAGATTAGTAGTCAAAACAGCAGCCGTACAAGTAAAAGAAAAGGTGGATGTTGTGCGGGTACAGGTTCAAAGGGAGGTTGCTGTTCGGGAGATACCGTCAGCTGTAAGATCATAGCCGAGGAAATCAAAAAAGATTTAGTTTACAAGCGAAACAAGGAATTTTTACAGAAAAAAGACGAATGTTGCGAGAATAAGATGGATAGAAGTAAAATGAACCAAACGGATAAAAAGATTAAAGCAGATCCGGAAAAACTTCAAAAGCAATTACAAGAAATATGCCAATTTTGTAATAAAGAGATATGTGCGGACAAAGACTGGTTAAAGCAACAATCCGAAGCCATGAAAGCGAAGTTTTGTTGCGGCTTTGAGCATGAAAATCCTTGCGGTCTTGATAAGTGTGATAGAAGCAAGGGCAGCATGCGCTCTCATCATAGCCATAAGGATTGTTGTGGCGATGAGGGACAATACGCCAAACAACACAGAACCTGCGATGATTGTTACGGCGTTGAACAACCAGACACTTGTCGCGCCAAACGTCCTGAATCTTGTTACACCAGCGGCTGCAAAGGAGGCAAGAAATTTATCTGCGATCGCGATAATCCATGCGGCCAGGCTTCTTGCAAAAACGCACCAAAAATCTCCCGTTCTTGTGCTGACAAAAAATGCGCAATGGAACCACCAAGACTCATCCCGTGCTCTGAGAAAGACTGCGGTAAACGGGTCGAAACAGTACCAGAGCAAACGACATCATTTGAAAAAGAAGCAGCAAAAGGATTTGAACCCAAACCATGCGGTCTCTACTGCAAGAAACCAGAAGAAGCGGAAGGACCAAAACCAATGAAATCTGATTCTGAGTCTACGACCTTGCTAATTCCGACCGAACTAGGGCGTTTTGGGTGCGAATCTGGCAAATGTAAGCCCCAGCATGCGTGGGTAGATTGGCCCGTCAAAGTTGGCGAATTCGAAGTGGATTATGAATACGAAGCCAAGCACATCGTTTCCTTTGCTACATTTCGAGGCACATACCGTCATCGCGCCTGCTACAACGATGTATGTGAAGAGTCCCGCGTGCATCGATGGTTCCAAAATAAATGTTTTAGGTACACTATTTAAAATTCTATCTACTTATGCTACTTGTTATTATTTTCATTTTTATAAGGTTCTGATTGATATTGTGTATAGGTCTATTCAGTTAATCAGGTTACTTATGGTTAACCGGTAATAATGTTTGGTTACATTGTTTGAATTACATTACTACACCTTTTACCTTTGTATTTTAGAAATGGCCATTTTTATTTGCGAAAAGTTTACTCGTAATGCAGAATAATCTGTTTGATTTCAAAAAACGACAAATGCAATTCAGAATACTTAGTTGAATATCAGAAAGCTTCAATTGTTATCCAGAAAGTTATAGGCAGTTATGGGTAACTACTTAGAAACATATTAGTCTTGATTTACTGTAGCGATTTTAGGCTCATTTCTCTACCGTAGTTATTTTTGACGCAATCGCAACTAACCGGGTTCCCTTGTGATGCACAGTAAAATGTATTTACCTGGTAATCATAAGTAATTTTTGGGTGACCGCTCTGAACAAAAACGCATTATATTTGTTTAGATCACGATTTAAAATATCAGAGTTTTATACTTGTATAAAGTGCCAATAAAAAACACATTTTAAGAAAAAAAAATCTGATGTGGCCAGCACATTACCTTCCGTCAATTATATGTATTTTGTACAAATTTCATACAGAAAGTTCCTTGCTAAAGATTATATTTTTTGTACTTTACCTTCCGGCAGTTGCATGTATTTTATGCATACAGAAAATTTATAGCAAAAGATCCTATATTTCCAGTAAAATTATAAGATAAACACACTATGTCAATTTCACTTGACGCTGACATCTTTCAATCAAAATTTTCTTAATATAGTAGCTGTTTCCATAGCTATGGCTACTTTATAAAATTTAATTCCTTTATAATTTATTAACTCTATATTCATTTTATATTAAGTATAAAATGCAGGCAAATCGTATAGAGAATAAAATATTCTTTAATATTTATAATAACATTAAATGTGAAAAAATGATATTTAACATAGTTTTTTCAAGAATAACTGTTAAAATCTTCAAATGAGGGTACTTCCGGTTGTCCAATTCTAACCAAAATCTAATCAGCTCTTCACATGGATGTAACGAAGAGAAATACGAAAGAATTATAATTTTTAGAATTGTAGTATGGAAGTTATCGTAGACGAAAATTTTGTTACACACACACACACACACACACACACACACACACACACACACATACACACACACACACACACACATACAGACATCATCGTAAAAATAGTAAAATCGTATTGTAGGGACCCTAAAACGTGCTTATTCATCAAAAACTCACCACCGAATTTTTTGACCAAAGACAATACCTTCCTTACCTAAAGGTGACGGAAGGTAAAAATATGGATAAAATTATGAAACTTAATGGTGGGGTTAGAAATAATGGTTACTTTTTTATTATCGGATGTATTGGAGATCATCCTCAACCGGTAAAAAACACTTACTACCATTTGTTCATAAATAATTATTATGAAATTATGATCAATGAGAATTTAACAATTACTAATTTAGTGGTAGAGTTTTTGGATGAATAAGCTTCATTCGCTGATAATTTATTTATTGAAGATTGTTTAAGAAGTCGACTTTATAGTCATTGTAAAGTCCAAAAGAAGTTACAATTAACAATGAAATTTAGTTACATATTAGTCAAAATTAAATATACATTTTTATTTTGAATAATATTTAACTAAATTTCGTTGTTAATAGTAACTTCTTTTGGACTTGATAATGGCTGTAATCATGGCTGAAACGTCTTGTTATTTGTTAAATAAACTTCAATAAATAAATTATTGGCGAATGAAGCTTATTCATCCAAAAACAGAAATATACAATCATTAAATAATTATAAATTTTAAAAATGTTGTATTAGAAAACGTCTATAAAATAAAGTAAAAACTATTCATAAAACCTTAAAGAATAAAAAGTTTCCATTGATTTTACGGTGCATTCACAAATTAAAATTAGGTTTAGATTTATGGTTTATACTTTAGATTTAAAGACTTTGGCCGCATATTATGTAATGACTCCATTCACACTTCAGAATTTAGGGTCTCTAAATCCAAATCATAAAATTAAACATTGCAAGGTCCAAACTTTAGGTTTATAATTTAGTTTGACGTCACAAACTTCACCAATGAGAACGAGTCTAAAATGATATAGATTTATACACCCATCTTTATTTAGTATCCACTTGGTGGGTTCGGCTTTTTAAACAAATGCGAGAAGAACATGGAGACTGTCATAACTTAATTGCTAAAATATAACCATGTAACCAATAATGCCAAGCGAATGACAGTTTCACGGCGCACAGGTGTCTTGTTAAGTACTGGTCTAGCGATATTTTAATCTTGTTTTTGAAGCACAGATGTCTATACATATCAAAACTAATTTTCAGGTAATTTAAACTTACATTTGTGAATGACTTACTTAAACCTAAACAAAAACCATAAAACTAATTTTCATTTGTGAATGCTCCTTTACCCCTACCAATCTTTCGTAACCAAACAATGTTCTTTATGTTGTAGCAAGTGTATCAAGTTTCATAATTCATTTGTATTGATTTACAAGTTGGATACCAAAATATACAACTCTAGGGTCATCTTCAATAGGTTGATAGCTACGTTCTTCTTTAGGATACAAAATCGAACATATGTTTATCAGAACTTTTTTACTTAAAATTGTTCAAAGAATATGTGATTTCACTATTGACATTCTTTCGGGGGACACCAGTATAAGGAAATTAAATATATTATTTTTGATAAGATTTTATAAATATTTTCTAAAAGACGAGTTAACATTTTAAATTGTGCTTAGGTGGATGTCGGATCGATGTGAATACTACCGCAAAAAACGCGAGGAGAAAAAGATGCAACAACTTCGAGAAAAGCAATACAACGCTAACAAAAAAAGAAAAAGTGTATTCGATAATGAGAGATTTAGAAAACTCCAGGAAAGGATGTACGACGATGCACTTTCATCAGAAGAGAGTAGTTATTCTTTAAGCGAATGGCGAAGAACAGAACAAAGAAGCACTTGGCATCGTTTGAAGAGGAAAGGTCCCATTGGATTTATTATGAGAAAATGTTTTATAAACGTTTTGTTCGACGCTATCAACAAGCGACAAAGGAAGAAAGAAAAAATTCTGGCGCGGCTTAAAAGCAGTGTGGAACTATCAAAAAGAAAAAAGAGTCACGTCAAAAAGCGGCATACAATTAAGCCCAAATCTGCTCTTAAAAGTAAAACTAGAGTTAACTTTGAACGCGAAGAGAGTGAGAAATCTTCTAAAGTAGTCTCCTTTGAAGATGAAAAATTAGAAGCAGCCCAGTCTGATACGACAGTAGATACAATGGCAACATGCCTTGAAAGATTAGAAGATGTAGAAGAATGTATTAAGCCCACCTGTGCAGCTGAATGTGGTGCAGCTTATAGAGAGTACATGGAGGAACAAAAACAAAAGGAAGAAATAAAAACACAACCATCCGATTCCGAACCCACATATACATTAGAGAACAAAGAATGCACTTTGAAAATAGAAACATGTGACCCAGAAAAATGTTCAGCTAAGATGTACGATTACTCTCAGCAAGAAGCCAAGCAAACTAAAAGCGCAAATGTCAATACAGTAGGAGATGAAAAATTGGATGAAGCTACTAGTACTGCAGGAGTGAAGGCCGGTGAAGAAAAAGATAAAGATGATGGTATATGGGCTTTAGCATACTTGAAAGTAGGTGGGGAAGGTAGTCCAGAGGTACTAAAGATCATTTATACGACACCTAATGAACCAGGCAAGTTTCTCTGCAAGGACAATGAGGTCATCTTCTTGAGAGACAAGAAAAAAGAATGTGACAAGAAAGAAGAATGTGGAGTGAATTATAAATGTATATAATAGATAGAAAATCCTGTAACTTACATTTTGCTCGTCCAATAACATATTTTTTAAGTGTTGAATATTTTTTTTACGTATTATTTACTAGCTTTTTATTTAATAGATTCTTTTATAGATCACATGTGTACTTTTACTTTCATAGTCTATTAAAAAGATAGAGCAAAACCGTTTGCACATTGCAGGCTCAACTTTTCGAGAAAAGTTTAACAGTCACCTCAGGAATTTTTGATCTTTTTTTGTTTCTGAGCTATAAGCAAAAACTCGTTATTCGCTCATTTCAAAAATGTATCATATCTTATTTACTATGATAGTTACAGAAAAATTGTTTTAATAAATTTTGAACTGTTTTTTAGGTAGAATAAAATGGCGAAATTAGATTTTTTGAAAACTTAATGATTCTCAAGATGTAATACAAACTTATTATTTATTAAATGGGAACCTATGTTGAAAATAGTCTCATCTTTTTTTACAAGCTTTTCACCTATATATAAAAAGTCTACATTCTTTTGTTTTAAACATGAATAAAAGATGATTTATGAATTTATTGGGGTGAAAATAATGAAAATTACTAAGAAACAAATGATAAAAATCTATTACGGATCATCACTTGTTTATTTTAAATATTTTTTACTTCTGTTTTATTAGTTTTTTCAGTTTATTTCAGTTTTTCGTCATGTCGAAGTCGGAAATGTCAACATAATGCAGTGGCGGCTTGTCAGGGTAGGCAGGTGAGGCAGTGCCGCACCAGAAAAGAAATAAAACTGTAAATAATGTAAAGTAGTATGTAAATTAAATTTCAACTTATTCCATTAATGCTTGTCTTTATAAAGAGGCCGAGACCGTACGTGAATACAATCAAACGCGGCATGCTGACAAATTTTGTAAATAAGTTCACATCTACTGTACATGTTGCAAGCCAGATTAAACAATATTAACGAGATAAACATAACATAACCTGTCTAGCATTTTTATTATAATAGGCCCTGGTTTGCGACTTTGATACGTATGGGAGTAAGTAATTAATTCTTTTATTTTTTTCGTAGTTTTTATAGTTTACCTACGTAGGGTTTTTTATTTTCAATTTTAGTTAAAAACAAAACAAGTGTAATGGCTTCGACTGGGACTTTAAAAGATAAGAATTTCGAATTAAATGATAATAATATAAGGAATAATTCTAAAAATATTATTTTTTTAATTAACAAAAATCCATTTCAACTGTTTGTCAAAGAATTAAAACAAACAGACCATCTCTGCTTTGTTCTGATCTTAGTACAACATTAATAAATATTGGAGAAGGAGGCAAGATGCAACTAACACCTGCTATGATAAACTGGCTTGTCGGCAGTAAAGTACTTAATAAATTATTTTGTTGGCCGTGCATACTTTTTACTAGTCGTACGTAAAGATCACATTGCTTCAACTTGTAAATTAGTACTTTTAAGAAAGCAAAATATTTCTACCGCAATTAATAGTGCAAGAAAAATTGAAATTCAAAATTTGAATTCGAAGGTGGAAGAAATGTTTTGTGGTCTCGCAAATTATTTTTGTACATGAAAGGGGAAAAACATGCAGCTGCACATTCCTTAAAAAATATAACTTTCAATTATAAGGCATTTGACCTTGAATGAAAAAAAAAAAATTCGCCTGCGCGTGTCTCTATATGCCATGCCAAAGTTTTGATGCACGATCCGCCAATTAATTTTAAAAATAGTCGTTATGCAAGTTGTAAGTATCTTAGATATTAAAGTTTGCAATCTTTGGCAAACGGTTCGTGCAGAATTTTCAATACAATGAATATCTACTTACTTGACAATAGACAAGACAATGACTGCGTTTATCTCGATAATTCAAACGGCTTCAAGTATATTATGACTCAAAAAATCCCATTGGTTTATCCCAGCGGATTGAAAATAAGATTGAGTTATTCTTCAAATACGTATCGACTAAAAAAAGATAGTTAAATACTCGATTATGCAGACAGACAGGGAGAGGTATATGATCTAATTTCACCCTGGATATATAACCCCAACATCTAAAAATTGTCATGTTGTTATTTGTCTTCCCTTTCAAAAACATTAATGCCCGGTTTCTCCAGAGCAACTTAAGACTTAAGTCGTGACTTATTCCTAAGTTCCACCGTAAACTGTTGCACCACGCAAAAATGTCAAAATGTGAGACGTAAGTAGCACTTAAATGTAAGTCGAAAAAAACAGTGACTTATGTGTCATATATGACAGTTGTCATATCAGTCACAGTACATTTGTTTCATTTTGTGCAGTTACGGTGCGTCTTCAGCGATATGGACAAAAACCGTATAAATTATAGCAAAGAAGAGAAAAAATTGCTAACGGAGATTGTGGATGAATATAAAGCGATAATTGAAAATAAAAAAACTAATGCGGTCTCAAATGTCCAAAAGGACAATACATGGAAATTAATTGCCGCCACATTTAATAAAAATGTATTAAATGTATATAGAGATGTGGCAAGCCTAAGAAAAATGTGGGCAAATCTCATATTAGGGTTGAAATTGGTAATGATTGATTCTTGGACAAGCCCGTTCATTACTATTGTATAGAAATTGCTGGCATTTACTTACTTATTGTCTTGAATATATTTCAATTGAGGTTCGATTTGCCTCAGAATATCTATAGCTGTGATTTTAGTTATTCTGAACCGACAGAAGAAATCTTTGTCGTCATATAATTGAAACAAATCAATCCTATTATATATTTGTCGCGGAATTCTGACATTTTAACAATATCGACAAAATCAACTTCGTCCACATTATCCACGATGTTAACGTCGTCAAAATTAGGGAAATCCGGTAAATCCATATCGAATACTGTTGATACAAATGTAAGCATATAAACACTGACATATACAATGACAGCTTTGACATATTTTACGCTGTTGCCAATGTAATTTGTGACATAAGTTAAGTTCGCATTTGAAATTGCTGGTGCAACGCAATTGGGATATAAGACCGACTTACAATTAAGTAGCACTTCAATAATCAACGACTTAAGTTGCTGTGGAGAAACCGGGCATAAAAAAACATTTATTTCTTCATTACTCCAAATATTTCACTTTTCGACAATTTTACTAAGTTTTATGTTGCGACTTTTATAAAATGAGGTAAAATGCAAACAACCAACAAATGATATGAATTTAGTAACACTGCAACATACTTCAGATGTGCGCATGCGTAGTTACATTATTTGAAGCTTCACTGTTTATTTCGGCAGAAGTCAAGCCGCTTCGTAAGTCCAAGCCTGTTATTTTATAGGCTTGACTTGACATTTTCAAGCGGCTTCAAATATTAATCTCGATCGTTTATTTCAAAGATTGAAAAAGGATTTACTAAATTCAAGCGGCTTCAAACGTCGAGATAAACGTAGTCATAAATTAATGGTATGATGTATCGTGTATCAGACATATTATAATTGCAACAAATAAAATTTAACTGCGTTGTTACATATAAAAAGATTCATTTGGAACAGTTATAATGCTTGTAAGTATATTGGACATCCAGGAGCATTTAAAGTAGAAACAATAGCATACAACATGCAGAGTCCAAGTCCCAGAGCACAGTACAGCTCCATAAACAGCAACTTGGGGCGTCTGTGTTAGTTGCCCGCATGTAGGTACATTTAACGCAGCTCAGTATGCATGAACCTCAGGGCAGCGAACGCTAAATTCCCTCCTCGAAGTCTTATCTTGATGCTCGGGCTGTGCCGTAATTCCCTCCCGATCAGCCGCACACAAATGTTCCGAAAGACCTAATAATGCTAAACCCTATTACACTATTCGCGTTTATTACCAATTACCAAGTTAAACGAGCTCCTCAGCGCGCAGATCCTGTGGCTTAAACACTGGAAAATATCGCACGCTGCCATATTTAAAAGAACAATTCGAGAAATAATCTCGTTGGCGTTGGAGTTCAGACAATGTCTTTGAATAAATTAAATACAGAATTGGACCGAATGGGCTTAGTTTTGTTTAATTTTATGGCGTCTTTTGTGCATCGAGAGAATCTATGTCTCTGCGATATAGCCGCCGGAGATAATTTGCCCTGTATGCTCCAAATTAAAACATTGTTTGAATCCCACTATATTTCTGCTTCCGGTAACTTTTAATTATCCTATGAAATTTTGAAAGAAGAGAAAATTATATACTTTTACCGAATTTCTTAAGTATAGCGTATAAGAGATAAGAGGTTATTTAAATTAGACAAAAGTTGTCTCATTAGGAGTTCATTTTAATGGTTATTCTGGGAAATTGCACAAGTCATGAGATAGAAAAGTAAATTTTAAGGTAGTTGTCACTCGAGTGTACCTACTCAAAAACTTCTTCTATGTTCAAAATAAAAATTAAGCCAAACAAGTTTATACTTGCAATAATATGTGCGTGTGCGTGTGCGTGCGTGCGTGCGTGCGTGCGTGCGTGTGTGTGTGTGTGTGTGTGTGTGTGTGTGTGTGTGTGTGTGTGTGTGTGTGTGTGTGTGTGTGTGTGTGTGTGTGTGTGTGTGTGTGTGTGTGTGTGTGTGTGTGTGTGTGTGTGTGTGTGTGTGTGTGTGTGTGTGTGTGTGTGTGTGTGTGTGTGTGTGTGTGTGTGTGTGTGTGTGTGTGTGTGTGTGTGTGTGTGTGTGTGTGTGTGTGTGTGTGTGTGTGTGTGTGTGTGTGTGTGTGTGTGTGTGTGTGTGTGTGTGTGTGTGTGTGTGTGTGTGTGTGTGTGTGTGTGTGTGTGTGTGTGTGTGTGTGTGTGTGTGTGTGTGTGTGTGTGACAAAATTTTCTAATGCGATAACTCTAATACTAGAATGCAAAAAATTATAATTCTTTCATATTCCTCTTTGTTATATCCATGTGAAGAGCCGATTAGATTTTGGTTATAATTGGTCAACCGGAAGTACTCTCATTTGAAGATTTTAACAGTTTTTTTTTAGAAAAAACGATGTTAAATATCATTTTTTCACATTAAATGTTAATATATATATACATATAAATAAATAAATACATCATCACGGCTTATTACCCATTGCTGGGTGTGCCTTTCTGAATTGTACACAGATATCGGTAATGATGAAATATTTACACCGTGTGGGCGCTTACCAGGCGTCACCTCACGGGCACTCATTGCTGGCGTGGAGAGTACACCACAGGGGTCAATTTTGTGCCATTTAAAATTGGAAATATTTGGCGTCGGTCGGGATCGAACCCGTTTCCCCAGATTCTTATATATATATATATATATATATATATATATATATATATATATATATATATATATATATATATATATATATATATATATATATATATTATTATTAATGGTATTAATAACATTTTTTGTTAATTTCTCTGTTAATTATAAAAATAAATTATTACTATTTTATATCATTGTAAAGCTAAAAAAATTCTCTTTTCAATGGCCTAATTTTCCAATATGGCGTCCATATAAAAATTAAAACTTTGACATCAATCCTCGAAAACCAACATTGATAAAAAAAATTGAGCATCGCCAGTCGAAAGAACATAAAAAAGTGCCCTAAAGATGTGCAAACCAAAATCCAGTATAATTTCACACTTCGAAGTTATTTGCAAAAATAAAAAACTGCAAAATTTACATTTTCGCCTATATCTAGTGACCTATGCATTTTTTCGCAAATAACAAAAAACCATTAAAATGGTCTCCTAATGGTGCAACTTTTGTCTAATTGAACCAAACTCGTAGCTCTTACGGTTCTCGAGATCCCAATGCATTCGTACCTTAAATGGGACACTCTGTATATATATATATATATATATATATATATATATATATATATATATATATATATATATATATTAAAGAATATTTTATTCTCTATACGATTTGAATGCATTTTATACTTCATATTAAATGGATATAGAGTTAAAAAATTATAAAGAAATTAAATATCATATATTAGCCAGCTATGCTATAACTCTGGAAACTGCTGCTATATTAAGAAAATTCTGACTGAAAGGTGCCAGTGTCAAGTGCAGTTGACAGTATGTGTGTGTTAGAATTTTACTGGAAATGTAGGATCTTTTGTTAGTAACATACAACTGCCTTAAGGTAATATACAAGAAATATAATCGTTTGCAAGGAACTTTCTGTATGACATTTATACAAAATACATAGAACTGACGGAAGGTAATGTGCTGACCACATCAGATTTTTTTAACATTATATTGCATACACAGATTGTATAAAAATAGTTAAAAGCAAATATCAAACACTGTAACAAATTAATTTTGTTTATTTTGCCATAGAAAAGTTTTTCTTTGTACTGCACCACCTGCACTAACACATTTACAAGTTTCGTATTCCAACACACTCATACTAAAGTATGCTGGTTTAGGAATAACTGTGGCAACGTCTCGCTTAGACAAATCCAGAGATAATAACAGAGCTTGAATTTTAATATTAACAAAAATTTGTTGTATAATGCAGTTCGTGTAAATTGTGAAAATGTCAAATCGTTTAACGTATAAACAGGAAGATTTATAAAGATAAAGTGTTGGCTCATCAGTAATAAGATATTTTAATTAATTCAATGGAAGAGGCTGTTGGTACTCGGTGAAACATATTAAAAAATATATGTGAGAATTATTTTGTAGTGAGACATGAATATATGTATTTGTATTTAAAAATATTTTTCGTTTTATGCGTACAACCAGGTAAAATATCTGGCGAGAGGTTATGTGTTGGCCACATCAGTTGACATTTTGTGAATTATTTTATAAAAAATCTGATGTGGCCAACACATAACCTCTCGCCAGATATTTTACCTGGTTGTACGCATAAAACGAAAAATATTTTTAATACAAATACATATATTCATGTCTCACTACAAAATAATTCTCACATATATTTGCAAAATCTATGGGATATTTTAAAATAAATTGTGTACAATACTTACATTTTCTTTATATTCAATATTCTGAAATTTTCTTTTTCTACTTTCCTTTTCTTTTTCTTTATATTCGTCATTTTTTCGCAAATTCCTTTTATATTCTTTTTTACGTATATCTTTTGCGTTGTTGAATTTTTTTTATTTTCATAATCTTCATAATAATATACAAATATTTTTGACAGAGGCATACAAATATTTTTGACAGTGACATTTATATGTCAATTAGAAACATTTGAATTTCTTGCCTTGTAGTAGTTTGATCTGAGATTTTTTACATCAAATTATTTTATATGCCTTTCTTTATCTCTAAATCTATAGAAGATATAATAATGAATTTATATTTATCGAATAAAGAATTTAACGTTCTTTAATATAAGTATTTACATAAATTTTCGATAAATAATATTTAGACGATTTCTTTCTTGTAACTACTACTTCCGGTTGTCCAATTGTTACCAAAACTGACTGGACTCTTCCCATTATTGTTAGATTGAGGAATCCGTAGTTAAAAATGTCTTAAGTCTCATAGTATTTGAGATATAGTGAATCCAACATCCACACACACACACACACACACACACACACACACACACACACACACACACACACATCCCCACACACACACACACACACACACACACACACACACACACACACACACATACGGACATCATCGTAAAAATGTTATAATCGGATACTAGGGACCTTAAAACGTGCTTATTCATTAAAATCAGGATATGCGATTTTTAGCATGAATACAATACCTCTCTTAGCGAGAGGTAAAAATCTGATGTGGCCAACACATAACCTCTCGCCAGATATTTTACCTGGTTGTACGCATAAAACGAAAAATATTTTTAAATACAAATACATATATTCATGTCTCACTACAAAATAATTCTCACATATATTTGCAAAATCTATGGGATATTTTAAAATAAATTATGTACAATACATATGTACATTTTCTTTATATTCAATATCCTGAAATATTCTTTTTCTACTTTCCTTTTCTTTTTCTTTATATTCGTCATTTTTTCGCAATTTCCTTTTATATTCTTTTTTACGTATATTCTTTTGCGTTGTTGACTTTTTTTTATTTTCATAATCTTCATAATAATGTACAACTATTTTTGACAGAGGCATACAAATATATTTAACAGTGACATTTATGTGTCAATTACAAACATTTGAATTTCTTGCCTTGTAGTAGTTTGATCTGAGATTTTTTACATCAAATTATTTTATATGCATTTCTTTATCTCTAAATCTATAGAAGATATAATAATGAATTTATATTTATCGAATAAAGAATTTAACGTTCTTTAATATAAGTATTTACATAAATTTTCGATAAATAATATTTAGATGATTTTTTTCTTGTAACTACTACTTCCGGTTGTCCAATTGTTACCAAAACTGACTGGACTCTTCCCATTATTGCTAGATTGAGGAATCCGTAGTTAAAAATGTCTTAAGTCTTATAGTATTTGAGATATAGTGAATCCAACATCCACACACACATCCATACATACGGACATCATCGTAAAAATGTTATAATCGGATTCTAGGGACCTTAAAACGTGCTTATTCATTAAAATCTGGATATGCGATTTTTAGCATGAATACAATATCTCTCTTACCGAGAGGTAAAAGAACACAACTCTCGGTTAAGTTTCTCAAGAAAAAATATATTTACTTTATTGTACAATTTCGTCAGTTACGGCATCATCAGAAGTAATTCCCTGTATGATTTAAAGGTAGCCGAGAATAAATGCCAGCCATTTTCAATCGTTGCAGGGAGCGTTACAGCCTTTCATTGCTGTGAATTTTCCCTAACAGAAATTGGCTAAGCCATTCCGTCCGGGGTTTAGTCAATTGACAATTTTTAAACTAAAAGACAAAAAATGCAGGTCCAAAATACCTAGATTCTAAAATATCAATTTTGAAAACAAATTTGGGTCATGACCCACAGCTGGGTTGATCGTCTTTTTTCAGGGGGACAGCAAATAGTTCGCCAGGGTATTTAAAAAGAGTATCACTAAATCCCTGTATGTGTAGTGCTAATCTGCTATTTGACAGTCGCAAAAAATGAGTATATTAATGTTTTGAACTTTTATAAAAAATAATACACATGTATTTATCGTTGTTTTCTGATTTTATTCTCCTACCATTTTTGTTCTTTCCTTTATGATATTTAAACTACAAACATATTCTTGTATCAGAATTGGAACGACAGAACAAAATGATGTTTCTAGCATTCTAGCTTTTCGGAATGTTAATCAGGCATGCGGTGGTAGAGCTGATGCGAACTGAAGCCGAAACCGATGCTGAAGCCATCGTCGAAAGCGTTATCACATTAGCAAGCCAGTAGAAGTGATTACACGTACCCGCTGCGCGCTCGAAAAATATGTCACAGAATAGATACTTCACGCTGATGCTGATGAGGGATGTGTTACACTAGTATAGTGCTGTTAAATTCCATGCCAAATAGAGCAGAAGTAACCTACAGAACGGGAGATGATGTAGATTGATAAAGGCGAAAGGTAGTGGAACATATTGGCCTATTTTCATGTGTTTGCTAACGCTGTTTTGATGTTTTTGTTAATATACATATTTATTTTCAGAACGGGCGATTCATAAATGCATGATTTGGTTGATGCACTATTTTGGATGAATGCTTTTTGTGAGTTGCACTTTGTTTTGGAAAGCACATTTGGTAAATTAATAATGAAGTGTTATGCGCTACAATAGAGCGTACACATCATCAAAGTTTGAATGAATTTCAGAAGCGTTTTCAACTGTATTAGATGAAAATGATACGTTAGTAAATTCTTTCGAATTAACTGGAGTGAATGATTCGTCAAAATATGTATATCTATCTGGACTCGAAGTTCGAAAGTAATTAACATTCAGTTAACTAGACTTGTTCGGAAATTTTAGAGTTAATTTTATCTTTACCATAACTAGCTTTCGAAAATTCAAGTTTCTTTACTCGAAGTTAACTATTTCAAACTACCTCGAGTGAGGTGGATAGTTTTACTCGACATTAGTGATGGGATTCGGATAATTTCGGATAGGCAAATCACTTAACGAAAAAGACAAAATTGGGCAAACGGGTATAATATATTACAATATACACAATAGTTTAGTAGTTTCAGCATTCATACATTGTCGAATAAAATTGTATCTTGTATTGTATCTTAACATGAGATACAGTTTCATTTGATAATGATTAAAAAGAATGGATGAGCTAGTCAAAATAATATCGAAACAAATATAGAAACAAATATTATACTTAGGCTTGCTAGATTTTGGAAACATAAAGAAAGAAAAGGGAAATACATTCTTTAAGTCTATGAAACTCTCGAAGGACAAAGATGTCCAATACAACATTGGGTAAAACGTTATGTTATTATTAGTGGTGGGATCCAGATCCGGATAGTTTCGATTTCGGATCCAAAAATATCCGGATAATTGAATGTTGAACTATCCGGATCTCGGATCCAAATCTTAGTATCGGATTTTGGATCCGGATCAGAGCATCGGATTTTGTATCCGGAACTCAGCATCAGATTTTGGATCCGAGTCTGAGTATTGGAATTTAGATCCGGATTTGAGTATCAGTTTTTGGATCCGATCTGAGTTTTGAAATTTGGATCCAAATCTAAGAATCGGATCTTGAATCCGGATCCGAATGTCAATCCTGGAAACGGATTTGAGTATCGAATCTTAGATTCGAATATGGGTATGATTATTGGATTTTAAATATGGAATTTCAACATCCGGATCGATCCTCGGATTCGAATATTCTCAGTATTAAACCTTACATTTAAATATTAGCATCGGGTCTAACCAAAACCAAATAAATCTGATGATAATCCACTATGCATTTTTGTTTCATGTACTAATTAATAGTCGGCATATTTCTGGCAGATGTTTAAATTTCTGTTGGACGACTTTTAGCATCCGCTAAAAAGGAAATTCCTCAATTCCACAGAACTATAAGTAGGTAACAAAAACAATCCCTTTTATTGGAAACACGTGCACGATAGGTATTTCGCTATATGCAACGAACCTATGGCCACTGTTTTCCAAATTGATCGGATCCAGAATTAAAATTTGGATCCGGATCCGGATCCGTAAACAAAACATCGAATCCGGATCCAAGTGCAGATCCGGATCCAAGTCCAGATCCGGATCCAAGTTCAGATCCGCTTCAATATCCGCACATCGGATATCCGAGGATCCGGATCGTTTGAAATCCGGGTTCTTGGATCAAAGTTGTGTCGGATCCTCACCAGGGACTCGAACCGAAAAATTTTGGGGTTCGGTTACGGTTAACGGTTTTTACATTAATAAAAATTCGGTTTCGGTTATCGGTTACGATTTTTTTGAAAATATTATATCGGTTAAAAAAACAATGAAATTTCGTTTTCGTTACGGTTTCGGTTCTTTTCGGTTTTGGTTTAAACGAAAAATTAGGCTTTGTTTTTATTTTTTGTAACATGAAATACATTTAGTATCTATTTCGTAATGTAATAACATTTTAATTCCACGTTCTACTAACAACTAGTACTAATAGATATATTCGGCATGTTCGGAATTCAAAATTCGAAAAGAATCTGTAAGTAATTAGTTTATTTTTGCAACAAAAATTAAATACGTTTCGTAAACTATTCATATTTTAATTTTAAGTTGTAATAATAATAATAATAATAATAATAATAATAATAATAATAATAATTCTATTCCAATAGTAATACGTAAACTAAATGGGTGATTGAATGAAAAATGTCAACAAATGAGTATTTTTTTTATTATAATTGGAAAAAATAATGTGGGTTAATAAAAAATACCTAATTTTAAATTTACGGTTTTAGTACCGATATTATTTCGGTTCGGTTATGTTTTCGGTTACAGAACGAACTTATTTATCGTATCGGTTTTCGGTTTCCATATTTGAAGAAATAAAATACAGGTTTCGGTTTTCGGTTACGGTTTCATAAAAAGTCAAATATCGGTGCGGTTTTCGGTTACGGTTTCGTTACGGTTCGGATCCCTGATCCTCACAGCACTACTCGACATTGGCAGAAGCTAAATCAAGTAAGATGTACTGTCTTTTTAGTTGTTTATAGTCTCGTGCTCCGTATTGTTTAACATTGTTCGTAAAATAAATTTACTTAAGCTTAACCCTAATGAACAGCTGACTTCAATGTAAATTTGCGAACGTACTCCTGGAATTCTTTCGCCGAGTAACTTAAATTTTTGAATGCTAATTATGGTAATATTAGAGCTAACTCTAATATTTTCGAACGTGTGCAGTAAATAAGAGTTAATTTAATAGAGATTGCGCGGGAATATTTAAAATTGTTTATCATTGACAACAAATTAATGTTTATCAGTAACGAAATTTTATAAATGTAAAGACGACAAAATAATTGGTTCTTGAATGTAAAAAAGAACTCTGTAGAAAATGAAATAAAATGGTTGTTCTTTCAAAAGTATAAAGTATCTGCCTAATACCGCGCTCCTTGCCGTAATATCGCATTCTTAACATGTCCCGGGCATAATAAAAACCGACGCAAAATTGTTCAACATCCGTAGCTTACATCGTCTTCTACGTAATCGATATCCAAAACTTCGCAACCCTCCGTTAACGGTGCACGCACAAAGAGTTTATATTTCAACCTTTCCCGTATTGAAGAATACGATTACAATATCATCATACGTAATATAACAAGTGATACGATTATCATCAATGATATTCTCGAGTAAAACCGAGTTGCAGATTTCACGAGTCCGAAGGACGAGTGAAATGTGCTGCTTCGGTTTCACGAGCAATATCTTCGATTATTAATCATATCACGATTTTATATTTAATGAGAGAATATAATGAATTTTTGTGACACATTATGTGTGCTGCTAACCTAACTTTTAATATATTGTATTACAACATGGTTAACTTGACAATTGTCTTATTATTTTCATCGTTGTTGATATCAACCCAACGATTATCGTACATTTTTATACTCAAAATTAACTGTCAATGTCAAATATAGAAAACAAATCCCTTAGTGATGAATATAATGGTGCTATTCTGTAACTTTGCTCTGTAAGACTGTAACTCTATGGACTCTATAAGCTATAGAGCACTGTAAAACGACAGCTTACAGAATAGTAAAATTACTTATTCTGTAACTCCCTCTATAACAAGTCACGCTACAGAGTTATTCTTATAGAATGCCTAACTTCATTCCTGTCTAGCTGACAAATATGCTACAGTATATTTGACAGTAATATGAAATAGAAACGATTGTTATATAAATAATAAACTATAAAATGGTAGGTATGTTGGTTCAAAGATACATATTCCATAATATATTTATGTAGTTGAATAAGCTATAGATTCCATCACGACTTTTTCATTATTATTATTTTCTATAAATACATCAGATTTACACATATGTAATATATAGGTTTATGATTAAATGAAATATATAATGATTGAATCAAAATACGTTATGCTTTGATTTTTACAGGTAATCAATTTTTGTCATTGTAATCAATGCTTGTCATTGTTAATAATTTTTTATCTCATATGTTTTAATTTTTGTAATCTATTCTCCTCGCTAGTGTGATCTATTAGTATTAATTATGCAGTCGTCATTTAATGACTGTTTCAATTATTATATGAAACTGTGAACAGTTCTCTGCCATTAATTTGTACTCTTACAAGTAGGTAGGGTTTTCTTCAAATTATCTTGACTGGTGGAAACTGCCCTTGTCTTTAGTTTTGAACCAATAATTATGACAAATTCTTAACTATAGCTATTTAAAATTATTTAACTTGATATTAAAGAAATAAAAGTCACTTTAATTAAAGTTTTACAATGAGTTTGTTTTAAAACATATCTTAATTAGTAATGTAATTCATTATCTGGTACACTGATCTGAATGGATTATGATAAGTCTGGAAAAATCTTCTCTATTTTCATGCTGAAATATCTTTTTAAACATAAATTTCTATAAGAATTTGTAGGATGTATAATTATCTTCTGTTTTTCATTTAATAATACATATAATAAAAATTGTTAACTTTTGCTTTTAATTTCCATATTTATTTAATTTTTTTATATATTTGACGTTTAAAATATATTTTTGACGTTTCAATATGCTCTGTAAATACTTTACAGTCAAGATTTTGGCGCTGTAAGATTTATAGAAATTTCTATATTTCTAACTATGTAGCGCTTACAGTACTGTAACTAGGTTACAGAATAGCAATTTGCTTACATCCTGTAACGTTGGTTACTATAGAGCTTATAGAACGGTACAGAATAGCACCATAAATAAGGTGATAATTTATTTGTTTTTTCTCATCGCTGTGATAGACATATAACTAGGGAGATTCTGAATGTTGATTGACGGAAAACATGTCACATGACTCATGAATTATATTCTCACCAAAATTATTTTGCGAATACATACATGTAAATATTTCTTTAAATATATAAAACATTGTTTTGTATTTATTTTGCTTCATTTATCTAGGTTATTTATAAATATTTCGCTACTTATTTCAAGCTAATTTCTTCAAAATCATTTAAATACGAGATTGGTTTTTTTCTTCAATCTTTCCTACAGTAGGTTGGTGATATACAAACTTCCGCGCTCTGTGGGATATTTAAGTCCCTCTCAATAGTCAGTTTTTGACCGTAAATGATGAAACACGTTACAAAATAAAATAAAAAGAAATAGCACAGTTGTAGGAAACAGACTTTTTTTAAAGCGTATATTCATATTATGCTATTGTACACACACTATACAAGATATTCATTATTTTACTAGTAAAACTTGTTGGTTCACCGCTGGCGGCAGCAGTCGCCGCAGCAACACAAACCATATTGAAATTTGTTATTTAACAATTATATCATTTGTATTTTGTAGAGTACACCGCCAGCTTTAGTTGAAATTGCGAATCTAGAATTAAAACAATTCCAACAAAACATAAAAAATCTTCGTAATTTTCTATGAAACGCTTGAAGAAAAAAATAGTATATGTCATTCGGAGTAGAATGCCCTTTTTGTGTTTCACCCAGTTTGCCTGGCCTCGGCCTCGTCGTTGTCATTTTTAAAGTAAGTTTTGATTGTTGTTTTTAATTACTAACTGCCTATGCCTCCTGATCGGTAAGTGATAAATAAAGCCTACTGCCTTGGAAACCCGATCGTGCAAAAAGTCTTCTTTCACACAAATAAAATAAAATAAATATATCATCACGGCATATTACCCATTGCTGGGTGTGCCAATCTGCTTTGTACGCAGATATCGGTAATGATGATGACATATTTGTACCGTGCGGGCGTTTACCAGGCGTCACCTCACGGGCACTCATTGCTGGCGTGGAGAGTGCACCACAGGGGTCAATTTTGTGCCATTTAAAAATCGAAATATTTGGCGTCGGTCGGGATCGAACTTGGTTCCCCAGATTCGCGACCAGACACTCAGGCACGCGGCCACGAGACCCCATACACCTGCTCTGAAAATACAATTTTCTGGTTTGTTTTTCATGCTGAAAGCGACTCTTTGCAGCACGCATCGGTATCCTAACAATAAATTTTATTTATGAATGTTGTACACAATCTTTGTTTTTCTTCAATGTTAATACAAAGTGACCTCTTTCTCGGAAACAGTTGAAAATCAGAACTATGTTGATTGGTTTCGGTTCACATTCTGTATAGTGCTATTTAAAAATTAAAGACAAATGACAGTTCTGTAAACAATAGTCTTGTCAAAACATACGCCTCAATTCCGAACGTTGATGGACTAGCGGTAAATTTAAAACGTACTCTTGAATAAAATTTAAACATTAACATAACATTAAAACCAATTAAAACTGTTAAACAATTCTTCAGCTCTTTAAAAGATAAAACAGATAAAATGACAAAAATTAACACAGTCTACCAAATTCCCTGCAACGATTGTACAAAAACTTACACAGGACAAACAAAAAGATTTTTAAAAACACGGATGTCAGAACACAAAAGAAATTCAAATAAACTAAACAATAATGGAAACTGCGCACTCACGCAACACTGTATAGAAACTGGGCACACCTTCGACTTTGAAGGAGTAAAAATTCTGGACCAAGAACCTTTCCTTCACAAGCGTCTTATACTCGAAATGCTATATATACAGAACAATAAAAACAACATAAATTTCAGAACTGACATCCAAAATCTCAGTACGATCTATTGCAGGGTCTGCAAAATGTTTAAACCAATCCCATAAGCGGATCATTGCACTAACGACAATGCAGTTCTTCTAACGTGTAAATTCTAGTCAATTTCTGTAAAGAAATTTTTTTTTCAGTAGTCGCCATTGTCATAAGGTTGTTATATTTAATTCAGACTTTAATTCTACATATGACGTGCTTTATTTATTTATGTATTTATTAATTTATGTTTCGACGATACCTACATGGTTGATTTCACACAACATAATACATTATTATAATATAGTCTGTAAGTATGTGTATTGTACGTAAATTCACCTATGTAACACTATGATTTCCCTTAAACTGTCCTGATGAAGCTTCAACAGGGGCCTGTTTCATAAAAATTACTAGACGACAACTTACAAGTTACAAGTGACAAGTGTACAAGTGACAAGTTCTAGTAATTTCTGTTTCAAGAATAATTTTTGACTACTTGTCAGTTTTCCAATATTACTAGTGTATTTTTACAAGTTGACAAGTTTGAAACCATAGTTTCATAGGCTTCATAGTAAATGTAATATGCAGCCACCTTTGCCTTAAATATTTATTTTAATCACATTAAAAAGTATGCGTTTTAAAATAATTTAATTTTATACACATTTTGTCATTAAATCAAGGCATTCAACCCTTGCAATCAATGAAAGTAAAGCAGGTGAAATTATAATGATTTGTAATTATATTTAATATGGAAAAAATGCTGTTAAATTGGCGTTTTTTCGGGAAATTAAAGAACATAAAGACATTCTATTTGGCGCTTTTTCCACAAATTTAACAAAAAATATGAAATGTGAAAAATAGAAATTAATCTATGAATTTGCTGTTTCGCACGCATTAATAAGAAGAACTGGAAATATTGCCAAGATATACCATGAACAGTAATAAATGCTTTTGTTATTGTTTCACTTTGCAGTATAATAAAACATTTTCTCTATTTATTTAAACATAAACTCATTTTCACATTTTCTTTTAAAATATTAATTAGATTAATCAATTTTTTTAGTATTGGAATAATTGCCCCCTTTTAAATATTGCTATAGTCCGTTTCCCCGAAACGAGAGAAATTGGAACTTACCTGGGATCAAGTCATTCTTATTGGTCGATGATGACAAATTTGAAGTTGAATATTCAGATTTGTCATCATCGACTAATAAGAATGACTTGGTTCGGATCCCGGGTTAGTTCCAATTTGTCTTGTTTCGGCGAAAAGACTATATCGAAAAGTATTAAATTATTAAATGCCTCAATTTTTTTGAAGACAATCTAAATCGTTCATACCTTTCAATATATTCATAGCACAATTTTTTTATAAAAATTCAAGCCCATCGAAAATGCACATGAACATCTTCCTCTTTTGAATCACTGGACCACATGTTTTTTACATTACATAAGAAAATTCCTATAATTAATTGTCATAAAGAATTCAATTGTCTACTTGTAATTTTCAAATGAACAGTCTTTCATTCACGGTTACTGTTCACTTGTAAAATACTAGTAGTAAAAACCTGTAAATATTTTTTGAAACGCTACACTTGTAAACTGCAAAAATACACTTGTAGAAACGAACTAGTTTACTTGTCACTTGTAATTTACACTTGTAGGTTTTTGAAACAGAAACTTGTCAAATTATTCGTTATCCAGTCGCTTATCATCACTCACATTAAAAATTAAAAATTGCTATCAAATATTTAAAAACTAAATTTAATAATATGAGGTACTTCTGTCATTATGCAGAGGGGTTAACATATTATAATTTATGTTCAGTTGAAATCGCTAAAAATAATACTAAGAGAGATATGTGCTATTTAAATAAATCATATTCATATTATTTTATTTTTCTTGTTGGAATTATACCAATGGTATGATATTGCATAACAAAGAAAATTGCATTGAAATTTGATATGTGATATGGGGCCTATTCAGAACTCCAAATTTGTGTAGTCGTTATAGTCTTTATGGTTGTTATGTACTATAAAGATTGTTAAAATCGAATTTGATATTCTCAGTACTGAAAGTGGTTACTGTCAACAATTGTTAAGCGTTTTGACAGTCTTTATCATAACGATTGCTAAAACTATGTATTTATGGTTGTTATCACGTTGTTATTTGACATGTGACAGGTGGAAGAAAGTTAATTTTGACATTCTGTGGTATTCTTGAAAACTCTTTGTGATGTATGATGTTTCTCTTACATTTTCAGTCAAAAAAATAAATTTTCACATAAATTTTCAAGCACGTTGAGGTCATTTGCAGGAATTAACAAAGCTGTTCTAAATAATGTAGACGTTTCCAAATATGACATAAATATCATATTGTTCTTTAGTTGTTTTGGGAAAACGTTGGCGTACTAAATATAATTAGCAATTCATTATTAAAAAAAAATTAAAGCGTTGACAGATAAGATTTAGGTTAGATTAGGTTCATATATGTATAATGAAGTTAGCTGTTGTCAAATAATCTGGTTCATTCACAAGTATTATTTTGTAAAGATTGTTAATAATACCGACGTAGGTTCTGAATTGAAACATTCATAAAGATTGTTACAAATGTCTTTATGACAACAATCTTTATATGCATAGCAACCTTTATGACTGTATTTCTCTGAATAGGCCACTAAATGAGGGGTCTCGTGGCCGCGTGCCTGAGTGTCAGGTCGCGAATCTGGGGAACCGGGTTCGATCCCGACCGACGCCAAATATTTCCAATTTTAAATGGCACAAAATTGACCCCTGTTGTGCACTCTCCACGCCAGCATTGAGTGCCCGTGAGGTGACGCCTGGTAAGCGTCCGCACGGTGCAAATATTTCATCATTACCGATATCTGTGTACAAGCAGATTGGCACACCCAGCAATGGGTAATAAGCCGTGATGATATATTTATTTTTATTTATATTTTAAGAAAATTGCATTGAAATTTGATATGTGATATAAATAAAAACAAAATTGAGGCATTCCGTGCTGATTGGATCGCTAAGGTCTTCATCCGTATTTTTTTTCGTACAATCGAGACCGCGTGGTATGAAAAGTCTTCTCCTCCTGCTGTGAGCCTTTCCATTTGGGAGATAATTCAGTTTTCAATGTAAATGTGTCGGAGTGAATGTGACCGGGCTTAACCGAAATTACTACACGGAACGGTTGGGCGCACGACGTGGGCCCTCGCCGCTGTTTTTGCATGGTCTTTTTTGCTGGATGCCGCTCTGCGGTGTAATTGCAAAAACGGCTTTGATCATGGCGCTTTTTCGTTGACATAATGTACGAATAGGTGCAGATGTAATGTGTGGAATCGTCGTGGTTCGCGTCATACACTCCCAGCACGAAATGAGGTTTTTTTCACTCTCTCGTATTGAGTTGATTGAATGAGAGTAATGTTTGAAAAGAGATTGCTTTTTTGATACTTTTGATGTACGGATTTTGATTTTGATTTGTTGTAGAATTTTTGATTAGATTTTTATGCGATTAAATCCGTTGAAATTGTAATTTTTCAAATGTATTTTAAAGCATTATATGCAGCAACGTGTTAATGAAATTATGTTAATTAGACTAAAATTATTTATAATGAAATAAAAAAATCTGATGTGGCCAGCACATAACCTCTCGCCAGATATTTTACCTGGTTGTACGCATAAAACAAAAAATATTTTTAAATACAAATACATATATTTATGTCTATGGGATATTTTAATATAAATTATGTACAATACATACATTTTCTTTATTTTCAATATCCTGAAATTTTCTTTTTCTATTTTCCTTTTCTTTTTCTTTATATTCGTCATTTTTTCGGAAATTCCTTTTATATTCTTTTTTACGTATATTCTTTTGCGTTGTTGACTTTTTTTATTTTCATAATCTTCATAATGATGTACAGTGGCATACAAATATTTTTGACAGTGACATTTATGTGTCAATTACAAACATTTGAATTTCTTGCCTTGAAGTAGTTTGATCTGAGAATTTTTACATCAAATTATTTTATGTGCATTTCTTTATCTTTATATCTATAGAAGATATAATAATGAATTTTTATTTATCGAATAAAGAATTTAACGTTCTTTAATGTAAGTATTTACATAAATTTTTGATAAATAATATTTAGATGATTTTTTTCTTGTAACTACTACTTCCGGTTGTTCAATTGTTTCCAAAACTTAGTCAACTCTTCCCATTACTGTTAGATTGAGGAACCCGTAGTTAAAAATGTCTTAAGTCTTTAAGTATTTGAGAAATCGTGGATTCAACATCCACACACACACACACACATCCACACACACACACATCCATATACACATACACACACACACACACACACACACACACACACACACACACACACACACACACACATCCACACACACATACATCCACACACATACACACACACACTCATACACACACATACACACATACACACACACACACACACACACACACACACACACACACACACACACACACACACACACGGACGTCATCGTAAAAATGTTATAATCGGATTCTAGGGACCCTAAAACTTGCTTATTCACTAAAATCTAGATATGCGATTTTTAGCATGAATTCAATACCTCTCTTAGCGAGAGGTAAAATTACAAAATAGTACAGTGCAATCCGCTTAACGACACTGCTTATAAACGACAATTTGGTTATAACGACGAAGTATAAAGCATTTTTTTGAACTCCCATATACACTAATGTAAATAATTCTGGTGTAACGACTTCGTTCATAACGACGAATTCGAATATAACGACGGAAATTTTTAACGTTCAATATTTTTTCCGTCGGTTATAACGACCATCATGCGCGCCGGTACTAATAAAGAACTGAGAAACATCGGTCTCTGTTTACATTTTCGTGCGTATGTATGAGATTTAAGAAAGAGTAAAAAAAAATTATCCAAAGGATTACAGTGATCGTAACTGCAAACTTGAAAATTTAGATATGCAGCTCTTAAGTATTTCTAAACTTGATTATAAAATCGAGCGCATTTATTATGAACATAAATGCAGAAAAACAAAGCAAAATAACAGATTATTTTTCTAGTACTGTTAATTAGTTTTATAAATATGTAATTATTTAATTTATCTCTGCATAAGAAACTTTTATTCGATATTACAATTGTTTGATATAAAATTACATTCACTACGTTTATCCCGTACTTAAATCGAAACCCTCTGAAATACAATGGCTTATGTCCTTGTTTAACTACAGCGGATAAACGTAAGTTATCTGTCTGTAGTTACATGCAACATAAACGAACTGGAGTTCAGATTTAGTTTAGTCATTAGATTTTGCGCGTTGTCACTGCGGGATAAACGCAATCTGTGATATTTGTCTGCTTACGAAGGTAGCACCGAAAGTTTCCGCAAACAAATATAACTAAGGTAGCTACGAAAAATAAATGCATGGCAAAACACAAGTACATCCTTAGGTAGCATGGTAGTTCTTGTTAAAATTCGTTATCTGTTAATAGTAATTTTCCATACAGTTTTAAAATACGCACTTCGTACTGAAAATGCAATTATCAAGAGAAAATTTCCTAGCCATGATATTTTACGATTTTAAAAGTTCGCTCTCTCCAAAACAATGCTTCGGAAAGCTTCGGCATGCTTTTGGAAATAAAGCTCCTAATTTCATCGAGTTTCTCTCAATGACGATTTACGCGAAGATCGGCCAATTTTTGCAGTTACGGATGAAAACAGCTGCTATTCGTACAAAGATTAGAGAAGACAACCGTGTTACATACAGAATTATGCGGGCTACTTTGCGAATTGGAATGACCGCTATAAATAAAATTTTGCTCGATCATCTCAAAGGTAGGAAAGTTTGTTACCGTTGGATACCTATTAATTTAAATGATGGTCAAAAGCAACATCGTGTCGAATGGTGCATTAAAACATTAAAGAAGTACAACGAAGGTAAATTTAAAGCAGTGTATGATATTACAACAGGTGTTGAATCATGGATGTATGCATTTAAACCTGAAACAAAACGACAATCAGCTCAATCAGTCAAAGTAAAGCGAGTTCGAAGTGTTAGTACAAATATGATTGCCTCCTTTTTCTCAAAATTCGGCCCTACTGTCAATATTGCATTAGAAGATAGGAAAACAGTAACTCCTAATTGGTACATAACAATTTGTTTGCCACGGGTGTTTGAAAAAGTGCGTGAAAATAGGCCTCGAAGTAAACTAGTATTGCATCAGGACAATGTATCCTCACATACTGCTGCGCAAACTAAAGCCTATTTAAAAGAAACAAAGGTGGAATTACTGGAGCACTCACCGCAGTCCAGACCTTCAACCCTGGAACCTTATGTTTTTTTCCTATTTCCTAAATTAAAGAAAATAGTGTGGTTTCCGATATACAAATGCAAATGAAGCGGTTGAAGCCTTCGAAAATATGGTATCTCAAGTGTCTCAGAAAGAATGGATTCCTTGCTTTAACCATTGGTTTTATCCAGTGGCGTAACTAACGTGCCCCCGGCTCTAGAGAGGCCCCAATTTACATGTTTTATAATTTACTACTATGAAATTTTATATTTAATCTTTTTTTTGTAGCAACATACAAATTTATTTAGTCCTTCATTTTTTTAAATGTCAATTTCCTAAAATAATATTGGCTAAGGGGCCCCTTATTCGCTATGCAAAAGCAAGCTCTTTATTTTCCATCATATTTCGGCCGGTAAAATTTTTATTTCATGACTAATATTTTCCTGCAACTGATCCAGAGTTTTCCTTTAAAATAACCCCATGAAAAGAAGTCTGGGACTGTCAAATCAGGACACTTGGCGGCCAATGTGTATTACCAAAACGTAGGATTAAATAACGATAAGAGAATGATTTTCGCAAAATTGCTACTATTTAGACTGTATGATACTGATCCGTCTAGCTAATACCATATTTTGTCGCATCCAAGTTCTGTCATTTGGGATACCAAAATGTATGAATCAATTCCCGGTAACTTTCACAAATTACCACCAATTTCATTAAAAAAAAAATACGAGCAAATGACATTTTATAATAAATGTCACAACATACAATGACTGATGGGATGTAAAGGTGCCTAATCTTGGATTTTCAGATCTCCAATATTGGTTATTTTGCTATAAGATAAAAGTGAGCCTAGTCACGATTTCTACAAGTTACTGTGGTATGTAGTTCTTCGTGATAAACGATACAATTAAAAACGGACCCCAAAAACTTTTTGCGGGCGGGCCCCCGAACTCTTAGTTACGCCACTGGTTTTATCGAATGAATAAATGTGTTGAGTTAAAAGGAGAGTATTTCAAAAAACAATAATAAACTAATTTCTGGAAAATTTTGTTTTCTATCAATAGTTTGCAATGTTAAATTATTTATTTCCATTAAAACTAGAGAATGCCCAGTTAAATTAATCAATTTACAAACCAGACACCACAAACAATCCCTCAAAACCTCAAAAACCGCCAACTGACCCAACTTAACCGCCTAGAAAACCGTGTCATGCTACCTTCCACAGACACACAATCTACAGTAGTAGGTACACTACAACCCTTGTGCAGGAGCGCAAAGGAGCCGATAGTGACTAACACTAGTACTAGAACGCATTTGCGTAAACGTAAAGGATGATGGTGGGAAATGGATTAGTTTCAAATAATGGATGACTGAACGCAATTAGATTGTGGCTATATGAGGTGGAATTAATATATGAATATGTGGGACGGATTATATCAACGAGTTGTCAAATATTCATATTGGTATAGAATAACTGATTTTGGATACATACGAGTAAATTTTTCATGTTTAATTTAAAATTGCTTAATGGATTTTTGTATTTCATATTAAAAACGAATTAGGTCTGGTCATACAATGACTTAAAAGTTACCAAAGCTGTCAAGACGATTACTGAGGAACTTAAAAAACTGTCAAATTATAAATCATGAGTCGAAGATGCTTTCTGGGGCCTGTTTCTCAAAAAATATGCGACTAGTATTACTAATTCCTACACTAGTAATACTAGTGAAGTTTACTAGTTTTTGTTTCTGAAATATACAAGTGTAAAATACTAGTTACAAGTTGGGAACTAGGCTAATTTATTAATAATAACAAACCAAAAATTCGACTAGCTGTTCTTAAACGGCAGAAGAAAATTATATTTTTTAAATGGTATCCTATATAATTTTTTACCCCATTAGATAGAGAATTTTTTTTGATTTCAACGATATAAATATGGTATAGGGTTGTACAACAATTATTTCGAGAAAAATGGTATTAGAAATAATGTTATAATATTACAATAAGCTATGCAATACACAGATATATACGTCTGTTGCCTAGTTATGCTAGTAGTAAACCCATTTTTATTACATTATTTCTAGTTTTTAATACCATTTTTCTTGAAATAATTGTTATACAACCAGAAAATAATATTCTATTTAAAGAGCTAAAAAATTATATAGGGTGCCATTTAAAAAAAAATATAATTTTGTTCTACCGTTTGAGAACCACTGGTTAAATATTCCGTTTGTTACTGTTGACACATTATCCCCTTATTCTTGATCATTTTTGGTATAAAACATTTTTCTCTAAAGTTGTTAGTTCGCCCAAAAAAGCGCTGGTTGTTTTACAGGAAACACCCTGTATTCAAATAAAAACTGTTTGAGAATTACTGCAGTACTGGACTGATAGCCACATGACCGTTATTTGAATATCTCTACATCCATTGGTAGTAGACTTTCTCCCCTATTATTCAACCTCTTCATAAATGACTTAAATGAAAAACTAGAAAACGACTGCATCCTCGCTTTCTTTGCAGATGATGTTTCAATATTGTTATCACATAAAAATTCCCAAACACTAACAAATAGATGCAATAATAAACTAGAAATTTTATATGAGTGGTGCATGATTAATTCACTGTACCTGAATCATTCGAAAACTTGCTTCACTAGATTCAGGAATCGCCATTTAAGTGATGAAAATTTTGAATTATGCATTAATGAGGAGCCCATCACTAACAGTACCAAAACCAAATTTTTAGGTATATGGCTTGAAGAACTTGGTTCTTGGAAAACACATTGCGATGAACTTTGCTCGAAATTAAACTCAGTAATTTATCAGGTCAGACATCTGAAAAGTGTTTTGAATTTCGATCAGATATTGTTATTTTATCATGCAACTGTAGAATCGAGGCTGCGGTATGGTATTAGACTTTGGGGTAGTTCTACACACGCCAATAAAGTCTTCGTGGTTCAAAAACGCATCATTGGATGCATCGCAAATATTAAACCGCAACATTCGTGCCGTGATTTTTTTTTAAAATACAAAATTATGACACTGATAGAGTTGTACATTTTGGATGTATCCTGTTATATATATCAAAATAAGAATAAGTTCACTGTTAACTCACAGCTTGGTTATATGAACACGAGAAATCATAATCAGTTGAGAATTCCTTTTGCTAAGTTAAACAAAACTAAAAATTCTCCTAATGTGCTTGGGCTAAAAGTTTATGATCACTTACCCATCTCTATTAAATCTAGTGAAAAAATGTTTGTTTTTAAATATAAAATGAAATCTTTGTTATTAGAAAATGTATTTTATACGCTAAACGAATTTTTTGAAACCAACCACTGCTAGGTATTATAACTACTTTTGACGATTGCGATGTAATATTATTACTTATGCAATAAAGCAATATTATATTATAGACTCCACCCCCTAACTCGGTATTCGTTATATGTTTATAGGTGCTTGGAGTCGCCAATCACTAATTTCTCTTAATTCGATTGAGCTGTAATCAGCTATTGTTGCCCTTCAACTATGTTTCTTGATAAAGGATTCGACTGAACAAACTTCAAAATTGTGTTGCTTTAAACTCTTATCAATATTATGGGTCAGAAGGCACTCATTCAAAATGTAAACAAATCTGATGTGTCTTACTGACCGCCATGACAGACGCGCGTACAGCGCCGCCAATGGATTCTGCGATTACCAATGGATACAACTTTTACTTCGACGATATTTAAAATAGAGCAAATACTGACCGTTGATAGTGAATAAAAAAGCCTTTCATAAAGTGGTTCCCTACAATTTAAAAGCCCGATGTGTCATTCGCTTCATGATAAAAATTAATAATGATATAGTTTCGTTTTGCAAGGAATAATCACATTTTCAACATAAAAACTTTGATATATAGTCTATTAATCGATTATTACGCGGTGTAATATTTCTTAATCTACATTTTAATTCTAATTTATAACGCTCGTTAAACCGTAAATAAATCCGGTAAAGAAAAGCCAGTCGCGCTTTATAACGTGATAGTCTGCCAGTGGCAGCGCATGTGGATCGGTACGGTGACGTAAATAACCCTATAAATTTCCACAAATTTTACGCCTCTGCGTAAACCTCATTCCCGTAAAATGTGGTGCTAATTGTAGTAGGTAGTTATTTTATATGTAACTGCGACAGTGAATGAGAAATACATTCATTTAGATTAGTTGAGGTTCGTCCTAGTTAAACAAGACAATTTATTCGAAGGATTTTCAAATTTACAATAGGACTTTCAAAGTTTCTGAAGTTATTTTCGTTAACGAGAAGTATTTCTCACTATTTGAGCCGAAACTCATATTAATTCGGCCAGCACAATATTTTACCTTAATGACATTTCATATAGTATTACAAAAAACTCAATAAATATTTTATTCTTGCAAAAATTTTCAATTTCAGCTTAAATTAAAAACAAAAAGAAAATAGTTTCGATAACAATTAGGTTTTGAACCTCGTTTTGAACTATATTTTATGGTAATAATATATTTTTATTTTATTTTTTTATTTTTTACCTCCCGCCATACCGTAGGTAAGAGAGGTAATGTAATCGTACCAAAAATTCGCTGGTGAGTTTTCAGTAAATAAGCACGAGTTAGGGTCCCCACAACACGTTTTTACTATTTATAAGATGATTGTGTGTATATATATATATATATATATATATATATATATATATATATATATATATATATATATGTGTGTGTGTGTGTGTGTGTGTGTGTGTGTGTGTGTGTGTGTGTGTGTGTATGCGTGTGTGTCCACAATAACTCTTATAACAAACTTCCAAATATATCTATTTTCCGTATTTAAGCTTCCTGCATTCATATAACGAGTTGATTAGATTTTGTGTAAAATTGGATAAATGAAAGTGATACTTTACTTGAAGCCCATAACAGTTTTTAATGAAAAACTATATTAAAACATAATCCAAAACTTTTCAATTTTAGTATTTAAAACTTTTATATCACGGGAAACAACATATTAGATTTTGGCTAAAATTAATGAACCAGAAGTGATACTTTACTTGAAGCTCTGAACAGATTCTCGTGAAAAATATATTATGTTATACTCCAAAACTTGTCAAATTTAGTATTTACGACTTTTATATGAAGAGGAATAACATACTAGATTTTGGATACAATTGATAAACCGGAAGAGATACTTTATTTGAAGCTCTGAACAGATTTTCGTGAAAAATATATTGATACAATCGAAAACTTTTCAAATTTGGTATTTAATACTTTCATATTAATAAGAATGACATGTTAGATTTTTTCTAAAATTGATAAACCGGAAGTACTACTTTACAGGAAGCTATAAACAGATTTTCTTGAAAAAATATATTAAAACATGATCCAGAACTTCTCAAATTTGGTATTTAAAACACGTGTATAATTTGAAACATTAAATTTTGACTATACCTATATGATAAACCGGAAGTGATACTTAATTTGGAGCTCTTAACAGATTTTCGAGGAAAAACATAATAAAATATAATCCAAAATTTGGTTTTACAGACTTTTCTATTTATTGGAACAACAAATTAGATTTTGTTTACAAACGATCAACTGGAAGTGATACTTTACTTAAAGTTCATTGCTATTTCAAACATGGAATTGACGGGAGGTCATAAATGGCCACATCAGATTTTTTTACCCAGCAATGGGTAATATGCCGTGATGATATATTTATTTATTTTCATTTTTATATAATTTTTATAAAAATAAAATATTTTTTCTACAAACACTATGCAAAATTGAATTTTTAACACGGCATACTTCAATTAAAATGTGATATTTTAATTCTAGTGTTAAAAGTAAAGTACCTTGGTAATGACGAATGGAACAACAAATCGACATGTTTGACATATGTCAATTTTTTTTACTACTGGCCACTTTTACAATTGATGGATAAACTATGGTATAGTTATCGAAGGTATAATTTTATCCTAGCAACTAAACCTTCGATAAACAAGACTGTCTTTTACAATGCATTTTTATCTATCCGATAGTTATACCAGGAATTACGTTAAATCACTTTACGTTAGTATTGATACAATAAAATTATCTTCTTGTTAGACTATTATTCTTAAATATTGTTATTATTTCTGCCTTCTAGTTTGCATTTTTCACGATGTTAGATGATATAAACGATGTTTTTGGTTCTGAGAGTGATGATGAAATACGTTATTGACATCTGTCTAACGTATGAATAACAACACATCGTTTGTGTTTACGTGGTATCCATAATAACCAGGGATAAACTTATCAAAGGTTTATACGACCGATTTCCATGGGATAAGAAATACTGGTGTTTATTCTATCTGAGGTTTATCCGAGGTTTGCGGAATAACTGCGGAAACAGTTAAGCAGGAAATTAAAACTTTGCTCTGGCAATGGCACAAACGGCACTGGACAGCCATATCAGGCCAGAGACACTCCAAGCTCTTCCTTCAAGAAAGGGTTTATAATGAATACATGGTTCTATATTTTCGACTTATTACATCCAGATCAAATTTCGAATGACCTCATTAAATTGATGCTAAATTAACTTAAATTTAATTACTAGCACAGTTAAATTAATTTCTCCATCGTATATCTATGTATAATTTACCAACATATTTCATTTCACAGTACATCATTATCTCTCAGTTTTACGTAAACCAATATTTTCGTAATCTTCAATTCTAGTACGCTCTGTTAAAATTTGATACTTGCCGCTACGTAGGCTCTCATTATTTCCATTAATTATTGCGTTGTTAGGGGCAACGAAATAACGATGCACCTTTCCTAACCGCACGCAAATATTGTTATAACTTGGACACTGCTACAACGCTTATTGTGCCAATCTTAACTTTGCAAATTAAGATAATATTCACGTGAAGTTGCCGAGAGATGATGCTAGAGGCGATGTTTACTCAGATTAAGTAATTAGTGACGGAATAGTAAAGGGCAAGCTGGTATGCATGTTGTAGGTATATACCAATTTAAGAGTACGTACAAAAAAAAAACGGATTCATTTCAAAACAAGAAATAGTTCAGTCAATGAAGACCAAAAAAGATCTTTGCCTTACAAAATGTGGGGTAGTTATGATTTTAATATGTTGCTTAGTTCATCACTCTGATGCAAAATTCAAATTTTCGGCCTTGGGAAGGAGAGGCGCGAGCCGCCATCTTGGATTAAAGCATTTTTGTTTTGGAAGAATACAAAATTAAAGCTCGTGATTTTTTGTACAAAAAATCTGAAGTGGCCAACACCAAACCTCCCGCTATTTAATTTTTATGAATTTAAATATACATACTTACATATTTAGTTATTGCGGAAACTGTATTAAAATCCATGCCATATAACATGGTTCTATTTACTAATTTTCTTTTTAAAACGTTACTATTATTAATTTGAAATGATTAGTTCTTTGACATCGATATTTATCTGTCAGTTACATACATTTGAGATAAGAACTGCGTAACCAAGAAGTTTTGCTTGTTTAAAGCGTAGGCTCCGGGATTAAAATTATAGATAATTATATAAATTTATCCAGAAAATATATAGAAAAAGTATTTTTTTTCAAACGTCGTAGAAATGACATTTTTGTGACTTGATTCACAAGGTAGAAGTTTCATTTCTACGCCGCTGAAATAAAATAAATAAATATTCATAGAAACTACATAGAATTAGCGAATAAAAAGGAAAGTAGTGCGTTTGAAATAGTATATTATATACTCAGGGAGTAAAGTGCATATTCAATCCTGTGGGTGAAGTTTATTTCCCGAGCCGAAGGTGAGGGAAATAATCACCTGAGGGATTGAATGCACTTTAGTCCGGTGGTATATACACTATTTTTCGCACTACCGTATCAAATGGAACCATATTAGTGTAAAAGATATTACTTACAATTTGACAATACATTTTTGTTCAAGTTTAAACTCAACGCCTGCTTAAAATGTAGTGCAGATACGAATAAATAAATCATAGTAACTATATGATGTTATGGAAACATCTTGTTTATTTTTACTTTAGTCCCCCAGGGATTTTTTTCATATTTAATCCCTCTGGGACTGAATTTGTCCCTGAAATGAGTGATTAGAATCGCTTTTTAGTCTCGGGAGTGCGAAAAAAAAAATTAATGTGTTATTCGGAATAAAAGTGTCTTTGTGTGTCTCGCATGCAATTGTTCGACTCGCATGCAATTGTTCGACTCGCTTCGCTCGTCGTGCAAACTTTCATGCTCGCCATACAAAGTATCACTTTTACTCCTAATAACACAATTTAGGTAGGTACTATTATGCAAATCTCTAGAAAATTTAATAATCTTTAATTTTTATAATGACACAAATCTTGAAAAAATAACATTTGAAGGTATTTTTCGAAGAAAATCTATTTTGATCTTCAAGTAAAGTGTCATTTCCCGTTATCTTATATACACCAAACTCTAATGGACTATTCCTATATTAGAATAAGGTAGAAATACAAGGTTTCAAAATATTTCTGAATGCTAGTATTTGAGTTAGAGTACGCACGCACGCACGCACGCACACACACACACCCAACCAACCAACCCACCCACACTTGATATGCGATTTTTAGCACAATCCTTATACCTTCCTTACCTAGGGTAGCAGGAGGTAAAAAAAGGTTCTTATTTTTTTACCTAGGATGTACTCTCAAAGAGTTATGTTAAAAAGTAATTAACCAGAATAACAATTTATGAAAGAAATTTAAATTACTCGAAAAATAATAGCCTTCGGCTCGTTCGGCAAATTTACCTTCTCGTGAAAACAAGATATGTTTTACTCACGAGATGCATACAATATTTTTTACGTCTGCAATGGGAGCGTTAAGAAAAGTACCGTAGCGTTTCATTATTTCACTCCGCAGCGTTAAAAAAGTGCACTTTTTTCACACTTTCATTTATTAAAAAAAGGCATACTTTATAAACCCATTTTAATGAAAAAAGGGTATTTTTTTAACAGACGTAAAAACAGTATTATGTATTTAATTCTTCGTCTAACAGGTTTTACAATGTATAACAGTTTACATTCATCGTGGCATCCAAAGAAATAAATTTATCGATGATTTTTAAATAATTTTTGTAAACGCTTTCCTACATATTCTTCCACCACTCTGATCTGGTTAAAGATTCGATAATACAGTTTGAAAATTTGAATTCAGCATGAAATTTTTTTTTACTTCGATTAGCTGTTCGCGAGTTACTAACAATTTAAACTTGCACGAAATTCTTCTAAAATTTTGAATATCTTCAAATCGGCTTAATTCTTATTTTTTCATCTGAAATTTCGGCAGGTATTAAATTCGTAACATAGTTTATCTTTAATGAAATATTGTTTTCCGATTCGAAACTATGTGTATTGATTTTACTAATAATGAGTAATACCCATTTCAATAAACATACAGTTTTCTGAGTATCATTTAATATCGTCTGATATATATTTAGAAAAGGTATAAAAAAATAACAATGCAGTACTTATGTATATTATATTCATATTATGATAACATTGCTTTGTCAACAGAAGCATTTCAACATACTTTAATTTCTTTAGAAAGAACATAATATTTGCCTCGAATAAATATCGCAACAAAAACACAAATTGTGTACATAAAACGTGTTATTTTTCCAGTGTAATTCAAGGACGATCTCAAGAAACATCTACAGCGAGTCAGGTCAGGTAAACAAAAGCTTTGTTGAATTCATTTGTAACTTATTAACGTTCAGGGCTTGGATAATAAATTTTAATTCCGCATTTCCTTGCGGAAAAGCTTGGCATTTCACTCACTCGTACTGATTCGCGCTGAGGAGCGATAGAGAGGGCGCAAGAGTCGTCACTGCAGTCTCAGTTGTTTTAAGGGGAAGAGACAGCACGCGCACTTCAACTGTTTGTTATGGTGAAGTTGAAGAATAAAGAGATCGGCTCATGAATATCGTAATGCGATGCTCTGAATATATGAATGTATTTATTTGTTAATTGTAAAGTCTGAACAGAACATGAGAGATCGGTAATGAGGTCTGAAAAATCACATTTATTACATTTATTCATGAGAGACAAAGTCATAAAAGTAATATAGGTAGATCGGAGAGTTTTTATTTAAACAAGTTGAAAACGAATATTGCAACCATATAATAAGCGAAAATAAAGGTATTTAGTTTGAAATTTTATTTAATGAGTACATGATTTGTTAAAAAATAAAAATTTAAATATGGACTTATTTAAATTTTACAAGAATTATATATTTATTGTTTATCCGACGAAAAAATAAATCAGGAAATGACATATAAAAAATAAAGTATTGTCTCAATTTTTTATTATTTTTTTTATCTCAAACCCCTTAAAAATATTTTGAAATACAAAAGGGCACTACTGGTCCTTGTAGAATTAAAAACTACATCCTTACATATTTTGTGGTTTGGTTTTAAACGACACCTAAATAAATGATTCGATTACCTAATAAAATAAAAAATTTCCAACACTATTTTGGAAACTACACATTCCACAACTAAAAATTATGTTGGAGTCAATATTATTAACAAAACGTGTGGTATAGGGGACTAAAGCGCAATTGATTTAAGAGAAATTAGGAAAAATATTGAATGTGTAAGCTTAATAATAAATACTAATAAAGAAATAAAACGACATAATTGAAATACTTCAGAAATAAGGGGATTCTTGTTATAGCAGCTCATCATTCATATGAATTCCATATATATTATTTTGATTGGCGACTCAAATACGGCCTATAAATATATACCCAGTTAGGGGAGGAGCCTACTACCAATGGAAGTAGAGAAATTCAAATAGCGTGGCTATCAGTTCAGTAGTGCAATTCTCAAACAGTTTTTATTTGAATTTAAATATTTTGCATTATCTTTAATTTAAATACAATTTCAATTATAAAATCATGTAGACTTGTAGTAGTTTAATAATATTCATTTATTTTTTATAAATATAATTTAGAAATAGCATATAGAATATTTAAGTCCATGCAGAAAATAGTTTGATATATAAACTTATATTCGTGACGTCACATCTATACTTTCAAATTTCGGAGGACTATAACTCGCTTATTAATAGGAATTTTTTCTCCGGATTTTCACCGACAGTCTTAGTTTTACTTATACGTTCAGATGAAATTATATTTAAAAAATGCTGGAATCCCCTATTCCGTATCGTTTAGAATAATTCCATACGGCTTTCGACAAATCAGAATCAAATGAAAGTTACAATTCTATAAGTAAATTACTAATTAGATTCAATATTTTGTACGTTTTGTAATCTGTCAAATCGAATTTGGAGTTTTATAAATATTGCTCATTTGTAACGATAACCATGAAATTGAAACAAAATTACAAACAATTGCAAAATCGATATTGCAAGCTACAAAACATACAAATTGTCTTTATTGAAACATTTTTGTTTAAAATTAATTGGGAATTCTTGCGCAAGGAAAAATTTAGTTTCTATTCTATATTAATCGCCTATGGCTCTCTAAATAATTAACACTATTTATATGAATAACATAAGCCTGTAAAGTACTTTTTAAAATCAAATTTTGAAGTACGGGATTAAGATCATTTGCAAATTGTTAGTTTCAGAAATGTCCGTAATATTGAGGTAAATATGCAGCACATGTTTCAGAACTAAGAATACGTCAATGATTTCTCATAAGCGGAAGTGCCACTTCAACATTTACCCACATTTTTCAATTTAATCTTCAAGTTACAGCGCGTTGAAGATACAAATAAAAAGAGTATATTCAAGTGTAAGAAGCAGCAAAAAATGCATTAGATCTGAAAAGTGTTAATATTGGTAGCAGCTGTCTCAAGAGACTAGAAAACATTTGCGTGTTGGCTACGTAAAAAAACCAAACATATTTTAATATAAAGTAAAATTTGAAACCTTTCTGTAAATTTCTTATGAGTTAAAATTTCAACATTATCTCATAAACTTTTCTACCATTAATTCGTATATATGTATATTTAATAGATATTATTTGTTTTTAAAATAAAATAAATATATCATCACGGCATATTACCTATTGCTGCGTGTGCCAATCTGCTTTGTTTTTATACTTAAATATTTAAATTCAAAGGGACCTTGTTCATCAAAAAATAGCCGAGCAAGTTCGTCAGATTTCGTAATACAGGGTGCTCATTTTATTTGTTCCCACCTGAAAATTCAGCAGGAGTAGGCAATCTATACGTTATAATAAGTGACTTGGTTTTTAAAATTTTGTTTTGTTGTACCTACTGTGATTATTCGATAGGCCCACTTTTATAATTGATGGATAAACTATGGTAAACTATTATTCACGAAAGATGACTATTCAAGGTCATTTGTGAGCCGTCTGATATAATATTACTTGCAGATAACTTCATTGCATTTCATATGCATAGGCGTGCAACATGAAATATTTATGGACACATTTTAACTAAGAAAATAAGAGTAATTTATTTGAAAATTATGTTTCTTTCTAAATAATGCCTTTCTGAAAGATTTATGTTCTTCACTTATGTTTTTGCAAAATTCAAAAACATAGACTTAACTATAAATCAAGGAATAATAATTTTATTTAAACGTCAACGCTACTGGGTAAATATAAGCACAGAGGGCGGTGTAGTAGATAATTAGGTATCTGTAATTCTACGACATATGTCGTTATTATTTATAGTGTGTTAGAAAGTAATGCCACTATTTACGTATATCTGTTACACCACTTAAATTAAATAGACATAGGTCAAATAATCTTTCTCTTTCTAATACAAAATGTTGCTAAGCTACTGCTGTAAGGTGATGTGTATTCTTTCTTCGAACAAATTACCTTGAATAGTCATCTTTCGTGAATAATAGTGTATAGGGAGGGTATCCAGCCAGCCATTGGGTTTACGTCATTGTTTAGGGATTTTCTATACTTATTTAAATATATTTTATTATCGGTATTTTATTGGTTTTTCTATTATTATTATTATTATTACGTATTTAAAACGATTAATATAAATAATTACATTTGAAAATATTATTATTAATAAAAATTTGTTAATTTTTGTAAAATGACGTTTGATTATTTTTTTTATTATTGGCAATTCTGAACATTCATATGTCTACAATATACTTCTCAACCTGTATTGTGATTAAGTTTTCGTGATTTTGGGATGGATTATTCCACATTCTTAAACTAAAATACTACTCCATTTTACGATTATTTCTAAGTCTAAGATTATACTTACCTAAGAACGAAAACATAACAATGACAGTGACACATCTAAAATGTCAAATCTAAATTTCAGATATTTCACATTTTTTTTGTCCAAAATGAAATTTCGTGACAGTTAACGTAAACAGGATGAGTCATTAGGGCACGAACTGTGTTAGTAAGGCACAGATGAAGCTATTAGACATACCTATCGAAGAAAGAATGAAGGAAACCATAAGTAAGACAGAGATAAATATACAATTACTTGTTATTTTGCAGTTTAGAAATCAATGATATGAAGCTTAAATGAACTTAATCGATGTATAATAACTTATTTCTCCCCGAAACAATGATTTGTATGCATGGAGGCAACCCAAAAATCATATTTTAATCCGTTTTACATGCTCATGTTAACTTATTAACACATAACGTCATTGTTTCTAGCGATATTATATTTATGACGTAAACCCATTGACTGGCTAGATGCTCTATATAGCTATCGGATTTTTATATATTAGAAAGTTATACCAACAATTACGTTAAATCAATTTTGGTTGATACTGCCACAATAAAATTATCTTCTTGTTAAACTATTTTTCTTCAATATTGTTATTTCTCCTTCTACTCGTAATTTGCATTTTTCAAGATGTTAGATGATATAAATGATATTCTTGATTCTGACAGTGATGACGAAATAATTGTTTGACATCTGTCAAACGTATGAATAATAACACATTGTTTGTGTTTACGTGGTATCCATAAGAACAAGGGATAAAGGTATCCGAGGTTACGAACGATTTCTATGGGATAAGAAATAGTAGGTTTGTTCGTTCCGCTACCCTGCGTCTACCGCAAACCGCGACGGTGAAATTTGCTTTTCGATTCGCGGTTCACTGTAAAGTCACTTACAGTTTTGCGGTAAAACGCAGCATAGCGGAACGAACAAACCTACTGTATATGAAAAGGAAATATCTAATGATTTAATGAATATGTGTAGATACTGCTAGTAAATATTTTTATTAACTCTTTTTGCTTGAGAATAGGTTAAATTTAAATGTTATTATTCCAATTATTATGTATTAAATACAAAATATTTGTTTTTTATTTTTTATAATATCTATCACATCTAGCACGAGCACCTCTTTTCACGATTTCCTTTTTAAATCTCTTTTGATACTCGTTTCTACTTATTCCAGAAAATTTTCCTTCATTAATTATTAATAAAATAATATTTTTTGATAATGTTTTTTGTGTCGGACAAATTTGTCATAATCTCTTTGAATCCGGATCAGTTCCATACTATAGATATTTTCGTACGAAACTATTACTGAGTTTACATGCAGTTTTGAAACCGTTTTTAAAACGTTTTTAGTTTTGAAAACGCCATGTATACAGGTCAAAACGGTTTTGAATTATCTCAAACCAAAACTAAAATTCATGGGTTGTACTTGAAAACTAGTTTCAAAACTACTCATGTAAACACTTAAAATTCAGTTTCGATACTGCGCATGCGTTCAGAGCATAACGTTTCGGTCGCTTTGTGTTACTAACCTTCAAATATACTGACAGTTGTGTAGTTTTATTGCGTAGTGGTACAAAGTATAAAAAATAATTGGAATAATAGCAAAACGGAGTATTTGGAGTGAAGAGGATCTGTTACTTACATCAGCTAAATGCGCATGCGCCAAAACTGATTTCAAATCAATTTGTAAACTTGTTTTGAAAACTGCATGTAAACAGTTTTGCATAATTTTGACTGAAAACTGAAACCATTTTCAAAACTGCATGTAAACGTAGTAATTAATTCCGACTTTTCCATCCACATAAAAAATGAGTTTCACCCTTGTCTGTAATTTAACTAAATTTGACTCAGCACGTTCTCAGGAAAAAAATCTTATATAATATTGTTTGGAAGTTAGATATTTTTGAACTTCCATGCTTCAATATAACAATAACAATGCAAAATGGAATAGTTAAGTGCTTTGCTGACAATCGGCCCCATCTAGAACAATCTACAAAAGGTGCATGAATGAATGATGAATATATTATTTATCTGACATTAATCACTCGCCGTCAAAGCTCATTCTGGCGGCTGGCTAAAGCTCGAAGCTCGCAGCAGATATTGGCTGTGATTTGTTTCAGAGCAGAGCGCTGTGCTGAGCTAGTGGAATCGAGGATTCGCGGATGTTCGGGCTCATGTTCTCTTTGCCAAACAGGAATTTTCATTCACGCCAACGTGATTGTAGCTATCAATTGCGTGCACTGATAAGCTTTTCAATCAAACACAAAATTGAAGCATATTGATATCGCTCAATTTAATTACACCACTACACACGATTGGTGGATGATTGAGGATTACAGTTGACTGTCATTGGCGTCACAATCAAAAGTTACATTCATAATTATGAAAATTTATAGCATTTCGATTTTTCTTTTTCTGAATTAAAATGTTTCATTAGTATCACAATTTTTGAAAATTTTATAGGTATATTAATCTACATGAAAAATAGGAGATACGTATTGTTTATATTTTCTATAAAGTACTGCAAAAAAAAAAAATATTAAATATTAAGCCGAACCGGAAGTAGTATGTGGCCCTAGAATATGTTTCTATGGCGTATGGACAAAATTATTCAATAAGCCCAGCAAAACAAGCAACCGGAAGTAAAATTTGTTGAACGACTTTGCTAGCCTAGCATTTGCTTGATTTGCTCGCAAGCAATCCAAGCCACAAATTTCTCGCTTGTCTTGCTAAGTGTCAAATATAATGGCGGGAAATACAAATTATACATACATGAATTTAACTTAAACTGTTTCCATTTCTTTGTGTTTGTCAACCACATGTCAAAAGGCTTTGAGAGTTTTGTGATGGATGTTTATAACATTATTAAATTTAAAATATTTTGTAATAATGAATATAGATTCTTCCAAATTAATCACACTATCTTCATATATAAATATAAATTCATTTCCAAGAGTTCGCAGACCAAGAAAAGAGATACGAGAGATACACATGTTATATTTGACAACTTACAACTTTTCCGATGACAGTTATGGATGACAGTTTATGGTTATAAGTAGCAAACCGTTCAATATATTAAGCAACAAGTCTCGTTTGCTTACCTAGCATTTGCTTGATTTGCTTACTTCATTGAACGCACCTAGAATTACTGAAGTAAAATATCATATTGGCATCTGTCATATGTCATTCAAAGTGTCAGTTTACTGTATTTAGGGCCGGTTTTATAAACAAAAATTTAATGGAATTGTAACTAAGTGATGAATAAATTTACTTGTTCAGTAAATACATGTTGGGTTTTATAAACAAAATCTACCCATTAAATACTTAAGTGGAGATATAATTTTCGTTGCGTTGTGTGAAAATGACTTTCTTTAAATTGTTGTTTAAGTTGTTTAAGTTGCTTGATTATTTTTATGACAGTATTTATGGTTTTGTTTTCTGTTTTTGATCGTTTGACGGTGGTTTGACGTATTGACATGCATTTGACAGAAAGTAAAATTATGTGAAATCGGGTGAAATATGGGCAGAAGACGGGAACAAGGTAAAAAAATTATTTATAGGGAAAAATGTGATGTTTTGTATATAGTAAAAATATATTTAAGTATAGTAGAAAATAAGAAAACGGATGATGTAAATGCTAAATTAAAAAACGAAACGTGGGTAAAGCAAAGAATATAATGCTATACAACAAACTGATATTCGAACGGGAAAACAGATAAAATTGTTCCATGAAAATATAAAATTTAAAGCCAAGAAAGATAAAGCTGAAGACAAACCAAGTTAAACTATACAGTTGGGAAATCCACTAATATTAAAATACTCTCTACATATTTTGTACCGTTGTTAAACAGTTTTCGGCATTTTAATGTAATAATGTAGGTACACATTTTTAATAAAGCTGTATAATGCGTTACTCTGTGTATTATTTTGCATACCGTCGATTTAGATACATTAAAATTATCTCATATTATAATTTTAAATGACGCTTATGCAAAGAAGCGAAAAGTTATTAAAAATTGATCCAATAATAATCTTTCAAGTTTTATAAATATTTCAAAGTACATCAATAAAAATCGTTACTTAAATTTAATAGCATGAAATTCTTCACTTAGTTTACTTGGTAGATTTACTTGTTCAGTAAATTTAAAAATGCTTTATAAAACCCAAATCTCCACTTAAATAAATTTACTTGGCAACTAAAATTTAAGTGAAGATTTTTGAGCTTTATAAAACCGGGCCTTAATATTTTATTTTATTGTGAATCATTAAATGTATATTCCACCTTTCTCTTATTCGACATTTTTTTTGACACTTTACGTAAATAGTAAATATAAAATTGGAGTTTATTTAAATGGAAAGTTGTCTTTCGTTAAAATGTATTATAACCAGGGGCCCAATTCTTGAAATTTTTCGCTTACGTAAGTAAGAGAGATGCGCATGCGAACTGCATATTGGTATTCTTGAAACGAAATCGTGTGGTTGTAGGCAAATATTCCGTGCGCAATTATATCGCATGGGTATGAATAACCTGAAAGTATCATTCGCACACGAAACTGTGTCTGTCACTTGTGTTTGGTGAATCAGTACTTAGATGATATAAATCAAATTGTTTTTATATAATTGCGGGTACGTTTTATGATCGTATAATGACGCAAATTATAAATCTAGAGTCTCCATACACTTGAGTATCGCTATAATATTCGAGAAATGTGTGCCCGTGGATTAATAGAACGATGCAATGGATTGTTAAAAAGGAATTTTAGGTGCCTTTTAACGAGCTTTACATTCCAAATCTGAAATGGTTAGCAAAATTAAAATTACATAACACTTGCATATTAATATTGCCATATTATGTACGTACATACTGTAAACTAAGAAAAATAATACCTACTATATCAAATAATATATTATGTATATATAATAAATTTTGAATATTAAAATTGAAACACTTATGGCTTATGACAGCATCGCTGACAGCTACGGCTGACAGTTTTGGTTGACAGGTTGACAGTGACAGTGAAAAAACAATTATACGATGAAGCATTCACGTGGTACACTTGACTTTTTCATTTGAGAATGGACCAATCAGACAGCAGAACTATGCGTTTGATTAAATGTCAAAATTTGACATCTTGACAATGATATACACTATTTAAGCCATTCAGTATTGCGGAGCGTAGGGAATAGTTTTGACCTCTCTGATTGGCTGAAATTAGAGACAAAAACCAGGTTTACCTAATGTAATTTCGGCTACTTCAAATTTGCGCTGTTGCCAGTGCCATTTACTGAATGGCTTAAATGGAACAGAGCATAAACCTACAATTGTATTTGAACATGAAAGAAATGCCGAAATATAATATTTCTTTTCTCTGAAGAGCGAAAAATAATAATTATTAGAACGTGGAAAATTTGATACAGTTCCATTTAAGCCATTCAGTAGATGGCACTGGCAACAGCGAAAATCTGAAGTAGCCGAAATTACATTGGGTAAACTTGAATCTTGTCTCTAATTTTAGCCAATCAAAGGTGTCAAAACTATTCCCTATGCTTCGCAATACTGAATGGCTTAAATAGAACAAGGTATACTTTTACACACAAAAAATCAATCGAATTTTGAGAAGATTTAATAATAATGTTAAATGTTAGCCCTGTACCAAAAAAAGACTGGAAAAACTGGAGGAAGATCTATATTTAAACATATGAAATGTATTTACTGATTAATTTTAGACGTGGTACGATAAGCTCTGTGGGTAAAAGGCTCTTGTCAAACGTTTGAAAGTTGTACGTTTAGAAACATATACGTTCATGAAACAGACGCTGGAGAATCCCAAAATCTCATTTCATATGTTTACAACGCCGCAAACGCATAAGTTTAGATTCGAGAATAGAGGCCCAGGGCCGGATACGTGACACCCAAACATCTTTAGTTCATCAAAATATCGTTATATCTTTTCAAAAGAATAAATTTAAGCCATAACTTATTCAATGACTTGAAATTTGATTATTCTTGACACCAAATATATCAACCCCATTTCCATGCCTCTCTTTGTTCCTGGAGTAAATAAAAGAGAGCATTTCGTATGTGAGTAATTTGATTGGATTGTGAGTGTTGTAACAATTTAAGGTTTGCGAACGGGGCAATTTCCGGGTGCTTGTTCCGACATGTGATGAGAGGTGCTTGGTGCTCGGCAACAGCTCCGGAACAGCCATGGTCCGCTCGGTTCGGCTCGTGCGCTTGAGAATTTATCGAGTACATTATTTGAAATCGCCGGAAATCGAAGCCGGGTCGGCACTTGGCCCAAGGCTGTTTAAAGTTATTAAGGCGACAAATTCAATATGTTCAACTCATCTAGAATTATTGAAATATACGGCTTCTAACGGTGAGAAGGATATTCTTCATCCGCGGAGAGATGCCAATGGAAATGTACAAGAAGTTGTGTATTCATTTTTATATTTTAATAATAAATAGCATAAAAGTGACGCTTTTTACCTTCCTTCACCTACAAACGATGTGCACATATGTAGTCAACTCCGACGCCAACTTAGCGAACAAAATTAATGTTGGGGAATTATAAGGATGGAATTAATTAGTATTTTTTGTAAGAATGGGTCCGTAAACCATAGTCAAAATACAACTTTTTTTATATATTAAATTTGCAAAATACTTACTAATTAATAGTAATGCAAATTAAAAATCTGATGTGGCCCGTCAGTTTAATGTATTTTTTTCAAACGTCGTAGAAATGGCATTTTTTGTGACTTGATTCGCAAGGTAGAAGTTTCATTTCTACGCCGCTGGAGTAGGAAAAACTAATTTCTACGCCGGCGCCGTAGGAATAAAATAAATATCCATAGAAACTACATTGAATTAAGCCTCATTTCCACCGATTGTCTTAATGCATAAGTGCTATAATTAAAAACTTAGCGCAATGCGTAAAAATGTTTATCATATGGCAAAGTTTACTACCATTTCCAGCTATGCATATAAGGCTTAATGCTTAAGAACTAAGAGCAATGCGTAAGAACAAAAGTTTGCAAACTCCAAGTTTTAAGGCTTAATGACTAAGCGTAATTGTGAGATGGACATACATAGCTGTCACCCGTCTTTCTTTATTTTCTAATCTGAATTGTCAACTGTCAGTCTATTTTATAGTTATTGTTTTTTAATTTTTCGATATTGACATAGATACAGAAAAATATGTACAATGGCATAGTAAAACAAAGAAGAATTACTGCTGCAATGGCAGTCTACTAGAGTTAATAATAAAAAGGGAAAAACTGTGACATTTCTGTCGAATTAGTCACTAAATAAAGTAGCTGGAAATGGTATCCTAGTAAATTGTTATAATGCCTTAAGCCTTATGAACAAATTATTATGCATTAAGCATTGAAACATTAGGTGGAAATGAGGCTTTAGCGAATAAAAAGAAAAGTAGTGCGTTTGAAAAAAAAATTAATGTCATTCGGAATAAAAGTGTCTTTTGTCAACAAAAATAGATGCGTTTTTGTCAGTTTTTTACAAATTTACAAATGTCAACGTCAAATGTCAAATTAGAAGTTTGTTATTAACATGTGACAAACTAAAACCTACGTTTATTTATCTAAATAACAAAAATAAACGAAGGTGATGGAAAAACTGTTTTTCTAATGGCTGTGAATGACGTAATGTATGTTCTTCTACGACGCAGGAGTGGGGGGTTGTTTTTCATGACTATTTTTGGCGCCAAACTTTTAATTTAATTATTTACGAAAATAACAACGAATTATTAAAAAAATAATTATTATTAAGAAAATATTGCATAAATTTTCATTTAAAATACTTTTTGAAAAATGTGTTCAGGCTCATTCTGAACAAATCTGTAAGTTACAGATCTGTAAATCTGTAAAAAACTGACAAAAACGCATCAATTTTTGTTGATTAATATAAAATTATACATATGTTGCGATTTTGTTCATTATTTACAGATCTGTAAAGGTACATTCGCAAATGAAAATTAGGTTTAGATTTATGGTTTATACTTTAGATTTAAAGACCTTGGCCGCATACTATGTTATAACTCCATTCACACTTCAGAATTTACTGTCTCTAAACCCAAATCATATAGCTAAACATTGCAAGGTGCAAACTTTAGCTTTATGATTTAGTTTGACGTTACAAACTTAACCAATGAAGACGAGTATTCACTTGGATTAGGCCTTTAAACCAAGTACGAGAAGAACATGGAGACTGGCAAAACACGGAGTTTAATTGCTGAAATATAACCAAAACCAATAATGCCAAGCGTATGACAGTTACACGGCGCACGGGTATTCGTTAAGTACTGCTCTAGCTCTACCGATATTTTAATTTTGTTTTTGAAGCATTTACATAGATGTCAGTACAAACAAAACTAAATTAATGTTAAATTAAACGTGCATTTATGAATGACTTGTTTAAATCTAAACAAAAACCATAAACTTAATTTTGATTTGTGAATGCACCTTAAAAACTTACAGATTTGTTCAGAATTGCAGCATAAGCTCACAATATTCAATTAATAGCACAACATTAATTCCTCGAAACGTACCATCATCTCCAATAAGCTTTAATTACTTCAAAGACCTCAAACATATCATCATCACATGAGTAAACACCCTCGCTACCTCAATCACATAGGAGCGAGGGGGGGGCATCATTCTATCACAAGGGAAATTCTACATATCATATTCCGTATGATCTCTTACCAAATTATTGCTCTGCTTTTCGATCAACATTTGCAGTGACCAGTGAAGAAGGAAATGCTAATTATGAGCACTCAGGATTCGGACACGAACATGTCTTGCCAATAAGTAGAGTAAATATGACTGAGGTTTGCTAATGGCAACAGAAACTCAGTTTACGAATTGCGAACGGGATGTTCTGTTGATAATTTCAACTAAACTTTACTAAAAGTACAGCGAGCTTGATTAGGGGAAAGGATAATTTATCGGAAAGCATAAATTATTAAAGCCATGTATCTATTAATTATTAATATGTACATATTTATCCAGTGACTACAAACCGTGGAAAAAGTATATGCATGGTGCATGATTTGAGCTTATTATAATTATGTAACAGCAAAATAAAGAGGGTCGATAAAAAGTTGAATATTTTTGAAAAAGTCGACATTCAAAACAGTTTGGAATTCCTGGACTGCGTTCCAAAACCTTACTCTAGGGTACGAAATATACTCAAAGTCGTTCCAAAACTAATAGCCTTACTCTCAGAGTTTACTCTTACCTGTTCCAATAGGCGATATGCACATTTTGAGCGTCAGCGCCTCTAACGGCTACATTGGCATTTTTGATTATCGAATCAATTCTGGCATTTCGAGAAAGTGATGCAATTTACAATTTTATTTTGAGTTGTTGCTATTGTGTATGAATATTATACATCGTATTATATTGAAATGAATAAAGAAAAGTTTTGTTTGTTTAAAGCGTAGGCTCCAGGATTTAAATTATAGATAATTTTATAACTTTATTCATAATATATGTACAAAAAGTATTAATACAAATCTGTAGAAAATTTAATAATCTTTAATTTTTATGATAACATTAATCTCGAAAAAATAATATTTTAAGGTATTTTTCGAAGAAAAACTATTTTGAGCTTCAAGTAAAGTGCCATTTCCTGTTATCCGATTTTCACCAAACTCTAATGGGCTCTTTCCACAATAAAAAAAGCTCGAAATACACGGTTTCAAAATTTTCTGAATGTTAGTATTTGAGTTGGAGTGGAGGCTCCACACTTACGCGCGCGCACACACACGCACACACACACACACACACACACACACACACACACACATGTACACGCACACACTCACATACACACAGACATCATCGTGAAAATGTTAAAATTGTATTGTAGGGACCTTAAAACGTGCTCATTTACCAAAATCTCGATATGCGATTTTTAGCACGATCCCTTTACGTCCCTTACCAAGGGAAGCGGAGTAATGTACAAGAAATTTAATCTTTTGCAAGGAACTTTCTGTATAACATTTATACAAAATACATAGAAATGACGGAAAGTAATGTGCTGGCCACATCCGATTTTTTTAAATGTTGTAGGTGTTTGTATTATCCATAACTACTGTATTGATAATATGGCCATATAAAATTAGCATATAATTGTGTTTTGTATTGCTGGTTATATAGCCAAACATAAATAATGCAAATATACGGCGTTATTTGTCGGTCATCTAGATCATGTCCATTGATAAAACAACATTTTTTCGTATAATCAAAATTTATTGACCTATTTTATATCATATTTGGCCCACGAAATATTTGCAAATGAAAAATAAAATGGCCTGCAGATTTAGAAAAGTTATATAATTCATTAGTCACGTGACATGTTTTCCGCCAATCAACATTTATAATCTCCCTAGTTACATGTCTATCACAGCGATGATAAAAAACAAAGAAATTATCACCTTATTTACATTCATTACTAGGGGATTGTTTTCTTTATTTACAACATTGACAGTTAATTTTGGATATAAAAATGTTCCGTAATCGTTTTTGATATCAACAACGATGAAAATAATAAAACAATTGTAAAATTAACCATGTACTATACAATATATGAAAAGTTAGGTTAGCAGCATACACAATTTGTCAAAAAAAATTATTATATTCTCACATTGAATATAAGCTCGTGATATGATTAATAATCGAAGATATTGCTCGTGAAATCTGCATTTCGGTTTCATTCGAGAATATCATCGATGATAATCATATCACTTGTTATATTACGTATGAAATGGTATTACAACTATTTAAATTAAGTTACATATGTTCGAACCTAATTATTATAACTTATGACTAGAAGTACAGTCAGATATCTTAAGAGGAATGAACCCCTGCCTACTAGATATGAAGCGAAAATTCAAATAAATTGTTCCTATACTAGAACTATTAACATTTTAAAAAATTCAATATTAGACAAACATATTTCTGATATAAACCTGCATTTTTAAAAAAGTTTTATTGAAATCTATTAGTATTTGACTTTGATTTTATGGGGAAACGGCATTGCTCGTTTTTCCTACAAAATCAAGGTCAAATACTGATAGATTTCTATAATACTTTGTTGTACGTCATAAATATGCAGAAACATTAACCTGACTTTCGAATAACGAATATATTTTATGTTTCCAATTTTCTTTTTGTTCTTTTTTGCCTATACAGAGTGTTAAAAGGCCGTTCCAAAAATTTAGGAGCAGAAAACATAGACCAAAATGATTGAAAAATGCTTAATCAATATGAGTTTCAGGGAAATGAACTGAAAAATATCCGAAATCTGGTTGCTAGTATTGATCCGCAAATATCATAGACAGTGGCGTAACTAACGGGCCCCCGGCTCTAGAGACGCCCCACTTTACATGATTTATAATTTTGTCACTACTCCGAAATTTTGAATTTAATCTTCTTTTTGTAGTGACATACAAATTTATTTAGTCCTTTATTTTTTATTGTCAATTTCCAAAAATAATATTGGCTAAGGAACCCCTTATCCGCTGTGCAAAATCCAGCTCTTTATTTTCTACCACATTTCGGCCAGTAGAATTTCGATTTCTTAGCAAATATTTTCCTGCAACTGATCCAGAGTTTTCCTTTAAAATAACCCCATAAAAAGAAGTCTGGGGCTGTCAAATCAGGACACCTGGCGGCCAATGTGTATTACCAAAACGTGTGATTAAATAACGATACGAGAAAGATTTTCGCAAAATTGCTACTATTTGAACTGTATGATACTTATCCACCTTGCTAATACTATATTTTGTCCAAGTTCTTTCATTTGGGATACCAAAAATGTATGAATCAATTCCCTGTAACTTTCACCAGTGGACTGTGACACCAATTTTATTTACAAAAAAAAAGAAAACACGCCAATCACATTTTCATAGTAAATGCCACACCACAACATACAATGACTTCGGTGGGATGTAAAAGTGCCTAGTCTTGGATTTTCAGGCTTCCCATATTGGCTATTTTGCTTCTTAACATGTCAACTCAGATGAAAGTGAGCCTAGTCACAATTTCCACAAGTTCTTGTGGTTTGTACTTCCTCATGACAAACGCTACAATTAAAACGGGGCCCAAAAACTTTTTGCGGGCGGGCCCCCGAACTCTTAGTTACGCCACTGATCATAGAAAGCTAGAATGACTACGGCAAAAACCGCATTGTATTTTATCACTAATCTTATTAATCTTTCATCATTGTAGATGTTAAGATATTTGTTATAGTAACAGATGTATTATTATAACATTTCTTGCACACATGACATGAAGTACAGAAAACTTGACATATACTATTTCATATCAACAAACACGAACAACTATAATAATCCTTCAGTTCCATGAAGATATTCCGAATGTTCTTTATCTACAACGTATCCTATAACGAATCACGCGACCTTTCACGCGCATGGAGGAGCGTGATTGACACGTGACAAGTACGTTAAGTGGAACAAGTATTTTGGAACAAAAATCAAGCTCGGCAGGGCGTGCTAACAGTGTGAAGGGTGAAAGCTCGTTCGCGTATCTATGCATGATTTATAAAGAAAACGAGAGTAGACTATGCTGAGAACAAACTCGGATTGTCTGAGGAGATGTGTGTTTTCAGATGATGTTGCATTGATTATTTATCGTGACAAAAATAAAAAAATCTAATGTGGACACCACACGACTTCCTTGTACACAAGACCAATATGAAGTATAGACCCAAGTATAAAATTGCACGTATTTGACGTAATTTGACATTAGCATCTATTTTTTATTTTTTTGTTATTTTTTGTCCTAATCCATAGCAAGCTTCATTACAAAAACCAAAAATCATATGTTTTAAATATACATATCTTGCTTATACAAAGGGCTAATTTAATAATACTTGATGTGCTAGACACAGAATTTAATTCTCTAAAAATTTTATTTGAAGCATTTATTTCTAAAATCAAAATGAAACCATTTTATTGAAGAAAACTGTTAACAACTTCAGGTAATATGTAACTTCCGGTTAGCCTGTTTTAACCAAAATCCACTATGTTATTCCAATTGACATAAAAGTCTTATATACCAAATTTGTAAAGTGTTAGATTATATTTTAAGATAGTTTTTCATTAAAATCTATTATAGGCTTCAAATAAAGTACCATTTCTAGAAATTATGTAATGACCAAAAAGGGAGGTGCACAACTAGATGTTATAGCAGTCCTAAATACAAAATTTCAACTTTCTACGGCTTACCGTTTTTGAGTTATTCGAGATACATACGCACGTACGTATAGACGTCACGACGAAATTAGTCAAAATGGATTCAGGGATGGTCAAAATGGATATTTCCGTTGAAATCTCAAAACCGAAATTTTTCGCGATTACAATACTTCCTTTACTTCGTACAAGGAAGTAAAAAATAGGTGTGGCCAACACAAAACCTGCCGCCATTTACAGCCCGAGTCACAAAAAAGATTAAGTTAATTCTTATTTTTGGATTAGCGAATTTTACTCTAATTTTGACAGTTTATTTCTTAAAATATAGTCTAATGATTAGACTCTAATCTAATCCAAGTAACTACCTTTTTTAAACCCCTCAACAGGATTAAACCCCAATTACAGAGTGGGTTCACATTCATACACATCCATGCCTTAGTGGGATTCGAACCCAGAGCCCCGAGGGCACTCATGACATGAGACGTTGTTCTAACCATTGTGCCACCGAAGCTATAATAAAATGAAAATTAAATTTAGATACTGGGATAGAATAGAATTCACTAATCCAAAATGAGGATTAGGTTAAACATTTTTGTGAATCGTTAATTTTTATTAATCTAAATACATACCTACATATTTACTTATGCTGGAAACTGTATTGAATTCCTTTTCTATTGTTCTATTTACTTTTTTCTTTTTAAAACGTTACTAATATTATTTTGAAATGATTAGTTCTTTGATAGTGGCATTTATTTGTCAGTTACATATATTTGAATAAATACGTTTTGTTTGGTTAAAGCGTAGGCTATGGAATTTAAATTGTAGATACTTTTATAAATTTATCCATAAAATATGTAGAAAAAGTATTAATGCAAATCAATCCAAATTTAAAAATCTTCGATTTTTATAATAACAGTAATCTCGAGAAAATACCATTTAAAGGTATTTTTCGAGCTTCTAGTAAAGTGCCGTTTCCGGTTATCTGATTTTCACCAAAATCTAATGGGCTCTTTTCATTACAGAAAAAATTCGAAATACAAGGTTTCAAAATTTTCTAAATGATAGTATTTGAGTTAGAGTGGAGGATTCATACATACACACAGTCATCATCGTGAAAATGTTAAAATTGGATTCTAGGGACCTTAAAACGTGGTCATTTACCAAAATCTCGATATACGACTTTTAGTACGATCCCTATACCTCCCGCTACCCTTGGTAAAATAAATATGATGTGGCCAATACCAAACCTCCCGCTATTTAATTTTTATTAATACATATTTAGTTATTGCGAAAACTGTATTAAGAACCATTCCATATAACTATGGTTCTACTTACTATTTTCTTTTTAAAACGTAACTGTTATTAATTTGAAATGATTAGTTCTTTGAAAGTGACATTTATTTTTAATAAATAAATAACATTATATTAAGTAAGATTTTGTATAATATAATTTAATATAATATAATAGGATATTTTTTAACTTATGCGCCAAAAGTTAATGGTTAACCCATTAGTGTATGAAGTTGTCTTTTGTTTATTATTTGTTTTAATAACAAAAATTATTTATTAGACTTAAAGAAAACATATCCGCGTAAAAAATATTTTTCGATTGCCAAAACTCTATGGAGAGCGGACATTTGAGACAAGATAGTGCGTTCAAATAAAAGTCATATATTTATTGTTATAATTAATAATTATACACAATTATTATAATGAAACAAAATAAATAAAAATTCAATAATACTATTAAAAATTATTAGATAAAAAACGTGTTCTGAAACCTGCAACTAATCGGCCTACCTCGTTGATTCCATCCATGCCCTTCTTCTGAAGTGTTGTAATTTCTGGTTTATCAATGAGATTTCTTCATTTGATTTCTTTACATTATCAAAAAAATTAGAAGCCTTTGCAAGGAACATCGCCTCTACAATATCTAATAATTGATGCAAAAATAATAATAATAAGGAAAAGTGGTTTTATAGCCACTGTGCGTAGTGTCCATTATAATGGACGCAATTAAATATTGTAATTTTGTACATGAAAACCAAATATACTTTTAAATAAATAAGTGAATATTAGATGCACAATCATATAAAACTAACTGCACAATTAAATATTATAAAATTCAAATTTAGGTTCACCAGGTCGGAATGCATCCACAAAAAGTTACCGTTTGGTGCGGATTTTGGGCCGGCGGCGTCATTGGTCCGTACTTTTTTGAAAACGACGTTGGTGAGGCCATCACCGTCAATGGCGAGCGCTATAGAACGATGATAACAGATTTCTTTTTTCCCAAATTGGATGATATGGAGGTAGACGACATGTTTTTCCAGCAGGACGGCGCTACGAGCCACACAGAGGACGCCTCAATGGACCTTCTGCATGAACGATTTGAGGGTACGGTTATCTCTCGCAGAGGTGACGTGAATTGGCCACCAAGATTGTGCGATTTGACCCCACTAGACTTTTTCTTGTAGGGTTTCCTAAAGTCGCAGGTCTATGCCAATAAGCCGCAATCGACGGATGCCCTTAAAGTTAACATTACCAATGCCATCGCTCAAATTCAGCCGGATCTATGCGGCAGAGTCATTGAAAATTGGACCACTCGGATCCGTGCCACCGTGAGAAGCCGCGGCGGACATTTATTATTATATTCCATACATAATGGCATACATGGGCCTTTCAAATAAAAAAAGAATTTCGTTAATACCTCACACACATCTTGTTTTATTCAATTTCAACATCGACCCGCTCTTATTGAAAAACCCTTTATATATATATATATATATATATATATATATATATATATATATATATATATATATATATATATATATATGACATTTTTAATTCAAAATGTACTCCTCAACCAACTATCAAAATTTGTTACATGCGTTATAAATCATCTTGTATAAACAAATTAAAATAAATCTTATTTCAATACATATTGAAATTTTTTGATATCGTATACCTATCGTTTATCACACCTAACAACCATCTCCATATATTTGGAATGAATAAAACATTTCTCAGAGAAAAATCTACGGAAGAATATGGAACTGTCCAGCAAATAAGTATTTCCTCTATGACATATAACAAATAATCCTTTCTATGCAAACCGTGCGCTCTCGCTGTTCTCTCGATGATCGCACCGTGGGGACAGGCTGACACGCACACAACTATAAATCACAGAATATTGCAATCCGCACTCACACACGCACACTGGACATGCCAATTCCTGCACAGTAAATCACAACAAATTGCATTAACCCGGCCGGTCTCTCGGCTTCAACCAGGTTATGCGGATATGTGTCTCTGTTGCTTTGATTATAATAAGTTTTCATTAAATTTAACTGTGGTAGAGAGCTTCATTACAGGGTATTAATGCTGTCATGTTTGTTGTTAATGGTATTGTGTGGAATGTTATTTAGGTTATGGTTAATTAGCAATTCAAGCTTGTTTATATTTTGTCATTCAAATGTAACGAGATTTGTTTTGTGACGCGAAATGTTTGAGAGGATTAAAAACTGATGCGGATACATTACATCACGCCATTACACGATATAATGGTACTAATTCCAAATCCGAATAGTGATTTAATTAAACTAAAAATTTAGATCTCGGCTGTAGACTTTTGTAAATTAATTAGGAATAGGCTCTAGAGCAGTATGAGTTTGGGCGAGGCCACACGAGAATACAGGCCTGAATGAATTCGTGACGTCACAGGTAGTCTCTTGCTGTCACGCCACGCCTCGAACCACAGCATAGGAAATATACGGAATTTTTAACAAATAGGATTGTTAAATGTAATTTATAAAGATATACAACTCGTAAATAACTATTCAAATATTATATATATATATATATATATATATATATATATATATATATATATATATATATATATATATATATACAGGCTGTTAATTAAAAAGCGGGCCATAGGCGTTTAACATGGGAAATCAGTTTTTCCTTGCGCAAAACTTTCCATTTAATTTTAAACAAAAATGTTTCAAATAAATGTTGTGCTGAATTAAATTCTACACCTGCATCACCAAACAGATTTTATTTTGCATGTTTAGTAACCGGTAAAACCCAATTTGAAATTTTATAAATACGTATTGCTCTTTTGTAGTGATAGCCATGAAATTTAAACAAAATTACAAAGAAATGCATATCATTTGAATTGTCAGAATTTAAATTTTGCAGGTTACAAAATAAAAATAAATAAAATCTAAGCAATAATTTAGATGTAGATTATAAAAACAAACTATTTTTAAGGACTTAGGATAGAATATAATTATCAGTAATTTTTATTTGAAAATCGAATTTCTGACAGTTCAAACGATATGCATATCTTTGTAATTTTGTTTAAATTCCATGGGTATCACTACAAATGAGCAATATTTACAGAATTTCAATTTGGATTTTACAGGTTACTAAACATGCATAATAAAATCTGTTTAGTGATGCTGGTGTATAATTTAATTATCTACAACTTTTATTTGAAACACTTTTGCCTAAAATTAATTGGGAACTTTTGAGCAAGGAAAAACAGATTTCCTATGTTAAACGCCTATGGCCCGCTTTTTAATTAACACCCTGTATATATATATATATATATATATATATATATATATATATATATATATATATATATATATATACAGGATGTTAATTAAAAAGCGGGCCATAGGCGTTTAACACGGGAAATCAGTTTTTCCTTGCGCAAAACTTCCCATTTAATTTTAAACAAAAATGTTTCACATAAATGTAGAGAATTAAATTCTACACCAGCGCCACTAAACAGATTTTATTTTGCATGTTTAGTAACCTGTAAAATCCAATTTGAAATTTTATAAATATTACTCATTCGTAGTGATAGCCATGAAATTTAAACAAAATTACAAAGAAATGCATATCTTTTGAATTGGCAGCATTTCGATTTTGCAGATTACAAAATAAAAATAAATAAAATGTAAGCAATAATTAAGATGTAGATTATAAAAACAAAATAGTTTGAAGAACTTAGGATAGAATATAATTATCAGTAATTTTTATTTGAAAATCTAATTTCTGACAGTTCAAGTGATATGCATTTCTTTATAATTTTGTTTAAATTCCATGGCTATCACTACAAATGAGCAATATTTATAGAATCTCAATTCGGATTTTACAGGTTACTAAACATGCAAAATAAAATTTGTTTAGTGACGCTGGTGTATAATTTTATTATCTACAACTTTTATTTGAAACACTTTTGTCTAAAATTAATTGGGAACTTTTGCGCAAGGAAAAACTGATTTCCCATGTTAAACGCCTATGGCCCGCTTTTTAATTAACACGCTGTATATATATATATATATATATATATATATATATATATATATATATATATATATATATATATATGATCTCAACTCAGTTCATCAACTCAGTTCATGTCAAACAAAGATAAGGCAAATGATGTGTTGGCCACACCAGATTTTTTAATTTGTTTAATTAAGTATATAAAATACTTATACATATATACGTATATATATATATATATATATATATATATATATATATATATATATATATATATATATACGTATATATGTATAAGTATTTTATATACTTAATTAAACAAATTAAAAAATCTGGTGTGGCCAACACATCATTTGCCTTATCTTTGTTTGACATGAACTGAGTTGAGATCAAGAAAAAATTTTATGAAGTAAAGAGAACGACAAAAGACAAATTTTGTTGCTAACTTGAACAATTTGAATTTGACATTAGCTTTTCAACGGTCAACCACGATATTTTCAGGCGTTATTTTGGATCGCCCAAAACTATGAGTGGGCATTATTTGGGTTTCCAATAATTCTGTCGATTACATAATAACATGTAGTGCGACACGTTCTAAAATGTTGTTTAAATTGTACGGTACTATAACTTTCACATAATTTTCAATTGTATGAAGTTTACGTCTTTTGTATATTTATTTATTCTTCTAATAATAATATTTATTAAAGGAATAAACAAATAATCTTTACAATAACCAAACTAATTGTATGTGACAGCCCGTGACAGCAAACCATTCATCCCCACCATTCATCTAAGATTAAAAACTCAACAAGCACAACCTCTAGAGGTGACTAAGAATCGGGAAGGGGGGAGGAACTCTTCTCACTTCGGTCTCACTTTTTCTCACCTCCATTATGATAAAAAGAACGGTCTAAATTAGTGAGGCAACTGAGGTGAACTGAGACGAACTGAGATCTCATGTAAAAAGTGGTAAAAAGAACGCGACTATTATATACCGGAATATCGTCAAACTGAGTTCTGTGCGTTAGGTTGCCGTTAGAACTAAAGTATTTTTGTAAAATTATTTACAAGCGAAGAGGTTATAATTTTCACGAATACAGCGTTTAGAATAGACTCCAAAAGCGATGACGTCAAATCGAGCGGGAATTACAAAAGTTGAAAGAAGGCTTCCAATTTCTTAACTGTATTTTGAAAGAGTTGTGAACGAACCGTAGTAGCGCCAAATTTAAAGTAAGTAATAAGGATATTCTATCTTTATATCGTCAGTAGAGAGCAAACTTGCATATGGTTTGAAATATGACCGCTAGGCCGCCACAAAACATACGGCATAGAAGAAATGGAATTATGCATGGTATGTTATAGTTATATTTTTACCTTCCGTCACCTTTAGGTAAGGAAGGTATTGTCTTTGGTCAAAAAATTCGGTGGTGAGTTTTTGATGAATAAGCACGTTTTAGGGTCCCTACAATACGATTTTACTATTTTTACGATGATGTTTGTATGTGTGTGTGTGTGTGTGTGTGTGTGTGTGTGTGTGTGTGTGTGTGTGTGTGTGTGCGTGCGTGCGTGCGTGCGTGTGTGTGTGTGTGCGTGCGTGCGTGCGTACGAGCGTGCGTGCGTGCGTGCGTGCGTGCGTGCGTGCGTGCGTGCGTGCGTGCGTGCGTGCGTGCGTGCGTGTGTGTGTGTATGTATGATTGTATGTGTGTCTGTATGTGTGTGTGTGTGTGTGTGTGTGTGTGTGTGTGTGTGTGTGTGTGTGTGTGTAACAAAATTTTCGTCTACGATAACTTTACTACTACAATTCCAAAAATTATAATTCTTTCATATTTCTCTTCGTTACATCCATGTGAAGAGCTGATTAGATTTTGGTTAGAATTGGACAACCGGAAGTACCCTCATTTGAAGATTTTAACAGTTTTTCTTGAAAAAACTATGTTAAATATCATTTTTTCACATTTAATGTTATTATAAATATTAAAGAATATTTTATTCTCTATACGATTTGACTGCATTTTATACTTAATATTAAATGGATATTACCTTCCGTCAGTTCACATCAGTTCTATGTATTTTGTATAAATGTCATACAGAAAGTTCCTTGCAAAAGATTATATTTCTTGTATATTACCTTAAGGCAGTTGTATGTATTTTATACAAATTCCATACAGAAAGTTTCTAACAAAAGATCCTATATTTCCAGTAAAATTATAACATAAACATACTGTCAACTGCACTTGACACCGACACCTTTCAATCAGAATTTTCTTAATGTAGCAGCTGTTTCCAGAGTTATAGCAAAGCTGACTAATATATATGATATTTAATTTTTAACTCTATGTCCATTTAATATGAAGTATAAAATGCATTAAAATCGTATAGAGAATAAATAATTCTTTAATATTTATAATAACATTAAATGTGAAAAAATGATATTTAACATAGTTTTTTCAAGAAAAACTGTTAAAATCTTCAAATGAGGGTACTTCCGGTTGACCAATTATACCCAAAATCTAATCAGCTCTTCACATGGATGTAACGAGGAGAAATACGAAAGAATTATAATTTTTAGAATTGTAGTATGGAAGTTATCGTAGACGAAAATTTTGTTACACACACACACACACACACACACACACACACACACACACACACACACACATACATACATACACACACACACACACACACACATACAGACATCATCATAAAAATAGTAAAATCGTATTCTAGGGGCCCTAAAACGTGCTTATTCATCAAAAACTCACCACCGAATGTTTTGACCAAAGACAATACCTTCCTTACCTAAAGGTGACGGAAGGTAAAAAATTAAATATTATAAAGTAGCCATAGCTATGGAAACAGCTACTATATTAAGAAAATTTTGATTGAAAGATGTCAGTGTCAAGTGAAATTGACATAGTGTGTATGTCTTATAATTTTAGTGGAAATATAGGATCTTTTGCTATAAATTTTCTGTGTGGAATTTGCATAAAATACATGCCACTGCCGGAAGGTAAAGTACAAGAAATATAATCTTTAGCAAGAAACTTTCTGTATGAAATTTGTACAAAATACATAGAACTGACGGAAGGTAATGTGCTGGCCACATCAGATTTTTTTTAAATGAGATTTTTAGGCCCATTCGATATAGTATTTTTTTTTCTGACTAGTCGTCATTTTATATCCTTATATTACAAAAATATTGAGAAAAGTTCAATTGAAATTTTAATAAATTTTATTTTTATAGTTATGTTTCAGTAGGCTATGCATGAAAAAATTTAAGCTAAATTAAAACGAAACAAATATTTGTAAATAACTTTATAAATAGCACGAATATGAATTATGCACAAAATAATTCAAATTGACATATAGCAGTTTTATTTTCCATACATAGCCTACTGCAAAATAAATATAAAAATAAAATTTATTTTCAATTGAACTTTTCTCAATATTTGTAAAGTAAACCAACATAACAAGCAAATGCCTCATTTATTCTTGTATTAAGTTTGTTTAAAAATTAGCAGGAAGTTAGATAATTCTACTGTTACTCATCGTTCCTATGATAATTTTAATAACTACATTAATGCAATTCGTGCATCGTCAGTTTAAAATTTAACACAATTTACGAAGTTTAACCGATTAAAACTGTAACGTGTTAGTTATAACGTAGTCATTGAACACAGTTAGAACATATTTCCATATTAAAGCACGCTGTAAACTCAAACAAGTGGAGAAGCATGAAATTTTCCTCTACGAGTACGTCTCTTCAAGTTGCCGTTCGACGCAGTGCTGTGGGTCTGTCATTTCAGATTATTTTGCTCGTGTTTTCATATTTCATTCGGGAAAAATACATATGTTTTAAATTGGAAGAGAAGAATTTGCATTACAATTTTAATAAATAAACAACAACAAATAAGAACTTACTGTCATCTTATGTAGGTATGTTATATTTGAGAATAATATAAGTATATTTGTTTTATTTCTATTCGTATCTTGAATCTCTATCGTCTTATTTATCTATAAAATAAGTAATTGTAGGTTTAAAACAAATTCTATTGGAGGTAAATCATTTAACGAAAAAGACAAAATTGGGCAAACGGGTATAATATAATATCATAATACACACAATAGTTTAGCAGTTTCTGCATTCATACATTGTTGAATAAAATTGTATCCTGTATTTGTATCTTACCATAAGTTACAGTTACATTGAATAATGATTCCCTAAAAATGTAGGGTTCTTTCGTCTTAAAAAGAATGGATGAGTTAGTCAAAATAATATCGAAACAAATAAAGAAACAATTATTATAATGAGGTGTTGTACGGTTTTTTTATTTGCTTCAATTAAAAAAATAAGAAAAAATATTCAGTCCGTATTTTTTATTTTTTTCGTTTTATTCTTTATTCATGAGAAAATTGTCTTTGAAATTATAATGTTTGAATTTCCGCTTCCCCTTTCGCCTGATGACGTTCGAAAGGACTTAACCAATGAGGGTGTGGCTTACATTTGCCACCGACGGAATTTAAACGAGTGACAGTTATGACAGCTGTCAACTACTACTGATTTTTGTATTTGGAAATAATCAAACATGGTTGTAAAAACGTGTATTGTGCAGTGTGCCCAAATAGAACTGATAATAGGGAAACATATTTCTAGTAGTGCCTTAATACGAAGAAAGAAGAATGAAATGGTTGTCGCAAGTAAAGATAAAAACATAAAATCAAAAGATCATTTTGATGTAAATATAAATATTTTTATAATTAAATAAGAACTATTGAATACATTTATTATTTAGCTGGAAAATGATGCACTCAGGCTACGGTTTCTTATACCGGCTAATGTTTGCACTACTGGAGCATAAGAGAGATTGATAAATCCAGGATAAAACATTACTAGACGGTATTACTTAAGACCACTACTGACGATAATGTCAATCTCCAACTGAAGAGAATCTATTCCAAACAATGTATCGCTGGAATATGTTTTATATATGTTTTAATAATATTGTATTCTGTATGTTCCTGACACGAAATAAATCAAAAGTCAAAATAGAAAATAAAATGTGTGTGTCATAAAGTGTCAAGTGTCAACTAAAATGAAAAAAGGAGAAAACGGGGAAAAATTACTCAGAAATAGACAAAGCAAACATGTTGGAGATAAATAAATGTAAAAATAATACATGGGATGAAATTTATAATGAATTTAATTTAACTAATGTTGATATGTGTGAAATTTATTTTACAGAATAAAATTTACTTCCTCGAACATCGGTGGTGTAATTTATTCTGTAGATTTACTTAGCTAGTATTTTCACCTCACGCTACCCTTTGTAAGGGAGGTATAGTGATCGTGCTAAAAATCGCATATCGAGATTTTGGTAAATGACCACGGTTTAAGGTCCCTAGAATCTAATTTTAACATTTTCACGATGATGTCTGCGTGTATGTATGTAATGTGTGTATGTGTGGATCCTCCACTCTAACTCACATACTATCATTCAGAAAATTTGGAAACCTTGTATTTCGAACTTTTTACCTTCCGTCACCTTTAGGTAAGCAAGGTATTGTTTTTGGTCAAAAAATTCGGTGGTGAGTTTTTGATGAATAAGCACGATTTAGGGTCCCTAGAATACGATTTTACTATTTTTACGATGATGTCTGTATGTGTGTGTGTGTGTGGGTATGTATGTATGTATGTGTGTCCGTGTGTGTGTGTGTGTGTAACAAAATTTTCGTCTACGATAACTTCCATACTACAATTCCAAAAATTATAATTCTTTCGTATTTCTCTTCATTACATCCATGCGAAGAGCTGATTAGATTTTGGTTAGAATTGGACAACCGGAAGTACCCTCATTTGAAGATTTTAACAGTTTTTCTTGAAAAAACTATGTTAAATATCATTTTTTCACATTTAATGTTATTATAAATATTAAAGAATATTTTATTTTCTATACGATTTGATTGCATTTTATACCTAATATTAAATGGATATAGAGTTAAAAAATTATAAAGAAATTAAATTTCATAAAGTAGCCATAGCTGTGGAAACAGCTACTATATTAAGAAAATTTTGATTGAAAGTTGTCAGTGTCAAGTGAAATTGACATAGTGTGTTTGTCTTATAATTTTATTGGAAATAGGTATAGGATCTTTTGCTTTCTGTATGGAATTTGTATAAAATACATACAACTGCTTTAAGGTAATGTACAAGAAATATTAATAATAATAATAAATCTTTTATTTCTGCAGATAGACTGTATATAGAAAACGTCATAAAATAATAATTTTCTGTATGAAATTTGCATAAAATACATGCAACTGCCGGAAGGTAATGTACAAGAAATAGAATATTTAATTTAGGAAGGAACTTTCCGTATGAAATTTGAACAAAATACATAGAACTGACGGAAGGTAATGTGCTGGCCACATCAGATTTTTTTGTAATGGAAAGAGCTCATTAGATTTTGGTGAAAACTGGATAACCGGAAATGGCACATTACTAGAATAGTTTTTCTTCGAAAAATACCTTTAAATGTTATTTTTTCGAGATTAATGTTATTATAAAAATTAAAAGATTATTAAATTTTCTATAGATTAGCATTAATACATTTTCTATAGATTTTATGGATAAATTTATAAAATTATATATAATTTAAATCCCAGAGCATAGGCTTTAAACAAAACGCAATTATTCAAATGTATGTAACTGACAGATAAATGTCACTATCAAAGAACTAAGCATTGCAAAATAATACTAGTAATGTTTTAAAAAGAAAAAAGTAAATAGAACAATAGAAAAGGAATCCAATACAGTTTCCGGCATACATAAATATGTAGGTATGTATTTAGATTAATAAAAATTAACGATTCACAAAAATGTTTAAGAGCTAATACTCATTTTTGGATTAATGAATTCTCTTCTATCCCGGTATTTAAAATTTAATCTTTATTTTATTATAGCTCCGGTGGCTCAATGGTTAGAGCAACGCCTCATGTCATGAGTGCCCTCGGGGCTCTGGGTTCGATCCCAATAAGGCATGGATGTGTGTGAATGTGAACCCATTCTGTAATTGGGATTTAATCCTGTTGAGCGGTTTAAAAAAAGGTAGTTACTTGGATTAGATTAGACTATATTTTAAGAAATAAACTGTCAAGGTAAGAGTAAAATTCGCTAAACCAAAAATAAAGATTAACTTAATCTTTTTTGTGGCTCGGGCTGTAAATGGCGGGAGGTATTTTGTTGGTCACACCAGATTTTTATTCTTGTTTTGACGACAATCTCTGGCATAAACTATTTTACTTCAGGAGTAAATTTTACTTGCTTTACTTATCCTTTTTTTTATAATACTGGGCATTAAACTATGTAATATAACGCTATAATATAATATATATTTTTAAACTGCTAGTGTGCTTAATATATACAGAAATTTGAACAGAAAATCTTTTAATAACACTGTAGAACGTAATTATTCGAATTTCAGAAGAAAAAAGATATGTTAATTTTTTTGCATCTCATTAGGCTTGCCAGATTTTTCAAACGAAAGAAAAGAAAAGGGAAATATATTCCTTAAGTCTATCAAACTCTCGAAGGATAAGATGTCTAATATAATATTGGGTGAAACGTTAGGTTATAATTCGCTTGCATGATATACCACGGCCCAGCAACCTGGAATAGAACCAGCCTTTCAAAAATATAAAAGTTACAGTTCGCTAGTAGTAGGACTTTCTATAGTACCTAACAAACTTGATGTATCAGTACACCAATCCTACAACAAAAAACACTCCATAAACACCCTCCATGGATAAACACACAACCCGCTTACATGCTAGACCTCACAAAATATCCCAAACACGAAACTCCACCTGAGCTCTACCAAAACTTATTCAAAGCCAACCAAGAAACATTTCCACAAGCACACTATATTTACACTGATGGCTCAAGACACAATGACAAATCTGGTGCAAGTGTCATCACCGAAGACACAAAGCAAACATTCCATCTACCAGATCAGTGCAGTATATACACTACCGAAATGTACGCAGTGAAAAAAGCCACCGAATACATACTGCAAAATAACACGGATAAAAAGCAGTTTATTATATGCTGCGACTCAATCATTCAAAGTATGAAGAACATATACTCCAAAAACAACCACATACAACAGATTCAGGACAACATACAAAGAGCCGTAAAAAACCAAAATAAAGAAATATGCATTTTCTGGATTCCGTCACACAAATGCATTAAGGGTAACGAAGAAGCCGATGCAGCTGCAAAAAGTGCCACGATTCTTGAAACTGTAACAAAAACACCAGTACCGACGGAAGACCTAAAAACCACAATAAAATTAAAAGTCAAAGAAGAATGGGAAAACGAGTGGCACAACACGGCCAACAACAAATTACGCCACATAAGAAACAGCATCCGATCATGGGCTGTTCCAGAATGCAGAATGGATCAAACCATATTATGTAAACTCCGAATCGGCCATACACTCGCCACACTCGCACACCTAATATAAAGACATGACCCACCCATATGTGATAAGTGTAGTGTACCAGTGACAGTGGAACATATAATCACGCAGTACCAAAAATACAACCACCAAACACTATTATACAATATACCCCCAAATCTAAAAGATGCCAACAACACTAACACACAAAGTAATATAATAAAATATCTCAAAGACATTAATGTTACATTGTAATCTATTATAACTAAACATGTAATTATGTAAAAATACTGTACCGAGGTATTAGTGACCCAGTTGTCGAAATACCTCGAAATATCTTTAAATAAAAAAAAACTTAATGTCAAAATTGCATCTTTTTACATTTTTATTACAACATTTGACTTACATTTTTATTCTAAATAAAAAATATAAAAGTCTGTGTTAAATTGCTTGTAAATTCACACACTCTTCAACTCCATAATTATCTCGTCAGCTTCCAGGGCGTCCTTAATTATAAACTATCTTTTTTGTGTGCTTGACATCAGCAGCGAGCCGCAAGGGTCGACTTAACACCGACAAAAATGTTTTGCGCTGCAAATTATTTCCAGCTTAGCGTGAGAAAATTAGGCTGTCTCGTCACGGGCATAATGGATGGGCATGCGCTTGAAAGTTGTGAAAGCTCGGAAGCCCAGCTTCCTACGCTCCAAGGTGAGAAGTGTGAATGAAGGACCAACTCGTACGCAGATGTGGAGGAGATAATAATACTACTAGGATTTATTATAGTTTTCAACTATTCTACCCGAAAGTTAAAACTTAAGGGTTGTTTTGCTCATTACCTCGCTTTTGTGGAATGAAAATAGTGAATATAATGGTAGAGTGACAAGTATGTCATATTATATGATATAAATTATCTTTGTTTTTAAAGTAAAATTTATTTAAATTATAAAATATGGGGGCAGTAATTAAATTTTTTCCAACACAAATTAATAAAGTGTTTTTGCTACTCCTACGCTTTAATATACTTATTAAGTATGTCATCTGTGCTTGAATAACTCTCATTACGATACATATTTTCATTTCGATACAGATTATCGTATGATACATATGTTTTTCTACAGTCTATATACAAAGTAGCCATTTGCGCTCTCTTTTGTCAACGCAAAATGTCACTTTGCCGCTCTAGAGCAGCAAAGTAGAAAAAACGCTCGCTCCTCAAATTTCTAACTATACAATGTTGAGAAATGTTACTTGGCTACATTCTTAATGGAAACGTTTAGTCAGGAATTAATGACACTGTAGTTACACATTACCCACTTACATAACCAAACAAAATGCCGCACTGATGTGAAAATAAAATAGGGCATTCATTTACAAAAACGAAAGTATAAAATGCTTAGATTAGATTGAAGCAATAGCTCAAGAAGAATGGATAATACCGATAAGTAAAAATAAATAAAAAATAAATTTTTGTTATGGTGGAGGACCCCATTGTGGCGACTGTAGAATAGTATATTGTGTTATTAGGAGTAAAAGTGATACTTTGTGTGGCGAGCATGGAAGTTTGCACGACGAGCGAAGCGAGTCGGACAATTGCATGCGAGGCACACAAAGACACTTTTATTCCGAATGACACATTAAATTTTTTTTTCAAACGCACTACTTTTTTTTATTGGCTAATTCTATGCAGTTGCTATCGATATTTGTTTATTTTATTTCTACGCAGCGGGCGCAGAAATTAGCTATTTCTACTCCGGCGGCGTAGAAATTAGCTTATTTCTACTCCGCCGGCGTAGAAATTTCCAGCGGCGTAGAAATGAAATTTCTACCTTGTGAATCAAGTCACGACGTTTGAAAAAAAAATAATATTTTTAAATACAAATACATAGGTATATCCATGTCTCACTAAAAAATAATTCTCACATATATTTACAAAATCTATGGGATATTTTAATATAAATTATGTACAATACATACATTTTCTTTATATTCAATATCCTGAAATTTTCTTTTTCTACTTTCCTTTTCTTTTTCTTTCTATTTGTCATTTTTTCGCAAATTCCTTTTATATTCTTTTTTACGTATATTATTTGCGTTGTTGACTTATTTATTTTCATAATCTTCATAATGATGTACAAATATTTTTGACAGTGGCATACAAATATTTTTGACAGTGACATTTATGTGTCAATTACAAACATTTGAATTTCTTGTCTTGAAGTAGTTTGATCTGAGATTTTTTACATCAAATTATTTTACATGCATTTATATATATATATATATATATATATATATATATATATATATATATATATATAAGTATATATATATATATATATATATATATATATATATATATATATATATATATATATATATATATACATATATAAATATAATGCTATATATGTTTTTATCTTTTACTTCTTATTTTTAAAAATATACTGTTCTTTTTAGAAGTAGTTCAATTCAGTTCAGTACGAGGTAAGATCATTTCAATTTCCCTTAAAAAGAATGCGCCTATAATATGTAAATAAATATTATTTATAATTACAAAATTGCTTAGCAACATTTACCAACGTGAGATCTACAGTGTGCTCAAAAAAATTCCTAACTCGAAGTAGGCTATGAACCTGTGCTATGAACAGAGAAACGTGTGTCTGATCATTATTCAATTCAAAAGTCAAGTTGTCAAAATTGATCTTCAAATGTAATTTTTTAAAAGAAAATATAATAAAGAAGGATACAGTATATTGACATTCGCCGGTTTCTAATTTGTTTCCATTTCTAAAATAAGATACAGGAAGAAAAGCTTTGATTTCATTACAAAACATTTTTGACATTATTTTATGTCAAATTGACATTTAATTAATTGGCATACGTTTCTTTGTATATAGCCTACTGCGAGTTAGGAGTTTTTTTGAACAAACTGTAGAATATTTCATTTACCCATTATTTAAAAGTTAGATAGCATAGCTCACTTATGACGTCAGTAGTAAACCAAATTAAATACCTACGTCAATCACAAATGTCATCTCTAATTCTAATTGAAAAGGCTTTACATTTCAAATACGTCTGGAATTTTTTGATACCATTTTTAAAACATTGAGCTTATCTTATAAAATGTTTTCATGTAAAAATCTTCTATAGCTTCTTAATTATTGATAAAGTAAAAGCATTTACAACAAAATATGATTCTGTATTGAAAACATAATTGAAAAATAACAAAGACTAGAAGACGTTACCATACACAAAGGCTTATTTTTTGCAACTTATAAATTTCCCATTCTTCGGCGTAATTCAAAACTTTACATTCCAACATCGTTTGTCAATACGAATTCTTCAAACACTTCGAACAAAAACGAAATAAAATCTCAATCGAAACTGATCAGAGAAATACTTTACGACTACGTAGGAGTCATAATCGCCTGAAAACCTTTGACAGAAATTAAACGTTTTTCCCACTCACCTGGATTGAAAGGGAAATAGATCAAAAAGTCTTCTTTTCGGCGTGGGTGGGAATAAAATAAAAGTATTACGCAAACGAGAAATTAACGGATCGATTTTCGTTAATGTAAAAACGTTAACGTGATTTGTGGTGATCGGATGAAGCTACGTATATCATACCGGGATTGTACGGTTCCCGCTTCGTCGATAATTTATTCGCCAAATGAGAAAATGGAAAATAGATTTGCTCTCTAGTGGATGTATAGGCATGCTTTTACTTATTTTAATAAAAAGTTTGAAAAGGAATGTTCTAAAACGGAAAAGTAAAAAGTAAAAAAAAATTATATAGATTGTGTCACAAATTGAGTATGATAGTAAGGGTTGCTTTTTATTAAAGATACTGATTTGGTTAAATGAGCAATTATTTATTTATTTATTAAGAGAACCAACAGCCAAGGGCCAATAATAGGTTCCCACGAAAAAATTAACAAACATAAATATAAGAGACAGTTAAACCTACATAAATAACAGCAATAAAAATAAATAGCATTTAGCAAGTGAAAAACTGATAACCAATATTATTTAAGAGAGTTCATTAATAATATTAGTTTTAAACTTATTAAATGAAAGATAGAACATGTCCACATGCAAAAACTTTGAGTTATATATACTCATGATTCTGTTTATTGGCGAATTCTTTTTGTTATTTGTGTTACTATGCGCAACAAAAAATAAGTTGTTAGACCTTGTGTGTTTGTTAGATACATGTAAGTTAAAATAATGTACTAAATTATTTGTGTATACAAGGATATTGAAAATTTTATATAAAAATAACATATCCACAACAATCGTTCTATTTTCTAGAGATAACATGTGAAAATGTTCCAGCTTGTTAGCATAATGTTCAATGTTAATATGAAATTTAAAACACAGATATCTTACAATTTTTTTCTGAACACTTTCTAATAACATAATGTTTTTATTGTAACAAGGGTTCCAAACCACAGAGGCATATTCAAGTTTTGATCGTACAAGAGAATTAAAAAGACAAATAATGGAACCAGGTCTACTAAAATATTTGCAACATCTCATAATAAATCCTAAAATTTTAAATGACTCTCTGACTAGTTTTGTATGTGAAAAATTTAAAATTCCGAACAGATAGAAACTATTATAAAAAAATGAAAAGCGCTGTTTCTTAAAAAGTCTATTTCCGTAATTGAAAATAGTTATTTATGATATACTCGAAGGTTTGGATCACTCCGCTTCGCGTCGTGTGCCAAACTTCCTTCTCACAAAATAAAATGTCACTTTTAACACGTATATCATACACTATTTTTTCAACAAACACTATTTTTACCTCTCGCTAAGAGAGGTATTGAATTCATGCTAAAAATAGCGTATCCAGATTTAAGATCCCTAGAATCCGATTATAATATTTTTACGATGATGTCCGTATGTGTGTGTGGATGTGTGTGTGTGTGTGTGTGTGTGTGTGTGTGTGTGTGTGTGTGTGTGTGTGTGTGTGTGTGTGTGTGTGTGTGCGTGCGTGCGTGTGTGTGTGTGTGTGTGTGTGTGTGTGTATGTGTGTGTGGATGTGTGTGTGTGTGTGTGTGTGTGTGTGTGCGTGCGTGCGTGCGTGCGTGCGTGCGTGCGTGTGTGCGTGCGTGCGTGCCTGTGTGTGGATGTTGGATCCACGATTTCTCTTAAGACATTTTTGGTAAAAAGTTTAATTACAGGTTTTCATTGTCATTTTGTTACAAATTTTTATAATAAATAAGCAGTATTGGCTTTCTCCGTTATCTGCTATATTTGGTAAATCCTCTAAATGGTTGTAATTTTTAGAGTCTCCAGTTATTTATTTTACAATGAAAATAAATTGACGTACTTTTCTGCCTGTCAAAATCTTAATGGCGCAAATATAAAGATAAATAAGTGAGAATTTTCGACGTTATATTTTAAATCTGAGATACTTTGAAATGACCTACTTTTTTCTAATTTTGTTTGAATATGAAAAGAGGAATATAAATTACATTTACGTTATGCTATCAGGCCAACAGGGCAAGTTGTTTTTATGGTGAGAAAAATAGAATTTATAATTAAAAGTTAATTTCAATTTGCTTATTTTTTTCAATTATCAATTAAAATTAAGAAAATAGTGAAACAAAATTAAAATGAAAATTAAATCTTTTTATTGATTTTAATAGTATTATTTTTATTAATATTTATATAATCACAGAAGTCACATTTTACTATATTATGATTTATTTATGGTGCAAATTTGTAAAGATGTATACTTGAAATTTATAATCAAGAAAGTGTAATGGACCTTTTCAATTTAAAGAGATAGAAGATATGCGCAATGAGGATTTGCGCATAGTAAGAACAACTGAAATCTATGACGTTTGTTTCTAAAAAGTTTACATGTAAAATGTGAAGTATCATTCACAACAAAAAAATTAACGTAGCGGTAGAATTAGTAGCAGTGGTAGTGGCCTGGGTAAAAGATTGAATGCGTTATAGCAAATGTATTTGTTCACATCAAAAAATTAAGAAAATTAGTAGTAGCGCAGTGGCAATGGCAGCGGTAGGAATTTGCAAACTCCAAACTTCTACGTTGCCACTATGCTACCGCTTAATTTTTTTTTACAGTTTTGAGGTTTATTGACATCTGATTTCTGATTTCATCAGATAAAAGGAGCAATAGAAAAAGGATCATTTTGTGGTGTGCCTAAGACGTTGCGCTATATAAACAAACAAACTTATTAATAAACTTTGCACAATTAAGAGTGAACACGTAACTTACCATTTTTGCTTATTTCATCATTTATGTCAGTTGCTTTTTGTGCAAAAAAAAATGACAGCTATAACTGTCAACCTTGCACCCTAGTAATTTATAATAAAAATTCCTAGAAACTATAATTTCAATAATTTTTCATTGTGAACGGAAATAATTTTTACTATAAATTTCTTACGCTACCGATGCCACTAATTCTTACACTACCACTAATTTTTTTTATTCTGAATGGGCCTTAAGAAAAATCTTTGACAACTTTAAAAACATCCCGAAAGAAGTTACAAAAGCTTTTATTGGAGCTAAAATGTCTAACGCTGTAAATTTTCACCGAGAATACATGTATTTTAATCACTGCAATATTTTTGACGTTTCGTTTGACAGCCCAACTGGCAGTTGTACGCGCCATTTACTTACTGTTTGTAGCGATAGAAAGAGATAGCCGTTAAGTTGAAAAGGTCCATTGAGCTTGATTGAGATGATATATTTTTTCCTGAGTAGCATACAAAAATTTTTACCTACGCTTTAAATTGTGTATTTTGACATTTTTTCTAGAACATTTGACTTTTTAATATTAGTTATTTATATATTAAGGGCATAATCATAAAATTGTAGCACGGGGGAATGTTTAAAGCTCGACGCGTAGCGGAGAGTTTTAATTTTCCTGAGTGCTATAATCTTGATTATGCCCGTGGTACATACAACGTTTTATTTTATTTTGGTTCTCGAATTTAAAGGTTTCAATGGGTATATTTTCGGTATCGTTGTGCTGGCGTTGTGAATTTTAAGTATGCTGTGGTTTCTAGCTACATTGTTTGTTTATAACAAATTTTAATTTAGTGTCAATTGAAAACGGAAGATATCGATTATTCAAATGAAATATTTAATGAATTTGACGCTGCTCAGAGCAAGTTGGTTCCAAAGAAGTGAAAAGACGTATACGAAAAAGGATACGAATAGTTTTACGAGAAACGGTGGTCAAAAAATGTGTTTTATCGAATCTATTATGTTGTCTGACATTTATATAAAAACAACGATTTTGACGTTTGAATAGATGTTGCTTGGCAACTTTATAAGCTCTCGGGCGATAAAAGCCAAATTGCGCCCGTTTTTAATGGCAGCAAGTTTATGATTCCAAAATAAATTAAAAAAATTTATATAATATGTTTGGAACATAGGTATCTTTAAAATTAAATTCTTCTTTTATTTAAATGTAATAATATTTTCATGTAAATTAATCGAGTTTTTTATATATATTTTCACTGATGGCATTTCCTAGTTGACCTACCAAAAATTTTATTCATGTTTTTGATTCAAAATACGAACGTGATAATTCACGAATCCCCTCGATAATATAAATTAAGCATATCAAAAAGCGTAGAACAAAACAAGCACATGCATAATGCAATTGCACGTTTCCCATTTCAATATTTCCATATAATTAACCCACATCCAGCTGCCGGTTTCACACTTTCATGGTTTCGTGTTTCGTGAGATTTGCTATTTACCAATGCAGACTAATGAATCCAAAACATTGCATCCGAATGGATGCATTGGCATTGCAATCCAACGTGTTAGTTATTTAAAGTATCAATAACGTCTGATCATTCTATATCACGCAACTACAACTATTGCTTGATGAATTTATTACAGCATTAGAATTGTATTTGTGTAATAAATGGTATATTGGTTGGAAGTAGGGTGACTATCCGTCCTGCTTTGACCTGGACACCTCTGGATTCCACATATTGTCCCAGCAGGATGTTACAATTAGTGGTGGGCGCGTGGGTAATGTACGCTTACGTAACTAAAAATCTGATGTGGCCAACACATAACCTCTCGCCAGATATTTTACCTGGTTGTACGCATAAAACGAAAAATATAATACAAATACATATATTCATGTCTCACTACAAAATAATTCTCACATATATTTGCAAAATCTATGGGTTATTTTAAAATAAATTATGTACAATACATACATTTTCTTTATATTCAATATCCTGATATTTTCTTTTTCTACTTTCCTTTTCTTTTTCTTTATATTCGTCATTTTTTCGCAAATTCCTTTTATATTCTTTTTTACGTATATTCATTTGCGTTGTTGACTTTTTTTTATTTTCATAATCTTCATAATAATATACAAATATTTTTGACAGAGGCATACAAATATTTTTGACAGAGGCATACAAATATTTTTGACAGTGACATTTATGTGTCAATTACAAACATTTGAATTTCTTGCCTTGCAGTAGTTTGATCTGAGATTTTTTACATCAAATTATTTTATATGCCTTTCTTTATCTCTAAATCTATAGAAGATATAATAATGAATTTATATTTATCGAATAAAGAATTTAACGTTCTTTCATATAAGTATTTACATAAATTTTCGATAAATAATATTTAGATGATTTTTTTCTTGTAACTACTACTTCCGGTTATCCAATTGTTACCAAAACTGACTGGACTCTTCCCATTATTGTTAGATTGAGGAATCCGTAGTTAAAAATGTCTTAAGTCTTATAGTATTTGAGATATAGTGAATCCAACATCCACACACACACACACACACTCACACACACACACACACACACACACACACACATCCACACATCCACACACACACACACACACACACACACACACACACACACACACACACACACACACACACACACACACACACACACACACACACACACACACACACACACACACACACACACACACACACACACACACACACACACACACACACACACACACACACACACACACACACACACACACACACACACACACACACACACACACACACACACACACACACACACACACACACACACACACACACACACACACACACACACACACACACACACACACACACACACACACACACACACACACACACACACACACACACACACACACACACACACACACACACACACACACACACACACACACACACACACACACACACACACACACACACACACACACACACACACACACACACACACACACACACACACACACACACACACACACACACACACACACACACACACACACACACACACACACACACACACACACACACACACACACACACACACACACACACACACACACACACACACACACACACACACACACACACACACACACACACACACACACACACACACACACACACACACACACACACACACACACACACACACACACACACACACACACACACACACACACACACACACACACACACACACACACACACACACACACACACACACACACACACACACACACACACACACACACACACACACACACACACACACACACACACACACACACACACACACACACACACACACACACACACACACACACACACACACACACACACACACACACACACACACACACACACACACACACACACACACACACACACACACACACACACACACACACACACACACACACACACACACACACACACACACACACACACACACACACACACACACACACACACACACACACACACACACACACACACACACACACACACACACACACACACACACACACACACACACACACACACACACACACACACACACACACACACACACACACACACACACACACACACACACACACACACACACACATACGGACATCATCGTAAAAATGTTATAATCGGATTCTAGGTACCTTAAAACGTGCTTATTCATTAAAATCTGGATATGCGATTTTTAGCATGAATACAATACCTCTCTTAGCGAGAGGTAAAAATCTGGTGTGGCCAACACAATACCTCCCGCCATTTACCGCCTGAATCACAAAAAAGATTAAGCTATTCCTTATTTCTGGACTAGCGAATGTTACTCAAATTTTGGCAGTTTATTTCTTAAAATATAGTCTAATATAATCCAAGCAACTACCTTTTTTGATAATAAAATGAAAATTAAATTTTAAATACCGGTATAAAAGAGAATTCACTAATCCAAAAATCTGACGTGGCCAGCACATAACCTCTCGCAAGATATTTTTTTCTTTTTCTTTATATTCGTCATTTTTTCGATTCCTTTTATATACGTTTTTACGTATATTCTTTTGCGTTGTTGACTTTTTTTATTTTCATAATGATAATATTTTTGACAGTGGCATACACATATTTTTGACAGTGACATTTATGTGTCAATTACAAACATTTGAATTTCTTGCCTTGATGTAGTGTGATCTGAGATTTATTACATCAAAGTATTTTATATGCATTTTTTATCTCTAAATCTATAGAAGATATAATAATGAATTCATATTTATCGAATAAAGAATTTAACGTTCTTTAATATACTGTATTTTATATTGGTTCATCTGCATAATAATGGAAGTGGCTCACTCCTAACCGTTAATATCGAAGCAAAGCAGTGTCCGAACCGTACTCATTGTAAATCAGTGTTATGCGTTTGATTTAAACCTAACGACTGTATGCAAATCAATTTACCTAGCGGAAACCAATAAAATATGCACAGACTATGATATACAGCCGATGTGAGCGCTGCGTTCATCGTGGCTGATGCTGATGCTCGATTTTTAGATCATTGTGAGCGAGAATTGGAGCACGAGAACGTGTTGTAAACAGACACTATACGAGTAGAGATTTATATAGTGCTCGGCGTACATTTTAATTTCTTGGGGAAATTTATGCCTCTGTACAAGTTGCAGTACGTTAACAGAAACTGATCTGTACATTCATACTATTGTGACAAGGCGAGGGTAAGCGCAATAACAGATAAATAACTTTTTATAAACTCTTCTAAATTATAGTTTCAATAATCATATTTTAATTCTGTTTATCTTTTTAAGTTATTTAAGTCAAAATTCAGTTTAGAAATTCATATCATATTATGATAGTCACGACATTTATTTGTTTATCATTAGTTTAGAAATTATTATGTATACGTGCGTGACTTTGAATGCCCTAGCCTATGCACCCCGTACCCCTAAGATCATCCTGTCCTGAAGATAGCGTTTTGTTTTAGACAGTCGAATTTAGATACGCGTGAAGTAAACATGTAAAAGTCTATATGAGTTCGTCGCGTCGGGAAGATGTTAGTTGACGGAATGTAGTGTTTTAGTTTTGGGGCGCGTGTTAAACGCTTGCCCGCTGGGTTTCGGAATGTAACATATTGGTCTATGTTTAATTAATAATAATGTAATCAATTATAAATAAAAAGTTTAGTTATTAAAACCCAATAAGTCCTTCGCACGAAATTCCTTATCACAAAGTCCTGGACGCCACTCATCCAAGCGTCCACCAGTTAGCGTCAGTGTGTCATCGTTGGAGTAAACAGTATTAGTAATATCACCATCATCGTAGATCCGCACCCCCCTCCTGTTACAATATGAAAACTGTAGAGAATATAATAAACATGTGTTTGTATATATTCAAAATTATTTAAATAAATTTATAATTATATTCAAATTAAACTTGTATTTGTAAAATATGAAGCGTAAGGCATTTTAAATTGAAAACCATATGCATTCAATTTTAATAATGAAATACTTTCATAAACCAGTGTTCCAATAAACTTTGTTTTTACATTCCACAAATTTTAATTTCATATTCGGAATTTTGATTTTGAAATATAAATTTGTTTTTATTTTCCTGTTAAATTATTCACTCATTCGGTTCAGAAATAATTAAAATACCAAACATTTCCAAAACAAGTATTTGTGAATTTAATGCATTGTACTACTTCCAATTTTCCGATTCAATTAATAAAAGAGTTAATGTATAATATATTTGTTCATTGATTGCTGCAATATTTTTTTTTTTCATAATTAAAGCAAATATCACATTAAATACGATATTATAATTTTTGTTTTATAGCAAAATATAATCAGATCATATACAGATAACTAATAGTATTTTATATAAAAATTGGCTAAACAGTGTTTTTTTCCATGAGTGAGCCGTTTACAAATGAAAAGAAAAAGGCCTGTGTCCACGATCCTAGAAATCGATCTGAGTTTTAGGATATAGTCCGCAATTCGATAACTCGGATCGTGGACGTTCTGTCCTATTTTTTCGTACAAGTTGCTAATTTCATTTACATGTTACCAATTTAAAATCTTGACGTTTGATGTTTGATAAGCTTCAAAAGTATAAGGTTATAAAATATTACTTAGTTTTACTCATTTTTGATAAGTTATTATAAATAATTACTTATAAAAAATATAATATATTCGTAATAAAAATTTAATTTACTTACTACCGAGATAATTTCTTAGTTATGTTTTATTAGTTTTTGGTATTGGTAGAAATGGCTGAAAGTGACTTCATAAATTCGACAAACCTGACATCTGTACTCATACAAGTTCAATATTTATTATCAAAAAATATAATCGAGAACTCGGAACGATTTCTAGCGTCGTGGATACAGGCCTTTATTCAGGAGTTATATACATAATTTTTTGCAACACTACAATCTTCAGTTAAATTTAAAATAAATTTTAAAAGAAAAATGTCATTTTGATGAAAATCTCAAGAGAGTTCAATGTATTTATTATTCACTTTATTTAGGGCCGATATTTCCATCTTCGGATAAAGTGCTGGATAACTTATCTGTCGGATAAATGAACAATATCGCATCAAAAAATAACATTCAATATAATTTACATCATTCATGCTTTTATATGCGATATTTTATCATTTATCTGACGGATAGTTATCTTGAACTTTATCCGGATATGGAAATACCGGCCCTTAATCAATAATACAATTTAATACTTACAACTTTTTAAAACTACAACCTTGAATACAACAATGAACTTTGCAATAGCTTATCACAAGCTTAACCCACAAATGTATAATAATAAACATGTAATAAGAATTCTATAATAAAGTTTCTAAAAACGTCATTTTAATACACGGTTAAGAGATATTCTCGGAATACCGACTCTAAAAATAGGAAATTATTTCTCCGTTTTATTTTTTGTTTATTTGTTTGTTTATTTTATTTTTGTCGATATCTCTAAAACGGAGAAGAATTAACCTATAGTTTATATGAACTTTTTTTTTACTTAAAATGACCTCTAGAATACATGGTTAAAGTTTGTCGGTTATGTTATAATAATTGTTTTATCTTTTGTTTGTTTGTGTTTATTTTATTTTTGTGTTTACAAAGCAGATTGGCACACCCAGCAATGGGTAATATGCCGTGATGATATATTTATTTTTTATTTTATTTTATTTTTGTCAATATCTCCAAATTGAAGAAGAATTGACCCATAGTTTATATGAACTTTTTTCTTAGAATGAACTCTAGAATACATGGTTAAAATTTGTCGGTTTCTTCATGGGACATTCTGTATATAAACAAGAAACTATGAAATAAGTAATTTTAATGGAAATATATAAACAAGAAACTGTGTATCTGTATGTATGTATATGCAATTTATATCAAATATGTATGTATATGGTATCGAAGGGAATAAATGTATATAAACAAGAAACTGTGAAATAAGTAATTTTAATGGTAATATATAAACAAGGAACTGTGTACCTATATGTATGTATATGCAATTTATATCAAATATGTATGCATATGGTATCGAAGGGAATAAATATATTAGATATATCCAATTTTTTGACGCCGGAATACTCGGTTGCACCGTTTAACTTCAATTTTTAAGTTTAAATTTGTTGCACCAAATCCTAAACTTGGTTTTAAAATACTAAGCTCAAGTTTAATTTAAGCTTTCGAATATCCCGATTACCTTGTTTAGCGCTTGCTCATCTAATATTAAGTGAAATAGAGAATACGGTTCCGACAACACCAGGAAAAGCAAAAACTCTATTTGGAATCAATTTACAGATTGCTGCTGTGGAGTTAACAATGACAGTTTAAATCGTCAAAATTGAATAAAAAATAATAATATAAGAGTCGCGTAAAGTAAATTCATTTTCATAACAATAAAGGTTAATTTGTATGATTTCCATGTGCTAAAAAATAAAATGTAAAATATTCTTTTTTATGTATTTTCTGACGCTTTCTATACACTGTATTATGTGTCTTTAGAAATAAATCCCTTTATTATTATTATTATTATTATTATTATTATTATTATTATTATTATTATTATTATTATTATTATTATTATTATTATTATTATTATTATTATTATTATTATTATTATTATTATTATTATTATTATTATTATTATTATTATTATTATTATTATTATTATTATTATTATTATTATTATTATTATTATTAAGGTATACAAAGTATGCGCCGTTATTGACTCGTTTCACCAAAAGATTTTATTTACTTCCAAAGAAAATTTTTATGTGTTTTCAATGGTAAATTAAATCGGAAAATGACGTTATTATAAGTGTAATTTTCTTGTCATTCTTACAATGTGAAATCACTCAAATATATAATTTAATTCTTTCGCCTTGTCCGCATCCGTGATTTTACTCATTTAAGTTCCCGCATTTCTTCTTAAAAAGATGTTGCTGCTAGAAAGAATACAATGTTTTTCAAATATAATACATTAATCTGAAATGTAACTAATTTTATTTATTTGTTTCAGGTAATCTACATTCAATAGTCTCATTTCTATTTCTTTGCAAAATTTCGGTAAGTGCATTTATAGAAGTACTAAATTCCTGACTTAATTTTTGAGTAATTACTTCAGTTTTTTTTCTCTTATTAGACCTAAATTCTTGCTCATTTATGGTGGTATTTACTTTTAAAACTCGACACAACGTTTACTACAAATTCCTTACTTATGTGCTCCAGATTTTTGTGCTAGTGTTCGTCCTAATTGTCCCCTTATTGTTCATGTATGTGCTCTAATTTATAGTGAAGAATTTAATTTAAGTTCTCTTCTATAAACTAGAACATTATGTCAAGAATTGATGTGCATTCTAGCTAATTAAGTAACCGCATTACAACCCATGACATGAAAGAAAAACGGTTTTGAGGTATGTTAAATTCTATCAGAATTTCTGTAACACGGAACTATCATTATAAATATTTGACTATGATTTGTTCTACGCGAGTTGGAATGGTTACTCGGTGTTGGTGTTGAAGAATTGCGGCATACGGGCAGTTGGTGATACTGGATCGGACGGTTGAATGTGATATAAGTTAATAGTGAAATAAATAGTGTGAAAATAAGTAGTGGAGTTAATTGTTTAAATAATATACAGACATCTGTGTAAATGCTTCAAAAACAAGATTAAAATATCTGTACCACCAATGGAGAACCTCAGAATATCCTCATGCCAGTGTCAGATCTAAAAGCCATAGTAAAACATAAAATAAAAGAAAAATGGCAACTGAAATGGCGAGAAAAAAGTAATAAAAGAAGATGTGCAACAATGGATAATACCCGAAGAAAGAAAAACACAAACCGTTTTGACAAGATTGCGTATAGGACACACATGCCTTACACACATGCACCTACTACAAAAACACAACAGACCATATGTGACACAAATACAAGGCGACAGTGTAACGTATCAGCAACACTCAAAGAAGCCCTAGCCAACTTCCTAGACAATACCACAGCAACTATTAACTTCTTAAAACACATAAAACTATTTAATAGCATATAATGTTTATATTATGTAACACACTGAACCAGACAATGTAAAATAATTTATGTACCAAGGTACTAGTGGCCAAAGTCCAAACACCTGTGCGCCGTGAAACTATCATTTGCTTGGCATTATTGGTTATATTTCAGCAATTAAATTATGGCAGTCTCCATGTTCTTCTCGCATTTGTTTAAAAAGCCGAATCCACCAAGTGGATACTAGGTAATGATAGGTGCATATATCTATATCATTTCAGACTCGTTTTCATTATCAGGTGGCATAACTAACGGGCCCGCGGAAAAATTGTTACTATTTAAACTGTATGATACTGAGCCATCTTGCTAATACCATATTTTGTCCAAGTTCTTTTATTTGGGATACCAAAAATGTATAAATCAATTCCCTGTAACTTTCACCAATGGACTGTGCCATCAAATTCATTTAAAAATAAGAAAAAAAAATCTGATGTGGCCAGCACATTACCTTCCGTCAGTTCCATGTATTTTGTACAAATTTCATACAGAAAGTTCCTTGCTAAATTAAATATTTCTTGCACATTACCTTCCGGCAGTTGCACGTATTTTATGCAAATTTCATACAGAAAATTATTATTTTGCGACGTTTTCTATATACAGTGTAATGTATCTGCAGAAATAAAGGATTTATTATTATTATTATTTCTTGTACATTACCTTAAAGCAGTTGTATGTATTTTATACAAATTCCATACAGGAAGCAAAAGATCCTATATTTCCCGTAAAATTATAAGACAAACATACATCTCAATTTCACTTGACACTGACATCTTTCAATCAAAATTTTCTTAATATAGTAGCTGTTTCCATAGCTATGGCTACTTTATGAAATTTAATTTCTTTATAATTTTTTAACTCTATATCCATTTAATATTAAGTATAAAATGCAGTCAAATCGTATAGAGAATAAAATATTCTTTAATATTTATAATAACATCAAATGTGAAAAAATTATATTTAACATAGTTTTTTCAAGAAAAACTGTTAAAATCTTCAAATAATGGTACTTCCGGTTGACCAATTGTAACCAAAATCTAATCAGCTCTTCATATGGATGAAACGAAGAAGTATACGAAAAAATTATAATTTTTGTAACTGTAGTATTAGAGTTATCGCAGACGAAAATTTTGTTACACACACACACACATCCACACACACACACATCCACACACACACACGCACACACACACATACAGACATCATCGTAAAAATAGTAAATTCGTATTCTAGGGACCCTAAAACGTGCTTATTGATTAAAAACTCATCATCGAATTTTTTGACCAAAGACAATACCTTCCTTACCTAAAGGTGACGGAAGGTAAAAATGGGCAAATCAGCCGCAACATACAATGACTTTGGTGGAATGTAAAGATGGATTTTCAGGCCCCCCATATTGGTTATTTTGCTTCTAACATGTCAACTCAGATGAAAGTGAGCTTAGTCACAATTTCCAGTGTGAATGAAGTTATTACATAATTTGCGGCCAGTCTTTAAATCTAAAGTATAAACCATAAATCTAAACCTAATTATCATTTGTGAATGCACCTTTACACTTCATCCAAATAAATAAAAACGTTACAATATGAATATTTTATTGCGCTTGAAGAAAAAACCTTTTGCTTCCTATTCATTTTTACATCTAATCGACAGGAAAAATAATTAAATGTGACACACTGCCTTTTAAACCTACCTAAACCACAGCATATGAAAATGCAGTGGCGGATTTAGAAAATTATAATAGGGGAGGCACTAAATTCGGAAAAACACATTTTAAATATATAGGGTGACCCCCCTGATGGCAGATGTAGACATTTTATATAAAGTTAGAACTTTTATTTTTTAAGTAGCTACCTATAATTATTTTACTAAAATATAAACCGCCATTTTTAGTCTTTTTAATGGTCTATTACTTTTTACCTTCCGTCACCTTTAGGTAAGGAAGGTATTGTCTTTGGTCAAAAAATTCGATGATGAGTTTTTAATCAATAAGCACGTTTTAGGGTCCCTAGAATACGAATTTACTATTTTTACGATGATGTCTGTATGTGTGTGTGTGTGTGCGTGTGTGTGGATGTGTGTGTGTGTGGATGTGTGTGTGTGTGTAACAAAATTTTCGTCTGCGATAACTCTAATACTACAGTTACAAAAATTATAATTTTTTCGTATACTTCTTCGTTACATCCATATGAAGAGCTGATTAGATTTTGGTTACAATTGGTCAACCGGAAGTACCATTATTTGAAGATTTTAACAGTTTTTCTTGAAAAAACTATGTTAAATATAATTTTTTCACATTTGATGTTATTATAAATATTAAAGAATATTTTATTCTCTATACGATTTGACTGCATTTTATACTTAATATTAAATGGATATAGAGTTAAAAAATTATAAAGAAATTAAATTTCATAAAGTAGCCATAGCTTTGGAAACAGCTACTATATTAAGAAAATTCTGATTGAAAGATGTCAGTGTCAAGTGAAATTGAGATAGTGTGTTTGTCTTATAATTTTACGGGAAATATAGGATCTTTTGCTTTCTGTATGGAATTTGTATAAAATACATACAACTGCTTTAAGGTAATGTACAAGAAATAATAATAATATTAAATCTTTTATTTCTGCAGATACATTACACTGTATATAGAAAACGTCACAAAATAATAATTTTCTGTATGAAATTTGCATAAAATACATGCAACTGCCGGAAGGTAATGTACAAGAAATAGAATATTTAATTTAGCAAGGAACTTTCTGTATGAAATTTGTACAAAATACATAGAACTGACGGAAGGTAATGTGCTGGCCACATCAGATTTTTATTGTATGTATTTGAAACAATTCGAGAAAAATAACAAGTAAATGAGTTTGAGAAATATGAAAAATAATGTTTATTCAAATATTCTATGTGAAATTAAACAAAATGCAACAATGTTATATTAAACAAGCTAAACATCAAATTAAGTAATAAGAACAACTTAAGACAAAAAAATGTGATGTGGCCAACACAACACCTCCCGCTATTTAATTTTCAGACTCTGTGATTTAAATTATAGATAATTTTATAATGCAAACCAATAGAAAGTTTAATAATCTTTAATTTTTATAATAACATAAATCTCGAAAAAATAACATTTATTATTCGGAGAAAACTATTTTAAGTATCGAGTGCCATATCCGGTTATCTGATTTACATCAAAATCTAATGGCTTCTTTCCATATTAGAATAAGGTATAAATACAAGGTTTCAAAATTTTCACATACACACAGACATCATCGTGAAAATGTTAAAATTGGATTCTAGGGGCCTTAAAATGTGGTCATTTACCAAAATCTCGATATGCGATTTTTAGCACGATTCATATACCTCCCTTACCAAGGGTAGCGGGAGGTAAAAATGGCGGTTTATATTTTAGTGAAATAATTATTGTTTTCTATTTAAAAAATAAAAGTGATAGTCATACCTTGCAAACATAATTTTATAAAAAATATCTACAACTGCAATCAAATAGTATAATTTAAATAATAAAATAATTTTATGAACCATTTGTTCTATTACTTGTAGTAAAATAGTTAGGAGGCGGGGCATCTTCCCATACTCATTTGAATAATAAGTAGAAATTCTGTATTTTTATTATTCTTATTAGTATATTTCTTCTTTTATTTATCTATGATGTATGTAATACGTGAATGATAATATGTAATAATTAAATTTTAAAAAATAACAGAGGGGGCACGTGCCCGAGTGCCCCCCCTCTAAATCCGCCACTGTGAAACTGTCCTATACTGTGTCTAAATAACCCCACATAACGCACAAAACTGACACCCACAAGTGTCAGAACTACGTAAAACAGCTTGAATTTTTACCTTCCGTCACCTTTAGGTAAGGAAGGTATTGTCTTTGGTCAAAAAATTCGATGATGAGTTTTTAATCAATAAGCACGTTTTGGGGTCCCTAGAATACGAATTTACTATTTTTACGATGATGTCTGTATGTGTGTGTGTGTGTGTGTGTGTGTGTGTGTGTGTGTGTGTGTGTGTGTGTGTGTGTGTGTGTGTGTGGATGTGTGTGTGTAACAAAATTTTCGTCTGCGATAACTCTAATACTACATTTACAAAAATTATAATTTTTTCGTATACTTCTTCGTTACATCTATATGAAGAGCTGATTAGATTTTGGTTACAATTGGTCAACCGGAAGTACCATCATTTGAAGATTTTAACAGTTTTTCTTCAAAAAACTATGTTAAATATAATTTTTTCACATTTGATGTTATTATAAATATTAAAGAATATTTTATTCTCTATACGATTTGACTGCATTTTATACTTAATATTAAATGGATATAGAGTTAAAAAATTATAAAGAAATTAAATTGCATAAAGTAGCCATAGCTATGGAAACAGCTACTATATTAAAAAAATTCTGATTGAAAGATGTCAGTGTCAAGTGAAATTGACATAGTGTGTATGTCTTATAATTTTACTGGAAATATAGGATCTTTTGCTTTCTGTATGGAATTTGTATAAAATACATACAACTGCTATAAGGTAATGTACAAGAAATAATAATATCTTTTATTTCTGCAGATACATTACACTGTATATAGAAAACGTCACAAAATAATAATTTTCTGTATGAAATTTGCATAAAATACATGCAACTGCCGGAAGGTAATGTACAAGAAATAGAATATTTAATTTAGCAAGGAATTTTCCGTATGAAATTTGTACAAAATACATAGAACTGACGGAAGGTAATGTGCTGGCCACATCAGATTTTTTTTTTTTTGTAAAAATAAGGTATCCAAAAAGTTTTATAGGACAGTTAATATTTAAAAATACCCTGTGCAAACATAAACACAAGAATCATATCCATTCAATTTTGCAACTATAAATAGTTCCTCTATATCCCAGAATCTGCATTCTATCATCTATTGACGTGGTGGTGACACCACCAGGGAAATACTGGCGCACACGTGTCCATACGTTATAACGTGGCAAGCCGGCGTCGTCAAGGGACACAGCCAGTAGCGTATGTATGTACACAGTTGGGCCTACAAGGGAGCACCGAAACATGGCCTATCAATATGCAATGCACTAGGTTTGCAACAATTCAACGCATGTTATACTAGCTAATGTTCCAGGGAGATGGGGTATAATGGATCATAGATTTGGGAAATGATAAATTCTATAAAGGGTGGAGTACTCAAGTACATTTTTACTTCCTTGTACGAAGTAAAGGAAGTATTGTAATCGCGAAAAATTTTGGTTTTGAGATTTCAACGGAAATATCCATTTTGACCATCCCTGAATCCATTCTGACTAATTTCGTCGTGACGTCTGTACGTACGTGCGTATGTATCTCGCATAACTCAAAAACGGTAAGCCGTAGAAAGTTGAAATTTTGTATTTAGGACTTCTATAACATCTAGTTGTGCACCTCCCTTTTTGGTCATTACATAAATTCCAGAAATGGTACTTTATTTGAAGCCTATAATAGATTTTAATGAAGAACTATATTAAAATATAATCCAAAACTTTTCATATTTGGTAAATAAGACTTTCATATCAATTGGAATAACATAGCAGATTTTGGTTAAAACAGGCTAACCGGAAGTGATATATTACCTGAAGTTGTTAACAGTTTTTCTTGAATAAAATGGTTTCATTTTGATTTTAGAAATAAATGCTTCAAATAAGAGTTTTAGAGAATTAAATTCTGCGTCTAGCACATAAAGTATTATTAAATTAGCCCTTTGTATAAGCGAGATATGTAAATTTAAAACTTATATACTTTTTGGTTTTTGTAATGAAGCTTGCTATGGATTAGGACAAAAAATAACAAAAAAATAAAAAATAGATGCTAATGTCAAATACGTGGAATTTTATACTTGGGTCTATACTTCATCTTCATATTGGTCTTGCGTACAAGGAAGTCGTGTGGTGTCCACATCAGATTTTTTTTTAAATACAGTGGACCCCCGGTAATCCGACAAACGTTTTGCAGGGCAGTGTCGGACTATCGAATTTGTCGGATTATAGAGTACTGCCTAAGACACCCTATAGTCCGGAATTTTTTTACAAACGAGTACCTTGTAATCCGACAAATTACAGATCCAGTGATAAGACTCTATATGTTATACTCTGAAGTACAAATCATACTTCATTATGTATGTCAAATTTAGTAAATTAAACAACACAATAGAGCGCTTACGTTTTATTATGAAATTTACGTCATTAATGCTATAGAACTTACAAACAATAATATCTTTACATTAGGAAATATGTAATTGTGTACAAACAAATGTACATACTAAAATAATCAAAAATTATGAATAAAAATCATACTATGAATCAATCATCATCAAATCAATACGTAGGTACGCGTCGAGCACATTAGTGGCGGGGTCATGTCGGATTACAGGGGGTGCCGGATTAGCCAGGGGCCAGATTACCGGGGGTCCACTGTAAATAAATAAAATCATACCGGATTATTATATTCTACTTGTAGTTGTACCAATCTACTAATTTCGGTAATGACAATATACAATATGTCTCATTTAAAACTGCAGCCACTGGGATTTTATTCACTTTTTGATGATGTGCGTTTGTTGCTATAAATATTCTAACAGGAAATGGACCTTCTCAATATAACGGCTATCTCTTTCTAACGCTACAAATAGTAAGAACATGGCGCGAACAACTGCCAGTTGGGCTGTCAAACAAAACGTCAAAAATATTGCAATGATTAAAATACATGTATTCTCGGTGAAAATTTACATCGTTAGACATTTTAGCTCCAATAAAAGCTTTTGTAACTTATTTCGGGATGTTTTTTTTAAAGTTGTCAAAGATTTTTCTCACATTTTACGTGTAAATTTTTTAGACACAAACGTCATAGATTTCAATTATTCTTACTATGCGCAGATCCCCATTACGCATATCTTCTATCTCTTTAAATTGAAAAGGTCCATCAGATATTAATAAAACAGAAGTATCATAAGACAATCTGTTAACGTACGAGTCCAAGTTTGGAAAACTAACCGCTAGGTGAGTTTTACGAAGGACGAGTGCGTTAACAGACCTTATGATACACGTTTTTTATACTATTTTTTCTACTGAGGTAATTTTACAATTAATTTTTTTTAAAAGGACTTGTCAAAAATATGTCTTGGTGTTTTTTTTGTCGGTTATGTTGGTAACGCTTCCCGTTAATATTTAAAATTTCACATTTTGACAATTTGGGTATTGTGTGATTCTGACTGATTGTTTACATTTAAACATTATATCAAGCATTATATAATTATGAAAGAGGAAAAACAATACTTCATTGTACTCCACTGGTTTATTAATGAACCACCTGATTTGACATAACGAATCGGGATCGCTGGTTCGTGTTAGTTATTATCATAAATAAAACTTTTAAAATAATGAAATACATTAATGAACAATTTATTGATCTACACTTTTACATGCCACCATTTTGTCAACACATTGACTGCTCAGTTGGGGACATAACAGCAACAGCTGTTCTTACATTCTTCAATACAAAACATATGTTGTATTTGTATATGGCACTTATGTCTAAATTATATTTAAAAATTTAATATTCGACAGTGAATAATTTTTTAGTTGAAAGTTTTTAACTTCACGGATTCTTCTTTCTGAACTAACACAGCTCTAGCAATAAATTTCTCTTCTTTTAAGTCCTATCACGTGGAGATAAGAAAAAATCAATCATTAGAAGTAATATTTCAACATAAACAACTTACCATTTTGAGGTTACTCGTATATATAATTCATCTGTTATGACTACCACCTCTACAATACGAAAGGCGCGAAAAACAGTACGTTTATAGATCTTCTAAACGTCGTGTTTTCAGTGGTCAAATGTGTTTTCAGTTTTCAAATATATACCTAACTTCTAAAATTAATCTTCCTCAAATGGGGAGCTCATCCACAGACCCGCAAAACAACTCTTGCCCTGCACCGAGTATGCTGCTTAAGAATAGGCCAGCAAACGATAAACATCTGGATCCTCTGTTTAACGAACCTTGCCGGTTGCTAAAAACCTACACCAGTCAGCCAGTTGTAAATGCTAAGCGGCATTGCTTCACCAAAAATTAGATGACCGACAGCCAGTATCGTAGAGTGCTCTAAACAGTTACATGTGTACATACATGGTAGCAGTGTTTTTATATCCCACCACGATGCAACCAAAAGTTATAACAGGTAATGGTTGTTAATTTTAATAATTTTTCTTAGAGAACAGCTAACAGTATCTGAACATATAAATCAAGGATGACGCTACCACCACTAACCGTGTTTTAAAAGCCCTCGGAGAGAATGACCCGAGCAAAAAGGTTTAGACAAATCAATCACTCAAAATTGGTAGTGTCACTAATAATACATTTGATATTCACGCGGTATTTTATCGGTCACTAAGACACACCCTAGAAATGGGTATGAGGCAGAAACAAATATGTATTTCCAACAATAACGAAATTCTTCCGGAGCAAAATAAATTATATAATCCAAATAAAACTACAACGCGGTCAAATGATTCTATATAAACTCTAAGTTCTTATTATAATTAACAATATCAATCAATCGGCTTTTACGTCGATCTACAATCTTTTAATTCCAATTCACAAAGAATAATATAAAATTACTTACATGAGTAAAACACACAGATATACAAAGTGGACACAATACAATCTAATTGGTTATTTCTCACAGAAATACCAAGCTCAATCTAAAACTCTCAGTCATAAACTTGAACAATAAGAATTGTAAAACAACAAACAGAAATCACGAAGACAACAACTCAACAAATGTTCAAACAACCAGTATGACTTAGAGTCAAACACTACCTATATACTCTCGAGGGGAAGAAACCAATGACTTTCAAACCTTTAATTTCGGCTCTCTCATACAGAAAACTTCCAGTTTCTTACAAAAACTATTAGTATTTACTGAGATACCTTTAACGGACAAATACTTCTGAGAACTCATAGTTCTGCCAAAAGCCCTAACATTGAGACTTTTTGTAACATCCGATCCGAAACATATCTTCACTAGCTGTCACGTAATATTTCAACCGAAGGAAAAACTCAAATTAAAATGCTGACGGAAAATTTCGAAGCTAAAAAAATACGTAATTGTCGCTGATCTTTAGCACCCAATTTTCGGTCAAGAACCTGCTCGATCTCGATTGAAATCCAGGAAGTTTCCTCAACGCAGTGCATTCTCAAATACAAAACAAGCCTGCAACAAGAAGCTTAATGTGGAATACGACGTTGAAGCTAGAATATAAAGAAATGGGTACCCCCTTGATGAGAAACTACCAGCAGGTATTGACCAGAAATGGCCCATTTGGAAAACTCTAAATCGTCTACGAAATCAATTAGGAAAATGTGGAGTAAATTTGTATAATTGGGGTACCAAGTAAGACCCACTTTATGTTATTGTGGTCAAGAACAAATAAAGGCCCCGTAGCTCACAACATGAGCTATTAATTTAAAAAAAATTAAAGTCCTGTATTTTCACCCTCAAAGTAGTGCTACTTCCGAATTTCCAAATAATTACTACCTACTGCAACTGTCAAATGTCAACTATAATCCTGAAAATCGGTTTTGTGATCGGTTTTTTGTCATTATTTAGCAGCCTGTGACGATTTTTGAGAACACAAAGTCGAAGCCGTAGCTGTTATAGTTTTCAAGATTCCACTGGTAGCAGCTTATAAATGAGGACGCTCATTTCTAACGTTGAAGGCGTTCATCAGACGTCACGTCACGATCTCTCAAAACTGTCGTGGAAGAGCGCACTGTTTTGTTTAATACATATTAGAAGAAAATATTATATTATTTACTAAATGTGTTTGAAGCAATGACTTCAAAATAAAAATTCAACAGTAAAAACAGTTTATAATTTTATATTTTATGTTGCGAACTGAAAGTAAATGAATATTGATAAAACTTTTTCCATTTAATTAAATTCTATTCAACAAAATTTACTTTCATGCAAGTTTCATAAAGTTCACATGTACAGACTTTTAAAATAAAATATTTTATCAAGAATTTTGAAATTAATTTGCAAAGTACTTTGTTGCGTACAAAATGCTATTTTGCACATAATTCGTAGGATACATTTAAATAATAATTATTAAATTTCCTTCAGGTTTGTATTAATACTTTTTCCATATGTTGTATGGATAAATTTATAAATATCTTTTGCTGTTCTCGAAATATTTAAATTTAAGTTACACGACATTCAGTAAACCATTTCCATAAAATCCTTTTTGCATGATCTTATTCTTGGCTTGGAAAAAGACATGTGAGAAGTTACTTACAATGTAAACACGATACAGCAAAACAAATAGACTAAAACATGAAATATTTATGTTATTGTAAGAGCAGAAGCAGGTGTGTGAATAAATCATACAGAAACGAAGGAAGAGATACTCTTGGATATGGATAAATGCTGGAAATGGTTTACGCGTATGTACTCCAAGTGACCTAGTTATTGGATAAAAAACGATATTAGAACGACATATACACAGCGTGAATTCCAAATAACACTCTAAATGTAAAAGTTTTTATTTTTATGTTTACTCCAGTTTACCGATGCAATATAGCTGTGTATTCAAATATTTGCAATCATTTGCATATTTATGGGTATCATTTGATCCTTTACAGTTCTCGGGATAAAATGAAAAGAGCTTTCATCGAAATTCATGAAATGCTGATTGGACGGAGTAATAACTTTCAAACTAAAACTGGCTCGCTACTTTTATTTTTACTACCAGCGCGGAATTAGTTTGCACTAATTTGAATTTTTTACTTTTTTCATTTTCTTTAACAATTTCTTTCATAATTATAATCGTCTAACAAGAAAATAACTTTAATTTAGTCAAATTAGTTAAATTGTTTTTTGGGTTAATTAGTCTACTCTATTTTTTCTTTGATATAAAATTACATAAGTACTCGTAATCTTTTAAAGTTATTTTTTTATCTGTGCGATAATGTGCTCATGCCGATCCTCACAATATATTTTTCAATATTTATTTAGTATTCGACCGGTTTGACAACCACTAATTAAAGAATTTAAATTCGTGAAACCAAACTTTTGTTCAAACCTACAACATATTCTTTTTACATATATAAAAATGTACATAACCTAAATATTAAAACTTACAAAGATAAAATTATTGCTGCGAATAGTTGACAGTTTTTTTTACCTACCGCTACCATTGGTAAGGGAGGTATAGGGATCGTGCTAATACTTCCTTGTACGAAGTAAAGGAAGTATTGTAATCGAAAAATTTCGGTTTTCAGATTTCAACGGAAATATCCATTTTGACCATCCCTGAATCCATTCTGACTAATTTCGTCGTGACCTCTGTACGTATCTCACATAACTCAAAAACGTTAAGCCGTAGAAAGTTGAAATTTTGTATTTAGAATTCTATAACATCTAGTTGTGCACCTCCCTTTTTGATCATTACATAATTTCCAGAAATGGTACTTTATTTGAAGCCTATAATAGATTTTAATGAAAAACTATATTAAAATATAATTTGGTATATAAGACTTTTATATCAATTGGAATAACATAGCAGATTTTGGTTAAAACAGACTAACCAGAAGTGATATATTACCTGGAGTTGTTAACAGTTTTTCTTGAATAAAATGGTTTCATTTTGATTTTAGAAATAAATGCTTCAAATAAGAGTTTTAGGGAATTAAATTCTGCGTCTAGCACATCTAGTATTATTAAATTAGCCCTTTGTATAAGCGAGATATGTAAATTTAAAACTTATATACTTTTTGGTTTTTGTAATGTAGCTTGCTATGGATTAGGACAAAAAATAACAAAAAATAAAAAATAGATGTTAATGTCAAATTACTTCAAATACGTGCAATTTTATAATTGAGCCTATACTTCATGTTAGTTTTGCGTACAGCGTACAAGGAAGTCGTGTGGTGTCCACATCAGATTTTTTCCATATATTTTATGGATAAATTTATAAAATTATCTATAATTTAAATCCCGAATCCTACGCTTTAAACAAACAAAACTCCTTGGTTGCCAGGTATTCAAATGTATTAACTAACAGATAAATGTCACTATCAATGAACTAATCATGTATTGAATTCCTTTTCTATTGTTCTATTTACTTTTTTCTTTTTAAAACGTTATTAATATCATTTTGACATGATTAGTTCTTTGATAGTGACATTTATCTGTCAATTACATACATTTGAATAACTACGTTTTGTTTGTTTAAAGCGCCGTTCCGGTTATCCGATATTAACCGAAATCTAATGGGTTCTTTCTATTACAGAAAAAGTTCGAAATACAAGGTTTCAAAATTTTCTGAATGATAGTATTTGAGTTAGAGTGGAGGATCCACACACACATACACACAGACATCATAGTGAAAATGTTAAAATTAGATTCTAGGGACCTTAAAACGTGATCATTTACCAAAATCTTGATATGCGATTTTTAGCACGATCCCCATACCTCCCTTGCCAAGGGTAGTGGGAGGTAAAAATACGCCTTGTTTGTTGTTAGTACTTTTGTTACGACACGAGCAGTCATGTGATTTTGTTGACCCTGGCAATTAATATTTTTTTGCTGTAATAAAAAGACTTCTTCTAACTAGAGGGATCAGGGACAAATATACTCAATTTTTGTGTCATTTTTATTAAATTAATTATTAATTTATTAAGTTAATACAAACAGTAACAAAAACAATTATAATTTAATTTAATAATAAGAAGAAGGTATTATAAGGATAATAGACAAAGAACATTTTCTTGTAAATAAAAAACAACTTCAGGGTCAGCTATACATATAACCAAACGCAAATACTGCTTGCTTGTGGTTTGGACACCATTAGGAATCAAGTTCGAAAAGATTTTTCGGAATGATATTTTTTGGAAGCAAGAAATGAAAGCAAAATTAAACAGGTTTTATGAACACCGTATATAACAGAGGCACAAAAGAATAGAAAAAGAAACATTAAAATCTAATTTCACAAATTAAACGGCTTTCACAAATAAAAATTATGTTTACGTTTTCACTTCAAGTTTACAATTTAATGTTGTGTTCAGTTCAAATTTTATTTATTCTCAAGTCAAATATTTTTATCTTATGATTATGTGATTTAAGTATAATTTTTCAATTTTTTGTAAAATATAATTTAAATCGATTATTGTCATATGTTATGCAAACTTTTCACTCTAATTTTATGTATAAAAGTTTAACAATACATTGTATTGTAATCTTAATTAGTATAACTTACATAGGATTGCAATGTAGGTATATTTAATGTTTTATATTTGTTTGTTAATAAACGAAAATAGTAATTCATTTGTTTTATAATTTTAATTTATTGTTTTCATCATACGGTTAGGCTTTTCATTTCGTATAAGTCGGATGACCCCAAAGCAAAACGTTATACGCTGCCAATGAAAAATAGTATGGAGAGACGTAAGAGGGGAATATTCAGCCCCGCCTTCTAGACGTTCAGATTCTACCTCACCCTTTACGCCCCAAATGCAGCAGAAACTGTTCGTCAACATCACCTACAGCCTTAAATACTACTTTACTAATGGATTCATATCTTCCGAATTTGCTAGAACATATCCAAACTATACTATAATCCTCCGCCCCTATATTCATCATGAGATCACCCACTCGCCCTTATACCCCTACCACAGTAAACACAATCCAGCCCCATGCTCACCATATCTCACATCTAGTATACAGCAATAACACCAATCACTGCCGAGTATACAGTCCATGTAAACAGAACTGCAGAACCGCACAACCAGTGCAATGTTGAGTGGTGCATCGGATGAAAGGACGTGTGATCGGGTGCACATTATTAACTTGATAAGGCAACATGAACTATTCCGAATGCATGCCGTGATGTATGGCAACATAACAGTGTTGGATGTTGGTGACAGTGGGTGGAAGAAGAGATGTGCTTGGGTGGGGGCGAGCAACAGGCCGGGGGGATGGAATTTAGAGTAGGGGTAGTTTATAATGTTGTTAAACTAAGCTGACAAGTACAGCATACAGATGTATACATTTCTGTATAAAGGCATCCTCCAGGATCTAAGACCAATATTAAGTTCTTGCTGTACTTGGTTGAAGTAAGACAGCACTGCCATCAACATCAACGTACGGTTTACAATGTAAAAATTTGTATTTTATGAAATATAACTAAAATATTACATCACAACCATTAGTTTTAAAACGGTATTGGGGTGTATTCTGTAAGGCAACTGTTAATTTTAAACAATATGTTAAAAATAAACTTGCTGTTAAAATATATTTTCTATTCTGTAACTATCAATTCTGTTAAAACTTTAACACCCGTGTTAAAATTAGGTGTTAAAACTGTATATTTTAACGTCATTCAAATCGATGCCTTTAAAATTTTAACATATGTTTATACAATAAAATTATCACAGCATTTGAATATGTTGCACTTCTAATTAATGAAAATGTAATAGAAAACGAAAGAAAATTACCATGGATGAATATAAAAAATATCTAGGTGATATTTAATAAAATATACAACTGTTTTACGAAGTATTTTATTTAATAACGGTCACCTGTTCCATCGTAAGTCTTTGTGTATCACAGCGTGATGCCAGTAGGAATATTTAATTAACATAATTCGAGAAAGATTCACAACTGAACCTTTGAAGGTATACCGAGAGCACGATTTAGATGTATCGTAAAACATAGTTCTTTATTATAATCTATGTATTAAATGCAGTTAAAATTGCTTATTCCTGCCTTGTTCGTCAAACCAACGTAACTTAACATTTTGGATTGTCAATTCTGAGGATCAAGAAGAAGAAACTTTATATGTCTAATAATGACTTAATCATTTACAATTTCAATGTAATTCATTTTTAATATGGAACCTAAAAAGGAGATATGATTATGCAGCAGATTTTTATTTATTTTCCGAAGCATTATTTCCATTCGTTTTTCCGTTTTTCTAAAAATTCAAAGTGAGAAATTCGTTTTCTAAAATTTCAAAGTGACAGAAACTGACAGTTGTTTACTCTTTTTATCATGTTTATTTATTTGTGTTATGGTTACTAACTACATGACTTTAGCAAAGACGTGCCTATTTTCTGTCTTGTTGATCACTTCATTCTAGTGTTTAATAGACATGTTAAAATTTATGATTTTAACAGCATTGTCAAATTTTCGCGTAGAGAATACCAAAAAATGAATTTATTGTTAACAGTCATGTTTTAAAGGCATGTTAAAATTAACATTTTTCTTACAGAATACTCTCCATTAGTCCCTTACTGGCATGGAAACATAAGCCCTATCTTTCCCGACGGCCCATTTTATATTTTATTTAATTTGTTTGAAACTACAATGTTCTTGCTAATTTCTACCCATAGCTAATCCCAGGTATCCTGATTAAAGCTTTGTGAGTAATCTATGTTGAAATTTGCGAATTATAATGGAATTTGCGTTTCCCAGTTTTCTTTTTTATAGCAGTCGAAATACATAGGAAGTGTGTTGTAAAGGTAGATTTTTCTTTCGATTATTTATGTAACGTGCGAGGGTACCTACGACATTTAGTTCGCGAACCTCCAGCCAGTGCGTGCGAGCCGACGCCTATGATACGTGTTTCTCGAGAAATATTTTACGTTTCTGCGGATTATTTAAAATAGAAAACGGCAGCAATAAAAAAATGTTGTTAAGTATTTAATATTAGGGTTATGTGATGTCTATATTGTTAGATTATAATTGTAATCTAATCTACAATTTTAAAGATCCGTAATAAAACGGAGTTGTGCCTGTAACCTATGCTACGTAAAATACGTCATTGTCTACGTGTAGATAACGATGTTGTTTACGTGATTAAAATATACAGGAACATAGGGATTTAACAGGTAAAATCAAACTTTCGGAATTTCCTGCTTCCCTAATTAGGTAAAAAAGCTTCAAATAAAAGCATAAAATTCTATATCTGAATCAATAAGCAAAATTAACTTTGCTTGCTTTGATGGCAGAAATTAGCTATGAAAATGACGTGGAATTGAGACAAAAATTAACAAATGTCTAACGGTTCATCTATTAAGTTGGGTTAGCTTATTTTTAATATTATTTGTAGTTCCTCTTCAAATGAACAATTATCAATTTAAATTAATAGATAATTGTTAACTGAAACAGAAATTAAAGATAATACCTAATAAAAATTAAATATCATAATTTGACAAATAAGCCGTTAAATATTTGTTAATTATTTTGTCTCAATTCCATGGTTATTACTATTTTGCAGGTTATTTTCGACATTTTCATATCTAATTTATGCCCTTAGAAAGCAAGCAAAATTAATTTTGCTTATTGATTCAGATGTAGAATTTTATGGTGTACAACTTTTATTTGAATCTTTTTTACCTAAAATCGCTGAAAGTAGCGTACTATGTCTTTTATTGAAATAGTGAAATGAAGTATATGATGTCTGTGTGTATGTATGTGTGTATGTGTGTGTAAATCGTTTACTCTAACTCAAATAATCACCCCTATTCTTTAACTCAATCGATAATAGTATTCGATCGATAATTATTTTTGACAAATAGAAACAAATGTAGCATTTGCCAGTTTCATTTTTTATTCAATGTCTACTATTATTATTGGCTAGAATTTATTATCGATCGATAAAAGTTATTGATTGTGTTACAGAATAGGGCCGACTATCATTCAGAAAATTTTGAAACCTTGTATTTCGAACTGTTTCTGTAATGGAAAGAGCTCGTTAGATTTTGGTGTAAATCGGATAACCGGAAATGGCACTTTAGAAGCTCAAAATAGTTTTTCTTCGAAAAATACCTTTAAATGTTATTTTTTCGAGATTAATGTTATTATAAAAATTGCGTTAATACTTTTTATATAAATTGAATTCCGGCGCCTACGCTTTATACAAGCAAATCTCCTTGGTTACACAGTTCATATCTTAAATGTACGTAACTGACAGATAAAAGTCACTGTCAAAGGACTAATCATTTCAAATTAATAAGAGTAACGTTTTAAAAAGAAAATAGTAAATAGAACCCTAGTTATATGGAATGGATCTTAATACAGTTTCCGCAATAAGTAAATATGTAAGTATATATATATATATATATATATATATATATATATATATATATATATATATATATATATATATATATTTAAATTATTAAAAATTAAATAGGGGGAGGTTTGGTGTTGGCGAGATTTAAAGTAAAATTTAACTTTTTAAAAATTTTCGTTCGCGTTTCTACCTTTCATTTTAATTACTGACATTCACTAGAGTGTTAAGTTTAAATAAGAAATCTTTAGTATGCATGTGCAATATATACAAAGTTTACAGTTTATATTTTCTACGCATTGTCTACATTTGACATCATTCTTTACTTTGTTTACGCATGTAAGTAATCTGTCATAGATGCACAATCCTGTAATAAACATACAAAGCATTTAGTTGTTAACTAATACTTAGGTATGTTCTATTTATTTATTTATTTATTACTTGACAGTTATTTGTTACTGAGTATTCTATTGCTGTCGTGGTATTGAATTTAGTTATATAATTATAATTACAGTGTTACTTATAGAACAATATAAAATGTGTACATTTATGTGAAAAACAAGAAGCTCAGTATTTTATATCGCGAAGTAAATTGCATCCTCCGGCAGTTCTTTGCATTTTCTTCCTTGTGTCAGAGACAAATGAGCAAGTCTTAAGCATACTTGCATTCACAATTCCCGTGAAAATAAAGCACGTTGCATTCGTAATTCTCGTGCGATTTGCTGGGATTTTTTGAAGTGTTCCGCTGCACCAGAAATTGAAATTATGAAGCTGTTGGCTTTATGTAGGTCGCTCTCGGTACGGAAAAGTGTGCGACTGACGCAAACACAAGAACAAATGACGCTGCACACGGGCTTCAAGTGCAGATTCAGGAGGTGGTGAAAAATGAATATTCTTCGAATCGTTTCTCAAACTGAAGAATGAGTACAATTAGAAGTGCTCATGGATTTTCCACCACAATTGACAAATATATTTGTGGATAAGAAGAATAGATTCTAAAAGATTTTAACCCAGTTTCAAACAAGTTACTCTACTTTAAAACTATTACTTTCGAACAGTTTTATATACCGTTTTTCTCAGGCAACATTTATCTTCATGCCCCTACTTTCTACTATACTGTAAAGAAAATCTAATCAATAAATTATAAATATTACTATTAAAGTCAACTTGAAAACTATTTTCAATTTTCCAATAGAATAATAGATCTCTCTGCACGACAGCTTTAAGAGCTCTTAAGGTGATACCAGATAAATAATATCTTTTGCAGTACAAATACGAATAAAAGCAGGTTGATACAACCAGAAATGAAAACTAAATAATTATTAAATGTAAAAAAAAATCTATTTATAATGAACTTTATAAATTTTACAAAATAATTTATAAAAAGCTGATGTGGCCAGCAAATAAGCTTCCGTCAGTTCATCAAAAACCCACCACCGATTTTTTTGACTAAAGGCAATATCTTCCTCACCTAAAGGTGACGGAAGGTAAAAAAATATATCACGACATATTATTGTAACGTGTGAGCCCCGCTGATACGCTGAACAAGCGTCTAAGTATAGCGATGTTATTTTATTTACACTTCACAGTTTATTAACCCCACTCCTTACACCAATTGTAACGTTTTTATTTATTTGGGTGAAGTGTAAATATTAGACAATTATTATTAATTAAAATAAAGTTTTATTACTCTAACTAAATATTAATGAGATATTAAATAATGACGATTACTAATATTAAATAAATATTAAAAACCAATTAAGACTAAAACTATAATTAACTAGATAACACTAACACTATTTATTTATTTAACCAAATAACACTACTATTTATTTTCACGATATTTCTAATTATTTATTTCACTACGCGTTCCAATCTTAGACTGCCGGTCTGTTGCAAACTCTTGTAGACTGTTTACGCGATATTTATATCACTATATATCACTATATACTTATATCACATTCAACTGTCCGCCTACCGACCTCCACAGCGTCTATATACTCAACTGACTCAACAGCGACTGTATATTCAACTGATCGGACAGAAGTCACACTTTGCGAAACTCAAGTGCAGTGATAATGTGAACGGGGTGTACTACTTCTAAGCTTTCTGTTATCGTCTGTTTGAAATACGAAATTGCAGAAATAACGAAACTCGAAAATGAACCTAATAAAAGCTGTTCGAATTTACAATGTTTTTAGAGACAAATAATTTGTTTTTGTACTCGTATAAAAATTTTAAAAAAATTGAATATTAGCTGCCAGTGGCAATGAAACTTGAACATATAATAATAATTTTATTCCATCGACATATATACATATGTATAGAATACGTCATTCGTACATACTTCTTTTAAAACAATAAAAATGATAAAATAGGAAATAATAATAATAGAAAGGAGACTTCATTATGAACTGCTCAGATATACATTTAACGAGTAATACGTCTTATCCAAAAGAAAGCTTTTAAGTGAAGTTTTAAATTTACTTTTGCTTTTCTCTTCTCTAATATTTTTTGGCAAATTATTTAATATATTTATACCTTGTATTTGTGGTGTATTTTTCAAACTATGTTTCACTGTAGGTATATAAAATAAATCTTTTTGTCGAGTATTAAAAGAATGTACGTCTGCATTCGTTTTAAATTTTTTTATTGTTATATACGTATAGGCAAACTTCAAAAATATACAGCGAAGTAAGAGTGAGTATATTTAAGTTTTTAAAAAATTTTCTACACGAATCTCTGCGAGAGATGCCCGCTATCGTTCGGACTACTCGTTTCTGGATGATGAATAAATACATCATATGCAGAGGATGAGACACCCTAAAAACAGATGCCATATCTTAATCTGGACTCTACTTGTGCATAGTACAATATTACGAGTTGTTCTTTTGTTATAAAATCTTTCAGATGCCAGAAGTGGTAGCATATGGAACTTAATTTTGATAATAATTTTTCTAAATGATATTTCCCATCTAGAGTTTCACTGAAATTGTAGCCGAGAAAATTTTCGTTCTTTGATTTTTCAATTACATGTCCATTTATTGAGAGATTTAGATCTAATTCTTTTCTGCACTGTGGAAAATGGAATCTTATATAATGAGTTTTATTTAGATTAAAATATAGCTCGTTACAACAAAACCAGTCTGACAGACTATTTAAAATATATTCGCATTTTTGCTGCAACAAGTATTGATTGACATCTGATGTAATTATAAATGTATCATCGGCATACAACGTTGTATGACATTCATCCCCAAAAACTAATGGCAGGTCATTTACGTACAGCGTAAATAATATAAGTGATATCACGCTGCCTTGGGGTAATCCTACATTACTTATTAAAGTAGACGAATTTACTTGTGTTATCATATCACCCTCGTAGTTTTTAACTCAGGCATATTGCTTACGATTGTCTAGGAAAGATTTAATCCATTCTAAGGGTATTCCTCTAATGCCATAAGCAAACAATTTGTTCAATAATTTGGCCTGATTCACACAATCGAAGGCTTTTGAAAGATCGCACTAAACTATAATTAACTAGATAACACTAACACTATTTATTTATTTAAGCAATTAACACTACTATTTATTTTCCCGATATTTCTAATTATTGATTTCACTACGCGTTCCATTCTTAGACTGTCAACTCTTGTAGACTGTTTACGCGATATTTATAGCACTATATACTTATAGCACATTCAACTGTCCGCCTACCGATCTCCACAGCGTCTATATACTCAACTGACTCAACAGCGTCTGTATATTCAACTGCTCGGGCAGAAGTCACACCTTGCGCAACTCAAGTGCAGTGGTAATGTGAACGGGCTGTACTACTTCTAAGCTTTCTGTTATCGTTTTTTTTGTAATCCGAAATTGCAGAAATAACGAAACATCGAAAATTAACCTAATAAAAGTTGTTCGAATTTATAATATTCTTTTAGAGACAAGTAATTTGTTTTTGTACTCGTATAAAAATAAAAAAAAATTAATGATATTAGCTGCCAGTGGCAATGAAACCTGAATTATATGTATAATGAGGATTAAAAATCTTCGGGATATCAGTCAACAGGATTTATTTATTTTGACAACTCCGACGTTTCGGCAACACAGTTGCCTTCTTCAGGGATATGTCTATAAAAGCAACATAAAAATGATAGTTGCAGTCAATATATATATATATATATATATATATATATATATATATATATATATATATATATATAAATGTTTCAATCTATAAACATTTGTATATTGACTGCAACTATCATTTTTATGTTGCTTTTATAGACATATCCCTGAAGAAGGCAACTGTGTTGCCGAAACGTCGGAGTTGTCAAAATAAATAAATCCTGTTGACTGATATCCCGAAGATTTTTAATACTCATAATTCTCCACAGTCGATCAATTTTCTCTTATATTATGTATAATATATGTATTTATTTTTAAATATATTTTTATTTAAATTCACAAAAATTACGTTAAAAAAATATGTAATTTCAATAATTAGTAAACTCCACGGTTTAAGAACAAGATAAGATTATCCAATATCGATATCATATACTATTAAAAATTATTATGGTTGAACAATTAATAATATTTAGAACAATGGGATGACTTTCAATGTAGATTAAGGCATTTGTAATCGACATGCGGTATGGTAAAAATGTTATAAATTTTCTTTTCAAAATATCCAATTTCAATCTCATTTAATAGCGATGAATTATAATTCAAATAAATTCATGGTTATTGATGTGTTTCAAGTTTCCTTTAATTTATTAGTCATTGTAAGAGTAAGAAAACAACTACTGTAGAACAATGTTCATTTTAAATTCAACTAAGTAATGGGTACCAATTAATTCAATTATATTTACACAAATTAGACTTGCAAATGTTTAAAAGTGGATCCATACTTTTGCACGACCTAGTTTATTTAGTTACCTGTAGCTTTCATTCCCTTAAGAACAAGATACTAATTTATTTATCTAATAAAAACATCTTTTAACATTTAACTGAAAGTAAGTTAATATTGTTCTTTGTATAATTTTTTTTTTTAATTAGAACCGAAAATATTTACTTTTATTTCCAATTTTAGCATAAAAAATCTGATGTGGCCAGCACATAACCTCTCGCCAGATATTTTACCTGGTTGTACGCATAAAACAAAAAATATATTTAAATACAAATACAAATATTCATGTCTCACTACAAAATAATTCTCACATATATTTGCAAAATCTATGGGACATTTTAATATAAATCATGTAAAATACATACATTTTCTTTATTTTCAACATCCTGAAATATCATTTTGTACTTTCCTTTTCTTTTTCTATACAAATATTTTTGACAGTGGCATCTAAATATTTTCGACAGTGACATTTATGTGTGAATTACAAACATTTGAATTTCTTGCCTTGAGGTAGTTTGATCTGAGATTTTTTATATCAAATTATTTTGTATGCATTTCTTTATCTCTAAATCTATGAGTGCCCGTGAGGTGACGCCTGGTAAACGCCCGCACGGTACAAATATGTCATCATCATTACCGATATCTGCATACAAAGTAGATTGGCACACCCAGCAATGGGTAATATGCCGTGATGATATATTTATTTTATTTATTTAAATCTATAAAAGATATAATAATGAATTTATATTTATTGAATAAAGAATTTAACGTTCTTTAATATAAGTATTTACATAAATTTTCTATAAATAATATTTAGATGTTTTTTTTTTCTTGCAACTACTACTTCCGGTTGTCCAATTGTTACCAAAACTTAATCAACTTTTCCCATTATTATTAGATTGAGGAATCCGTAGTTCAAAATGTCTTTAGTCTTATAGTATTTGAGAAATCGTGGATCCAACATCCACACACACACACACGCACTCACGCACGCACGCACGCACACACACACACACACACACACACACACACACACACACACACACACACGGACATCATCGTAAAAATGTTATAATCGGATTCTAGGGACCTTAAAATGTGCTTATTCACTAAAATCTGGATATGCGATTTTTAGCATGAATTCAATACCTCTCTTAAATTCATAAATATATGTAAAATTTTCGTCAATTATTTTCAATTTAAAACAAGCAAAAATAATAACAAATTTCAGGTTAATAAAACAGCTTCAAATCTGACGTTTAGTCGCCACTACTCCTGCCTGCACTATCTATACTACCTCGGGAGCAGTCTAGATGAGTGTGAAATAGTACAGAAATTTCACGTTTTTCGTAAAACCCTTCAGTGTTAAAAAATTTACACTATAACCACCTTATGCAAGTCATCGAGCAGACATATTATAATAACTATGCAGTATATTATGGCAAATTGCTTTCTATTAAATTATGCTAGCATATAGGAAAGGATATAAACCAATACAAGACCAATAATAGTTAATTCCTGTATTCGGAAATTTACCACATTTCCATAATTTCTACCGAAATATCCAATTTGATCTAGGAAGGTATTACATGCACTTCACTCTATATTCATTGGTCTCCTTTGCATTCCTAATTTGCGTAGTAACACATAGTGAGTTCTGGCCCGGTTAAACACAGCGCCGCACGGCACTGACAAGAACTAACTTCTTTCGCTTATGTCGTAGATTTCACAGCCTGGTAAACATTCTTCACAATTACTGCATTCTCGGTTTCTTTTATTTTCGTGGCGAGAGCAGTTCACTTAGAAAATGGCGCAGTTGTCAATAGTACATGAAATGAAGAAAAACGAAGTCTGGTATTGATGTAAACAAACGTTTAATTACAAGCGATGTTGTAAGTTTTCCCCTCCACTGAACTTTCAAGTATTTGTTAAGTTCTGTATTTGTTCTACAAATAAAAAATATCCACTCTGATTGAGATTTTATACAGCAAACTTCAAAAATTAAGTTAAACTTAAATTTTCTAGTATTTGTTCCGCTTTTAGTTTCAAACAAACTTAAAGACTACTTGAATTATTTCCAACTTTGTTTTATACACTCTAAAAATTATTATGGATTTTTTTTTCATATAACATATGTTTAAAAATATAACATAAAGCATGGCCACAAATTAATATTAATATATACAGGTGCCCGCCTATAACTAAACCAGCAAATATTTCGCTTATTATTATAATTTTTAGCGATTTCTACTACATAACATAATTATGGTATGTTAACTCCTCTATAAAATTTCGGAAGTAGATCAATATTGTAAGGTTTTTTTATTTATCTGGGTGAAGTGTAAATATTAGACAATTATTATTAATTAAAATTAAGTGTTTATTAACACTAACACTACACTATTTATTTAACCAATTAACACTACTATTTATTTCCACGATATTACAAATTATTTATTTCACAACGCGTTCCAATCTTAGACAGCCGGTCTGTCGCAGACTCTTGTAGACTGTTTACGCGATATTTATATCACTATATTTATATCACTATATTTATATCACTATATTTATATCACTATATACTTATATCATGTTCAACTGTCCGCCTACCGACCGCCACAGCGTCTATATACTCAACTGACTCAACAGCGTCTGTATATTCAACTGCTCGGACAGAAGTCACACCTTTCACCTCACTGTCTGTTTATTTATGTAACTCTGTCTCTCTCTTCCACAGCCTCAGTATCACCAACTATCTGTATGCCACAATTCTTCAACACCAATGCCGAGTATCCACTCCAACTCGCTGTTACTGTCCTTGTATACCTAGCTTCTCAATACTCGTCCACACTGCCGAGTATTCACTTTCACAGCTATCCCAATATACCAGTAACTTCCCGAGTACCTACTCGACACCAACTGCATACACTCACCACGATACTGCTGTGCTTCTCAAACTCACTAACACTCTATATGAACATCTCTATGTCTCTCCATGTAACTAACTAACTCTCGAGCATAGCTACGTCCCTTATATACAGCTGTCATTATTTTCCAGAATAGTCTGGAATATTCGAACACATAATAACAATGAACACAAAAGGTTTAGGCGACCGGAAGTAATTAAACACGTCGCGACCAGTCTGTTTACATCGGCCGGCTACTAGCGCGATTACGTCACCGCTATAAATAGACACTCGCTTACAGTGGCGGCGACGAAGGGCGTCCCATGTTACAATATTATTACTTTCGGTTTTTGACTAGTTGATAATAACTTTCAATTTTCAAATAGGACACTCAATATATTTTTTCATATTTAAAAAGTACATTAAATTTACTGTCCAACTGTGTAAAACAATCATATGTTATATTATTAAAAAATAGAATGGCGAATGATTAAAATAAAACATTTTTATGAAATGTAAAGACATTGCAATATAACTTTAATTTTAAAATAAGACATATTTTAATGACATGAAATAACAGATATAATAATTAAATATCGTATTGAAGTAAATGTACATCAATTTAAATATTTAATTAGTTTTTTATATTTGAAAGGTGTAATGTAAAATAAATGAAATGCAAAGCCGCCTACATTTAACAAAAATGAAATACTTTAATTATTCGCTATTCTATTTTTAATAATACAACATAATGATTGCTTTTATACAGTTGCATATTTCATGTAAACTTTTAAATTTGTATATATACAAGGTGCTACCCAAAAGTTACCGAACTTATTTTTTAAAAAAAGCTGTATTTATTAAAACTTCAAACCAACAAATTATATATTTCAAAATAATCCCCACCTACAGTTATACACTTGTCCCATCTTTTTTCCACTGTTCAAAACACTTTTTGTAGCCATTTTTACCTCTCGCTAAGAGAGGTATTGTATTCATGCTAAAAATCGCATATCCAGATTTTAATGAATAAGCACGTTTTAAGGTCCCTAGAATCCGATTATAACATTTTTACGATGATGTCCGTATGTGTGTGTGGATGTGTGTGTGTGTGTGTGGATGTTGGATTCACTTTATCTCAAATACTATAAGACTTAAGACATTTTTAACTACGGATTCCTCAATCTAACAATAATCGGAAGAGTCCAGTCAGTTTTGGTAACAATTGGACAACCGGAAGTAGTAGTTACAAGAAAAAAATTATCTAAATATTATTTATCAAAAATTTATGTAAATACTTATATTAAAGAACGTTAAATTCTTTATTCGATAAATATAAATTCATTATTATATCTTCTATAGATTTAGAGATAAAGAAAGGCATATAAAATAATTTGATGTAAAAAATCTCAGATCAAACTACTACAAGGCAAGAAATTCAAATGTTTGTAATTGACACATAAATGTCACTGTCAAAAATATTTGTATGCCTCTGTCAAAAATATTTGTACATTATTATGAAGATTATGAAAATAAAAAAAGTCAACAACGCAAAAGAATATACGTAAAAAAGAATATAAAAGGAATTTGCGAAAAAATGACGAATATAAAGAAAAAGAAAAGGAAAGTAGAAAAAGAAAATTTCAGGATATTGAATATAAAAAAAATGTATGTATTGTACATAATTTATATTAAAATAATTATTTTATACTCAGACATGAATATATGTATTTGTATTTAAACATATTTTTCGTTTTAGGCGTACAACCAGGTAAAATATCTGGCGAGAAGTTATGTGTTGGCCACATCAGATTTTTTTCAATAGCATTTAGGACCTCCTGCGATATAGTTTGAATCTCCTCAAAAGCAATGTGAAGTCCATGTTGATTGGTTTTTTCGATTGCAAGGGGGTTGTGCACCGCGAATTTGTGCCAAGGGGTACCACAGTATTGGGTAACTTATACGTGGACGTTTTAAGGCGTTTAAGGGAAAATGTAAGGCGAAAATGGCTTGAACTTTGGGCAAGTAAAAATTGGCATTTCCACCACGACAGTGTACCGGCCCACACATTTTTGACATCCACGCAAAGAAATGTTCTTCCCCATCCCCCTTACTCACCAGACCTTGCTCCTTGCACATTTTTCGTCTTCCCAAAAATGAAAACCAAGCTAAAAGGCCAGAGATTTGAGGCTGTTGAGGAGATTCAAACTATATCGCAGGAGGTCCTAAATGCTATTGAAAAAAATGACTACAAAAAGTGTTTTGAACAGTAGAAAAAAGATGGAACAAGTGTATAACTGTAGGTGGGGATTATTTTGAAGGAGATAATTTGTTGGTTTGAAGTTTTAATAAATACAGCTTTTTTAAAAAAAATAAGTTCGTTAACTTTTGGGTAGCACCTCGTATATATATATATATATATATATATATATATATATATATATATATATATATATATATATATATATATATATATATATATATATATATATATATACTGGATGTCTTAAGCCGACCGACACATGGAAGGTTAACATGAGAATTCAGTTAATTGTGAATAGTATCTCCCCGGTGCAAGATATTAATCTGAAATTTTATTTACTCGTTGGAAAATATTAATTAATGATTACAGTTGAAATTAGTCAATTTAAATGTGTGATATTAAAAAAAATTAAGAATATTTGTAATTTCCAAGATTTTTCTTCGTATACCGGATAAAATGGTTGCTAAGTAACAATACAAATAGCATAGTGGTAGCGTGTACGATTGATAATAAACAAAGCTTGGAAAGACTGGGTTCAGAACCAGTGAGCAGCAAAATTTAATTTAATTTTTACAATTCAAAATAATTTAATTTTTATTAATATGTTTTTAATATTTTATTGACTTTTAATAAAATATAAACATTATTTAAAGCATAAATTATACGTATTTTGTAAAATTTGAATCACACTGATTACAGCATAGTAACATACAGTTAAATAATTACAATAACTATATAATAAATAAAAAATAACGTATCCATTTTATTAGATTGCAATAAAAAAATTGAAAACAATAAATATAATAGTTATTTGTGTATCAAGAGCGTAAAGTGAATCTTTATTGCTCGTGCTCGCAAATTGAAGCGCGAGCGACCTAACGTATATTTTAGGTTTCGTAAGTATTGTTTTAATAAATTAAAATTTCAGCAACAATATGTATTTATCTAAGCGAGCAAATTAAGTACTTTACCGCGCGTTGCTATGGGAGACGCCGTAAAGTGTTGTTTTGCTCGTTCCTTAGTAATCATTAACTTTACTATGACAAAAGAGAGCATAAATATCAACTTTTCATGGTGGTCGTAGAAAAAAATATTTTTTAGGAATTAAAATACTGTGTGATTCCGAATCCAGTCTCTTTTTTATTCATTACCAAGCGCACATGCTACCACTATGCTATTTAACATGTTAACCATTTTTTTCAGTATATGAACATCAACCCTGGAAATTCTACAAATATCCTTATTTTTTTTTATGATATTACCCATTTAAATTTACTAATTTGGACTGTAATCCATAGAGTTAGTATTGCTTAATAAGTACACAATTAACTGTTTTCACTTGTAATTTTATTGTGTCGGTCGGACTAAAACACCCGGTATATATATATATATATATATATATATATATATATATATATATATATATATATATATATATATATATATATATATGTATATTAAACAACGATGTTGCAACTATCGTTATTGTTTTGCGAAAAGCATTTGTTGTTGAATAAACATTTACATTTTTTAACTCAATGCAGACAATTATATGTATAGATCATTTTTTATTTCCACGAACCTACCTACATATATTTCAATTTAATTAAAACTATCTTTATTAATTTAATTTTATTAATCGTTATCAGTGATATTTGTGTTAAATATGTAGTTAGAGTGTACGTAGGATCCACAAACTCACACCTACAGATATTATCGTATAGAACTCGGATCTTACAACGTGCTTATTTAACAATATCTCTGTAGATATAAAAATAGTACTTAGATTCTTTTTAATTCACTTAAATATTTCAATTAATATCTGTTTAATCAATTTCTTGCTAATCTTATAAATTAATTGGTATTCTTTATTAACAATTTAGGGAAGAAGAATTTCCATAGCGTCATGATCAAGAAAACTTGAAAATGAATCCTTTGGAGTAGCTAAGATTTAAAAACATCGTTGATTAAAACGGTTTAAGGTCCATTAGTCGTAAAGGAATATATTTCCTCATCACTTTTTATCCAATTTTAATTGCTTTACATTATTAGCAGAGCTTTTGTAGAAAGTAGGCGTTATCCTCAATCCAGCTAATGAAAATGAACGATCAAAGATAAAATTAAAATTTAAAATCATAGCAGTAAATTGGATGGTGTATGTAATCTTGGAACTTCAAAAGCTTTTAAGATGTTTATAGAAGCGTTAATTATATATTACAAAATGTCAAATGTTAATGTTATTTTTGATAAATAATTCCATTATTATTAATTGTTGTTTCTGTACTTTTAGTTCACAAAGAAAATTGTATTGTAATTAAATATATTAATAACATGAAATGGATTTCAAAATAAACATTTCCATTTGAAATATACATTTATGAAAAAGAAGTTTTATCAGAATATTACTGTTCCCATTGGTTGAATTTTTAAGTGTTTAATTGTGTGTTTAATAATTGTAGATTGAAAATTGTGAACAATTTACTTTTATTTATATACAGGCTGTTTCTTTTAAAACAACCAGCGATTTTTTTGGGCGAACTAACAACTTTAGAGAAAAATGTTTGATAACAAAAATGATTAGGAACAAGGGGATAATGTATCAATAGTAACAAACCGAATATTTAACCAGTGGTTCTCAAACGGTAGAACAAATTATATTTTATTAAATGGCACACTATATAAATTTTTGGCCCTTTAAATAGAATATTATTTTCCGATTTCAGCGATATAAATATGTCATAGGATTGTATACCAATTATTTCGAGAAAAATGGTATTAAAAACTAGAAATAATGTAATAAAAAATTGGTTTACTACTAGCGTGACTAGGCAACAGACGTATCAATACCTGTGTATAGGTGATGGAAAATTAGGGTACCTTTATAACCAGGGTATGGTCATGGCGTGGCTTACGTTTCGTCCGCCATTACCGGCCCGTCTGTTATATGTGTTGTTCTTGCGCAAATTATTATGTATTTTTGTAGCTATTTGTTTTATTTTAATGAAAAACATATTTATTATCATTTTAATATGTATTTAAAGTGTAAGTAATATATTTTTTTTTATTTACTTGTGTAGTTTGTTAAGATACCCACCACGATTACTGACATATTGAAAACAACTATAAATTACCAATATTAAGCAATCCTTTAAATTTTTAAAAGGTAAGTTTAGAATATATAATTATTATGTAAATAAGCACTAAGTACATATATTAAATTAGATGTGATAATAACAACCCATGTCATATACCTATTCTACATAACTTCTAAATGTATGTCTTAATAATAATTGTGTATCTCTTAAATTAATTTTTATTACCTTTATAAATTCACAGTGTGATAATTTAATATTCTTTTATAATATAATATCACATTTATTACAAATAAATAGGGAAATGAATTACCGATAATGGCGGTGATCTTGGCCCATGGCCATACCCTGGTTATAAAGGTACTCTATGGAAAATAAGATCGTAGCGCCAAAATGGCTTTTAAAGGAACTAATATAAACGGGATAATTTGACATTTACTAATTTCATTTATGCATTACGTGTGAAATATTAAGAGATATTTTATACCTACACGCAAATATTAGGAACATAATAGATAACACTTGTGTTTATACAGTCAAAGAAATGTCACATGTATAAATTATCCCGTCAACTATAGTTCCTTAAAATACCACCAGATGTCATATTGCTTATTTCATATCGCCTATTGTATTATAACATTATTTTTAATACCATTTTTCTCGAAATAATTGTTATACAACCCTATACCATATTTATATCGTTGAAATCAGAAAAAAATTCTCTATCTAATGGGCTACAAAATTATATAGGATACCATTTAAAAAATATATATATATATATATATATAATTTTGTCCTGCCGTGTCAGAACTACTGGTCGAATTATTAGTTTGTTATTATTAATAAATTGTATAAAACATTTTTTCTAAAATCATTAGTTCGCCCAAAAAAGCGCTAGTTGTTTTAAAGGAAACACCCTATATATATATATATATATATATATATATATATATATATATATATATATATATATATATATATATATATATATATATATATATATATGATGTCTCACAACTCGTGCCCCAGACGAAACTGATACTTGCCGACGACAATAAGTTGCCAACAAATAGAAGAAAATAATTTGCGGCTGCTTGCATAACGGAGTTACAAGACCTTTTAATCCATCAATCCCGGAAGAATATCTTGAGGTGTGATGATATTACAAAATAAAACTGGCTCCTAGGTTTTAAAAATACTACTACTGAGTTACAAAATTTGTATATCTATATATATATATATATATATATATATATATATATATATATATATATATATATATATATATATATATATATATATATATATATATATATATATATATACAGGTTGTAAATGAAATAATAATGTAACTCGTCGAGAGCTATAATATTTATTTTTTTTTCTATATCTTCTAGTTTGTGGGTTAAAATTCTTTAAAGATTTGTTTAAAATTTAGTTATCCGCCAATGGTTAGATTGCTGCTGCCATCTGCTGTCTGAATATAAGTTCGATTCACACAAAAATTGTCGGCTGCTGTTTGCTTTCTTGCAGACACAGTAATTAACGCCTTTGTAGGATGCATTTTTAATTTTTGAACAACTTGTATTCTTACCTTTTTTGCGCTAAAATGAATAGGTAAAGAGATGTAACAGTATTAAAAAAATAACATTGAAATCGCTTTGCGCCCCTTTCATTTCTACGCCCGGTATATATATATATATATATATATATATATATATATATATATATATATATATATATATATATATATATGTATATATATAAGCAAAGGATATTTTTATTTATATACATATAAATATTACTGAAATTACCCGTTGGCACTAATTGGAGTTCAAATTTGTGAACCATGCAAATTCATTTTGTTTGAGAAACCCTATCTGTAAATGAAATAATAAAACTTACAATAGATACAATCAAATTACTAAACAAAACCCTCAATAAAATTACACTACAGTCCAAGATAAATAAGGAATTAAAACCGCCATGTTGTAAACAAACCGTAGCGCCGCCATCGGTAATTTCTGTTACCAATATTAAAATATTTATTCCCTGTAATATTCCTGTATCTAAAGATCTACAGAAATTGTGAAACTTATCTCTTTCGTCACAGCCTAATATAATTAATATTAACATAATAAGATGCTTTAATATAGATCGTCTTTATCATGTAAAACACCTTGTAGAACAAAGTGCTGTGAATCGAGCTAATTACATCCTCTGAGAATGAGCTCATTTAAAATGAATAGATCAATACATTCGGTAATAAAATTACATAAAGTAGTTAGGTCTTGGTCGGGCGTTTCCCAGCGGGCGAAATGAGACATAATGAAGGGACTGAAGACGTTACCTTCGCTTTATATGAAAGGGTCTTGTAAATTTCACTTAAAATCGCAAAGGCACGACCCAACTACCGACACTCAATTAAGTATTCAAGCGAGCTGTACAGGTTCACATCATGCACATATATGGGCGCAAATAGAATACGTGGCTTCTTGCGCTCATAACAAATTCTCTTAAAGAAAATGAACGCCACCAAAGAACGCAGACCTTACAGTTACAATCTACAACCCCGACGTAATTAAATATTACACGTTCACTTCTTTACTTCTTTATTTGTATCAAGGTTTGCTGTAGGGAATTGCGGGCAACAAAGTTATTGTAATTGGTTTTTCACAAAAAGAAAGTAGCTATTATGATTCAAAAGGTTGTTGTTGTATGGCTTCTCCCAATTCTATAATGTATTCTGCAGTGGTGACGTGAAGTCTGTGACAGCGACTTTAACTGATCGATTAATTCGAATATTTTTGTGTTTGCTATCAATACTTTCCTAACATTGTTTGCTATATAGTTTTTGCACAAGTAACAGATGGTTACTCTTGCTTAATTATAAAGTTGTCCCATTTAGAGCTGCCACTATTGGGATCTCGAGAACTATGAGATACAATGTCGGTTAAATGGAACTTTTTGTGCACCTGTAGAGGGCCATCTTAGATATGCTTTTGTTTTGCTAAAAAATTTCATAGGGCACTAGATAATGAGGAAAACTTAATTTGACCGAATTTTCGAGATATAACACAAACTTAAATTTATTTAAATGACACCCATATTTGATTTTTACTTTAAGAAAAAACTTTTCTTTTTTGATTGGTATAAGGGTTATTGTATTTAAAATAATTTTTCAGATTATACCCCTGGTATCCCTAGTTATGTTGACTTAAAAATATAGAATTAAATTAATTCATTATGGCACAGAATTGACTCCTGTGGTGTACTCTCCACGCCAACAATGAGTGCCCGGGAGGTGACGCCTGGTAAACGCCCGCACGGTGCATATATATATATATATATATATATATATATATATATATATATATATATATATATATATATATATATATATATATACAGAGCTGGGCAGTACTAGCAAGAAAAGTACTTTATTAGGCTTGCAAGTACTTTCAGTACTTCAAGTACTGTACTTGAAGTACTTTCTATTTATAGTACTTTGTACTTGACAAAGTAAGTCTATTCACAGGTACTTGGTACTTAATACTTGGAAAAATACTTGAAGTACAATGAAAAGTACTTGAAGTATTTTTAAATACTTGAAGTACTTTAAATGTACTTGAAGTATTTTAAATATACTTGAAGTATTTTAAATGTACTTGAATTACTTTAAATGTACTTGAAGTGCGATGAATAATTTAAAAGTTAACAATGTTATGAGAATTGTTTGTCTGTCAGTGTTTCTTTTGCAGTGGTGTGTTGTTATTCCTGTAGCCCATAATTATGTGTTTCATTAATAAAAATATTTTCAGCGATAATATGAAAGTAAAGATAATATTTGCAATTTTTTTGGCATAAATAAAATAATTCTAATCTGCATACTACATATACGTATAATGTTTATATTACCTAACTACAGTGCTGGGACTTTACTGTATCGCCTGGCAATCGCATGACTTAAAAATGACATCATACTAACATCTGGGTACAGCTTCTCGTATCGCTTGGGGATCATATGACGACAATTTTACGTCATGCGATCGGTAGGTGATACGGTAGTCCCAGCGAGGAATTCTTGTTTTAAATAACCCAATAAATATCTCATATTGAAATTTTTGTCAGTAATCACCTTTTAAGGTCCATATAATAAGAAAAATATCAATTAGCTGAAAAAGTACTTGCACCCAAATTCACAAGTACTTTTTCAAGTACTTGGTACTTTCAAGTACTTTAGAAATTAAAAAAGTACTTGTACTTCAAGTACATTTAGAAACATCAAGATACTTGGTACTTGTACTTCAAGTACTACTTTCCGGTACTTTGCCCAGCTCTGTATATATATATATATATATATATATATATATATATATATATATATATATATATATATATATATATATTTATCGATATCTTTGTACAAAACAGATTGGCACACCCAGCAATGGGTGATTAGCCGTGGTGATATATTTATTTATTTATTTAAAATTAATTTATGAAGCATGGTAATTATGCGATAAGTTACTTAAGTAAAATAAAATACTATTTTGAAAAACTAATGAAAATCTTGACAAAATATAAGAAATTTCATGAAAAATATAGAAAAATCTAAGGGTAAACACATTTAAAATACAATTACCTTTAGAAAAAAAATCTGATGTGGACACCACACGACTTCCTTGTACGCAAGACCAATGAAGTATAGACCCAATTATAAAATTGCACGTATTTGACGTAATTTGACATTAACATTTATTTTTTTGTTGTTTTTTGTCCTAATCCGCAAGCTTCATCATAAAAACCAAAAAGTATATGTTTTAAATTTACATATCTCGCTTATACAAAGGGCTAATTTAATAATACTTGATGTGCTAGACGCAGAATTTAATTCTCTAAAATTCTTATTAAAATCAAAATGAAACCATTTTATTCAAGAAAAACTGTTAACAACTTCAGGTAATATATCACTTTCGGTTAGCCTATTTTAACCAAAATCTACTATGTTATTCCAATTAACATAAAAGTCTTATATACCAAATTTGAAAAGTTTTGGATTATATTTTAAAATAGTTTTTCATTAAAATCTATTATAGGCTTCAAATAAAGTACCATTTCCGGAAATTATGTAATGACCAAAAGAAGAGGTGCACAACTAGATGTTATAGCAGTCCTAAATACAAAATTTTAACTTTCTACGGCTTACCGTTTTTGAGTTATGTGAGATACGTACAGACGTCACGACGAAATTAGTCAAAATGGATTCAGGGATGGTTAAAATGAATATTTCCGTTGAAATCTGAAATCCGAAATTTTTCGCAATTACAATACTTCCTTTACTTTGTACAAGGAAGTAAGAAAGTATTTTTTTAATGTAAAAATCAAATATGGGTGGTATTTATAAAATACAACTTTGAGTTATATCTCGGAAGTTTATCGATAAAAAAATTAATTTCCATACGCCATTGGATAGAAATGAAAAAATCTAACTTTTTTATTTGAAACATTTTTCTCGATTATCTAGTGCCCTACGAGAATTTTTGGAAAAACAAAAGCACATCTGAGATGGCTCCCTTTGTGCCACAAAAACTGTATATTATATTTAAAAAGAATGAATCAGAAACTCATAATTAATGGCAATAACGTAGAAAGAGTATATTACAAATTTATATTTTTTATTCAATTTTGATGTTGAGAAGTTTAACGGAAGTTTTGAAAATTGGTAGTCTTATAGACTTTAAGGTGCTCTAACCGAATCTTCACTCTGCGACCTTGTAAATGGTACCATTTTGGTTCAATTATTAATTATTTTTATTAAGATTTTTTTTATTTTGAGACCTGAAATTTGAAGCTTTCTCGATTTAAGAGGCCCCAAGCGCTTTCTGCACCTGTGCGGAAATTCGTCATTGCGTAGTCATAATCAGCACCGATTCCAAATATGACTAGAAAGTACTCGGATATTTTTACCCCGCTTTTTTCGGATTCGGATTCGCGCTTACCCTGGGAATATTCTAGCGAAATTCTATTGTGCAATTTTATAAGAATAACTTTTTTCCATAACAATATTGTAAATGTTTTACTACGATAACTTAAATTACCTATTACTTTTTAGTAATAAAGCATCGTAGAACAATGCAATTTTTATAAACAGAAACTAATCCATACAAAGTAAATTTCAAAGGAACAGTCGAGTCAATTTCGTTGTGTTTACATCAATTACGTATTAAGAATTGACGAAATTGAATCCTGGAAAAATAAAACCATTATCAAGATAATATAGGAGTAACATTTTTATTTACCATGCTGTTGATGGTGACGAAACGCTGTTAGGCTCGACCAATTTAGTCCCATTTCCAAATTTATTTCAAATTTATCTCCTTTCTTATCTTCCAACAAAACACACGCACATGAATAAAAAGTATATTTCCATCGGTGTGGAAACAGTCTAGCCACGGTCTGCCACATTACAATCCGGAAGCTTTCGTCATCGTTCTTGTATAATTTCACTGAAAGGAAAATAAAAAGTCCATTCTAAGAAGTTCTAGTTGAGTGGGATTCTCTATCATCCGTGAAAAAAACTGTAGGTTGTCGAATTGCAGAGTTTATTAGAAGTGAATAACACATTTGTATCTGCATTTTCTACTTTTATTAAAAATATTGTTTTTCTATTTCTGTGTTCTTATGTTTCTATAAAAGCACTGTTTATCACTGAAAACACGATGTTTAGAAGATCTATAAACGTACTGTTTTTGGCGCCTTTCATGTTCTAGAGGTGGTAGTCATGCTTTCATAACTGACAGATAACCTCAAAATGGTAAATTGTTTGTGTTGAAATATTACTTTTAATTGTGAATTTTTATCCTTTCTCTAGGTGATAAGACTAGAAAGAAAAGAAATTTATAGCTTTAGCTGCTTAGTTAAGAAAGAATAAGAATCTGTGAAGTTAAAATTTCAACTAAAAAATTATGAAACAAGAAACAATGCGCTCAGGTTTACTTTGTCAAAATAATTAAAACGGTAAGTTTTATTTATTACAATTTAAATTTATGGTAATGCAATTTTGAATTGAATTTATTGTTATTCCAGGCAGGTTATGAAATGTATGATGCACGTTACTTGAAAATGTTTAACACTGTCTATTCAATTTGTGGCGGCTACTAGCCAACAAATATGAAAAGTTGACGTTTTAATTCATGATTTCCAGTTCCACGTTGTGGCGAACTATCAAATATATGCCGTATATATTTTGTATTAAAAATTGTAAGACCAGCTGTTGCCGTTATCTGTGCAACTGAGCAGTGAGTGTTGACAAAAGGGTTGAAAGTAAAAGTCTGGATCAATAAATTGTTCATTAAAGTATTTCATTATTTAAAGAGTTTTATTTATATGTAGTTTTCTCAATAAAAATGCTTGATGGTCCACGAAACGTCCTTCAATCCCATATTCAAGTTTTATTTATGATAATAACCAACACGAATCACCGATATGTCAAATCAGGATGGTTCATTAATAAACCTTGGAGTTCATTGTATGTATTGGTTTTCCTCTTTCATAATTATATAATGCTTGATACAATGTTTTAATGTAAACAATCAGACAAAATCACAAGATACACAAACTGTCAAAATGTGCAATTTCAATTTTTAGCGGGAAGCGCTACCAACATAACTGATAAAAAAACACCATCTCATATTTTTGACAAGTCCTTTTTTTAAAAAATCTAATTGTAAAATTACCTCAATAGAAAAAATAGTATAAAAGACATGTATCATAAGGCCTGTTGACGCACTCGTCCTTTGTAAAACTCGCATGGCGGCTCGTTTTCCAAACTTGGACTCGTACGTTAACAGATTGCCTTATGATACTTGTGTTTTAATGTACTATTTTCTATTTCGGTGTTCTTATGTTTCTATAAAAGCACTGTTTATCACTGAAAACACGATGTTTAGAAGATCTATAAACGTACTGTTTTTGGCGCCTTTCGTATTCTAGAGGTGGTAGTCATGACAGATGAATTACATATAACCTCAAAATGGTAAGTTGTTTATGTTGAAATATTACTTATAATTATTGATTTTTATCTTATCTCCAGGTGATAGGACTAGAAAGAAGAGAAATTTATAGCTATAGCTGTGTTAGTTCAAAAAGAAGAATCTGTGAAGTTAAAATCTTTCAACTAAAAAATGAAACAAGAAACAATGCGCTCAGATTTGATTTAATTTAAACGGTAAGTTTTATTTATTAGAATTTAATTTTATGGTAATATTGCAATTTTCAGCTGATTGCATTGTTATATCAGGCAGGTTTTGAAATGTATGGTGCACGTTACTTGAAATGTTGACACTGTCAACTCAACTTGCAAGCTAATATGAAAATTTTACGATCCATGATTTCCAGTTCCACGTCGGGGCGAACTGTCGAATATTAAATTTTTAAATGTGATTTAGACATAAGTGCCATATACAAATACAACATATGTTTTGTATTTGTTGGGGGATGTTATTTTATGTATTAATAGCCAATAATACGAATGAAGAATGTAAGAACAGCTGTTAGCTGTTGCTGTTATGTGTGCAACTGAGCAGTCGATGTGTTGTCAAAATGGTGGAATAGTGTGGATCAATAAATTGTTTATTAATGTATTTCATTATTTAAAGAGTTTTATTTATGATAATAACACAAACCAGCGATCTTGATTCGTTATTTGATAAATTTACCTTTATTACAAAATATGTCAAATCAGGTGGTTCATTAATAAACCGGTGGAGTACATTGTAAGTATTGGTTTTCCTCTTCCATAATTATATAATGCTTGGCACAATGTTTTAATGTAAACAATCAGTCAGAATCACACAATACACAAACTGTCAAAATGTGAAATTTCAAATGTTAGCGGGAAGCGCTACCAACATAACTGACAAAAAAACACCAAGACATATTTTTGACGTACTTTTTCAAAAAAAATTAATTGTAAAATTACCTCAATAGAAAAAATCTGATGTGGCCAGCACATTACCTTCCGTCAGTTCTATGTATTTTGTATAAATGTCATACAGAAAGTTCCTTGCAAAAGATTATATTTCTTGTACATTACCTTAAGGCAGTTGTATGTATTTTATACAAATTCCATACAGAAAGTTTCTAACAAAAGATCCTATATTTCCAGTAAAATTATAACATAAACATACTGTCAACTGCACTTGACACTGACACCTTTCAATCAGAATTTTCTTAATGTAGCAGCTGTTTCCAGAGTTATAGCAAAGCTGACTAATATATATGATATTTAATTTCTTTATAATTTTTTAACTCTAATATGAAGTACAAAATGCATTCAAATCGTATAGAGAATAAATAATTCTTTAATATTTATAATAACATTAAATGTGAAAAAATGATATTTAATATCGTTTTTTCAAGAAAAACTGTTAAAATCTTCAAATGAGGGTACTTCCGGTTGACCAATTATAACCAAAATCTAATCAGCTCTTCACATGGATGTAACGAAGAGAAATACGAAAGAATTATAATTTTTGGAATTGTAGTATTAGAGTTATCGCATTAGAAAATTTTGTCACACACAGACACACACACACACACAAACATACATACACACACACACATACAGACATCATCGTAAAAATAGTAAAATCGTATTCTAGGGACCGTAAAACGTGCTTATTCATCAAAAACTCACCACCGAATTTTTTGACCAAAGACAATACCTTCCTTACCTAAAGGTGACGGAAGGTAAAAATAATATAAAAAACATGTATAATAAGGCCTGTTAACGCACTCGTCCTTTGTAAAACTCGCCTGGCGGCTCGTTTTCCAAACTTGGACTCGTACGTTAACAGATTGCCTTATGATACTTGTGTTTTAATGTACTATTATGGAAATTCATTCTAAATACGCAATGTTATATTACTTTTTTGCAAATCTAATTTAGGTATATGATTTTACAGGGGAAATAAAAAACTCAACCTTTATATAAAATATTTTCGAAAAATATTGAATATCATGTTTGAAAAAAATTATTAATTTCATGTTTCATAAATAATGTATTTTATTTCCAAGTTTTGTTTTCATGCGACGGTGCTTTTGATGAAAAATATTATTTCATTTCAAAATAGTGAAATAAACAAAACATATTTTATTTTCTCAGCGATAACAGAATAGAGTAAATTTGTTTCATATTAAATTAATGTATATAAAATTTTTGATAAAGTGAATATACTCATATTTTACCAGGTTTGAAATTACATATACACACATTTAGAAAAAAAAAATCAGTTACATTTATTTTGTTTTGCAATATATTATCGTCTCGGACAGGAATTTTCATAATTGAAAAATAAAAATATTTTATATTCACAATCATGATAGTAATATGTAAATTCCTAACCTTTTAGAGGTTGGGAAATACATAATTCCTAACTTTAATGGCAATCTCTTAGGTGGGAAATAACAGATTTCGCTTCCACCTCACGTATTGCTTATGTAGGGGTTGCCTAGCGACATTGTTATAGACCCCTATATTAGGTTTGTTCCAACAGAAAGTTCAGAACCATTCAGAACCGTTCAGAACGTGATTCAGAAATGCTTAGAATCATGCTCGAACTTATAGTTCTAGAACTGACTTGACTAGTGTTGGAACGATTTAGAACCGGTTGAGAATTTTGTTTGTATATCCTAACCTATAAAATTACACCTGTCAGAAAAAATTGTGCTTTTGATTAAGTATAATATATTTAAATTTATTGGTATTACTTGACATTTGAATATGCATAGACTCTCTCGGGCATTTTACAACTATAAAAAGTCTACAAAATAATAAAATTAAATATACCTATGTACAGAGCTGGGCAATACTTGCAAGAAAAGTACTTTATTAGGCTTGCAAGTACTTTGAGTACTTCAAGTACTGTACTTGAAGTACTTTCTATTTATAGTACTTTGTACTTGACAAAGTAAATCTATTCACATGTACTTGGTACTTAGTACTTGGAAAAATACTTGAAGTACAATGAAAAATTCTTGAAGTACTTTAAATGTACTTGAAGTACTTTAAATGTACTTGAAGTATTTTAAATGTACTTGAAGTACTTTAAATGTACTTGAAGTATTTTAAATATACTTGAAGTATTTTAAATGTACTTGAATTACTTTACGGGGTTTCGTGGCCGCGTGCCTGAGTATCAGGTCGAGAATCTGGGGAATCGGGTTCGATCCCGACCGACGCCAATTATTTCCAATTTTAAATGGCACAAAATTGACCCCTGTGGTGCACTCTCCACGCCAGCAATGAGTGCCCGAGAGGGTACGCCTGGTAAGCGCCCGCACGGTGCAAATATATCATCTTTACCGATATCTGCTTACAAAACAAATTGGCACACCCAGCAATGGGCAATAAGCCGTGATGATATATTTATTTTATTTTTATTTTATTTGAATTACTTTAAATGTACTTGAATTACTTTGTTTGTCTGTCATTTCTTTTGCAGAGGTGTGGTATGTGAATTTCATTAATAAATATATTTTCAGCGATAATATGAAAGTAAAGATATATTTGCAAATTTTTTGGCATAAATAAATTAATTCTAATCTGCGCGTATTGCATATACATAAATGTTTGTATTACCTAACTACAGTGCTAGGACTTTGCGTATCGCTTGGCGATCGCATAACGTAAATGTGTCTCAGCGAGGAACTCTTGTTTTAAATAACCAAATAAATATCGCATATTGAAATTTTTGTCAACAATCACCTTTTAAGGTCCATATAATCAGAAAAATATCAATTATCTGAAAAAGTACTTGCACCCAAATTTACAAGTACTTTTTTAAGTACTTGGTACTTTCAAGTACTTTAGAAACTAAAAAAGTACTTGTACTTCAAGTACTTTTAAAAACATCAAGATACTTGGTACTTGTACTTCAAGTACTACTTTCCGGTACTTTGCCCAGCTCTGCCTATGTATAATGTGGTATTCGTGATTTTCTTCTATTAATGATGCTATTCTGTAACTTTGCTCGGTAAGACTGGAACTCTTTAGACTCTATAAGCTATAGAGCTCTGTAAGACAACAGCTTACAGAGTAGTAAAGTTACCTATTCTGTAACTCCCTCTATAACAAGTCTCGCTATAGAGTTATTCTTATAGAATGCCTAACTTCATTCCTGTCTAGCTGTCAAATATGCTACAGTATATTTGACAGTAATTTTATAGGCATTCCAAAAAGTATGAAATAGAAACGATTGTTATATAAATAACACACTATAAAATGGTAGGTATGTTGGTTCAAAGATACATATTCCATAATATATTTATGTAGTTGAATAAGCAATAGATTCCATCACGATTTTTTACATTATTATTAATTTCTATAAATACATCAGATTTACACATATGTAATATATAGGTTTATAATTAAATGAAATATATAATTATTAAATCAAAATACGTTATGTTTTGATTTTTGCAGGTAATCAATTTTTGTCATTGTTGTAATTAATGCTTGTCATTGTTAATAATTTTCTAAATTTCTATAACTCTGTAGGGCTTACAGTACTGTAACTTGGTTACAGAATAGCAATTTGCTTACATCCTGTAACGTTGGTTACTTACAGAGTCTATAGAGCTTATAGAACGGTACAGAATAGCACCATAAAACACTCAAAGCACAGATAGCACATAAACCACTGGCAAAAAATAACCTCAAATTCAAAATATCACAGGCTACATAGGGAGCAATTTTTTTTAGTGTTAATAATTTTTTGGTTATAAAATTATTGAACAAGTATACAGAGTGTTTCCATAGTTCGAGCAAAAAAATAAAAGGTATATACTATAGAACATACCGAGGTCACACGAGAATACAGGCCTGAATGCTTATCACTGCTCAATACGTTTCAAACCATGAGGCCAGCGCGCTAGTCTAGCCCTCTAAAGACAATAGAGGTACAGCAGTCAGCGCGAGCGAATGCACGGTACAGCGCAGCGCGGAGCGTCAAATTTCGATTGTTTTTTTGTTCAAGGAAATTGCAAAAATGGTTTTAAAATGCATTGTGCCAATTTTCAGGAGCAATTACGGTAACATGGCTAAATTGTTATACCTGACATTGGAGAAATAGAAGCTAAACGAGTTTTCCTAATATATGATGAATGTGTATCATGCAGAAGTTTAATGAGCATTATGTAATGTAATATTAATAATTAATTTTGATTATGTTGCTTTCAATACAGTACGCTACTTTAGTGGTTCTGAAAATGTTCACTTTGAGTGACACACCCATAATTTTGTGAATTAAAAATTTTTTTTTGCTCCTTGATCAGTATGTATATCCTATAGTAATAGTATATACCTAATAATTTTTTGCTCGAAGTATGGAAACAGCCTGTATATTTCTCCTCTTAGTTTGTAAACAACTATTAAAACTTTTGTATTTCTATAACAATGAACCTTTCCAATTTAAAGAGATAGAAGATATGCGCAATGGGGATCTGCGCATAGTAAGTACAACTGAGATCTATGACGTTTGATTCTAAAACATTTAGACGTAAAATGTGAGAATATCTGGGATAACTTTAAAAAATCTTATCGAAATAAGTTACAAAAGCTTTTATTGAAGGTAAAATGTCTAACGATGCAAATTTTCGCTGAGAATACAGGTATTTTAATGACTGCAATATTTTTGACGTTTCGTTTGACAGCCCAACTGGCGCCATTTTCTTACTATTTGCAGCGATAGAAAGAGATATCCGTTAAATTGAAAAGGTCCATTGTATTTCATATGAGATACTTACGTATACAGTGTGGACGGTATATAAGTAAGGTTAGTTATCAGTTTCACTTATCACCGTTATTTTGGATACTATTAATAATTATATTTATCTACACCTGTTTAGTAATATATTTATTATGTACGTAACCATGGATACATAATACCGTTCCTTAACCACACCCCGTGGATCATGACTCATAATCCACGGGGCGATGTTACATAAGACACGGAACTGTCAAATTTATTGTTGAGGGTTCACAATCATCTTCATTTAGCGGTTATGCGCAAAGTATATAGTAAGAAATAATCGTTATATTTATCATTAATATAGTGTTATGACCATATTAACGTAGTAAGTCATGATATTTACGTTGTGAGTAATATTTCAGTAAATTGTTTAAATAGTAAGTTATTTTTATAAGATTCTAAAATGTGTTACAAAAAAATGATTAAATTATTTTCACAAGTAACCTGCCATCATGGTACCAGACTAATTATTCGTAATTTTCTCTTCCGTTTTTGAAATTTATTTCATCAGTAAAAATTAAATTCAAGCATATGGTTGAATTCATAATTTTACGTAGATTCTAAATATATAAAAATATATAAGATATCTTAATGTCACTTCCGGTTAAACCGGAAGCGCTACCATCATTCCAAATACAATGATTTGTGAGCCCTTCAGTCTAGTTTACAAATATATAAAAAAAATGAAAATAATTATAAATTAGAAAGTTATTTAGAGTGGACCATTTTTCAGTGTCGCCCGACATAATATGATTTCAATTGCAGGTGTAGATAAAATATCGTACTCTACTCGCGTATAATGGCTATTATTCACTCGGATGAATTACCAGACTCGCCTATAGCTCGTGTTCTAAAATCATCCTCGTATGAATAATAGTCATCAAAATACGCTCGTTGAATAATATACTTATATACTCGTACCAAAGAAATTATTTGTGCTAACTGTTGTATTAACTGAAAATGATGGGGATCATATAATTTTAACAACAATTATATTATTTGATCCGTAAATATCTCCTATTATTTAATATCTGATAATTGATAATATTATCAATTTATAAACTGATTTCAATATAAATCTCAGATATTGTTTTGGTTATTTCATAGAACAATAGCGCTCATTATTAGGATTTGAGAAAATATAATTTAATTGGTAATAAACATAATAATCTATCTCTTTTGTTAGGTAAAATGTATCATGTTACAAATTTTAAATTCATAAATAAATGAAGGATCTAAGTTCTAAGCGAATAAAGTAAAAATTGTATAAAGTCCATATTGACTAGTTTCGCAAGAGAATAAAGAGAAAATTTCATATCTGTTAAAAAGTTTGTGTTGGAAAATATTAATAAATATTACACCCGTATCTTCAATCCAGGAGAGCCACTTCCAAGAGATGGCAGTACTAAAAACAAAATTATAGGGAAAACATTAATTTTTCATTAGTGGTCGTTATAGTTTGATGTTTATTTTGGGAAGTATTCTGTAATTTTTATTAAATTCAGAATGCTTATTACAATGACATGAATATATTTATTTAAAAGATATTGTGCGGCCTATGGAAAAGCAGTGTATAAAGGTAAAATGAGATAAAATTTTGAGGTTATCTTCCATGTTAACTTATTTAATTAGTTTTAGCTGGACATATTATTTTATACGGATATAGATAGAAATAAATAGAATATGTGTACAAACATCGAATGTGAAATGTTACCGAGTTGAAATGTGTGTGCAGCTGTAAAGCAGAACATGCAGAAGAGTGCAAGAGAACCAAACCATTAGATTTAAAATTCATTAGTTATATAATTATTTATAAGTATTTTTTTTTTGTCCATAAATTGTAATATTAAGAGGAAATATAACTGGATATTTACATAATTCATGTTATAAATGTGTGGCGGTGTACTCAATTAAACCGCCACGTTACATACCAAAACGATATTTATTTATTGATTATATTAATTCAGTTGTTATATATTATATATAAATATACATCTCTTTCTGTCTTACACAAATTTATTATATAATTATTATTTATACATACGTACATCTACAAAGGTAACGATTATATTCGTTACAAATATATCACATTTACTGGTTACCTTCTACAAGATTAAAAATGTTATTAAAATGGCGGATCAATATAAAAAAATCTGATGTGGCCAACACATTACCTTCCGTCAGTTCTATGTATTTTGTACAAATTTCATACAGAAAGTTCCTTGTTGCTAAAGATTATATTTCTTGTACTTTACCTTCCGGCAGTTGCATAAATTCCATGCAATTTATAGCAAAAGATCTTATATTTCCAGTAAAATTATAAGACACACATACTATGTCAATTTCACTTGACACTGACATGTTTCAATCAAAATTTTCTTAATATAGTAGCTGTTTCCATAGCTATGGCTACTTTATGAAATTTAATTTCTTTATAATTTATTAACTCTATATCCATTTAATATTAAGTATAAAATGCAGTCAAATCGTATAGACAATAAAATATTCTTTAATATTTATAATAACATTAAATGTGAAAAATTGGTAATTAACATAGTTTTTTCAAGAAAAACTGTTAAAATCTTCAAATGAGGGTACTTCCGGTTGTCCAATTCTAACCAAAATCTAATCAGCTCTTCACATGGATGTAACGAAGAGAAATACGAAAGAATTATAATTTTTGGAATTGTAGTATTAGAGTTATCGCAGACGAAAATTTTGTTACACACACACACACACACACACACACACACACACACACACACACACACACACACACACAGACACACATACATACACACACACACACATACAGACATCATCGTAAAAATAGTAAAATCGTATTCTAGGGACCCTAAAACGTGCTTATTCATCAAAAACTCACCACCGAAATTTTTGACCAAAGACAATACCTTCCTTAACTAAAGGTGGCGGAAGGTAAAAAATTTGATGTGGCCAACACCAAACCTCCTGGTATTAATTTTTATTAATTTAAGTGTATATTCTTACATATTTAGTTATTGCGAAAACTGTATTAAGATCCATTCCTTATAACTATGGTTCTATTTACTATTTTTTTTTAAACGTTACTATTATTAATTTGAAATGATTAGTTCTTTGACAGCGACATTTATCTGTCAGTTACATACATTTGAAATATGAACTGTGTAACCAAGGAGTTTTGCTTGTTTAAAGCGTAGGCTCCGGGATTAAAATTATAGATAATTTTATAAATTTGCCCATAAAATATATAGAAAAAGTATTAATGCAAATTTGTAGAAAATTTAATAATCTTTAATTTTTATAGTAACATTAATGTCGAAACAATAACATTTAAAGGTATTTTTCGAAGAAAATCTATTTTGAGCTTTTTGTAAAGTGCCATTTCCGGTTATCCGATTTACACCAAAATCTAATGGGTTCTTTCCATTACAGAAAAAGTTCGAAATACAAGGTTTCAAATTTTTCTGAATAGTATTTGAGTTAGCCTAGCGGGTGTTCATTTTTTTCCCAGAACAAAGGCGGCAAAACATGGGGGCGGCAAGACCATCCTAACTTTTTATAGAAAACAAATTATTTAAGAATTTTAAAAATATCAATAATTTATGAAATACTTGGTTTGGCTTAGTGGTAACATATCTATCCTAATAGGTATTATAGTTTATTTTATTAAAAGACTGAGTAATGTCTTGCGCCCCCTGCGCCTCTATGAGAAAATTTTCTGGGCCGCCTTGATTTAAAACGCTCCAAGAAAAAATTTAAAAGCAAAAAGAAATATATATATATATATATATATATTAATTTTTACATTATACGGTGACAGTAATATCACAATCAATTTTTTTACGTAATTATTAATTAAACTTTTTCATTATTGTAATCAAATTTTCTTTGTTTTAATCAAGCTTTGTTGTAATCAAAAATCTTTAGGAAAAACTCTAAGGAATATAATCAGAGTAACATATTTTTATTAATTTACCCAACTCTTGATATAGATATACATAGGTACAGGGTGTTAATCAAAAAGCGGCCCATAGGCGTTTAACATTGGAAATAAAAGTTCCCAATTAATTTTAGACAAAAATGTTTCAAATAAAACTTGTAGATAATTAAATTATATGCCTAATTCACTAAACTTGTTTTTAACATAGTATTAGGTAAATGATTTTATTTCTAATTCATTGTGTGCTATTGTCTAGAACTATGCTCTGTTCCATTTAAGCCATTCAGCAGATGGTGCTCGCATCAACGCCAGTTTTAAATAAACGTCTCTTGTCTCCAGTTTCAAGCAATCAGAGAGGTCAAAACTATTCGCTATTCTCCGCAATATGAATGGCTTAAATACCTGAAAAAATAAATTGGGGGGGGGGGGCATTTTTATATGAGAAAAAAGGCAACTGATAGGTTAGGATCGGCCCTGATTCTAGGGATCTTAAAACGTGCTCATTTACTAATATCTTGATATGCGATTTTTAGCACGATCCCTATACTTCCCTTACCAAGGGCAGCGGGAGGTAAAAAGGGATTTTTAGTTGTCAAATCAATAACTATTCGATAAAAATTTTAACCAATGGTTAAAAATTAACCCCGAGTTACGGAATAGGGCCGGTTTAATGTTTTATCTGTAGAGTTCGGTTAATTTATATTTATTAGGTATTATTTGTAATTGTTCATTTGAAAAGAAATTACAAATAAGAATAAAAATAAACCAACCGAGTTTAACATTTGTTAATTTTTACCTTCCGTCACCTTTAGGTAAGGAAGGTATTGTCTTTGGTCAAAAATTTCGGTGGTGAGTTTTTGATGAATAAGCACGTTTTAGGGTCCCTAGAATACGATTTTACTATTTTTACGATGATGTCTGTATGTGTGTGTGTGTGTAGGTATGTATGTATGTATGTATGTATGTGTGTCCGTGTGTGTGTGTGTGTGTGTAACAAAATTTTCGTCTACGATAACTTCCATACTACAATTCTAAAAATTATAATTCTTTCGTATTTCTCTTCGTTACATCCATGCGAAGAGCTGATTAGATTTTGGTTAGAATTGGACAACCGGAAATACCCTCATTTGAAGATTATAACAGTTTTTCTTGAAAAAACTATGTTAAATATCATTTTTTCATATTTAATGTTATTATAAATATTAAAGAATATTTTATTTTCTATACGATTTGATTGCATTTCATACCTAATATTAAATGGATATAGAGTTAAAAAATTATAAAGAAATTGAATTTCATAAAGTAGCCATAGCTGTGGAAACAGCTACTATATTAAGAAAAATTTGATTGAAAGATGTCAGTGTCAAGTGAAATGGACATAGTGTGTTTGTCTTATAATTTTACTGGAAATGGATATAGGATCTTTTGCTTTCTGTATGGAATTTGTATAAAATACATACAACTGCTTTAAGGTAATGTACAAGAAATAATAATAATAATAAATCTTTTATTTCTGCAGATACATTAGACTGTATATAGAAAACGTCACAAAATAATAATTTTCTGTATGAAATTTGCATAAAATACATGCAACTGCCGGAAGGTCATGTACAAGAAATAGAATATTTAATTTAGCAAGGAACTTTCCGTATGAAATTTGTACAAAATACATAGAACTGACGGAAGGTAATGTATTTAGTATTTAGTATTTATTTATTTAACTATTTTACATTTTTAACAATGTTTATAGTACGTCAAAAGAGAACAAATATAATAATTAAACAAAGTAAGTAACAATGTAAGTAGACTCACGTGTCGAAAAAATAAATAATTAGTAATAAAATACAATAAAATTGAGTGTTACTTAGTTATTTTTAACTAAAGTCATTAAAATTGAATTTTAAATATTCTTCGGTGCTGTAAAAACAGTTTCTCAATAAAAAAATTTTAACAGCAATTTTAAAAGCTTTAAATTTCATATTTTTAATTCTGGAGGGTAAAACATTATAAAAATCTAGATTTAAGGTGTTATTTATTGATTTTTGTAATCGCAAAAAGGGTTTCCTTATTAAATCTACAGATCTGGTGTTATAAGTGTGCACATCTCCATTTTTCAACAGATTGTCCTTATTTTTATGAATATCGATGAGTGTCTGAAAAATAAACAGACAAGGTAACGACAAAATTTCTAAACTAATAAAAGCTTCTTTACAGTGGTCTCTAAAAGAAAGATTGCAAAGAATTCTCACTGCTTTCTTTTGCAGACGAAATATTTTAATAGAGTTTGGCGAGTTGCCCCATAAAAGGATACCATAAGATAAAACTGAATGAAATAATGAAAAATAAACCATTCTCAATGTAGATTTATTAATCATAGAGTTTAGTCTTCGTAATAAAAATATAATTCCTGATAGTTTTTTACTAATGTAAGAAATATGAGAGGAACCATTTAAAGCCGGTTCTAAATGCATTCCAAGAATTGAGACACAAACATTATTATTGAAATAACGATTATTTGAGAAAACTATTTTTTGAGTTTTATCTTTATTTAAAAGTAATGTGCTGGCCACATCAGATTTTTAGTTTTAATTCCATGGCTATCGCTATTTAATGGGTGACTTTTAACATTTTCATACCTAATTTCTGATTTTATTTAAATCTTTTTTAAAATAATTAGTAAAGCAGGAAATTACGAGAATGATTTGTTTAACATTTTAAAATCCTATATTCGATTTTCAAGTATTCACCCAGTATAGCTTAATATTCTATTCCCCAAAATATTTTGCAAATAGGGCTTAGGAATATAATTTATCTTAGTAAGTGAATCTTCACATGAATGTTTGTTTTCATAACAATAGTTTGTTAATAACACCCTCGGTGGGTTTACTTGTTATGTCGCAAGAGACTAATAGCATCTATGAATATTTTACTAACATTCTATGTATTTTGAGGGTTGTTATCATAACAAAGCATGGAATTTCTCGAAATAAGGGATAGGCAATGAAGTATGTAAAGACCTCAAATCACATTAGAGTAAGCATGAGTAGGTACGTTAAATTATGAATATATTGAACGGAAAATAGATGTATTCTTGTCATCCTAATTGAGGTAAACAATTATAGGGCGTCGGCTTGTATTGTAGTTATATAACAGCATAGAGCATAGGAAATAAAATATGAACGTAATTGGTTTATAGCTACTACATTAGAGTAGTGGTTAGGACGTAACTACGGGGGGCCTGGGTGGACCTCGCCCACCTCATTGATGTGTTGGCCCACCTGCTGGCCCACCCAAAAAAATTAAAGATATTTAGTTTATTTTATAAAAGAGATAACAATACAATTTGTGTGGATGTAAAACATACATATTGCAGAATAAACATTTTAGGCTGTATGTGAGCCTATTGCCAAAAATGTCCGTCCGTGGAAAAAAATTGAAATAACTATTTTTCAAGAAATCGCCCCAATTTTACAAAATTATTCTTTCTTATGAACATTGCTATAGCAAGTAATCAATAATAATTGGAAACACTGAATAAAACATGACACGTTACATTTGTTTCTATTGAAATTGATTAGAATTTCAACAATGTTGCTATTATTTAACAACTTTCTTACAGAATTTAGATGAATGTTGATTAATATGTAGCTAATTAATTTAGCGGATGATACCATACTGGACACACCAGAGATATTTGTAATATGGAAATGTATAAGAAAAAAAAAGTATCTGGACTAATAATAGATATTATACCAACTATTTCTGTTGAATTCACAAAACTGAAATTATTTTACAAAAATTAAAATATGTTTAATTAGCGTTTACGACAAATTTTATATGGAATATAGTAAAATGATAATTCCTTATTACATTATTTATCAACCCTGAGAAAGGACGATCTATTATGACGAGAGGCTCGTATCTAAAATCAAATTTTAGAAATTGATTACGATACTTCAATAAAGATTAGTTTGATATTTTTGAATTGTTGAATTAAAATATGTATTTATTTATATGGGCGCTGCATTTTACACAATGATTCCTGGAAACGGATTCTGGATTTTGCAAACATGAAATAAGCATAGAGTACCGTAATTCAATGAAGAGATGTCTTCATATCAATATGTCAAAAAATAAAGATGATAATTTTTGTAACGCACATTTAACATTAGTTACAGAAATGTTTCCTTTTGCTAAGCATTACACGAATTGATATCCTAGCCACAATAAAATTTTACGAAAATTAATGTAAACTGTAATTAAAACAATAATGGCCCTACTACTTTTATAACATATTTGTAAATTATGTTTTCCGGGAACTTTAAATTAGTAGTCATTGCATTAACAATTCGAATTTTCAGTGCAATTTTTGTTTTCAAATTTTAGTTATTACTTAGAAGTATTTGTAATTTTGGTTTATTTTGTTTTACCGTTTCTATGCTGCTATCTATAATCCATATATTATAGTGATATGTAATTTAGTTTTATTGTGATACTGTTCTTAAGATATAAGTATGGCCCACTAAGATTTTTCATTGGCCCACCTTTGGCCAACCCAGAAAATAATCCTAGTTACGTCCCTGGAGGTTAGTAAAGTGTGCACATCCCTATTTTTGTAAAAAGTTTCAATATGATGTTGTTTTTCACACTAGAACCTATTCAAGATGCGATAAAGTTGTTTAAATTCAGCATGAAATTCTTTTTCATATCATGTATGCATGATTCTAACCGTTGAGTGATTTGCGGGTTAATAAAAACTTAAACTTAAATGAAAACGCTATAAGATTTTGAATAAATAAATATATCATCACGGCATATTACCCATATTTGTACCGTGCGAGCGTTTACCAGGCGTCACCTCATGGACATTCATTTCTGGCGTGGAGAGTGCACCACAGGAGTCAATTTTGTGCTATAGATATTAATAAACATAATATAATAGGTTTGTTCCAACAGAAAGCTCAGAACCATTCAGAACTTGATTTAGAACTGCTTAGAATCCATGCGCGAACTTATAGTTCTTGAATCGATTTGTACAGTGTTGGAACGATTTAGAACCGGTTGAGAATTTTGTTTGTATATACTAACCTATAAAATTACACCTGTCAGAAAACACTGTGTTTTTGATTAGGTAATATATTTAAACTGAAGAAATGGAAGGTAGGTAAGTTCATAATTAAAATATAATAGACGTATATAATTCGAAAAGTTCCAAAAAAACTTGATCACTGTATTGAGACGCTATCATCCGTAGAAATTTTCATTGTTTTGCTTTATTTCCATAACATCGTCCAAGAATTCTCCATCACTCTCGGTAGAAAATTTTGACAATTCAGAAAAATCGCTGCCTTCTTCCATTGCTAATTTCATTAGTAACAAAAACAAAATAAGTCAGATTAGATAGCACGTCAAACTTATTCAGAATTTTTTTTAATTCGAAAAAAGGAAATTCGGCTTTTCTTAACGAGACTTTTTTTACTGCTGTTTAAATTAATATTTCATTAAAAATATGGTTATCAAAAAAACATTCAAAATTAGTTGTATAAGATATTATTCTTAATAATTAAATTAACGCCCTAATTCTGTAAGAAAGTTGTTAAGTCTTAGCAACATTGCTATAGTAAATAACCAATAATAATTGCGAACACAGAATAAAACTTGAAAATGACAGGCTTTACGTTTGTTTCTATTGGTTACAAATTTTAGCAACGTTGCTAAGACTTAGGCCGTAAATAGCGTTTTTAATGAAAATAATTGTGTAATTATATAAGAATACAAAACAGTACTTTATAGAAAACTTATGGAAAACTACGAATAAATGTATATAAAATTATATACTCGTATTAAAGTTATTGAGTCAAGCTCATAACCTTTTACTAAATATTAGTAGCACTACTAATGATTGCAACTACTCGCTATTAAATTATTTGCGCTCATAAAGTAAAACTAGTGCAAGTATAACTTAGTAGTATCTAATAAAAGAGAAATTTAGTAGTGATAATTAGTAGCACCAAATGCTATTTTAAGTACATTTCAATCAAAAGATTATCATGATAATATATTTTTTTAAATGGATAGAGATAAGTAGAGATGCGTGAATTAAGACAAAAACACTTGCCATTGCCAAAGAAAATATATAGAAAGAGGTAAAATCCATTAGAAAAACTTTGAGAAAATTAATTTCGGAAAATATACAAATATTTATTACACAGTTAAAATTATATTGCAAACAATACTTGTAATATTCTGATGTTGATTACAATAAAGGATATTTACAGTCCAAGAACATTGATTACAACAATGAATCTAAAATCCAACAAAAGAAATTTCCTTAATATTTCAATACTAGCATTTAGCGTAGAATAAAAAATAAGGCATATGCAATAAGAATTATTGAACTGTATATTTTTTATTATTATACAGCTGAAAAACACATAATTAATACCAAAAATGAAATCCACGTTTTCTTTGGCTAATTTCCACATTCAAAATTGGTTAACCAATCTTGTTATGTTAAAAATCAATAATATTTTTTCTTCTTGTATCCAATTTTTCCCACGCTCCGTTTATTTGCCATTTTCTTTAATATGTAATCTTATTTTTCTTCACTTAACTATTTCAATGCTCTCACTTCACAACACAACTGTCAAATCTGTTATTTTACAGGTTATGTGTACTTAGTAGTACACTAACCTGTATTAACAGATCTTTCATTTCATGCTAACATATTTATTTTTGTATATATCTATCTCTTTCATTCAACGTTTTCATTAATAGTACAGAGTTGCCATATATACTTTACTACTAGTTAAAATAAGCTAGAAGTGGAATTATAAGCACCAGTATCACTAGTTTTATACTAATCTATTTTAGTAAGTAACTCCTAGTTGTAAAATTTAGTAAAAGGTTATGAGCTTGGCTCATTATTTTCTGACACCTATTAATTTCCATTTACACCATAAACAATAACACCCTCCAATTTCCCCATATCTCACCACAATAATTTTCACCCTATGAATCCTCCTCTACCATTGATATATTTTATAAAGCAATAATAGAGCATTGGCGATGACTAATTAATCAAAAACCCTTGACGCGTCCGTCAATGGCGGGTGGCTGTGGGCGATCTGCATAATGGAGCGGCTGTATCTCACCTCATGACAATGCTACAGTGCAGTGCAGACGGCATAGCCACAGGCTGTACTGTACAGTGGACAGCAAGCCAGGTCACATGTCAAAACGTGATTTGCGGCCGCTAATGCTAATTTGCGTGTTTGACTGGGGTGAGAAAATGTCAGATATATCTCAGAACTATGAGGAATGGACATACGTACAGAGAGGAATATTCATGGTTATAGAACAGAGCAAATTAGAGTCTAAGGACAGATGATATGCCGGTGAAGTAGCATTTTGAAGGACCAATTAGCTGAAGAATAATGATAGAACAAAGGTCCTGTTTTGATACTGAATCCAACCATAAGAAAACTAAGGCGGGCCACAAAAATGTTAATCTATCAATAATTTTTTGAATAATATTGTACCGACGCAGGCGGCGCGTCCATGAATTGTGATCGCGCCGCCTCCATCGGCACAGGCCCACTTTATTCTTTGTATTTGTATTTATTATTGTTATTGTTATGTTATATGTTATTTGTTTACGTTGTTATGTATTATATTATTTTCAATGGTATTATATCCATCATTGCGAGCAGTCGCATTTGTATTTGTTCTTAACATCATTACAACCTTTTCGAAATTATTTAAACCTGTGTTTACGTTTATTGTTTCTCTTATACAATTTAACTTATTATAGTATTTTTACCTTGGCGTGGCAGCAGAGTGGTCTGCCCGCCCCTTTTGTGTGTGCCCATAGTTGGTACAATATGAACAAAACACCCTAGATGTTGTAGGCTCATGATTAAACATTTCTAAAACTATTAAATATATAGTTGAATATAAAAGTAAAGGGATTCAGTCCGACCACTACACATTCTAGGAATGCAGTTTGAACGAGAACAGGTTAATCATTCATAAATTTCTTATTCTTATTTTATAACTTTCGTAATTTCTTACAATTCCAGATACTTGAGTAAGGGATCTAGTTTTTGTTTCGTCATTTTTATTTATTGAAAAATAATATCAGGCTGATATTTTTCGCACTCTTTTTACCTCCCGCTACCCTTGGTAAGGGAGGTATAGGGATCGTGCTAAAAATCGCATATCTAGATTTTGGTCAATGACCACGTTTTAAGGTCTCTAGAATCCAATTTTAACATTTTCTCGATGATGTTTGTGTGTATGTGTGGATCCTCCACTCTAACTCATATACTATCATTCAGAAAAATTTGAAACCTTCTAGTTCGAACTTTTTCTGTAATGGAAAGAGCCCATTAGATTTTGATGACAATCGGATAACCGGAAATGGCAATTTACTAAATAAAATAAATAAATAAATATATCATCACGGCATATTACCCATTGCTGGGTGTGCCAATCTGCCTGTACACAGAATTCGGTAATGATGATGACATATTTGTACCGTGCGGGCGTTTATCAGGCGTCACCTCACGAGCACTCATTGCTGGCGTGGAGAGTGCACCACAGGGGTAAATTTTGTGCCATTCAAAATTTGAAATATTTGGCGTCGGTCAGGATCGAACCCGGTTCCCCAGATTCGCGACCAGACACTCAGGCACGCGGCCACGAGACCTCATATAGAATTTACTAGAAGCTCAAAATAGTTTTTCTTTGAAAATATTAATGATGTACACTTGATATTCGTGTGGCATATAACAAACACAGACTAAATATTAAATTAAATATTTAATAATGAGCATTAATTAAAAATAAATATGATGCACGCAAATCATATTTGTAATTAATATTCTTGTAATTTAATACAATACAATACAGTTTCCAGCATAAGTAAATATGTAGGTATGTATTTAGAATAATAAAAATTAACGATTTATTATAGCTCCGGTGGCTCAATGGTTAGAGCAACGCCTCATGTCATGAGTGCCCTCGGAACCCTGGGTTCGAATCCTGCTAAGGCATGGATGTGTGTTAATGTGAACCCACTCTGTAATTGGGATTTAATCTCGTTGAGGGGTTTAAAAAAGGTAGATACTTCGATTAGATTAGACTATATTTTAAGAAATGAAAAAGAAAATTTGAGTAAAATTCGCTAATCCAAAAATAAGGATTAACTTAATCTTTTTTGTACTCGGGTTGTAAATGGCGGGTGGTATTGTGTTGGCCACACCACATTTTTTTATAACGACTTTCTACTGATCTATACAATATGTTGCAACTTCCAAAAGTAAAATGTAAATTAACGTAAACCCGAACTGAAATTAACCGTTTTTAACGAAAATAATCGATGATCCGGTGGCTGGAATTCCGGCGATCCTTCAAATTTTAAGCCGGGATTCTGGGATTTGGTAATCCGGTCTTTCAATCATCCGTTCCATCATTACTCAAGATCACAGGTAGGTACTCGTATCGGAATGAGTTTATTCGAGAAGGTTCCACCACAGAATTAGAATATGCTTAAATGTGAGTGCGGACTTCAATCTAAACAAATGTTTTCAATTTAACAATACATTCGTATAATTTAAAAATCTGATGTGGCCAATACGTTACCTCCCACCAATTCTATGTTTAAAATAGTAATGAGCTTTAAGTAAAGTATCTCTTCCGGTTGATAGTTTGCAAACATAATGTAATTTGTTATTCCAATAAACAGAAAAGTCTATAATACGAAGTTTTTGGATTATATTTTATTATGTTTTTTCAAAAATCTGTTAAGAGCTCTAATTTAAGTACCCTGGTTTCTAGTTTCAAATTATGTACGAGTTTTAAATATCAAATTTGAAACATTTTGAATTATATCATGTTCACGAAAATCTGTTCAGATCTTCAAGTAAAATACCACTTCCGGTTTATCAATTTTAGCCAAAATCTAATATTTTGTTCCCCTTGATATAAAAGTCTTAAATACTAAAATTGAAAAGTTTTATTTTAATATAGTTTTTCATTAAAAATAGTTACGGCGTTGAAGTATAGTATCTCTTTCGGTTGTCCAATATTACCCAAAATCTAATCAATAAATCAATTTTATATGAATGCAGAAACATTAAATACGGCAAATATAGATTTTTGAAAGTTTGATATAAAAGTTATCGTGAAAGAAAAAAAAAACCCGCACACACATAGTAAAAATAGTAAAAACGTGTTGTGGTGGATCCTAAAGGTGCATTCACAAATGAAAATTAGGTTTATGGTTTTTGTTTAGGTTTAAGTATAAGTCATTCATAAATGTAAGTTTAAATTACCTGAAAATTAGGTTCGATATGTACAGACATCTGTGTAAATGCTTCAAAAACAAGATTAAAATATCGCTAGAGCAGTACTCAACAAGACACGTGTGCGCCGTGAAACTGTCATTCGCTTGGCATTATTGGTTATATTTCAGCAATTAAGTCTCCATGTTCTTCTCGCATTTGTTTAAAAAGCCGAATCCACCAAGTGGATACTAAATAAAGAGGGGTGTATATATCTATATCATTTCAGACTCGTTCTCATTGGTGAAGTTTGTGACGTCCAACTAAATCATAAACCTAAAGTTTGAACCTTGCAATGTTTAGCTTTATGATTTGGATTTAGAGATCTTAAATTCTAAAGTGTGAATGAAGTCACTGTATAATATGCGGCCAAAGTCTTTAAATCTAAAGTACAAACCATAAATCTACACCTAATTTTCTTTTGTGAATGCACCTTAATTCGTACTTATTCACTGAAAACTCACTATCAATTTTTGAACCGAACACATTACCTCCTTTACCTATAGTATGACGGGAGGTAAAAACAACTGAATTAGTTATTTTAACCATTGCTTAATCAATCCTAATTAATGGTAGATAATACTAAGGTATAGTATTTGAGAAATCATCCAGACATACATGTGTACATTATCATAAAAATGTTATTATCGGATTCTAAATATCTTCTTTAAACGTATAATAATGTGGGAAATTTCTGGACTGTGGTATGGATTAGGTAGTAACGAAATCTTAGTCAAACATTTATTCTCTTGCAACATTATCTCAACAAATTTTAATACACGCCTTTAGTATGAGACCTGTAAAGAAATTATAACAAAATATTATTAATTCTACAACTATTATCTAAGTTAACCGAACTGATATGTTTAATTTTTACATCTGTATATTTTAAAAGTTTATTTTATTTTTAAAAGAAAATCTTCTGGTTTGCTTATAATTGAATCGGTCATTTCAAAAATATCGTAAGTCATGAAATTAAAGTTTTGAGAAAATCAATAAAAACTGTTTTACTTGAGAAATAGCTACTTGTTTTTATCTTATCTTACTAATTCTTATTCCTAACCTTTGTGGCTGTAGATCTGATTCATTTACATCATTTTATTGTTGACCAAAATTTAAATAAATAAAAAAAAGTTTGTTTGACATGTTGTTTTTGAAGGGATTGATAATTAATCATTTAGAATTAGATCAAAAATATATTTTATTTACTTAACTTGCTACTACAAACAAAACTAAATGAAAACAAAAGTATTATTAATGGATTTAAAAATATATTTTAAGGAACATAATCATATTCTCCATCGGATTCAATGTTTGGCTGAGTACATTTCTCTTCTTCGGTAGGCTAATTAAAAATTTCTTGGTAAAAGGGTTTGTGCCTCTCAATAATGCTACATTCCACTTGTACTAAGTTTTCAATTTTTTTAGAATTTATTGGAACCTTCGTATTATAGGCTTTCGAGGTAGGAAGTGATATGTTGGCTGTCTTCCTTTTTATTAGTTCAAAAGTATTTTCAACTAAACCATCAATGAATTCTAAAGTAACTATAGTACCTTTTTTGTTAGAGTCATATTCAAAATTCATATATGTTGAAGGTGAAAAGGTACATTTTTGAGTTTTAGGTACTTTTTTACTATACGATTCTATAGATAAACAAGTTTTTTTGTAGAACGTCGGCCACCACTTTTTAAATTCGTAAACTGAACCAATATTACACTCTTCCACTGTAAATTTTGAACTAGATTCACGTACCATATTAAAATATTCATTTGGTAGATATAAGACAATAAAAATCTGATTACTGCATTGACGTATTATATAAATGGACGCAACGTAGGTGCTGCTTTACTGTATAAGCATTGACGCACACCTTAGAAAAGGACAGCGCTAAGTTAGGGGCAAAGTCAAAAGATGCAAAATAACACAGAGTGCTTAGGAATATTCATCTCATTCATAATAAATGACAATGTAAAATATAGTTCATATTCGATTAATATAAAATATTTCATTCGTATATCAAATTATTTGTAAAAATAACAAAAATAGAAAAGTACTTTTGCTTTAGCTAATATTATTTATTTAAAACTATTTTTATACACATTTTAGGCAAAGTCCGTCGATTGAAAATGATTTCTGCATATCACAGAATGTTTGGATGGCTTGAAATTGTGTCTTTTAACTGCAATAAGCAAGTCTGTTCACAGTTCATCTTTCAGAAATCTACCCTTTATGTCTTTTTGATAACGAACTGTGCATCCATTTGCACTGCATGACATTACCATTTTAAAAGAATTCTGAAATATAAATGAAATCACACATATGTATAGTATGAATGACAGAACATAACCCGAATTACCAGCAAACTACATTCAAATTATTTCTATTTCACATTAAATCAAAATTACTCACTTTGTATTGTAACTAACTCTTAGTTAGAGATATGAATATTATTTTTACTAATATTCTGAGGAAATATATTGCACTTTTACTAGCTGTCTCTACTGTCAGACCAGCAAACAAAACAACAAACTGCAACAATGTTCTTGTTTGACGTTGCCCCGCTTATCTATCTTTCCTTTTCTAAGGTGAGCGTCAATTCCTCTCTCTCTCTACGTTGGGTCCATTTATGTAATATGTCAATGGATTACTGTGTTATTTTTGTTTTGTCCAGGATACCCATCCGAAAACAAATATAGTATTTTGCCTTGTGGACCAAAGTTATTATTAATAAAATGCAAAAGCATAGAACACATCATTTGCGGCTTTGCGAGCTATACATTCGTGGTACATGTAAAATGTAGATTTATCTGTTTTTAAATTTTTAATGCCGAAGCAATTTACCCATAGTTGCCTTAAATAAAATATGACAATCAGTAGTTTTGTCGAAAGTGCCATCTAGATCGAAGAGTTTTCATTTCTTGCAAAAACAACATAAGTCATTGACTAATGTTGTTTATGCAGTGACTCCAGATTTTAAACCCTGATTTCAGACATTAGGAGCAATATAAATTGTGTAGTTTTTGCTATGAGTATGCGTCTACCCATGTAGACACGAAATCTGGCAAAAACGAAATTTTGAAAAAAAACTGACATGATGTTTTTGAAATGACCGATTCAATTATAAATTATTTAAATAATTGATCTTATATTTTTCATACATTATAGTATATTAAAGAACGTGTTTTATAAGACATGTTTTTTTCGCACGCGTCAAAATTTAGAATTTCTAATTGACAAGTGCGAAAGAAAGTCTTATAAAATGAGTTCTTTATACTATTTTTTATATTTTGCGTCTTCTACAATTAACATTTACTTACTCAATTTGTGATTATATTTGTAACCATTTGTACATTTTCATGTACCTAAATAATCTTCCCTAAATAAAAAGATCTGATGTGGACACCACACGACTTCCTTGTACGCAAGACCAATATGAAGATGAAGTATAGACCCAATTATAAAATTGCACGTGTTTGACGTAATTTGACATTAACATCTATTTTTTATTTTTTCGTTATTTTTTGTCCTAATCCATAGCAAGCTTCATTACAAAAACCAAAAAGTATATAAGTTTTATATTTACATATTTCGCTTATACAAAGGCCTAATTTAATAATACTTGATGTGCTAGACGCAGAATTTAATTCTCTAAAACTCTTATTTGAAGCATTTATTTCTAAAATCAAAATGAAACCATTTTATTCAAGAAAAACTGTTAACAACTTCAGGTAATATAACACTTCCGGTTAGCCTGTTTTAACCAAAATCTGCTATGTTATTCCAATTGATATAAAAATCTATATATATATACCAAATTTGAAACGTTTTGAATTATATTTTAATATAGTTTTTCATTAAAATCTATTATAGGCTTCAAGTATACCATTTCTGGAAATTATGTAATGACCAAAAAGGGAGGTGCACAACTAGATGTTATAGAAGTCCTAAATACAAAATTTCAACTTTCTACGGCTTACCGTTTTTGCGAGATACGTACGTACGTACAGACGTCAGGACGAAATTAGTCAGAATGGATTCAGGGATGGTCAAAATGGATATTACCGTTGAAATCTCAAAACCGAAATTTTTCGTGATTACAATACTTCCTTTACTTCGTACGAGGAAGTAAAAATAATAATAATTTCGACATTATATTATTAAAATGAATTGTCAATTAACTAAATGTAAATTAAGTAAAAATGGCTTAAAGAAACGTCATCTAGTATCAACCGTCTAAAACAAAAAATTGCGTATCGAAATAAAGGTCATTACGATACGCAATTGCGTATCGTAATGACTTCATTATGAACGCAAAATATAAAAATTTATTTTAATCGACATCGTATCTTTTATATTTATTTAGATTCCCATTAAGAACATTTCATTCAGATCAACAGTATACTTGAAATTTCATACACGTGCGCTTGTACTGATTTCAGCTACTCAATATACATTTTTCGTTTCCTTTTCTCACTTACTGAACTGCACTATCTCATTTACAAAGCGCAAATAGTCATTGCAACCGATTGGAAACTGCTGTACTCAGGTAATGCACATCTGAAGCAGCAACTAGGTCACACATTTCTTATCAGTGTCTGAACACCGAACCGAACCAACCACTGTTTTAAATTTGCGGTGCTGAAATTGTGTGTTCTGTGGTTGCTACGTCACGTCTATCTGCTTCAGATAGCGTGGCAACGCGAAAGTGTCTAGGGGGCAGGCCCGAATTAGCATTTCTTTACGCCCTAGGCCAAAATTCGTGACTGCACCCCCCTCTCACTCACAATACATACCGAGTTTTAATAATGCTTGATTTCATTAAATTCTTGTTCTATATCGGTGCCTTTATGCAGTGGCGTACCTAGGGCGGGGCAAACAGGGCAGGTGCCCTGGGCGCCAGAACCAAGGGGAGCCCTTGGTATCCGTATGTAATTTGGGTGCCAGAATTTGAAGTGTTAAAACTGTTGATTACTGTACGTATTGACATTTTTCAGAACTGTTGAAGCTCTCTATCTGTTTTTTCATCGTCTACTCAACGCTGGGAAATACTCAAAAACGCTGTGCCCATAGGTATTAAATCTGAGTCTAAAACAATATGGATTGCAAAAGTGGAAGCTGTGAAGCCCATAAACATCTACCTTGACGGCATACTCCAAGTTCTCGTGACTATAATGGATGATGCAAATGAAACGAGTGAAACAAGAAGTGATGCTACGCAATTGTACAACCGTATGTTGACACTCGATTTTCTGCCTCTACTTGGATTTTGGACGAGAGTACTCATTCCTATTGATAGAGTTCAGAAAAGATTGTAAGATATAAATATGAACTTTCATGATGCCGCCTTAGATTTAAAAGGTTTAAGTGATTATTTTCGCAATGAAAGAGAAACTTTGGTGACTGAAGCTCTGGAAATTGGGCTTAGTCTCTGTCAAAACTGGGATGTTGAAACAGAAAAACGCCAACGGCGAAAAATCTTCGAATAGCCATGCAAATAATGTTGACTATTGCAATTTTCATCGCTAGCTGTGAAAGATATTTCAACAAATTAAAACTGATTTTAAATTATCTGAGAGTTTCCATGGATCAAGATCGATTAAGTGATCTTGCTTTGATGAGCGTTGAAAGAGAAGAAACTGAAAAGACCGATTTCGAGCACGTTATTAATGCCATTTTTTGATCGTAATGACCCCCGGAATATATAATATAAGTTTGTCGGTCGAGTCGCGGAACACCCGTATATTGATAGTTATTTTGTTATTGTGCTGGTTCATTCATGGTTAAAGTTACTTCATAATATATATATATATATATATATATATATATATATATATATATATATATATATATATATACATATATATATATATATATATATATATATATATATATATATATATATATATATATATATATATATGGATATTTCAACAACAATACAAATGCCACATATCTCACTACACTAAAGTGAGAAAGAAGTAATCTTAATTTTACATTGTTGACAGGGGGCGCAATTACGACCCTTGCCCTGGGCACCATTTCACTTAGGTACGCCACTGCCTTTATGAGTCTATAAACGCACTGAAAACATGTTAAGAAGATCTATAAACGTACTGTTTTTGGAGTTTTTCGTTTTCTAGAGGTGATATGACTTACTGCTTTTAAAACTGATACATAAATGAGATTTCAACATCAAATTGCTGACAGTCAACAAAGAATTTTCATCCCTGAAGTTCAATTTGTTAGAGGGAAGTGCTACCAACCGGATTTTACAAATCGCGTTTATTAAAAATCTAATAGAATTATAAAATTACCCCAATAGAAAAAATTATATAAAAACATGTTTCATGAGAAATGTGATCGCACTCGTCCTTTATAAAACTCACCGGGAAGCGGCTCGTTTTCCAAAGTTGGACTCGTGGGTTAACAGATTGCCTTATGAAATTTGTTTTCAATATACATTTACCATCTTTTTATAACTAGCTAAAGATTACCACTTTTATTTTGCTTCTCTATCTCTCAAATGAAACGCATGTAAACAATAATTCTGGACTTATTAGATGCAGATTTTATTAAATTTTACCATTGTATTTGCTAAAATTCATAAGTAGACACCCGGTATATAAATATTAGAATTATTTAAAATTGTCGACAACTGTCATAGCTCAACAGGATTTACCAATCACTCTACTATACTGATTTTGTATAATTAAAGCAAATGTGACTGTTTACGTCGTCAAGTAGAGGTGGTGCCAAATGTCATGAGCTATGAAATGCGCAGATCAAGAAGAGACAGCTAGAGAAAGGTCAGGCAATAGGGGAGAGAGAAAGAGAAAGATAGAGTTTTGATTTCAGAGCAACAGCTCTTGAGATTTGGCGCGGCTATTGGCGAAAAAACGGAACTATAGATGGCAGGCCGGACGGTAGCAAGATGGCGGAGGAATAAGGAGAGTTCCCTCATTCCTTATTGCTGGCAATATGCATTTCAAAGTGAAAAGTATTTGATATGGAGAAAGTTAACATAAAGTTAAGTGATATTTCTGAATACATTGCTTCTGCACGTCCTATAAAGGGAGACGAAGCAGTTTTTAAGGCTGGCCATGTATTGCTTTGAGGAATAAAAGATTGTGGACAAGGTACAATACTGGGATCTTGTTTAAAAACCAGTCATTTGAGTGGAGATCCTCATTTGATTGAAATTTTATTAAATGAGAATATAAATTACTGGAAAGCAAATTTATTTGTAGAGCAGAATTGAGAGGCAAATGCAAACATTTTGTTGCATATAAACAGGATAGTAAAAATCAAAACTATATTTATTGTTTTACAACAAAAGTTATCAATATTGTTATGCTATTAATTTATTTGTTTATGGGTTTGTGTATTACAGAGTAGCAGAAATATAAAATTAAACTGTACAGATTTGGAACAAAGTAAGGGGAAAACTTATTAAAAAGGATGATAAACACTGTAGTTTGGCTATTATTATTAGAAGAATTTTACCATGCTGTTTTAAAAAAGAAAAAAATAGAACCGATTGGAAACTTCAAAACTATAAGGGAAGAAAATTTCAAGATCATATTTTGTTACTTGGGATATAGTGTAAACTTACACTTTTTGACTTATAATTGCTCCATTGTGGCACTGAGCAGTATCTATGACAGTTACTGATCATTATTTAAACCTGAAAAAGTAATACACTACATATCTAACTATCTTTTACAACAAATATAAATTAAAGCTGTTTAAAATTACATACGTTTCAAATGTATGCTATCAACGTTTCCTTATTCATCTAGTTCACAAATCTGCCGCTAGACGTCACCCACTTTGAATTTTTTCGCCAATACCTGCAGACACTTCTCTTTTTTCGTTTACTTATTTATCCAACTACTCGATATGCGCCCCCTCCGTGCCCGCGCCCTAGGCCATGGCCTAGGTTGGCCTTATGGGTAATCCGGGCCTGCTAGGGGGTGTCTTGCTGCATAAGTGTAGGAGTGTAGGACCCCCTTCAACGCAAAATGACAGCGTGTGAATAATGATTGTGAAATTGATCGGTTGTAAGTAATATTGTAAATGGAGTCAATGTGTTAAACATGTCAATATTTCTTTGATGGAATCATAATATTTGGAGTGGTGCTGAGTAAGGTGTTGTGAATTTGAAGGCATGTCAAAATAAAGTTATTTTGTTAACATTATTATTGACTTAATTGCTACGTTTACATGCAGTTTTGAAAATGGTTTCAGTTTTCAGTCAAAATTATGCAAAACTGTTTACATGCAGTTTTCAAAACAAGTTTAAAAATTGATTTTAAATCAGTTTCGGCGCATGCGCCTTTAGCTGATGTAAGTGACAGATCCTCTTCACTCCAAATACTTCGTTTTGCTGTTATTCCAATTATTCTTTATACTTCGTACCACTACGCACTAAAAGTACACAACTGTCAATATATTTGAAGGTTAGTAACACAAAGCGACAGAAACGTTATGCTCTGTACGCATGCGCAGTATCGAAACTGAATTTTAAGTGTTTACATGAGTAGTTTTGAAACTAGTTTTCAAGTCCAACCCATGAATTTTAGTTTTGGTTTGAGATAATTCAAAACCGTTTTGACACTGTATACATGGCGTTTTCAAAACTAAAAATGTTTTAAAAACGGTTTCAAAACTGCATGTAAACTCAGTAATTATTAATATTGATGACAAAAAATATAATATTACAAATGCGTATTATTAATAAAACAAATATATTAAAAAATAATTAAAACATGAAAATTAATATTAATGATGTATACTTGATATTCGTGTGACATATAACAAACACAGACTAAATATTACATTAAATATTTAATAATGAGCATTAATTAAAAATAAATATAATGCACACAAATCACATTTGTAATTAATATCCTTGTAATTTAATATGACTTTATCACGTTCATGTCAAAAAAATTCAAAATGAATTCATTAACTAAAATTAATAAAATATTCTCGGATCGGTATTTTCAAATCAGTGGCTATGGCTAGCATAATACTACCCGTCTTTAGGGCCATTTTCACCAGGCTCAGTTAAACAATTTATTCTTGTTAAAAAAAATCTGGTGTGGCTAACACAATACCTCCCGCCGTTTGCAACCCGAGTCAGAAAAAAGATTAAGTTAATCCTTATTTTTAGATTACCGAATTTTACTCTAATTTTGACAGTTTATTTCTTAAAATTTAAAATATAGTCTAATCTAATGCAAGTAACTACCTTTGTTTCAACCCCTCAACAGGATTAAATCTCAATTACAGAATGGGTTCACATTCACACACATCCATGCATAGTGGGATTCGAACCCAGAGCCCCGAGGGCACTCATGACATGAGACGTTGCTCTAACCATTGAGCCCCCGGAGCTATAATAAAATGAAGATTAAATTTTAAATACCGGGATAGAATAGAATTCACTAATCCAAAAATGAGAATTAGCTTAAACATTTTTGTGAATCGTTAATTTTTATTAATCCAAATACATACCTACATATTTACTTATGCTAGAAACTGTATTGAATTCCTTTTTTATTGTTCTATTTACTTTTTACCTCTCGCTATCTTAGAGAGGTATATGGATCGTGCTAAAAATCGCATATAGAGATTTTGGTAAATGACCACGTTTCAAGGTGCCTAGAATCCAATTTTAACATTTTACGATGATGTCTGTGTATGTGTGTATGTGTGTGTGGATCCTCCACTCTAACTCAAATACTATCATTCAGACAATTTTGAAATCTTGTATTTCGAACTTTTTTGTAAAGAAGAGAGCCCATTAGATTTTGGTGAAAATCGGATAACCGGAAATGGCACTTTACTAGAAGCTCAAAATAGTTTTTCTTCGAAAAATGCCTTTAAATGTTATTTTTTCGAGATTAATGTTATTATAAAAATTAATGATTATTAAATTTTCTACAGATTCGCATTAATATTTTTTCTATATATTTTATGGATAAATTGATAAAATTATCTATAATTTATATCCCAGAGCTAACGCTTTAAACAAACAAAACGCAGTTATTCAAATGTATGTAACTGACATAAATGTCACTGTCACTATCAAAGAAGTAATCATTTCAAAATAATATTAGTAAAGTTTTTCTCCCGTCAATTCCATGTTTGAAATAGCAATGAACTTTAAGTAAAGTATTTACTTCCGGTTGATCGTTGATAAACAAAATCTAATTTGTTGTTCCAATAAATAGAAAAGTCTGTAATACCAAATTTTGGATTATATTTTATTATGTTTTTCCTCGAAAACCTGTTAAGAGCTCCAAATTAAGTACCACTTCCGGTTTATCATATAGGTATAGTCAATGTCGTGGAAATGAGGTATTTACGTGGTGTATGTGGATATGTAAGACGGGATCGCGTGAGGAATAATTTGGTGTATGAAGAATGTATGGTTAGGAAGAATGTTGTTAAGACAGTAGGAATGAGCCAGTTGAGATGGTTTGGTCATGTGGAGAGAATGAAGAGTGAACGGCTTGTAAAGCGTATATATCTTGGTGAAAATGAAGGTGTTCGAGTGCGTGGCCGTCCAGTGTGTAAGTGGATGGATGTGATTGATAAGGTACTAAAAGATAGAAACTTTCCGAGTGGGAAGAGAAGAAGAGCATGTATGAATGCGATATAAGAGTTATCGTGGACGAAAAAATAGTCACACACACACACACACGCGCGCGCGCGCGCGCGCGCACACACACACACACACACACACACACACACACACACACACACACACACACATCATCGTAAAAATAGTAAAAACGTGTTGTGGGGATCCTAATTCGTGCTTATTTACTGAAAACTCACCATCGAATTTTTGGCACGATTACATTACCTCCCTTACCTATGGTATGATGGGAGGTAAAAACAAAGATAAAGTTTGAATGTATATCTCAATGAAGCCAAATATTTAATATCAATATCATAAAAATCTGATGTGGCCAGCACATTACCTTCCGTCAGTTCTATGTATTTTGTATTAAAAATGTCATACTAAAAGTTCCTTGCAAAAGATTCTATTTCTTGTACATTACCTAAAAGATCCTATATTTCCAGTAAAATTGTAATACAAACATACTGTCAACTGCACTTGACACTGACACGTTTCAATCAGAATTTTCTTAATATAGCAGCTGTTTCCGGAGTTATAGCATAGCAGACTAATATATGATATTTAATTTCTTTATAATTTTTTAACTCTATATCCATTTAATATAAAGTATAAAATGCATTAAAATCGTATAGAGAATTAAATATTCTTTAATATTTATAATAACATTAAATGTGAAAAAATGATATCTAACATCGTTTTTTCAAGAAAAACTGTTAAAATCTTCAAATTAGGGTACTTCCGGTTGACCAATTATAACCAAAATCTAATCAGCTCTTCACATAGATGTAACAAAGAGGTATACGAAAGAATTATAATTTTTGGAATTGTAGTATTAGAGTTATTGCATTAGAAAATTTTGTCACACACACACACACACACACACACACACACACACACACACACACACACACACACACACATACACACAAAAATAGTAAAATCGTATTCTAGGGACCCTAAAACGTGCTTATTCATCAAAAACTCACCACCGATTTTTTTGACCAAAGACAATACCTTCCTTACCTAAAGGTGACGGAAGGTAAAAATATATAAATTGTGCCATAAATATGATCAATTTGCAAATTAGATGTGAAAAGTTATTTCACGAAATGGTAATGTACGTAAATTTGAGGTTTCATATACTTGTAATAACTGTCCAAATGTATTTCGTGTTGGCTCGCACATACTAAAATAATTCAACATGACAAATAACTGCTGCCGTATTTTTTCCTGTTTTTCACCCACATAGAATATCAAATAGCAACATACAACTTATGACATTTTGTTTCAACAAGCGAACAACGCTGAAAGTAAATCGACATAACACTCATCGCGTTAGCCTTGCAATGAAACGTCATTATTGAGTTATAAAAGAGATATCCATGCAAATATGAGATCGTTTTTGAATTTTTTACTACCGCGCCATCAACAGCAGCAGATAACGGGAAAAAAGTGAATTACCTCTCGTCATGCATCTCTGTATTCATTGATTTCGCGTTAGTCTTTTTGCATCTGTTTTCTGTTGTCACTTGATGTTTGAGTCTTTGTCAAAGAAGGTGTGATGTTTTCTTTTAATCAAACGTGGAATTGAGTTTATGAGAAATTCAATTTGTATTTATTTCGTAATTTAAACTATTTTCATTAGGTTGTTGAGAAACAATCCACATTTAAAGTTTATTCTTATTTTGTATCATAAAAAGTTATATTGTGTGTCTATTTTAAAGGTGTACATAGGAGATTAACATGGGAAATCATTTTTTTTGCAATTTCCTGCCCGCCTAATTATTTTAAACAACAACGCATCAAATAAAAGTTGCAGGGCATAAAATTCTGCATGTAAATCAATAAATAGAATTACCTTTACATACTTGTAACGACAGAAATTAAATACGAAAATGTCGAAAATTACGTTGAAAATTTTTTGGTTAAAAATTATCCAATTGAATCTGTATTTTTGATCACGTGTGCGAAAGTAACCAATCAAATCAAACTTACACTGATAATTACCCTAGGACAATTATCACTTCTGTCACTAAGTTGCTAAGTAAGAAACACTTTTTGACATATAATTAAAGATTAATTGTTTTAATTTGAAAATGTCATTTTCAAGGTATTTCAGTGAAAATAAGGGTTCAATTAATAAAATTATTACTATTAAACGTTTGTATAATAAAAGTGGACGTGTCTTGTCTTCTCGTGTCAATATCAATCTTATTATCGTCACACAGTTGACGTTGAACTTATTCATAGCTACTACTGACATCTATTGGGTGATTTTATAATTATAAAAATTCTGCTAAATACAAACTATTCGAAAATTTAATAATCAAAATTGCAAAAAAATTTCTCACCGAATACCCCTCGATCATTGATAAATACTTATAATTTTATCTTCCTCAAGCACGTTGCTTTTAGGTAACATCCCTCCGCCTTCGGCGTCGGGCGGTTACCAAGCAACGCGCTTTCGGTAACTGTGATAAAATTATTTCGTAATTATCAATGTCCTCGGAATATTATAGCTGAAAATATCGACAGCCATGGAATTGAACTAAATAAATGCTTGATGTTTTATCTGTCACAAAGTAAGTTAACTTATTTGACGTTTCTGACAATTTGAATTTGTCTCTAGTTTTACTGTCTGAAATTATTAGAAAATGAATATTTATACAAATGAAGAGCGTGATTTCATAATTGCTAAATTCGTGACAAAATTTGAAGACTGCTAATGTGTCTTCAAAAAATACACGTGAGCTGCGTAATTAGAATATAGGACGAGCAGGAAAACGTGCGTTACTAGAAGAAAGAGTGTCAGAAATAAGTGTAGTCCCCTTCTGTAGTACTAGATGTATTGGAAATGAATTGGGAGTATATGACAGCATCACAGTTGAATTTTTAATAAATTCATATTATTTAAACAAAACTGTATTTTTTAACTTTATTTATTAGTCTAATATAATATTTATCTTATTATCATAATTAACGATAATTTTCATATATAATATCATAAGTGGTAAATTTTTGCCGGAAAAATTTTCAGATTGTTACGAGAGCCGGTTGCCTAGCAATTTATTGAGTGGCATTGACAAAAATATTACGAGTTGTCAAACGAGTAATTTTTGATCAATGTCACGAAATAAATTGGCAACAGGCTCGAGTAAAGCAATCGGAAAATTTTTCCAGGTTAAAATTTAACCACGAATGGTATTCGGATGACTATTTCCAAAATGAAAATCAGGTAATTATTTGTATAATTTTTTTCTTGACAAAAATCTTGTAAATATTTATTGTGTTTAGAGGTATTAGGTTTCAGTTTGCTTTTTCAACGTTTTAAATAGATTCATGTCCAAATCGACTCGTTTTTAATAAAAACTAATAACATTGAAAATATACAGACTTTGACAGGTATGTAAACAATATGTTTCTAAAACGTCAAAAATTTTTCGCTTATCAAAACTCACTTACTTGTAAAAATACGACATCTTATTGGCTTAAAGGGTGCGAAAAAACTTTTTTGACGCTGTTTTGTCAAAATGAAATTTGGTAACTAGGTAGAATCCTGAATTTGGATTGGTTTATATATTTATGAGTGAAATAGTCAAATAAAAATGTCAGAAACATCAAATAAGTTAACTTACGTTGTGACAGATACGTCAAGCATTTATTTATTTTTTGTTCAATTCCATGGCTGTCGATATTTTCAACGTAATTTTCAACATTTTCATATTTAATTACTGTCGTTACAAAACATGTAAAGGTATTTCTGTTTATTGAATTAGATGCAGAATTTTATGCCCTAAAACTTTTATCTGACGCGTTTTTGCTTAAAATAATTAGGCGAGCAGGAATTTGCAAAAAACTGATTTCCCATTTTAATCTCCTATGTACACCTTCAAGACAGACACACGGTATGTGAATGTTAAAAGCCTAATCCGAATATTTTGATTTAGACTAGATTTATCACAAAGTTCCTTTTCGTGGAAGATATTTAAATATCCTAGAACAAACGAGGAATGACATTAATTATGAATAACTGCATTTGAGATATAAGTTTTAGTTTGGTTTAAACTTTTACGGAGAACAACAGCTTTTCCAAATGTATTTTAGAAAGCGTTGCGTGTAATTTAGAATCGTCAGTTGTAATTCAGAATACTCGTTTTTATTTCAGAAAGTTTAAATAATAATTATACAGAACAATCAATTAAATTTTACAAAACATTAATTGAGGTGTTTCCCACAACAATCAAACAAGTATATATTGAAGATTCTGGTTTATGGCTCCGTATCGTAGAATTCCAACAACAAGATTTTGTCAGAAAATCAAAGCACGTAAAATATAAGGGTGTACGTTTGTAATTCTACAAGAATCTAATTAGACCAAAACATTGTTACAAAATTTACTTTGTAATCGCGAAATAAGAATATATTTTTATATAGGGTTTGAGATTGTTTTAACAAAATAATGAAAAATTTAAACCTATCTCTAAATTTATTTTTTAAACATTATTACACCTATTCAGAAACAAAAATTTAAACAGTGTTTAACTTAAACACTGTTTAAAAGAGTCAACGTTGATTATAATTTTGTCCATTCAGAAATACGGTAACTAAATATTTAAATATTATTTAAAATAAAAACTGTTTAAAAATCAACACCGTAAAAATACGAATTGGGACACAAATTCAATTATTATATGTCATATATTGCTGTCATAATTGGACAGACACATGAGATCGCAGAAATACTCGCAAATTTGAAAAATACCTTTAAATTATTTTTTCGAGATTAATGTTATAATAAAGATTATTAAATTTTCTACATATTTGCATTAATACTTTCTCTACATATATTATGGATAAAGATATAAAATTATCTATAATTTAGACCCCGGAGCCTACGCTTTAAACAAACAAAACTTCTTGGTTACGCAGTTATTCAGATGTATGTAACTTACAGATAAATGCCACTGTCAAAGAACTAATCATTTCATGTTAGTAACAGTAACGTTTTATAAAGAAAAAAATAAATGTGTGGGTATGTATTTAAATTAATAAAAATTAACGATTCGCAAAAAAAGGTATTGTCTTTGGTCAAAAAATTCGGTGGTTTTAGGGTTCCTAGAATATGATTTTACTATTTTTACGATGATGTCTGTATGCATGCGCGCGCTGTGTGTGTGTGTGTGTGTGAGTGCGCGCGCGTGCGTGCGTGCGTATATGTGTGACTAAATTTTCTAATGCGATAAGTTACTACAATTCCAAAAATTATAAATCTTTCGTATTTCATATGGTCAACCGGAAGTATCCTCATTTGAAGATTTTAACAGTTTTTCTGGAAAAAAAAAGATATTTAATTTCATTTTTTTCACATTTAATGTTATTATAAATATTAAAGAATATTTTATTCTCTATACGATTTGACTGCATGTTATACTTCATATTAAATGGATATAGAGTTAAAAAATTATAAAGAAATTAAATATCATATATTAGCCAGCTATGCTATAACTCTGGAAACAGCTTTAGCTAGAATCTTTCTGTATGGAATATGTATAAAATACATACAACTGCCTTAATGTAATGTACAAGAAATAGAATCTTTTGCAAGGAACTTTCTGTATGACATTTATACAAAATACATAGAACTGACAGAAGGTAATGTGCTGGCCACATCATATTTTTTTTTTCATGAGATCAATTTATTTGTTGTTTCGTTTTGCTATAATTTATTTAGCCGTAAAGAAAGCAATTTATACTTTGAAAAATTTGTGAGTCGAAATCGGTAGATTTAAGCGGCTCGTTCACGCTAGTCCGAACTTCTAAACTCATGCAGTCGCAGAGAGATGTGGTGCGGTGCGGAGGTATTTGACTAACCCCTTTTACAGTGGGACATATTAATACAAATACAAATCAATAAACCACTGACTGACTATAATATTCTAGACAGGGCCCGAGTTGTAATACTTACCGTACACTGATCGATTCGATACGGCAAATCGGCAAATGTACCTACAATGACAATTTTTGATTCGGAAAACAAATACTTGAGAATTGTGGAAGGTAATAGGAATAAAAATATGGTAATACTAGTATGTAATAGTAACAGTAAAAAATAAGTCCGCGTACCATATCAATACATCATTATTAGTTTTCTCTTCTGTGCATAATAAAGCAATTTTGTTACACATTTTACATTTAAAAATAAATTCACTGTAATACCCAGATCTAATTTCTTTCACAAAGATCATTTCTCTAAACCCACAGTCAAAAGGTTCTTGTGAATTAAATGAGAATTTGATTCAATAAATAATTAATATTAACTAATCTGCGCCCACTAGGATATTCTGATATTTCCTCTTTTTCTACTTTTTGGGGTTCTATAATCAACTTACGTAAATCTGAATCTGATTCTTCCTGACTACTGAAGTTAGTAATGGAATTATCAGAAAAAGAGAAAGAGAATGATTTTAAAGATGTCAGAATCGTATTCTAGGGACCTTAAACCGTGCTTATTCATTAAAAACACCACCGTATTTTTTGACCAAAGACAATACCTTGCTTACCTAAAGGTGACGGAAGGTAAAAATGCATAAGACTGGTACAGAATGGTGCAGTATTGTTATAATCAAGGTGGCATACAATGTATAATAATTAATTATTAATTTAAAAAATGTCTGTCGAAGTATAGTTATTATCTGCAAATTATACTTTCATTATTTTCTTCTAATTTCAATTGATACTAGAGATATAAAATAAAGCATAAAACTGGTATTATACGAGTAGAGTATAAATGTAGTATTGTTATAGGCAAAGTGGAATATAATTTTTAATGTGTAATGTGTAGTATTGTTGTAATCAAGGTGAATACAATTTGTAATATTTAACTCTCAGTTATTACAGAACGAATTCTGTCGGAGTATATTTATTACTTTGATTACCAGTATTTTCTTAAAAGAATAAATTCTGCCAAAATAAAACAATGTCTAAACATAATCATGAGACAATGCTAGAAGAGCGACGATCGACGCCCGGGAAGACCAAGTCCAAATTGTAGAACCCCCACTACTACCTCCCGCTACCCGTACCCTGCCTTATCTGTACTAGGAGAGCGCAAGAAATCGAATACGTTTAGCACAAAAGACTAGTTACTTATTCCATAATAACTTCTTTATTTGATTTCGAATAATAATGTAGCAAATTGTATCTTGATTAGTAAGGTTGATTCTATGTTCATTGCTTTTCAGATTTGGTAATACATTCTTTAATTAGCCGGAATATTCATTAGAAAAATGCAATAAATATGTTTTTTTACAAATTATTTTCTGCTAATTCCAAAGTCAAAGTACAAAATTAAAAAGCTTCTAACATTGAGATATCCTGTATAAACATACTAATATTTTAAAAAATAATATAACTTCATGCAATCCAGAGTAATCATGGAATGCCGTAACCTGTACAATACAATAAATTTGTGGGATAGACGATCCCCTTAAGGGGATCGTCTATCCCACAAATTACCCGACTCCATGACTCCGTCTCCACACATCTGGAAAATAGGCAGTTGTGGTAAAAAAACTTCATTGTAATTCAGGATAAAAACTATAATAGTGAAATACATGTCTAATACTTTAATATTAATAAATATTTACTTATGTTTGAATTGTAGTTAGTTGATTTTAACTTCTTGAAGGAAGAATGGTACAAAGTTTTAGGCTAAATGAATACATCTGCAGAAATATTATTATGTATTAAAAGTAATCTCCCTGAAAATGTATGAAGAATTTTATTTGAATTTACATTCAGGCTTGGCATTCATCCTTGTTCGTTAATATAAATCCTTTTTTAAATTGTCACCGCCCTGCGCGTTACACCTTATTCCAAGCGGGATATTTCATTTCGGAACACGGTAATAAATCGAAATTTAATAGTGACATCAATCTTAACAGATTGTTTTAAAATGTGGGGAGTTTGGAGCTTTCACAATACGTTCGCGGAGAATTGGAAAGAGGAATAAGCCCGCGGATAAGAAGGGAGGCTGGAGTGTAAAATATATCTCACCGGTGCAGGGCGCGCTAACAATTCCCTGAAAAATGACCTGACATTCCCACCGTTGCACCGGATCGCGATCGATAGTGTCCGTCAGACACGAACGGGGCGGAATGCTCCAATATCACCGATTTATAAATCGACGCCGCTGCCACAGCTCGGGCTCGGGATGTGGATGTCTGTGTTGAGAAAGGTTGCTTATGAAGTGCCGGATTCAATCTTGGGGACAGGTTTCAAATTTTCTAAATGTGGCAACGTTCTTTGCAATATTTACAAGTGATATGTAATTCTATCATGTTCGCCGAATAGAAAAGTGGGATTGAAATTCTGTCATACCTTTCCATATAATCTTAAGATCAAGGATTTTCATATTTTACATGCATTACGAAGGAAATTTATCATAGAATGGAATAGGAAATTGTCTGACTCTGTGACGTTATAGATGTAAGTACATTAAATTTAACCAGTGATGGAACTCGTCGAGAGCAACAATATTTCTTATTAATTTTGTTTTGTAATCATAATTTATTTTTTGTGCAACCGGACGCGAAGTAAGCATTTCGTAGCCGCAATACAGGCCGCGAAATTAAATTTCGTGACCGTTGTCATGGTAGCTGCCGTGAAATTAGGTAAACAATCACTTTGACACTTGAGAATTGCATGGTTTTGTTTATCAAATGTTAATTCCGTAGCCACCTTGAAAGCTAACTTTCTATTTACAATGAAACTGTTTAAAATTAATAAAATTCGTATTTACATATTTTTTACGGTTGCACAAAAAATATTGTGTACACCTTTGTCCGCGAAATCCTTTAGCGCCCTCGAGATTGTCTTGCCTCGGCCGCAAGCGGCCTCGGCGACAATTTTTCTCTCAGTACGCTAAAAACTGATTTCGCGGCCTTGATATACAAATAACTATTTTGGAAAAACATACTTCCAATTCGAAACGTAGGTAACAGAAATAAGTACTACATTAAATTTAACCAGTGACTAGTGCTTCGGAAAGTCGAGACCAAGTCTGACCTAGTCTTGCTCTTGGCCTTAGTCTCGATTTGTCTTGCTTGGTCTTGCCTGGGTCTCGAATACTAAGTCTCAGTTTTGCTACTCGTAGTCTTGGCCTTGAATCAAGAATCTTGACATAATTATGCCAGAATAACGCAAGCGCACATCGACGCTTCTATGTATCTTGAAATACGGAATCTGTTCTGAGTTTAAAGTAAAGTATCACATCCGGTTTATAAATTTTAGAAGAAATCTAACATATCGTTCTCATTAATATAAAAATCTTAAATACCAAATTTGAAAAGTTTTGGAATATATCATACTATATTTTTCACGAAAAATTGTTGAGAGCTTTAAGTAAAGTATCACTTCCGGTTTATCAATTTTAGAAAAAATCTAAAATGCCGTTCACATTCATATAAAAATCTTAAATACCAAATACCAAATTTGAAAAGTTTTGGAATATATCATATTTTTTACGAAAATCTGTTGAGAGCTTCAAGTAAAGTATCACAAAAAATTTAACATCTCGTTCTCATTAATAAAGATTCTAAATACCAAATTTGAAAAGTTTTGGAATATATCATAATATTATATTTTTCACGAAACTGTTGAGAACTCATGTAAAGTATCATTTCCTGTTATAAATTTTAACCAAAATTTAATATTGTTCTTCTTCATATAAAAGTCTTAAATACTAAATTTGACAAGTTTTGAGGAATATAATAATATATTTTTCATGAAAATCTGTGCAGAGCTTCAAGAAAAATGTCACTTCTGGTTTATTAATTTTAGCCAAAATCTAATATGTTGTTCCCCTTGATATAGAAGTTTCAAATACTAAAACTGAAAAGTTTTGGATTGTATTTTAATATAGTTTTTCATTAAAAACTGTTATGGGCTTCAAGTAAACCGTCACTTCCGGTTATCCAATTATACCCAAAATCTAATCAACTCTTTCTATGAATGCAGAAAGCACGGAAAATAGAAATATTTGGAAGTATGTTATAAGAGTTATCGTGGACAAAATAAATCGTCACACACACACACACACACACACACACACACACATAATCGTAAAAATAGTAAAAACGTGTTGTGGGGACCCTAATCCGTGCTTATTTACTAAAAAGTCACCATCGAACTTTTGGCACGATTACATTAACTCCCTTACCTACGGTATGACGGGAGGTAATAATATAATTGAGGCAAGAGTCTTGCAAGATTCTCGTCACGACTCTTGGTCTTGTCGTCGTGGTCTTAAGTTTTGGTTTTGATTATCCATAGAGGTCTTATCTAGAGTCTTGGTCTTTACCGAAAGTTTACCAGTGACAGAATTCGTTGAGAGCAACAATGCATCTTCCTATATTTATTAGCAAAACCTATTTCTGTCCCGGTTTAAAATTTCATAATTATAGTAAACCTTTCTATATTATATATTTAAAACATAAAATTCTTATAATAGAGCTAATTGATTGGCACTTAAATAATTTATTTGAAAAGTAATATTCTATTTATCTAGAAACAATAGAACTAGATTTACGAGTATATTCCTCTATAAAAACTAACGAACATTTACTGGTGTAAAACAATGGCAATAACAAGAAAAATGGCTATGATTTTTTGCTGTAATATTGCACTTCAATCCAAACAATCACCATGTTTTATTATTGGAATATACAAAAAGTTTTACAGTTATAGTAAAATATGTTCTGTATACCCTATATCTCAATTTAGAGCTAGCAGTAATTTAAGTTTTATCACTTTTTTCGGGACATAATTCTATCCACAAACCACGATGCAAAAACATCGGTTCTTTAATAGTAGAGGAAGAAAGTTTAGAGCGCTGGAGGCAATATCCACTATATTGCATGCGTGGCAAAAGGCAAACAACGTGGAAAAGAAATTGTGGATGCTTTTAAAATATCCACCGGCAAAGAGCGACTCTGCGACTCACGAATCGAAGAAATAACTTCGGGATGCGAGCAACGGAAAATATATATAATAAAAGTCAGATTATGAAGTGCGCTCACTGTAAGATATAAAAAATTCTTCAAATATCTTTGTATAATATTCCAAATTATTTGCTATACGAATATCGAAATTCTTGAGGGATCTAATAGAACCTTACAAGATGTAGGTTACATTTCTGCGATATTGAAACATAAAATGTGACCCATATAAGTACGTGTAAGTGGAATATTATAGTAGTAATCTATTTATAAACATAGACTCTGTTATTAAAGCAATATAATCTGAAGAATTTGAAAACTAATATGACCCGTAGCATTCGTTGGCGGCGCTATAAGCGTTCCTGTAGTGGCGACAGAAGGAGGTATCATACTTATAGCGTTTTCCATTTACATATTTAGTGCGCACTTTTTTGCACTGAGTGCATAAATCGTTTTTCATTTCCATTATCTATCCGCACTAATTGAGTTTTATGTATTCCATTTATGCTTTTCGAGTGTACTGAACCTTACTCAGTGCGCACTTTCTTGCACTTACTACGATCGTCAGTTCTTGCAAATGCAGTCTATCAAATTCATATATGTTGAGTTGTAAAAAGTGTCTACGTAAGTACAATGGATGTAAGTTTGTTAATAATAGAAGAATTATTGGAAACGAATCTTATGTAGTGGTATCCATATTTACATAACCTCTGTATTGAAAGTGTCAGCTAATAAACTTACACTGGACTTTTGCATCACGTTTAATTTAAAATGCACGGACATTACGTCATTGCCTGTACTGAGTGCAAAACTAAATATCTAAACTGAAAACGCTATTACCCGTTACAAAGCATGTAAAATTAATTTTATTTACTGATTCAGATGCAGAATTTTATGCTCTACAACTCTTATTAGAAGCTTTTGTACCTAAAATAATTAGGGAAGCAGGAAATTACGAAAGTATGATTTTACATGTTAGAGTCCTATGTTCCGGTGTTCGAGTCACCAGCCTTTACATAGTTAATCGTTACTTGAGAGTTTCAATAAGTATTATCATTTCAATGTTGTTTTTACCTTTCGTCACCTTTAGGTAAGGAAGGTATTGTCTTTGGTCAAAAAATAAGATGATTAGTTTATAATGAATAAGCACGCTTTAGGATCCGTAGAATACGATTTTACTATTTTTTCGATGATGCTTGTATGTATGTATGGATGGGTATGGACGGATGTATGTAGAGTGTGTTCAAAAAAAATTCCTAACTCGGAGTAGGCTATGAACAGTGAAACGGATGTCTGATCATTATTTAATTCAAAAGTCAAGTTGTCAAAATTAATCTTAAAATGTGATTTTAAGGTGAAGACAATAAAGAAGGATACAGTATATTGACATTCGCCGTTTTCCATTTTGTTTTCATTTCTAAAATAAGATTCAAGAAGAAAACCTTTGATTTCTTTAAATAACATTTCTGACAATATCTCATGTCAAATTGACATTTAATTAAATATTTTTAAATTGGCATATGTTCCTTTGTTCAAAGCCTACTCCGAGTTAGGAATTTTTTTGAACACTGTATGTACGAGTATGTGTGTGTGTGACGATTCTTTCGGATCGCATAACTCCAATACCACCTTTCCAAAAAATATAATTTTTACGTATTCCTCGTCTTTACATCCATATGAAGAGCTGATTAGATTTTGGTCATAATTGGTCGACCGGAAGTACCCTAATTTGAAGATTTTAACAGTTTTCTTGAAATATTTAAGAATATTTTATTCTCTATACAATTTGATTACATTTTATACTTCATATTCAATGGATATGGAGTTAAAAAAGAAATTGAATTTCACAAAGCAGTCAACTGTACTATAAACATGGAAACATCTACTACATTAAAAAAATTCTGATTGACAAATGTCAGTGTCAATGTGCAATTTACATAATGACCGCTAGTATGAACAGTGATTAAGGGTGATTAGCGAGCATTTGACTAGCATTGTTTTATCTCTGTCAATCGTTTAGAGATTATTTTAGAGAAAAATTCTTCAAATAAAAGATGCGGGCAATTAATTTTTCTATAATTATTATTTGAAGTATTTTCCTCTAAAAGAATCCATAAATGAATGACAGAGATAAAACAATGCTAGTCAAATGCTCGATAATCACCCTTAATCAGTTGTTCATACTAACGGTCAATATGTTTGAGTTATAATTTTGCTGGAAATATATAGAATCTTACAAGAAACTTTCTGTATGGAATTTGTACAAAATACATAGAACTGACTGAAGGTAATGTACTGGAAATATGGAATCATTTGCAAAAAAAACTTTCTGTGTAGAATTTGTACGAAATACATAGAACTGACGGAAGGGAATGTGCTGGCCACATCAGATTTTTTCATATTTAATGTTATTATAAATATTAAAGAATATTTTATTCTCTATACGATTTGATTACATTTTATACTTATTCAATGGATATAGAGTTAAGAAATTATAAAGAAATTAAATTCATAAAGCAGCCATCTGTACTATAACTATGGAAACTGGAAACATATACTATATTAAGAAAATTCTGATTGACAGATGTCATTGCCAAGTGCAATTGACGTAGTATGTTTGTGTTATAATTTTACTGGAAATATAGAAACTTTCTGTATGAAATTTGTACAAAATACACAGAACTGTCGGAAGGTAATGTTCTTGTCAAAAGCAACAACTATCTAAATTCATCTTTCTTGTTTTCTTTCCTAACTGTTGCTTTCAATATTTTTGTTCATATTCGAAAAATACTCCAGAGAAGCACAGTTTCTGGAATCGCTGTAAGTTAAATGCAATCCAGGATTTGCCAAAAAATCTTTTATTTTCCTCTGAGGCGAATTTTTTTTGGAGTATTGGTTGTGTGGTCCTACAAACAGCAAAAGTATATCTTCGGTTAGGCCGAAATTTATTTGTGTCAGCCAGACTGAACAAGTGATAAGCTGACACTTTTCAGAGAGAGGATATGAATTTTCGCTCATGCGAGAATTTCAAAGAAGCTTTAAATATACTGAGCCGTTTCACCAAAAGATTTTATTTTCTTTCAAAGAAATATTTTATAAGAAGTTTTCAATGGTAAATTAAATCGATGAATGGTTTTATTATACGTATAATTTTCATGTCATTCTTACAATGTGGATTTACTCGAATGTGTAATTAAATTTGCTCGACTTGCCCACATTCTTGATTTCACTTATATAAGATATCCTATTTCATCTTAAAAATATATTACGGCTAATAAGAATTCTATATCTTCCAAATATTATTATCTTAATGTGAAATAGAGATGCAAGATACCCGAGTATTTATTTTTCAAGGTAAATACCCGGGTGTTTACCCGTAAGTGGATATATATTTAGTGATTAAAAATAACAAAAACAGTGGCGTATCCAGGACTCATGGTAAGGGGGGGCTGCCATACCTATTACGTATACATATAGGTATACTGTTCACATGTAAATTATGTTTTCAAATCATTCTGAATTGAAAATAAGGACGGTTGACTGTACAATATTAAAGTACATAATAAAACCAAACAAAAGATGATTGTTTATCCTATATTAATAAAAAAAATCTGATGTGGCCAGCACATTACCTTCCGTCAGTTCTATGTATTTTGTAAAAATATCATACAGAAAGTTTCTTGCAAAAGACTATATTTCTTGTACATTACCTTAAGGCAGTTGTATGTGTTTTATACAAATTCCATACAGAAAGTTTCTAACAAAAGATCCTATATTTCCAGTAAAATTATAACATAAACATACTGTCAACTGCACTTGACACTGACACCTATCAATCAGAATTTTCTTAATGTAGCAGCTGTTTCCAGAGTTTTAGCAAAGCTGACTAATATATATGATGTTTAATTTCTTTATAATTTTTTAACTCTATGTCCATTTAATATGAAGTATAAAATGCATTCAAATCGTATTGCGAATAAATAATTCTTTAATATTTATAATAACATTAAATGTGAAAAAATGATATTTAACATCGTTTTTTCATGAAAAACTGTTAAAATCTTCAAATGAGGGTACTTCCGGTTGACCAATTATAACCAAAATCTAATCAGCTCTTCACATGGATGTAACGAAGAGGAATACGAAAGAATTATAATTTTTGGAATTGTAGTATTAGAGTTATCGCATTAGAAAATTTTGTCACACACAGACACACACACACACACACACACACACACACACACACACACACACATACATACACACACACACACACATACAGGACATCATCGTAAAAATAGTAAAATCGTATTCTAGGGGCCCTAAAACGTGCTTATTCATCAAAAACTCACCACCGAATTTTTTGACCAAAGACAATACCTTCCTTACCTAAAGGTGACGGAAGGTAAAAATCACTGTCAACATAGGAATATAATTTTCGTGATACCATACCGTTATTATGATTTATCAGCATTAAAACCAAAGTGAAAAGGCATGTACTTAACGGCCACCGGCCGTGAAGTATAACGGACGCATCACAGAAAAATGAGACCTGTTGTCACGGAAAATTTATATACCTACAACAAAAATAATTGTCAATATGATAGGAGAAAGAATTTTCAGAAAATATTCCAAACGTACAATCAAAACACGTTTCAAGGAACACATGTACCATCTAAAGAACAAAAACATATTTAATTCAGCGCTATCATTACGTCATCATAACACAGGCCATAATTTCCGTATAGATGATGTAAAATGTGAAAAATCATGTAATAATTATAAACTAAATATGTTAGAAGCCATAGTCATGAAGAAAAATTGTAAACAATTGTTAAACACCGACCTTTCTCCTTTAGATAATCCCCTTCTGAAATTTGTGAAACCGATTGGTTGATACATCCCCCAATCAAAATGTTATTATTTTAAATTTCATATGTTTTACTGCTTAAAAATTGTAAAATAATAACATTAAAGCAGTTCAAAATTAAAATAAATCAAAACATTGGTATTGTCAACGTGACATTTTTCTTGTCAAAATGACATGCGCACACAAATAAGCTGATTCCAAGCACGTCAAGGTTGCTCGAGTCACGTGTCTGCTCGCGCCCTATAGTAGACTGCGAGAGAAAGATAGCAATAGTGTGACGTCATAATGACAAAAACAAATTTTAGATACATGAAAAATGATAATTGAAGAAAATGTTTTTTTTATCTTACTCGTTATTTAATTAGTATTTCTTTAAGGTGTCGGTATATTTTATTATTTTTTGTTATGGTGGAGGACCCTATTGGGAAGGTAAATAGACCTTGGGGTAAATATCCAATTTTTATTTACCTACCTATATGGGATATTTAGCCGACTCATATCACTAATCTGAAATGTGACTAATTTTATTTCTTTGTTTCAGGTAAGCTACATTTAATAGTCTCATTTCCATTCCTTTAAAAAATCTCGGTAAGTGTGTTAATAGAAGTACTAAATTCCTAACTTCCTTCCTATTTAAAATAAAATAGTTAGGTCCTACATTTTGGGAATCGCTGATATATATTTTGTTGCTATCAACAATTTTGTAATTCAGAGTGACACAATTTCAATTAAAAAAAAATCTGATGTGGCCAGCACATTACCTTCCGCCAGTTCTATGTATTTTGTACAAATTTCATACGGAAAGTTCCTTGCTAAATTAAATATTCTATTTCTTGTACATTACCTTCCGGCAGTTGCATGTATTTTATGTAAATTTCATACAGAAAATTATTATTTTGTGACGTTTTCTGTATACAGTGTAATGTATCTGCAGAAATAAAAGATTTATTATTATTATTATTATTATTATTATTATTTCTTGTACATTACCTTAAAGCAGTTGTATGTATTTTATACAAATTCCATACAGAAAGCAAAAGATCCTATACCTATTTCCAGTAAAATTATAAGACAAACACACTGTCAATTTCACTTGACACTGACATCTTTCAATCAAAATTTTCTTAATATAGTAGCTGTTTCCACAGCTATGGCTACTTTATGAAATTTAATTTCTTTATAATTTTTTAACTCTATATCCATTTAATATTAGGTATAAAATGCAATCAAATCGTATAGAAAATAAAATATTCTTTAATATTAACATTAAATGTGAAAAAATGATATTTAACATAGTTTTTTCAAGAAAAACTGTTAAAATATTCAAATGAGGGTACTTCCGGTTGTCCAATTCTAACCAAAATATAATCAGCTCTTCGCATGGATGTAACGAAGAGAACTACGAAAGAATTATAATTTTTAGAATTGTAGTACGGAAGTTATCGTAGACGAAAATTTTGTTACACACACACACACACACACACACGGACACACATAAACTATTATTCACGAAAGATGACTATTCAAGGTCATCTGTGAGCCGTCTGATATAATATTGCTTGCAGATAACTTCATTGCATTTAGTTTGCATAGGGGTGCAACGTAAAATATTTATGGAAACATTTTAACTGAAAAAATAAGAGTAATTCATTTGAAAATTATTTTTCTTTCTAAATAATGCCTTTCTGAAAGTTTTATGTTCTTCACTTATGTTTTTACAAAATACAAAAACATAGACTTAACTTACAAACCAAGGAATAATAATTTGATTTAAACGTCAACGCCACTGGGTAAATAATAGTACAGAGGGCAGTGCAGTAGGTAATTAGGTATCTGTAATTCTACGACATATGTCATTATTATTTATAGTGTTTTAGAAAGTAATGCCACTATTTACGTATATCTGTCACACCACATAAAATAAATAGACATAGGTCAAATAATCTTTCTCTTTCTAATACAAAATGTTGCTAAGCTACTGCTATAAAGTGATGTGTATTCTTTCTTCGAACAAATGACCTTGAATAGTCATCTTTCGTGAATAATAGTGTACATACATACACACACACACACACACACACACACACACACACACACACACACACACACACACACACACACACGCACGCACACATACAGACATCATCGTAAAAATAATAAAATCGTATTCTAGGGACCCTAAAACGTGCTTATTCATCGAAAACTCACCACCGAATTTTTTGACCAAAGACAATACCTTCCTTACCTAAAGGTGACGGAAGGTAATAACCAGTAGTGAGCTTATTGAAAAACTCTGACTAAAAGAAACTCTGTAAAATTCAATTTTGTAAATGGATTTAAATTGTATTGTATTTAAATCTTGTTAATTTTCTTTATATTCGTATTAATATACAAAGTTATAGAAAGAAACTATACAACAAAAAGCTAATACAAATATCAGTTTTGATGTTCTAGATTTCGATGAATTATTTAAAATTACAGTTATCTACAAATCGACTGGATTGAAGAACAAGAAGGAAATAGCAAAGTTGTGTTATGAGATTTTGCAACAATTTATCTCAATTTTACATTAAACTACTAGTACTTAAGTGAACAATATGTTTAGTATATGTATATTTTTCATTAAAGTTATAGGTATGATTAAAGTTGAATGTAATATTTATTTCAAACGATTGAAGTGACATGCCATATCTTACATATTCGTTTTTGAAACCGGCGTTCAAATAATTGTCACAGAACTATGAACTATGAGTACTACGAGTAGAATTACCGATCTGTGTCTATGAGATCTTTACAATTATTCGATGTTAATTACATCTTAGCATTCGAGGCTTCAAAGACATTATCAGAATAGTTAATTGCCAATTAGTGACACATATATTAGTGCAAGTTGTTTATATGTACTTCAGGATTCAATCAAGATCGGATCTTTTGTTTGGATTGCTAATTACTCGTTGAATTCAAGTGGGTTGGTATGGTATGAGAACATTAGATAGCGCTGGAACTTACAGGGACTATCTCGTACGCTCGTTAATGTGCTTACGTAGTACCTACATTGTTAATTTCGATGGAGCAAGGCTTGCAAACTATCCAGATATGGAAGATACGAATAAAGAAGAGTCGAAGGAAGAATTAGACAGAAATTAGTGTAAAGTAGAAAAACCCAAGAGTGAATTTGATGAAAAATGTATACCACGTTTTTCTAAGTGGTACTTAATAGTATATTACATCCTAGGTGTGATATGTTTCATTAGAGGTCAGGTGTGAGAAAATATTGGGAGGAGATGACAAGCAGTTATTAACTCTGTCAATCGTTTATGGTTTATTTCAGAGAAAAATACGTAAAATAAAAGTAGCGTACAAAATTTTTTTTTTTATTACTTATTTGCAGTCTTTTTTTCTCTGAAATAGACCATAAACGATTGACAGAGTTAAAACACTGCTAGTCATCTCCTCCCTAGTCATCTCCTAATTACCATTCATGCTACCCAATGATTTTTATTTTTTACAAAATTAGTTCTTGTAGTAAACATGGAAAACAAAATTTATTGCCAGATATACTATCTATAGCGTTTGTTCTACCATCGGTTAAGCGTTGTACACTTACTTAAATAACACCTTGTATTTTATGACAATATATGTAAATGAAAAAAAAAATTCATTTATAATAAAAATTAATACTTTTTATGTAGGACTCTATTAGAAAAAATATGGTTTTTAATTGAACGCTATTAACCGACAATAAAATAAATTGTATTGAGAAAGTAATTTTATAAAAAAAAATCTGATGTGGCCAGCACATTACCTTCCGTCAGTTCTATGTATTTTGTACAAATTTCACACGGAAAGTTCCTTGCTAAATTAAATATTCTATTTCTTGTACGGTAGTTGCATGTATTTTATGCAAATTTCATACAGAAAATTATTATTTTGTGACGTTTTCTATATACAGTGTAATGTATCTGCAGAAATAAAAGATTTATTATTATTATTATTATTATTATTATTATTATTATTATTATTTCTTGTACATTACCTTAAAGCAGTTGTATGTATTTTATACAAATTCCATACAGAAAGCAAAAGATCCTATACCTATTTCCAGTAAAATTATAAGACAAACACACTATGTCAATTTCACTTGACACTGACATCTTTCAATCAAAATTTTCTTAATATAGTAGCTGTTTCCACAGCTATGGCTACTTTATGAAATTTAATTTCTTTATAATTTTTTAACTCTATATCCATTTAATATTAGGTATAAAATGCAATCAAATCGTATAGAAAATAAAATATTCTTTAATAATTATAATAACATTAAATGTGAAAAAATGATATTTAACATCGTTTTTTCAAGAAAAACTGTTAAAATCTTCAAATGAGGGTACTTCCGGTTGTCCAATTCTAACCAAAATCTAATCAGCTCTTCGCATGGATGTAACGAAGAGAAATACGAAAGAATTATAATTTTTAGAATTTTAGTATGGAAGTTATCGCAGACGAAAATTTTGTTACATACACACACACACACACACACACACACACACACACACACACACACACACACACACACACACACACACACACACACACGGACACACATACATACATACACACACACACACACACACACACACATACAGACATCATCGTAAAAATAGTAAAATCGTATTCTAGGGACCCCAAAACGTGCTTATTCATCAAAAACTCACCACCGAATTTTTTGACCAAAGACAATACCTTCCTTACCTAAAGGTGACGGAAGGTAAAAAACATGATTAATATGTGGGGAGATTTTTACCTTCCGTCACCTTTAGGTAAGGAAGGTATTGTTTTTGGTCAAAAAATTCGGTGGTGAGTTTTTGATGAATAAGCACGTTTTAGGGTCCCTAGAATACGATTTTACTATTTTTACGATGATGTCTGTATGTGTGTGTGTGTGTGTGGGTATGTATGTATGTATGTATGTGTGTCCGTGTGTGTGTGTGTGTGTGTGTGTGTGTGTGTGTGTGTGTTTGTGTGTGTGTGTGTGTGTGTGTGTGTGTGTGTGTGTGTAACAAAATTTTCGTCTACGATAACTTCCATACTACAATTCTAAAAATTATAATTCTTTCGTATTTCTCTTCGTTACATCCATGCGAAGAGCTGATTAGATTTTGGTTAGAATTGGATAACCGGAAGTACCCTCATTTGAAGATTTTAACAGTTTTTCTTGAAAAAACTATGTTAAATATCATTTTTTCACATTTAATGTTATTATAAATATTAAAGAATATTTTATTGTCTATACGATTTGATTGCATTTTATACCTAATATTAAATGGATATAGAGTTAAAAAATTATAAAGAAATTAAATTTCATAAAGTAGCCATAGCTGTGGAAACAGCTACTATATTAAAAAAAATTTGATTGAAAGTTGTCAGTGTCAAGTGAAATTGACATAGTGTGTTTGTCTTATAATTTTACTGGAAATAGGTATAGGATCTTTTGCTTTCTGTATGGAATTTGTATAAAATACATACAACTGCTTTAAGGTAATGTACAAGAAATAATAATAATAATAAATCTTTTATTTCTGCAGATAGACTGTATATAGAAAACGTCATAAAATAATAATTTTCTGTATGAAATTTGCATAAAATACATGCAACTGCCGGAAGGTAATGTACAAGAAATAGAATATTTAATTTAGGAAGGAACTTTCCATATGAAATTTGAACAAAATACATAGAACTGACGGAAGGTAATGTGCTGGCCACATCAGATTTTTTTATATCTACCTAGCCATGAACGAAAACTACCTACTGACTTTAAAATAAAATTTTGTAGATTCTGATATCTTCATTTCACTTACAATAACAGAAATTCTCATCTTTTTACCTTCCGTCACCTATAGGTAAGGAAGGTATTGCCTTTTGTCAAAAAATTCGATGCTGAGTTTTTAATCAACCAGCACGTTTAAGGTTTGATTTACATTAGCGGTACAATGACGGTACGGATACTTCTTGCTCTAATGTATTTAATGGACCTATTTACATCTCCATTGACGGTACAATGACGGTACGATGACGGTACGATGACGATCCTTTAATATTTACTGATTTACATACCGTCACCGTATCGTTATTGTACCGTCATTGTACCGCTAATGTAAATCAAGCCTTAGGGTCCCTAGAATAAGATTTTACTATTTTTACAATGATGTCCGTATGTGCGTGCGTATGTGTAACAAAAATTTCGTCTGCGATAACTCTAATACTACAATTTCAAAAAATATAATTCTTTCGTATTCTTCCTCGTTGCATCCATATGAAGAGCTGATTAGATTTTGGTTACAATTGGTCAACCGGAAGTACCCTCATTTGAAGATTTTAACAATTTTTCTTGAAAAAATATGTTAAATATCATTTTTTCACATTTATTGTTATTATAAATATTAAAAATATTTTATTCTCTTTACGATTTGACTGCATTTTATACTAGTTATATAGAGTTAAAAAATTATAAAGAAATTCAATTTTATAAAGTAGCCAGCTATGGAAACAGCTACTATATTAAGAAAATTCTGATTGATAGATGTCAGTGTCAAGGGCAATTGACATGCATGTTTGTCATATAATTGTACTGGAAATATAGGATCTTTTGCTAGAAATTTTCAGTATGGAATTTGTATAAAATACATACATACACCTGCTGGAAGGTAATGTACAAGAAATAGAATCTTTTGCAAGGAACTATCTGTATGTAATTTGTACAAAATACATAAAAGTGACGGAAGGTAATGTGTTGGCCACATCAGATTTCTTCTATAAAAATCAGATGTTTAAACCTTTTGATGTTTTCTTTATTTTCATACTCAAAATCTCGACTTCTTCAAAATTCAAAATTTCTTACACCAAAATTTCGCTTTATTTTCACGGCGTATTTTCTTTGTTATCTTTTCATGCTTAATTTTTGCTCATTTGCTCTCTTTTCTCAAGATCTTTTTTGTAATCTAACTTGTGCAGAATCTGCAACTCTGTTTTAATTTGAACAAAGCCTGGTAAGCAAGCAGACACATGCCACATTAACTTTACAGTAAAACACTGCTATTATCACTTATTTTTATAGTACATTTACATAAGAAAATAGTTGATTATATTTTTAGTATTCAGTTTTTTACTTATCAATTATTTGTAGTATATTTATTATTAATTATCTTTTATGATAGTCTCAACGTATATAGGTTTTCTTATAATAAAATATTCTTCCATGTTTTCCATATTACATAGCTTTTTCTGAAAGTAGCCATAAATTATTTGAAATTTATGTATTATTCAAAAGCTTTCTTGTCCTAGAACGCCCTATAAAGTAAGTTTTCGATATTACATCTTCCGGTTTAATATAATATGTGAGAATGGATTTACAAATATAAAACCGGTAAAACATCGTGTATTATGTCACAATAATAAAATGCCAAAATGGTTTATATGTACATTTATATTTTACGAGGTCATAATATTCACGAAATATTTTATGTTTTATTTTCCTTTTGTACCTACGTATTTCCGCATTATTCCAAAATATCAGATTGGCTAAATTTCCTCTTTCAGATTTAAAATTCTAATTAGTAATAGTAGACTTACAAAAACGTCCACACAGTAAAAATGTACCAGCTGCTTTCATTATTTTAGATACGAAAAATTCGTCATTTATTCAAATATTAAAATTTAAAATTTAAAATTTTACATCTAGAATTTTCGAGATATAAAAATATCTCTTTTAAATATTTGTGCTGACAGTAATCATTCTTTTCCCCCTGTGTTATAAAATTTTTACAATGAAAATGGATCATGCATGTATGAATTTTTTTCTGCAGTTGAAAAATATGGGACGGGTTAAATATTTAAATATTTTTCTTTAATTTAATTCAGCTGGTACAAAAACTTTGCTTATTCGCTAGATTTATACTATTTAAAAAGTTTAACAGTCACCACAGGAATTTTCGATCTTCTTTTGTTTCTGAACTACAGGCAAAAACTCGTTTTTCGTTCATTTTGAAAATATCTCATATTTTATTAATTATGATAGTTAGAGAAAAATTGTTTTAACAGATTTTCAACTGTTTTTAGGTAAAATAAAATGGCGTAATTAGATTTTTTTAAAACTTAATAATTCTCGAGATATCACACAAACTTAATATTTTTTGGATGGGAACCTATGTTGAAAATAGTCTCGTCGTTTTGCTTATTTCATAAGCTTTTCAATGATATATAACAAGTCTACATTCTTTTGTTTTACACATGAATAAAAGACGAATTATTAATTTATTGAGGTGAAAATATCGGAAATTATTAAGAAACAAATTAAATTTTTTTTACAGATCATCATTTTTGTTGTTGGCTGTTGGCTGTGACACAATCCGAAATAAATGATTTAATATTCTTTTGAAGTAAATAAATGGAAAAAATGAGTAAAACTGAAACAAATACTACTATTAAAATAAACATATGATGATCTGTAATACGTTTTTTTCATTTGTTTCTTAATAATTTTCAATTATTTCACCCCAATATATTAATAATTCATCTTTTATTCATGTTTAAAACAAAAGAATGTAGACTTGTTATACATCATTCAAAAGCTTATAAAATAAGCAAAAGGATGATACTATGTTCAATATAGGTTCCCATTTAAAAAATCGTAAGTTTGTGCTATATCTCGAGAATTATTATAAAATCTAATTACACCATTTTATTCTATCTAAAAAATGGTAATTTTTTTGTGCAAACAATTTTTCTCTAACTATCATAATAAATAAGATATGATATATTTTCAAAATGAGCGAGAAACGAGTTTTTACCTGTAACTCAGAAACAAAAGAAGATCGAAAATTCCTGTAATGTCTATTAAACTTTTCTCGAAAAGTTGACCTTGCAATGTGCAAACGGTTTTGTTCTATCGTTAATATTTCCCAAGATACCTTTAAAAAACATCGAAAATAGGACATCCTGTACAGAGAAAAGGCAAGTCATGTAAAGGATTTAGGAGAATCTGACAGTCCTCGAAACGTGTAGAGTTTTCTTTTTGTACGTTTGGCTTGCAAGACACGCAGTCCTTAATACGGGTGGATTTTGAGTGGCAAACTAATCAAGAAGTTTAAAACAACAGAAGAACAAACGTCCATAGCCTACTCTCCTCACTCTTTCTGTCTGCCCACAAATTATTATTCTCTCTTTCATTCTCTTTCTTCTTCCTTATTCTCTTTACCTTCCCTTTCCCACCTCAATGCGCTCATTAGAATAGAACAAACACAAAATATGAGCCGAAGGGAAAAATGAATGGGGTAAGTTTCAGGTTGTCTGAAACATTTTTCATTACGATATAAAACTGAGAAGTAATGACCGGAGCGATAAACTTTATACCTACAGCCGAGGAAAAAAATTCAGGAATTTCATGCTTTCATTTTAGCGAAGTTGCACTTTCATAAGCAGAATAGAATATAATAGAATATATATATTTATTTGTAGACAATTTGTCTTACATAAAGAGGAGTTGAGAAAATGCATTTACAATATATAATTATTATGGACAAAAGAATTAAGCAGGAATGCAGTCAATAAGTAAAATTTATTTAGACAAATGTCAACGTTTCGCTTGCTGTTGAAGCTTCATCATGACAGTCTAGGGGAAAACATAGTGTTACTTAGGTGAATTTACGTACAATACACATACTTACAGACTATATTATAATAATGTATTATGTTGTGTGAAATCAAACATGTAGGTATCGTCGAAACATAAATTAATAAATAAGACTTTAATTCTACTTATGACGTGCCTTATTTATTTATATATTAATTTATGTTTCGACGATACCTACATGGTTGATTTCACACAACATAATACATTATTATAATATAGTCTGTAAGTATGTGTATTGTACGTAAATTCACCTATGTAACACTATGCACAATACACATCTCGACAGACGAAAAAAATGCTGTAAATTTTTTCATAAAAAAATGTTTGGGCGGGAACAATAAATGGACGACTAATTATTGGTAATCATGTACCTCGTTTAAATGAACACGAGTTAGTACCTACTTATTTTTTTGAATTCTGTATTTAAACTATTATGATTTGTTGACGATAAATAATCATCTCATAACCCAATAACTATGCTTTTGCTCTTCCTCGTTACCTCGTCCCTCCTCGTCTTCCTCTATTCACAGGTGATTAAATGCCCGGTTTAATACACAACTTTATAATTTTGTTATCCAAAATATAAATTTCTTTATTTAAAAAATTGTACTAGTACGAATTAATTAATAATAAATGTTATTTCTGTTGATTCGTTTATTAATTACTGTGACTGCAAGTGTAACCGATAACCGACTATTTTTGAGCTGTTTGTATCCCACTTGAATACAGCAGCAGTCATTAGTTCTCCATACGCGGTAACGAAATATGCAGCAAAACTTTAAAGAATTTTAACTCAAAATCTAAAAGACTTAGAAAAAAAAGTTATTAAGAAATATTGTTGTCTCGTCGAGTTACATTACTGGTTAAATTTAATGCACTTATTTCATATATATGTGTACCGTGTGTCTGTCTTAAAGGTGTACATAGGAGATTAACATGGGGAATCAGTTTTTTGCAATTTCCTGCTCGCCTAATTATTTTAAGCAAAAGCGCGTCAAATAAAAGTTTAAGGGCATAAAATTCTGCATCTAAATCAATAAACAGAATTACCTTTACCTGCTTTGTAAAGACAGAAATTAATTATGAAAATGTCGAAAATTACGTTGAAAATATCGACAAAAAATAAATAAATGCTTGACGTTTTGTCAAATTGTGAGAAACGTCAAATAAGTTAACTTATGTTGTGACAGATAAAACGTCAAGCTTTTATTTATTTTTTGTTCAATTCCATGGCTGTCGATATTTTCAACGTAATTTTCGACATTTTCATAATTAATTTCTGTCGTTACAAAGCATGTAAAGGTAATTCTGTTTATTGATTTAGATGCAGAATTTTATTCCCTAAAACTTTTATTTGACGCGTTTTTGCTTAAAATAATTAGGCGAGCAGGAAATTGCAAAAATCTAATTTCTCATGTTAATCTCCTATGTACACCTTTAAGACAGAAACACGGTATATATATATATATATATATATATATATATATATATATATATATATATATATATATATATTATTGTTGAAGATTGTTTAGATAAGGATTTTATAACAAGTTATTATAAATATGAATATGTTAATCACTTACAAAGTTGGAAGTTGCAAGAAAAAAATTCCCATTGTAAACTTGCGTTCGCTTGTATTATCGTGAGCTAACCGCAGTTTATTACAAAAATTGACTCCTTCATTACAGTAAAACATCCCCTCTCTACAACCATCCATCGGTGGCGCTTCAAATCTCCTTTCCACAGCAACAAACCCTTAATAATCCATGCCCCGTCGACTTTTATAATTTAGAACGCTCATTTCTCTACTTAAACAGCAATTTCCTCGAGAAAGGAATAAAGAACAAGAAGTCAGGATGATGAAAGTGACAACTTGACACTGTCTTTGTCACTAGTGTTTAGGTATGCATGACGCGTGTAGGACGTTAGTCGTTTCTTGTTGATCGCTTTATTTGCACATCAAAATTTTATATAAGCATTTAGCAGAGTACCTTGTCGTTTTCTAATGAAACAAACCGTTTGATGGAGATTGTGTTTGAAGAAAGTGTTCAGAGTAATTACTTATTCTACCTGTGAGAAGGAACTTAAAAGGGAACGATGTAGATCACAAAGAATTTTAATAAATATTTATTTAAATAACCCCTAAGGTAAACGATTTAGAATGGAGCATTCATTGAAAGCCTCAAAAGTTTACTCACCTAAATCTTTTATCATGGATTGCGTGCTTTAGGTTTAGATGAACGATTGTGATTCGGACGGTCCGGGTGCGATTCCACAGAAAGAGACCACATATTCCTATCTAAGCACATGTCTTTGGCCTCGTCTATATTCTTATTCGCATTCATACAAACTTTTTTCCATTCTAAAACATTCTCTGCCTTAACGCACTTTTAATCTCTTCCATATACTTACACACTACACGTCCATATGACATCATCTTCATCAACATTATACGCTTACAAGCCGTCTATATGCCATTTTTTTCACATGTCCACGTCAACTTACTCACTCCCACTCTCTTAACAACATTTTTCCTAACTATATATTCTTATACACCAAATTATTCCGTACGTGATCCCGTCATACATACATCACGTAAAAACCTCACTTCCATGGCACCCCCATTTACCAATTAATACGACTATTTATTTCCACGACACTACTAATTATTTATTTCACTACGCGTTCCAATCCTAGACTGCCGGTCTGTTGTAGACCCTTGTAGACTGTTTACGCGATATTTAGATCACTATATTTATATCACTATATACTTAAATCACGTTCAACTGACCGCCTACCGACCTCCACAGCGTCTATATACTCAACTGACTCAACAGCGTCTGTATATTTAACTGCTCGGACAGAAGTCACACCTTTCACCTCACTGTCTGTCTATTTATGTAACTAACTTTCTCCCTTTCACAGCCTCAGTATCACCAACTAGCCGTATGCCATAATTATTCAACACCAATGCCGAGTATCCACTCTAACTCGCTGTTACTGTCCGTGTATACCTAGCTTCACAATACTCGTCAACACTACCGAGTATTCAGATCCACAGCTATCCCAATATACCAGTAACTTCCCGAGTACCTACTCGACACAAACTGCATACGCTCACTACGATACTGCTGTGCTTCTCCTAACACTTTACTCTCTAACACTCCATGTGAATGTCTCTATATGATTCTCCCTATGTAATTAACAAACTCCCGAGTATAGCTGCGTCCCCTTTATACAGCTGCCGTTACCTTCTAGAAAAGCTGTAGAATGTTCGACCGCATAATAACAACGAACACAAAAGGTTCAGGCGACCGGAAGTAATTAAACATGTCGCGAGTCGTCTGTTTACGTCGCCCGGCTGCTAACGCGGTTACGTCTCCGCTATAAATAGGCACTCGTTTACTGCGGCGGCGACGGCGGACGTTCTACGTTACAATACTTAACCGAGCATTTCTAGATGCGTTTACGTTCCTAGCAAACGTATTCAGAGCACCCAATACTATACCTTACATTCCGTACTCATTCTTCTTTCAATTTCGTCCATCCTTCGACATCATGCTACCCAAACATACAAACTTATTCACCTGCTCCAGTTTTGCTCCGTCCACCAACACATAGCACTCACTCACCAAAGCATTTCTTTCAAATTCTGACACCTGACACCACATTTAATATCAATTATCAAATTGCATAAAAGTGACCCATTCTGCTCTCTCCGTAATAGCTTTTAGAGTTCCTGAGGTGACGCCACCTAAACGATCTTAACGGTATAGATATATCGTCATCTGTAAATAAAAATAGATTGTACTCTTAAAAAGACCTATTAAAAATGTAAACGTATTCACCTTTGAGAATCAATTGTTTGAAAAAGAAATTATAACATGTACTTTGATATCAAATTAAATCATTTAGGCTTTACACCAGGGGTGGGGAACGTCCAACCCATGGGCCGCAATATACCTTACGTACGGTTATTGTACCGTCATTGTACCGTTAATGTAAATCAAATCTTAAAGTAAGTGTACCTTAAATAGCATACGGTGCAATACATTTTAAAATTCATGTTCCACTTAAGTATAACTTAACATGGGGGTGAATAATCAATCACTCCAATTTATTTGTGATTATTACTCTACATATAATTAAATAATTATTAATAAAAAAGTATTATTATTTACTTAGTCCGGATAACTTTCAACCCTTTCGAGTGTGGGTGTAGTTGGAGTTGTGTTATGTTCTTTTTTTCCAAATGCTTCTCCATTCTTTTGTTCCGATCTTTCGTTTTGTTTATGATATTTTCCTCTTTCTCTCCTCTTCTTTCTTACTTCGTCTTGCCAAGTTCTTCTGGGTTGTCCTCTTGTTTTCTATTTTCCAGTACTCGCTTCATATATTTGTTTTATTCATTTGTTGTCGTCATGTATCCCAACCAACTTAGTTGGCTTCCTTCTATTTTGTTTTCTATTGGTTCTACATTTAGGGTTTGTCTGTAGCTTTAATTTTTTATTTTGTCTAGTTTAGTTTTATTTTCAATTTTCCTTAAAAATTTCATTTGAGTGGCCTCTGGGCTTTTCCTTTGATTTATTGTTGTTGTCCAAGTTTCTGCACCGATTGTATGACTTTTCGTGAATCTCTATTTGTATGTCTGAGAAATTTCTTTTTTTTTTTAGAAAGGCATTCTTGCTGTTGTTGAATAATTTTCTTCTTTGCCGTCGCACTATCATCGATCGTAGATATTTTAATTTTTTGACTTGTTATAGAGTTTCTATACCCAATATAATTATATCCTGTTTTTCTTCTTTAAGTATGACCATTGTTTTTGTTTTTTTCTGTATATATTTTCATGTTCTTCGCTTTTGGATATGTATTTATGATTTCTAGATTCTCTTGTGACGTCTTTTCATCTTTCGCTATACGAGTATCTATCATATCCGCATAGCAGAGTTCTGCGATTTTAACTTGGTTGAGTTTCCATGTTCCTGCTTCAAACGATCTAGTAATTCTTTTTGCTTCTTTGATCGCATCATCCATTACTATGGAGAACACTCTCGGGCTCAGGATGCATCTTTGTTTTATACCCGTGGTTGTTTTTACGTTTAATAATTAAGTTTGCGTCTGTTAATGCTAAACTGTCATAAAATTTCAAATGATAAACTTCAAACTCACCTTTCTGTATTAACTAAATCAAACACGTTGTTTTTTTTTTTACCAAACTTTATACTTATATAGGTAAGTAGAACTTAAAATTTACGTGTGCAACAGAGTTAAAGCTGAACCCTAACTTTATGCAAAACTTAGCAAAGTAATTAAGGTTACATCGGTGCAAGCGCCCATGAATTCATTGTTAATTTGGGAATTAATACTGTCCACAGTGTTACTCAAAACGCTACTCTGAATTAAATAAATTTTAGTTCTTGACAATATTAATGAGAAAATAATATCTTCGATCATTAAAGCTTTCTTCATTTTTTAGTGTTGCTCTTTTTATCACCATTTGATTAAGATAAAAAACCTGATAACATGTAAAGTAAATCTCCTCCTCCATAAAATAACCCATTAAACTGATATGGCCCGCATTGAGAGCTTTGGGCGTCACCTCCCGACGTCAGGCGTCTCGGCGCTTCCCGCATTCTAAACCGATGCAATTCCGTGCACCATCGGTCAAATGGCGTGACTTGTATTGATAACTCTAACAGCGCGATTACTACCCTCACAAGTCAGGTCAAGCATTTACTCCTGGGATGTGTCGTGCTGATTTGGATTTGCTCATTGCAGACGACAATGAACTTCACCTAAGTGGATGATAAAGGTGTACGGAGGTCTACAGATTACAAAGTATATAAAAAATAAACCTGATGACCAACTGATTTCTGTTCCCTGGTAAATTCTTTATGAATTTATATTCAATTGAAAGGTAGAGAGGCTGAATGTATTTTGTATTATATATACATACATAAAATCATGCATTTCCCACTTAGTGGGTTAGCATAAACCCGAAACAATAATAATAATAACATCAACCACAAAAATAATCACTCTCTCAATAACATTCTTACAAACCTCACATCATACAATAAATATTCCTCACTCTTAACATATTAAAGTGACCGATTTTCGGTAGCGAAATACTTCATCCGGACCAGAATAATAGTTACGAAATAATTATCCTTCGCCACACATTTCTGTCTATACTAAAAATTAATAAGCAGAAGACGCATGTCATCGAACTGAAAAAAAAACCTTATAAAATGAAATATAACTTATAGAAATTGTTGGGTGTTATTTATTTTTTAAAAAAGAAGAAATTAAAAATACTTATATTAAGAAAAGTATATATATATATATATATATATATATATATATATATATATATATATATATATATATATATATATATATATAAATGAAATTTACCTTTATTTATAAGTCAATCCCTATTCCTTTTAGGGAATATAAAATTATTTGAAATAATTGTAGTTGATTTTTGTATCACAACGGTAGCACTACTGAGAATGTTCATGTTTACATTGCATTTAAAATCGATCAAATATCGATGCTGTCCCTGTCACTTGATTGTCAGTGATTGTCTACTCATCTTATCCAGGCACGAATGACTTGAATTAATATAAATAATTGTAAATATCAAAGAAGTCATCTATTATTGTTTTGTAAAAAATATATAGAACTGTCAATTTGCTGTCAATAAAATATATCAATATAATCAGCCCTATTTTGTAAAAAAGTTATTTCTTAGCAACGTTGTTATAGCAAATAACTAATAATAATTGCGAACACTGAATAAAATATGAAAATGACAGGCTTTACATTTGTTTCTATTGGTTAAAATTTATAGCAACGTTGCTAAGATTTAACAACTTCCTTACAAAATAGGGGTGTATATATCGTTGTAGTTTATCTACCTATTGTACTACTTACAACAGTTTCTTCTGAGTTAAGTATTTGTGAGTTGTGTCTTGTGCTACAGAATTACTGCAGTGCCCAATTACTGCATAGGCTGACTAGGTTGCAGCCTAGGGCGCACAATTTTCTCATTTTCTAGTTTTTGGGGTGCTTTGATTTGGTTAGAAGTAAGACGACTTAAACCAAGCCCTGAGTATTATTGGTTTGTTTTAATAAGTATTACACGATAATTCATCTGCATGTATTGTATACAGTAAGTTATGCAACATGCATTGTATTTTCTTAAAATAAATTAATACCCCATGCAAACGTAGTAATAAGTGACGTCATTATCTACTAATATTTATTGATGACATCCGTCTTCTGCTTGTTTATTTTTAGTATAAGCACACTTCTTTCGCCTCGGCCACATTCATAATCGCATTCATACACGCTCTTCTTCTCTTCCTACTCGGAAACTTTCTCTCTTTTAGCACCTTGTCAATCACTTCCATCCACTTACACACTGGACGACCACGCAATCGAACACCCTCAACTTCACCAAGATATATACGCTTTACAAGCCGTCCACTCTTCATTATATATTACTAACTTTTTCATATATATATATATATATATATATATATATATATATATATATATATATATATATATATATATATATATATATATAAGAGAAAACACACCTTGTGGTGTACAATATGTCACATACATTTGCGATGTTTTTTAACGTAGGTAGGTATCTCGAATAATACTACCGAATGGTAAAACAGAACCGTCGTTTCAGTTAAATACGTACAATAACATTAAATTTTAAATTTTAATTTCCCTTTGATGACAAAATGATAATAATTTAAATTTTTTAATGAACTAGATTTATTTGATGTGTTTACTTTTACAAAAAAGTAGCTTCCTACCTATTTTTGTTTAAATGGAAAACTAATTTGCCGTGTGTAACGCCTACGGCTCTTTTTATTGATATTCGGTACATTTTTTACGGACATAATTATTATATCTGTATTATTTTCCATTGATATAAATTATATAAGTAGATGCAGTATTTTTTCGTTGCCTCAACTCTTATCCTTCTTCATTGTCTGAACCTTTGAATTCTCGTCGAAATTCCCCCGAAATTCACGCCTAAAGAGAGATGACCCCATCCCATACCTTTAGCTTTCTACATTCCTCACGAGTTTCCAACTTGTCTGCCCCCCCCCCCCTCACCTGAGCGTTGAGCAGCTAATTTAAAGTCCATTAGAGCCCAAGCACCTCGCAATGATATCTGCGGAGCACGATGCTGTATCACAAATACGAATTCGATTCTGCGGATAAAATGTAAGCTGGAAATAATTGCGACGGCCATGCTAATGTGTTAATAAGAGCGGTTTCGGCCCTACAAGTTTATTTTGATATGGTTGCTTTGAAGAGGATATCTTTCCGGATGCTTGGCTTACAAATGGCGAATGTGGTACTCTGAAAATGAATTATGTTAAAATAAATAATACAATCATCATCATTACATGGAATTTTGAAATTTATTAGGAAAGTGAACCCTGTTGTACTCTCTCCACGAAGATCATCGATATTAAAATCTGCCAACAAAAGCAGATTGGCACACCCGCCCATAGACCAGACGGAGCCCACCCCACCCCAGAATGGTTATGCCCCTCCCCCCCTAAGAAAAATACATATTTGTGTAATTATTTTATATTTTAATGAGCCTGTTTCACATTTTTCAAATATTAATAATTATTTTTTTAATAATTTGTTGTTATTTTCGTAAATATTAAATTAAAAGTTTGGCGCCAAAAATATTCATGAAAAACAACCCTCCACTCCAGTGTCGTAGAAGCAGCTACATTACGTCATTCATAGCCAACAGAAAAACAGTTTTTGCATCACCTTCGTTTATTTTTACCTTTCGTCACCTTTAGGTAAGGAAGGTAGGTATTGTCTTTGGTCAAAAAATTCGGTGGTGAGTTTTTGATGAATAAGCACGTTTTAGGGTCCCTAGAATACGAATTTACTATTTTTACGATGATGTCTGTATGTGTGTGTGTGTGTGTGTGTGTGTGTGTGTGTGTGTGTGTGTGTGTGGATGTGTGTGTGTGTAACAAAATTTTCGTCTTCGATAACTTCCATACTACAATTCAAAAAATTATAATTCTTTCGTATTCCTCTTCGTTACATCCATGTGAAAAGCTGATTAGATTTTGGTTAGAATTGGTCAACCGGAAGTACCCTCATTTGAAGATTTTAACAGTTTTTCTTGAAAAAACTATGTTAAATATCATTTTTTCACATTTGATGTTATTATAAATATTAAAGAATATTTTATTCTCTATGCGATTTAAATGCATTTTATATTTCATATTAAATGGATATAGAGTTAAAAAATTATAAAGAAATTAAATATCATATATTAGCTAGCTATGCTATAATTCTGGAAACAGCTGATGTATTAAGAAAATTCTGATTGAAAGGTGTCAGTGTCAAGTGCAGTTGACAGTATGTATGTGTTATAATTTTACTGGAAATGTAGGATCTTTTGCTTTCTGTATGGAATTTGTATAAAATACATACAACTGCCTTAAGGTAATATACAAGAAATAGAATCTTTTGCAAGGAAATTTCCGTATGACAATTATACAAAATACATAGAACTGACTGAAGGTAATGTGCTGGCCACATCAGATTTTTGTTATTTAGATAAATAAACGTAGGCGTTAGTTTGTCACATGTTAATAACAAACTTCTAATTTGACATTTGACGTTGACATTTTCCATTGTAATAAAGTAATAATGACTAATGCAGACTACAGTCAAGCTAAGTCGGACAGTTTACTGAAAGTTGGTAGTTGAATAGTGGCTGAATTTATATCAGAAAACGATTGTTCTTCGACGTACTACTTCCAGCCACAATTTTTTTTCTTCGCATCTTTTGGCATAGTTATAATTTCAATAGTAGGTTTGCTCCTAGCAAGAAAGCACAATACGATACTGTAAATTACGTATTTTATATTAGATATTTTATTATCTAAAACGAACCAAACTAAAAAAAATTACACTTGTTTGACAACTTTGACAATATACGTATCATAACACTTGTAAGAAAACACAAAGAATTGACACTATTGGGATTTTCAAGTATCAAGAGATGGCGCTGATCGCATTAAACAATGGTACACGTTTGTTGACATTTATAAGCGTAACGTTGCTATTAATTGTGTTTCTTTAGTTTTCGTATTATTTCCTCATTTATAAGTATTTTTTATTTATAATTCAAGTATGTATAATAGAGTTTTTGTACTCATATAGTTATAGTTTCATGTAAATGTCAAATGTGTACCACTGTTTGTAGTACTAATACTCGCCGCTAGTTAGCGTTTTCTTATTTGAAAATCCCAATAAGGCTCGGGCCACACTATGCGTTTTGGCGGGACCGGTAAAACCGCATCCGGTTAAACGGGAAGGATCGTACAACGTCCACATATATCCCGCTAAACAGGACGGCAGCAATGACAACCCGATTCGAACACAGTCGGACCAACATCTGATCAGTACAGAGCCCAAATAGTATACTTTGTCTATTAAAAAACAAAACTATACCCTTGTGAACGCTCGCATTATCTCCAATGTGCTGTAGTTGTCATGCGGCAAATTAACCGTCCCGTCAAACCGCAACATGCTGCGGTAGTATCCGGCAACCGGACCGCAACCGCATCGGTGTGGACGAATTCATTTAAAACAATAAGTTGTTGTCTTCTCGGTCAACCGGTCCCGTTAAACCGGTCCTTCCAAAACGTATAGTGTGGCCCTAGCCTACAGGGACCAATTGGAGCAAATGAAGATGTATGTGTTGTGGCGTCACATTCTGTTTCAGATCACGTGACTTTTTCAAGATATCCAAATTTCAAAAATTAATTGTAAAATATGAAATGGATATTTGCTGATATTTTCAAATTTGACCAATTTTATACCTGGTATAGCGTTATACGAGGTTTATCTAATGATTGTAAAAGTGGCCCTAAAATGTTCATAGAAGTTTCAGAGGGTTTTTCATTAATTTCCAGAGAGCTCTAGAATATTTCAAAAAGTTCAGTAATTCTTATTATCATAAGTAAGAAGGTATTGTTCACGTTACTAGTAAGATTCAGTACGAATTCATCCAAAATTGTCCTTATGAAGACGATCTCTCCAATTAGGCATCAGCAAATCACACATTTAAAGAATTTTGAAACATAAGAATTACTTTTGACATTTAATCATTTGTCAATATTTCAAAGCTAACTAAAATGATGCTTGATTCAATGTAATAACAGTATTATTAGGAGGACAAAATACGAAAAAACGTTATAATAAAAAAACCATACATTAATTAAAATTTGAATAACTGAATCATGCGTTTTAAAACAACCAAGAATTTTTTTCCCTTGAAATTTTTTCGAAAAATCAAAAATAAGAATTTTTTTCCTCTTGTAAACTCAATCCTGGGACATACTATACAGGTGTCTCATTTCCGATGTTTTTTAAGGTATCTCAGGTAATATTAACGATAGAGCAAAACAATTTGCACATTCCAGGGTCAACTTTTCGAGAAAAGTTTAACAGTCACCACAGGAATTTTCGATCTTTTTTTGTTTTTGAACTACATGCAAAAACTAGTTTTTCGTTAATTTTGAAAATATCTCATATCTTATTAATATGAGATATTTTCGAAATGAGCGAAAAACGAGTTTTTGCCTGTAGCTCAGAAACAAAAGGAGATCGAAATTCCATGTGGTGACTATTAAACTTTTCTCGAAAAGTTGACCACGGAATGTGCAAACTGCTTTGCTTTATCTTTGACATTACCCGAGATACCTTAAAAAACATCGAAAATGAGACATTCTGTACAATTTTTAATATTTTGCTTGTTTTTCCTTCAATTTTGTATTTTATTTCAATAGTAATAAAGCATATTTATTTAGTAAGTTCAACCAGTATTCTTTAATAAAATGTAATAATGTTTAATAAAATAAGTACTTTTTAAAGAAGGGACACAAAGTGTTCCCAGCGTCCAGTTATATTACAAAAAATAGTGCTCCCAGTTAAAAGTTAATATAAACTGTAATAAAACCGCATTCTCCGGAATTTAATATCAAACAAAAAAGGAAACATAGAACTTTCAAGGGGTGAGTGTTTTTTAGAATAAATATTATATTATTTAATAAAAGCCAGAGTAGGGTTGGTTAAGCCTTTGTCTTTCATGTCTGTCTTAATTAAACCAGAAAAAAAATTAATTTTCAGGGGATGAGAGCTATTTCAAACCAATTATATTATTTAATACAGGCAAGAGTATGATTGGGATTGCTTAAAGGTACATTCACAAATGAAAATTAGGTTTAGATTTATGGTTTATACTTTAGATTTAAGGACTTTGGCCGCATATAATGTAATGACTCCATTCACACTTCAGAATTTAGTTTCCCTAAATCCAAATTATAAAGCTACATATTGCAAGGTCCAAACTTTAGGTTTATGATTTAGTTTGACGTCACAAACTTCCCCAATAAGAACGATTCTTAAACAATATGGATATATACAGCGATCTTTATTTAATATTCACTTGGCGGATTCGGCCTTTAAACCAAATGCGAGAAGAAAAAAATCTGATGTGGACACCACACGACTTCCTTGTACGCAAGACTAATATGAAGTATAGACTCAATTATAAAATTGCACGTATTTGACGTAATTTGACTCTATTTTTTATTTTTTGTTATTTTTTGTCCTAATCCACAGCAAGCTTCATTACAAAAACCAAAAAGTATTAAGTTTTAAATTTATATATCTCGCTTATACAAAGGGCTAATTTAATAATACTTGATATATGTGCTAGACGCAGAATTTAATTCTCTAAAACTATTATTTGAAGCATTTATTTCTAAATTCAAAATGAAACCATTTTATTCATGAAAAACAGTTAACAACTTCAGGTAATATATCACTTCCGGTTAACCTGTTTTAACCAAAATCTGCTATGTTATTCCAATTGATATAAAAGTCTTATATACCAAATTTGAAAAGTTTTGGATTATATTTTAGTATAGTTTTTCATTCAAATCTATTATAGGCTTCAAATAAAGTACCATTTCTGGAAATTATGTAATGACCAAAAAGGGAGGTGCACAACTAGAAGTCCTATAGAAGTCCTAAATACAAAATTTCAACTTTCTACGGCTTACCGTTTTTGAGTTATGCGAGATACGTACGTACGTACAGACGTCACGACGAAATGAGTCAGAATGGATTCAGGGATGGTCAAAATGGATATTTCCGTTGAAATCTGAAAACCGAAATTTTTCGCGAATACAATACTTCCTTTACTTTGTACAAGGAAGTAAAAACACTGGCAAACTTAATTGCCGAAATATACTTATTTTGAAGCATTTACATAGATGTAGCTAAATTAAAGTTAATTTAAACTCTCATTTATGAGTTACTTGCTTCAACCTAAACAAAAACCATAAACCTAATTTTCATTTGTGAATGCACCTTAAGTTTAAATGTTTTTACTTTAATAAAATTATATTATCGAGTTAATATTTTAGTTGAATTTTACAAGTGAGTGAAGTATTATAGCAGTTATATGGCGAAAAAATTGTTCAAGATTTTTATGTTTAGGCGAATCGGCCCCTAACTTTACTCCCATCAGAAACTAAAATGCGTAATAATCCGTGATGATAGTATATTTATTTATTTGTATTCAATGACCTGTTTCCAAATTAATTTCGTGTTCAAATATCCAAAAGAAGCAAAGCAGAAAGGACATCTGTAATCCATATAAGTTATTTATATCATAAATACTTTTAAAAACGAATTATTCGAGTGGAAAACTTACTTGGCTACGTTTCAAATGTTAAGTCGAGCTAAAATAAGAAACATTAGTAGTATTGACCATTCAGAATGCTAATATATATGTAGGGTTGTTTCACTTTTTATAGTAACATATTTCAGTTTATTCATTCAATCATGACATTGTAACGCACTTCAATTTTTTTGTACAAAATTTGGTGAAGGTTGTAATTATTAAAGTTTTATATATTTATCTACATACAACTACTGAAATGCATTTAACCAATTTTAATTTATTTTCTACCTCGACTGGTTTCTACGTTCTATCCTACATGAGTCTTCATTCGCGGTAGAATACATTTTAAAATTGGTGTACTGTATTCCAGTAGTTTTGTTTATACGTATAGGTATACCAAAATTTCCAGTCAAGAAGAAGGTCGAAGAATGAATTCTTTATAAAATTCTGCGTCTTGTGATAAATTATTTATATTAATAAACTTATTTTTTAAGCATGTCCCACAAAAGAATGTCGATACTTTAACCATATATGTTATTTTCCGAATTAATTAAAAAAATTCAAACAAACACACACGCGATCTCTTTTCCTACAGGAATAACAAACTCTTGACCCAAGAGGTGTTTACTCTGGTTTTTAATTTAAAAACGGTCTTCATGTACGAACATTATTTTGTTTGTTTTTTACAAATTTTGCACACTCCTGAATTTAACATAACATTAATTACCTTTCGCTAAGACAGGTATTGAATTCATGCTAAAAATCGCATATCCAGATTTTAGTGAATAAGCACGTTTTAAGGTCCCTAGAATCCGATTATAACATTTTTACGATGATGTCCGTGTGTGTGTGTGTGTGTGTGGATGTGTGGATGTTGGATCCACGATTTCTCAAATATTATAAGACTTAAGACATTTTTAGCTACGGATTCCTGAATCTAACAATAATGGAAAGAGTTGATTAAGTTTTGGTAACAATTGGACAGCCGGAAGTAGTAGTTACAAGAATAAAATCATCTAAATATTATTTATTGAAAATTTATGTAAATACTTATATTAAAGAACGTTAAATTCTTTATTCGATAAATATAAATTCATTATTATATCTTCTATAGATTTAGAGATAAAGAAATGCATATAAAATAATTTGATGTAAAAATTCTCAGATCAAACTACTTCCAAGGCAAGAAATTGAAATGTTTGTAATTGGCACATAAATGTCACTGTCAAAAATCATCAATATGAAGATTATGAAAATAAAAAAAAGTCGACAACGCAAAAGAATATAAGTAAAAAAGAATATAAAAGGAATTTGCGAAAAAATGGCGAATATAAAGAAAAAGAAAAGGAATGTAGAAAAAGAAAATTTCAGGATATTGAATATAAAGAAAATGTATGTATTGTATATAATTTATATTAAAATATCCCATAGATTTTGCAAATATATGTGAGAATTATTTTGCAGTGAGAAAATTTAAAAATATTTTTCGTTTTATGCGTACAACCAGGTAAAATATCTGGCGAGAGGTTATGTGCTGGCCACATCAGATTTTTTTTTAATAAATGCTGTATGACTGAGACTTAAGTCTGATTTTCACCGAATGTTTTAATGCTTAATGCATAATAATTTGTGCATAAGGCTTAATGCATTATAACAATTTACGATGATACCATTTCTAGCTACTTTGTTTAGTTTAGTTCAGTAATTTTCTTTGTTATAATATGTCATATGCATAATTTTCCGTATCTATATCAACGAAAAATTAAAAACTTAATAATTATAAAATAGACTGACAGTTGACAATTCAAAATAGAAAATTAAGAGAGACAGATGTCCATCTCACAATTATGCTTAGTCATAACGCCTTAAACCTTGGAGTTTGCAAACTTTTGTTCTTATGCATTGCTCTTAGTTCTTAAGCGTTAAGCCTTATGCATAGCTGGAAATAATAGTAAACTTTGTCATATGATAAACATTTTTTCACATTGCGCTTAATTAATTATACCTCTTACTCATTAGGACAATCGGTGGAAATGAGGCTTTAATATCTTAAATTAGAAGAATAATGTTATATGAGTTTCGTAAAGCATTGTCGACTTAACTATTCAATTAACTATATCGCATATGATCTTACTCTAAAGGGTTCTAATTACAGACTTCTAATAATAATTAATAACATTATGATGAGAAGGATAATTATTCATGAGGCGTAATTACGGCGCTGATAGCTTCGCAAGTGTCACACATCTTATTTTGCACCGTACAAATAATGCAACAAACGCTAAACTCTCTTTGATACTTTGACTTTTTGCTCTGTTGCTATGTACCTATATTCATATTTAAAACATATTAAAATAGCACCGCATATGAGAATATGTAATGGAAAACGAACAATATTCAACGTCGATAGCATGGTTGTGAAATTGAAAATATTTTGAATCTTTGGAATGCATACATTTTTCCGTACACATAAAATATATAGTGGTGTCAATTTGGGCCCAAAAGAAAACTTAAATATAGAATGCAACAAAATTTATTTTAATTTGGATGGATCAAAAGTCTTATTATTAGCGCTTCTTCGAAATTTATACAAACTCCACATCGTTGCATGCTGCAGTTCGAATACCTTAAAATGTACTTTACATTGTGGGGTCAAAATGACTCCAATTCCTTTTATATCCTTTAATATTAGTAATAAATATATTTAAACTCTGTTCGTTATTATAATGTGTATGTACTTACAGGAATACATACGTACCCACATATTGTAAATAGAAAATGCCCATACATTTTTTTTAAAGAAATATAAATGTGCGGCAAAAATGACCCCAACAACACACTCCGAAGTTTAACATAATTCAAAATAACAAATCATCATGTGGAAGAAATTGTAAGCTGTATTTGCTCAATTTAAAAGATTGAAAATATAATTTTGCATGTCTGTAATCTATAAAAACTACAAAAGACACGGTCAAGAATTGCCCCATTAGGAAGCCATATTGCTGGTGTATTGTATCCGAAAAAAATGTACCTATAGGTGAATAGATGTAGACAAAAATGTAAATTGTTCAGTTTTTTATGTTCTTTCGAATGGTAATGCATAATTTTTATATGGACATCATATAAGAAAGCTGCATTATTGAAAAGAAAATATTCTTGCTTTTCAACGATATATATTTCATGTATGTTCATTTGTTTCAAATGGCAAAAATATAACAAATATATTTAATTTATTATCATCATTATCGATATCTGCATTCAAAGCAGATTGGTACATCCAGCAATGGGTAATATGCCGTGATGATATATTTATATTTATTTATTTAATTTTATATATATATATATATATATATATATATATATATATATATATATATATATTGTTTATTTCTATTGCCAATTTCGTAAGTTTATAAAAATAAACTAAATAATAAAAATATGCAAATAAAGTTTGTAAAATTTGTATTATTATTATCATCACCGATAGTTTATATTTTTTGTCCTTTGTTGAATGTTAATTACAAAAATTATGAAAATATAAAATTATGTATATATTCATTAATTTTGAGATAGACAAACGTGCGTGTTATTAAAATTTATTAAATTAATGAAATCTGTTGTTCAAAATTGGTAGGAAACGTGCTATACTGTATAATGAATTCAGAGTGTATTAATTACGAGTACAAAGGTATATTTTTAAAAATCCGTAGTGACATTTATTTCGCCATTAATTATCAATTTGCGTATTACATGTCAAAGGCACACTATTTAATATCCTGTTGTTTGTGTTATATTGAAAATATGATCCTTTGTTTGTGAAATATAGTATTATATTACAAAATTCAATGAGTATTATTAAAGCTATTTTTAATAACTGGTAAAATTAAATAAAGCAAGTTTTGAAATTTTAATTAAATGATGTATTCATGAATTATCGGAGAGTTTCTGCACTTTATACAATAAAAATTAATTGAAAGTGTACTATTACTCGAATATAAACAGGTATTTTATTTTTATCGTTATCAAAGTAATATGTCAGTGATAATGTTTATATTTATATTTTATTTTTAGCATTAAACAGACAAGATATTGTTAAATATGTAATCGGTTAAAATAGAAGCATTTAAGTACTAAAAATTTGCATAATATGAAAATGTTCTCTTTGAAGTTAAATGCTTTGTCACTATAATAAATATATTTAAAACAATTAAAGATGTTAGTATATTGACCTTGAATAGGCATCCAATGTCAAATGTAGTCCAGATTGGGGCATTCACATCTACTTCTACTACTAATGGCAAAATGGCACTTATAATCCTTTGAATTAAAATGCTTCATTTATGTATAATATATGTAATATTGATCACACAGGTTTGTACAGTGGATATACTCGTATTACACTTCTAAAGTTATGAAAATATGTATTTATTTTTAATTTGACGATTAAAAAATCTGATGTGACCAGCACATTACCTTCCGTCAGTTCTATGTATTTTGTATAAATGTCATACAGAAAGTTTCTTGCAAAATATTCTATTTTTGGTACATAACCTTAAGGCAGTTGTATGTATTTTATACAAATTCTATACAGAAAGTTTCTAGCAAAAGACCCTATATTTCCAGTAAAATTATAACACCAATATACTGTCAATTGCACTTGACACTGACATCTTTCAATCAGAATTTTCTTAATATAGCAGCTGTTTCCGGAGTTATAGCTTAGCTGGCTAATATATGAAATTTAATTTCTTCATAATTTTTAAACTCTATATTCTTTTAATATGAAGTATAAAATGCATTCAAATCGTATAGAGAATAAAATATTCTTTAATATTTATAATAGCATTAAATGTGAAAAAATGATATTTAACATCGATTTTTAAAGAAAAACTGTTAAAATCTTCAAATGAGGGTACTTCCGGTTGACCAATTATAACCAAAATCTAATCAGCTCTTCAAATAGATGTAATGAAAAAGAATACGAAACAATTCTAATTTTTGGAATTGTAGTATTAAAGGTAGGCGAAAATTTTATCACACACTCACACACACACACATTCACACACAAACCCACACACACACACACAAACACACACACACAAACACACACACACACTCACTCACACACACACACACACACACACACACACACACACACACACACACACACACACACACACACACACACATCATCGTAAAAATAGTAAAATCGTTTTCTAGTGACCCTAAAACGTGCTTATTTATCAAAAACTCACCACAGAATTTGAACAGAGAAACATCTTCCTTACCTAAAGGTGACGGAAAATTTATTTATTTATCGAATCTTTTGATAATAAGATAAAAAAAAGTTAATTTATTCACGTAATATTGAAATAGCATATTTTACTGAGATTATAAATAAATATTTGGTTAACCCTTACGTAGTCACACCTATTTTTGTAACGTAAGTGGTCGCGCGGAACACTGAGTGCACCGGTCCTCAAATATAGTTATATTGCTGAATGTTTTCGATTATGATTATAGTTTTTGTTATAGCCGGATGAATTAACATTACCTATTAGTATTTGGTACAAAATTTTTAGGAAACCTAGGAGAAACATCTGTTGTGGCCAGCACATAATCTCTCGCCAGATATATCCGTAGTTAAAAATGTCTTCAGTCTTATAGTATTTGAGAAATCTCGCTTATAAAAAGAGCTAATTTATATATTATAGCAGTCCTAAATACAAAATTTCAACTTTCTACGGCTTACTGTTTTTGAGTTATGCGAGATACGTATGAACGTACGTACAAACGTCACAACGAAATTGGTCAAAATGGATTCAGGGATGGTCAAAATGGATATTTCCGTTGAAATCTGAAAACCGAAATTTTTCGAGATTACAATACTTCCTTTGTTTTGTACAAGGAAGTAAAAATGACTACCGGACCCCATTCTAGCGTAACGCTCGTTAAACACATTAATTACATATGTAGCCTAAAAGTAGTAATATTAGAAATAATGACTAATTCAAGCACATATAATATTTACTTCCCTCGGCGTTAGTTGTTCCTATTTAAAGTCTGAAAGCTAATAACATCGGTGAAATAGTCGTAACAATAACGATAACAGTGTGAGAAGAAAAAGTCCCGCTGTGATGTTCGAGTCTTATAATAAATTTACGGTTTATCGCTTTTGTTTTCCAACGTCGATTTGTACTTTTGCTCTTCTCTTTAAGTTTTCATGACACATTGTTGTGACCGGCTTAAAGTTGAAACTCCTTGAGTATAACGAGAGAAAATCGATGTACGTGCAAAGAAATCTAAACGTGATGTAGGCGATGAAAGTTTTAAACCTAGATTATCTCACGAGCGAAACTGCAGATACCATTTATGAGGGCTATATTAGCATACGTTATAAATATTGGGCGATGCAGACATGTAACCATCTTTTATGCTCTTTTTTTAAATTAAGAGCAGTAAATTCCAATTTTTTCTATTACGATTTATGCTTTTGATTAACTATTGATACTCAAATATTTATATTATATATTGCTGAAAAGTGTTATTTTGTCCTCGTCTGCTTTCAGACTCGGCCGAAAAAAAATCGCTTTTTGGCCTTGGGACACAAATAACTAGTGTTATGATTAATTGCACAATATCGTTTTGTTGAAAGTAAAAGTTTAATCAATTAAATTTGTTTTAAATATATATTTCTGTTTTTAACGCATTGCAAATATGACTTAAATAAACTTTTTTTAAAACCAAATATTGCCAAATATGAGGTGTAGTTTATTTCACCAAAATTCGAAAAATTATTAAAGATTTAATAAAAATTTATTTCCTGCAAATACTTCGACAAAAATTGTTATCTATGCTTTCACTTTTTGAACCAACGAATTAATTTTTAAAGTCAACGAATAAGTACAGCTTAATTTGCTTTTTAAAATTCTTAATTCATCATAATTTCGAACATACACAAATCTAATATGTATGTAGATATACTAAAAATGAACAAGCAGAAGACGCACGTCATCAATAAATATTACTAGATAATGACGTCACTTATTACTAGTTTTACATAGGGTACTAATTTAATCTAGAATATGCAACGCGTGTTGCATAAGTTACTGTATACAATACATGCAGATGAATTATCGTGTAATACTTATTAAAACAAACCAATAATAGTCAGTGCCTGGTATAGGTCGTCTTTGCTTTAACCAAATCAAAGCACCTCAAAAACTATAATAAAATAAGTAAATTTCGCGCCCCCAAAATCTGTGCGCCCTAGGCTGTAGCCTGGTCAGCCTATCCAGTAATTGGGCACTGCAGTAATTCTGTAGCACAAGACACAACTCAGAAATACTTAACTCAGAAGAAACTGTTGCAATTAGTATAATAGGTAGATAAACTAGGACGATATATAATATTGATATATTTTATTGACAGCAAATTGACAGTTCTATATATTTTTACAAAACAATAATACGTAACTGCTTTGATATTTACAGTTTATATTAATTCAAGTCACTCGTGCCTGGATGAGATAAGTTGACAATCACTGACAATCAAGTGACAGAGACAGGATCGATATTTGATCGATTTTAAATTCAATATAAACATGAGTAATATGCCGTGATGATATATTTATATTTATTTATTTATTTATGTAAACATGGACATTCTCAGTAGTGCTACCGTTATGATACGAAAATCAACTACAATTATTTCAAATAATATTTAAACGCCGAAAAATAGCTAAAAATTATATAAAAAGATCTACAAATAATTTGTAACCTCTTGCAATGGACCTTTTCAATTTAAAGAGATAGAAGATATGCGCAATGGGGATCTGCGCATAGTAAGAACAAATGAGATCTATGGCAATTGTTTCTAAAAAAATTAGACGTAAAATGTGAGAATATCTCAAATAACTTTAGAAAATCTTATCGAAATAAGTTACAAAAGCTTTTATTGAAGTTAAAATGTCTAACGATTCAAATTTTCACTGAGAATACAGGTATTTTAATGACTGCAATATTTTTGACGTTTCGTTTGACAGCCCAACTGGCAGTTGTTCGCGCCATTTTCGTACTATTTGCAGCGATAGAAAGAGATAGCCGTTAAATTGAAAAGGTCCATTATTTACGAGACAATTTTCTTTACATTTTTAATTAAAAATAATATGTAGGAATATTTTTAGGTAAACTAATACTCTTAAATTTCTTTCTACGACAGGTTCATTCATAAAGAAAAACAATATCAGTGTCAGTTAACTTAACTGCCAGATAAAAGAAAAATATCGCATCATATAATTGGCGTTTGTACAATTTTGACAATGTACGCTGTAATATCGATGCGATATTTTTATCTTATCTAGCATTTAAGTTACCTGACACTTCATCGACGGTAAAAAACCGGGCCTAAGTCGTTTTTAATATATAGATTTTCAGACGGCATTATACCATTCGCGAAATATTTACACTCAAAATTTGACAGGACTGGTAGTCATCATTCTGTTTTGTTCTAATTAGTATATTTTGTTATTGTCTTCGAATTAATAGTTGTTGCACACATTAAATACAAATAAGTCATGAAATAATTAATGATAACAACTGACGTTACCACTGATGATAACGACAATAAATATTGTGATATTTTGGTGGAACGGTGGAAGTTTCTTAGTCATACTAGGATTACATACGATTTATGTGTGTGTTGTCAGCTAGGAAAAATAAAAATAACCATAAACTTATATTGCACGTGCTCCATAATCTTTTTGATTTGTTTGTTTTCTTTATATAGATTTTGTTGAAATATTTCACGAGTAGTTCGGATTTACAGTGGAATTTTATTTATTTTTTTGCAGTATTATCACCATTCTGATGTATTGTTCCCTCAGCTTTACGTCAGCAGAATTGCTAGGCAGCTAGTATATAAGAATAGCATGATTTATTCCTTTAGACTTTTTATTTTCTATATTTAATCAATTGTAAAATAAATGCACCGAGAATAATTCAGAGATTTTGCTTTTAATCTTCTTAAAAACATGAATTTGTAAAGGAATCATATTGTCAAATTAAAATAAATTGAACCTAAATTAATAAATATATTTGTAGCAATAATAAAAAAAAAATTACATAAAAAACAGTTTTTTTTTATTAATATTTATTATAAAATTAGTTTGTATTACTTGACTGTTACTATGATTTACAGGATTCATAATTATGTTACTACTGCGAAATTTTGAATTTAATCTTTTTTTTGTAGCAACATACAAATTTATTTAGTCCTTTATTTTTTTAAATGTCAATTTTCTAAAATAATATTGGCTAAGGGGCCCCTTATCCGCTATGCAAAATCAAGCTCTTTATTTTCCATCACATTCCAGGCGGTAGAATTTCTATTGGCAAATATTTTCCTGCAACTGATCCAGAGTTTTCCTTTAAAATAACCCCATAAAAAGAAGTAAGGGGCTGTCAAATCAGGACACCTGACGGCCAATGTGTATTACCAAAACGTGGGATTAAATAACGATAACAGAATGAGTTTCGCAAAATTGCTACTATTTTGAGTGTATGATACTGATCCATCTTGCTAATACCATATTTTGTCGCATCCAAGTTCTTTTATTTGGGATACCAAAAATGTATTAATCAATTCCCTCGTAACTTTCACCAGTGGACTGTGCCACCAATTTCATTTGGAAAAAAAAATACAGGCCAGTCACATTTTCATAGTAAATGTCATAACATACAATGACTTTGGTGGGATGTAAAGGTGCCTAATTTTGGATTTTCAGGCCTACAATATTAGTTATTTTGCTTCTTAACACGTCAACTCAGATGAAAGTGAGCCTAGTCAAAATTTCCACAAGTTCTTGTGGTATGTATTCTTCATGATAAACGCAACAATTAAAAACGGTCCCCAGGAACTTTTTGCGAGCGGGCCCCCGAACTCTTAGTTACGCCACTGGTGATGATGAGAATAATTGGAGATGCAGTCGTGGTAAACAGTGTTTATTAAATAGTAATTTAATGTACTTTTCTACGTTTCGATTCCAAATGAATCATCATCAGAGATAGTTAAAGTACAGTTGAAAAGTAATATCATTACATTACAAAATCAAAACTGTAAGGATGAAAATGTCGTCAAAAATATCAAAGGTAATAAAATGCGTGCATACGTCAGAAACAACTAAAACTGACATTAGTTACTTTTACTTGTTTTTGACCTGTAAAATAGTGATATAGTTATTCACGTCATAAGGCTGATATGTAGCAAATAACAGATGAGGTTAAATGTTGTAAAATCGAGGCGATAGCCGAGATTTTTTAATCAACCGTGTCTGTTATTTGTATATCAGCCGTGTGACGTTCAGTATTTTTCATAATAACATAAAATATCTTCTTAAAATTCTATTTTATATGGCATATTGACAGGTGACAGCTCTTCATGACAATTAAAATAACGGCCGTGGCTGTTTTGATGCATATATCGGTTGAGCATACAGTACTGTTAAAGCACATTTAACAGTATGATATTATGAAAAATGTATTATCAGTACTATCAAAAATGAGTACCCACTCCATATGTAGAAGATATTTAAATTAATTATATTTGTTTTGTTTTTCATTATATTTAATTACTAAATTATTACTATAGCTCTTCCACTTCAAATGAAATGATTATTTTATTAAATTTAATTCCGTATTTTTTTTGCAATGCATTTATTTTATATCAAAACAATGATTGAAGCAATTTTTATTTTTTTATTAAAATTTTTACAAAAATCTTTTCTTGTACATGTAAAATACAGGGTGTTTGGCATAAGTCCAGCACCAAGAATATTTCGTTTATCTTGAGAGATATACAAGAAAATGTTAATAAGCAAACTTAAACTAGAAAAAGGGGCTCATAAGATGACTATAGTAGAAATTTTGCATCACTTCCGGTTTTAGAGGAAATGGGCACAACTTTAAATCTAGCATAGGGAGTCTGTATTTTTATATATTTTTTCTGAATGTACATAAAATTAGCTTCACGATGATATCAAAATATCATAGTTTTACTTCATTTCAAATTGGAGACCATTATTTTCAATATATGTATTAATAAAATTTCATGAAAAATTAAACATAGCTATAAAACAATTTTATTACCTTAAAACAAAAAATAGTATTTATTTACATAGAGTTGAAGTGCTCTAACAATTTTGTGATTTAATTTAGACCCGGTATTTTCACTTCCAAATAAAGTTTCGAATAACTATTCGCCAAATAAATTTATTCTGTATATTTATCCAACGAATAATTACAATGCGTCTTTTCACACATTTTACAGAAACAAATAGCTATCTGTCGAATAACTTTAAAGTTCGTGAATTGGTAACCTTGCAGAGTGAATTTGTCTCAATAGAAAAGGATAGAGTTTGGCGTAGCCACGTTAAGCAGACGAGGATGAAATATGTCAACTTCTTTTGAATCCGTAGTTGTCAAAATTATGTTCGATATCTTGAAAGTCATCTAAATTCTTCTGCATTTTTAGCCCCGGCAGACTGTAATTTAACAAGTGTACTGTCTAATGCAGCAATAATATATTGTAAACGACATTATGTATATCGTATTGTCCTTGTACTTTTTGTACATTTCTTTCATTTCGAAATAAATGTTTGTCATTGTATTCAACAAATTATCCAAAATTTTAAAATATTTTGCCAGCGTCAAATAACAGGATCTTTATAATGATTTACCTACTCACTGTTTCAGATCAAAAAATAATCGAAACCTATCAAAAAATTCCTTCATGTATGAGGTTATGTCGCTGTCTGATGATATGTGATCGATTTCTCACGTTATTTATTAATTCATTGTACAAAACTTCATAATCATCAAAAATATTTAATATATCCATTTTGTTAATAAATCTTCACTATGTGGAAATGTAATGAACTTACGAATAAACGGTTATTCGTAAGTACCGAATAATTTATTCCGCAAATAACAGATTTTATTCTTTCGAATAAATTGTGTAAATAAGTGAAAAGACAACAAAAATATTTATCTGAAGGATACATTTATCTAAACGTGAAAATACCGGTTCTTAAGGTATTAAAATTATTTCATAGCATGCTATGTTTAATTTTGTATGGAATTTTATTAATACATATTTTGAAAATTAATGGTCACCATTTTGAAACGGTTGAAGAAAAACTATGATATTTTGGTATCGTCGTGAAGCTAATTTTATTTACATTCTGGAAAAAATATAAAAATACAGATTCCCTATGCTAGATTCAAACTTGTACCCATTATCGCTAAAACCGGGTGTGATACAAAATTCTTAATATAACCATCTTAGAGTCCCATTTTCAAGTTTAAGTTTGCTTATTAATATTTTTTGTACCTCTCAAAATAAACGAAATATTGTTGGTGCCGGACTTACGCCAAACACCCTGTATACTTTAAACGATGAATAAAATATAAGTAAAATGATAAAATATGAAAAGCTATTAGTGATGATGCTTTTAAATTATACCATTAATAACTTCTAATAAAATGAACATGTCTACCAAATAGAACAAAAATTACATTACTAGCATACATAACTTTGAGTTTTACATAAATTCAAATTCATGTAGTCTTTATGAAAGTTTATGAGAGCCGTTATAAAGTTTCTATTCTCATTAGAGTGTAATAAAAACGACAGAGCAATCAAGTAGAGACAAAGGACTAAACGTAATCAACACCAGAACTAACTAACTACGCCAGGTCTCTAGCAAACACAAATAAAATATAAAACAAAATTCATATAACAATGCTAGAATCAGTGTACTATTTTGCAACTTTACATATTTATCTTCAGCGGCACAAAAGCTAACAAGAATGCTGGAAAATATTAAGTTGTTGCTTTATTTGGTTTCGTTAGAAACGTACAAACATTCATACGATAATCAAGCAGGCGGTTGCTCTATTCACATATTCTTCCTACATTTTATAACAATGATATACAGTGTGTTCAAAAAAATTCCTAACTCGGAGTAGGCTATGAACAAAGAAACATATGTCAATTTGATGAGAGATATTTTCAAAAATGTTATCTAAAGAAATCAAAGCTTTCCTTCTTGAATCTTATTTTATAAATAGAAACAAATTTAAAAATCTGATGTGGCCAACACATAACCTCTCGCCAGATATTTTACCTAGTTGTACGCCTAAAACGAAAAATATGTTTAAATACAAATACATATATTCATGTCTGACTACAAAATAATTATTTTAATATAAATTATGTACAATACATACATTTTCTTTATATTCAATATCCTGAAATTTTCTTTTTCTACTTTTCTTTTTCTTTATATTCGTCATTTTTTCGCAAATTCCTTTTATATTCTTTTTTACGTATATTCTTTTGCGTTGTTGACTTTTTTTATTTTCATAATCTTCATAATAATGTACAAATATTTTTGACAGAGGCATACAAATATTTTTGACAGTGACATTTATGTGTCAATTACAAACATTTGTATTTCTTGCCTTGTAGTAGTTTGATCTGAGATTTTTCACATCAAATTATGTTATATGCCTTTCTTTATCTCTAAATCTATAGAAGATATAATAATGAATTTATATTTATCGAATAAAGAATTTAACGTTCTTTAATATAAGTATTTACATAAATTTTCGATAAATAATATTTAGATAATTTTTTTCTTGTAACTACTACTTCCGGTTGTCCAATTGTTACCAAAACTGACTGGACTCTTCCGATTATTGTTAGATTGAGGAATCCGTAGTTAAAAATGTCTTAAGTCTTATAGTATTTGAGATAAAGTGAATCCAACATTCACACACACATCCACACACACATACGGACATCATCGTAAAAATGTTATAATCGGATACTAGGGACCTTAAAACGTGCTTATTCATTAAAATCTGGATATGCGATTTTTAGCATGAATACAATACCTCTCTTAGCGAGAGGTAAAAATCTGCTGTGGCCAACACAATACCTTCCGCCATGTACCGCCCGAGTCACAAAAAATATTAAGCTAATCCTTATTTTTGGATTAGCGAATTTTACTCTAATTTTGGCAGTTTATTTCTTAAAATATAGTCTAATCTAACCAAAGTAACTTTTTGATAATAAAATGAAGATTAAATTTTAAATACCGGGATAAAATAGAATTCACTAATCCAAAAATGAGAATTAGCTTAAACTTTTTTGCGAATCGTAAATTTTTATTTATCTAAATACATACCTACATATTTACGTATGCTGGAAACTGTATTGATTGTTCTAGTTACTTTTTTCTTTTTAAAACGTTACTATTATTAATTTGAAATGATTAGTTCTTTGACAATAACATTTATCTGTCAGTTACATACATTAGAAATAACTGCGCAACCAAGGAGTTTTGTTTGTTTAAAGCGTAGGATTCGGGATTTAAATTATAGATAATTTTATAAATTTATCCATGAAATATATAGAAAAAGTATTAATGCAGATCAGTAGAAAATTTAATAATCTTTAATTTTAAATTAAAGTCGAAAGAATAACATTTAAAGGTATTTTTCGAAGAAAAACTATTTTGAGCTTCTAGAAAGTGCCATTTCCGGTTATCCGATTTATACCAAAATATAATGGGCTCTTTCCATTACAGATAAGTTTGAAATACAAGGTTTCAAAATTTTCTGAATGATAGTATTTGAGTTAGTGCCGATCTTTCCACCTTCGGATAAAGTTCCGGATAAAGTTATCTGGTGGATAAGTAAAAAATGCGTCTTTCCACCTTCGGATAAGGTTATCCGTCAGATAAATATAGCCTATCCGACAGATAAGTTATCCGGAACTTTTCTACCGGATAAATATTAATTAATAATTAATCCATAATAGAAATTTTACAATTTTATGATTATTAATTTTTGACTGAGTATAGAAGTAGACTTTAATGAATAGCATTTATTAAAAATTTCACATCTCTAATTATTATTTATTTACATTTTTATTTTGTTCTTTTACTTTTTATTCATATAGTTCCAATATTCCACTTTTTAAGCATGTGCCGCCTCGTTCTTATTTTTCATATAAAAAATAAAACATTCTACATTTAAAGATACTTGTTCCATTCCATCGTCCTTACACTCTAATTAGTCCCCTGGTTACTTAATATCACAGTTACTATTGTTGTAATCAAATTTTATCACTATTGTAATCTAGTATTATCATTGTTGTCATCAAGTTTAATCTTGAATTAAGTTTCTCAAAAACAAAACATTTGCTTTTTTTGTCGATCCAAAAGATGGGAGTAACTGCCTCTTCTTGTCACCCCCCCCCCCCTCTTCTGGCGGAACCACCTGGGGATGGATTTTTAATATGAACGGAATACTAGTGTATTGCATATTTATCCAAATTACTTTTAAATTATATATCATTAATTATGTCAAAGTAAAAAAAAAAATCATAACCACAAATGTCAAATCACAAATATTAAGAAACTTGATCGAAACAACTTATTTAGCATTTTCTTTCTATGCCTTATTACATTTGCAATGCTGTTATCTCTTTTTAATTTTACCAGAGATTTTAGAACTGCATATATTGCACTTATCTGTCGGATAGTTATCCGTCAGATAAATTCGACATGAAAGACAGATAAAAATTATCCATCGGATAAAGAGTCAGATAAATTTATCTGGCGGATAGTTATACGGAACTTTATCCGAAGGTGAAAAGACCGGCCCTTAGAGTAGAGGTTCCACACATACACACATATACACATACACACATACACATATACACACAACACACATACACACAGACACCATCGTGAAAATGTAATAATAATTTAATTTATAGGTTTAAAACAATCATGTTTAATAATGTTTATAAGTTTATTACATTTTTTATTTGTAGATATTTGCGGATATATGCAATGTTTGCTATTTTTTTAGCTGAAAACATTGTTACCATTTTGTCTCGTATTTCAGTTGCAGTAAATCAGAAAAGTCTTCCGTATCCCATTTTCTTTATGCCCTCATTCGTTTTTTGCTCTATTTCCCTTTTCTGCCCTTTCGCATCAGTCATCAGCATATGTTTGCAATTCTCGACGATGCACATCGGAAGAGACATGTGGACGACACTATATTTTTAAACATACGGTTTGAAATAAAAAGATAGAAAATATTACCATTTTCAAATGGTATATAGTTTTGTTTATGTTTTTTTTTTATTTCTTTTTTATGCCAATATTTTATTATAAGTATCAAAAAAAAAAATGTTTTTCGGGAATTATGTCCCAAAATCAATAATAATGTAACGAGTTATTTTTGACGTTTTAGGATTAATTAATGTGACATCTAACGTCACAGTGACAGCAATCGTGTATATATGTAAGTGGGATTATAAAATTCATAAGCTGTTTTCCATTTCACATGAACTGATTCGCCACTACTCTAAACGTATTTTAAAGGAACAGTTTTTCAACTTTTCAACATAAGTGCGCCAGACTAAAAATTTTTGTTTATTTAATTTTTATTCTCAAAAGTCAAAATATCAGGAATGGACATAAAAAAATTACAGTAATTTAATATAAAATACTATTATTGTTTCCTATGTACAATATTTTTAGTCCTTAATTAACGAAAGTACATCTGAATTTTCTAATGAAGACGAAACAAATACTTCGTCGTCAGATGAATCAGAAGATGATGTAGTACTCAGTAGCAATAAATAAAAGGGACTGGGAACCTGGTTCTGATTCCCACGTTTCTTTTTACCTCTCGCTAAGAGAGGTATTGTATTCATGCTAAAAATCGCATATCCAGATTTTAATGAATAAGCACGTTTTAAGGTCCCTACAATCCGATTATATCATTTTTACGAAGATGTCCGAAAGTGTGTGTGGATGTGTGTGTGTGTGTGTGTCCGTGTGCGTATGCGTGTGCGTGTGCGTGTGCGTGTGCGTGTGCGTGTGCGTGTGCGTGTGCGTGTGCGTGTGCGTGTGCGTGTGCGTGTGCGTGAGCGTGTGCGTGTGCGTGTGCGTGTGTGTGTGTGCGTGCGTGCGTGCGTGCGTGTGTGTGTGTGGATGTTGGATTCACTATATCTCAAATACTATTTGACTTAAGACATTTTTAACTACGGATTCCTCAATCTAACAATAATGTGAAGAGTCGAGTCAGTTTTGGTAACAATTGGACAACCGGAAGTAGTCGTTACAAGAAAAAAATAATCTAAATATTATTTATCGTAAATTTATGTAAATACTTATATTAAAGAACGTTAAATTCTTTATTCGATAAATATAAATTCATTATTATATCTTCTATAGATTTAGAGATAAAGAAAGGCATATAAAATAATTTGATGTCAAAAATCTCAGATCAAACTACTACAAGGCAAGAAATTCAAATATTTGTAATTGACACATAAATGTCACTGTCAAAAATATTTGTATGCCTCTGTCAAAAATATTTGTACATTATTATGAAGATTATGAAAATAAAAAATGTCAACAACGCAAAAGAATATACGTAAAAAAGAATATAAAAGGAAAATTTCAGGATATTGAATATAAAGAAAATGTATGTATTGTACATAATATATATTAAAATAATTATTTTGTAGTGAGACATGAATATATGTAGGTATTTGTATTTAAAAATATTTTTCGTGTAAAATATCTGGCGAGAGGTTATGTGTTGGCCACATCAGATTTTTCGTTCTTGTTTTCCGAATTTGTTATTGCGAACAGGGACTGGGAAAAATTGTTTATTTTCACATAGCCACCTATAATATTTGTTTAAAAATTATTTCTAATATTTCTAAATTATCTCATTTTTTCGAAATTTTTCAAGTACATTAATAAAAAATAATACATCGTTGAAAAGAGAAAAAAATGGCGGTTTCTATTTTATTAAAATAATTATAGGTTGTCATTTGAAAAATAAAAGTTGATAGTCGTATCTTTTAAACCTGACTTTATAAAAAATATCTACATCTGCCATCAAGTAGTATATGTAAAATAATAAAACTTTTATATGAGCCATTTTTTCTATTATTTATAATAAAAAAGTTAAAGGAGGGGGGCTTCTTCCCAGACTCACCCTGTATATTTAAAGTATAATGACAGTAATAGCACATAAGCATTGAACCCTACCACCGAAATGTCACTACTCTCTATCCATTTGGTAATACAAACCCATTAGACTTCATTACATCCATTACATTTGTATCGTACGAATGTTTACCACTGGCACCTAAATGCCGGAATAATCGAGTACGCCCGAAATGGCACCATCCCAAATTGACTGTCCCGGGGCCATTAAAATCCTTCGCTGGTCCCCTGGAGGACCGCTGGTCATTGCCAGCAACTATAAATTTCATTAATTAATTTTATTCCGCCTGCGTATCACCTATAGATTGCGTTGCCTTGCCTTGCCTGCACTGCAAGGTGTGCCGCTGACAGTTCGGGTTAATTAAAAGACTCGTGGGCCCGAATTTACTGCGCGACGAAATTGGTACTTTGCCGGAATTAAGAGAGAAATCATTGATTATGAACGGTGCTTGGCCGTAAGAGTAAGGAGTTGATTTTTTCTTCTAATGTCGAGGGCTGGACACTCTTCACTCGACGGCTAATGATGCTAGATTTCGTCTGAGCCGAGAAACTTCCCAGACGTAAAGAACTCTCTCGCCGAGTTATTTGTCAGAAGAAATTACAACCAATTATAGACCGAATGTGAGTGTGTCGTACAGCAAATGTCATAGAGAAAATGCTTTAATATGTAAGTTTTCGTGTTGACCCAACTGTATTTATAAAAATCTGATGTGGCCAGCACATTACCTTCCGTCAGTTCTATGTATTTTGTACAAATTTCACACGGAAAGTTCCTTGCTAAATTAAATATTCTATTTCTTGTACATTACCTTCCGGCAGTTGCATGTATTGTACGCAAATTTCATACAGAAAATTATTATTTTGTGACGTTTTCTATATACAGTGTAATGTATCTGCAGAAATAAAAGATTTATTATTATTATTTCTTGTACATTACCTTAAAGCAGTTGTATGTATTTTATACTAGTTCCATACAGAAAGCAAAAGATCCTATACCTATTTCCAGCAAAATTATAAGACAAACACACTATGTCAATTTCACTTGACACTGACATCTTTCAATCAAAATTTTCTTAATATAGTAGCTGTTTCCACAGCTATGGCTACTTTATGAAATTTAATTTCTTTATAATTTTTTAACTCTATATCCATTTAATATTAGGTATAAAATGCAATCAAATCCTATAGAAAATAAAATATTCTTTAATATTTATAATAACATTAAATGTGAAAAAATGATATTTAACATAGTTTTTTCAAGAAAAACTGTTAAAATCTTCAAATGAGGGTACTTCCGGTTGTCCAATTCTAACTAAAATCTAATCAGCTCTTTGCATGGATGTAACGAAGAGAAATACGAAAGAATTATAATTTTTAGAATTGTAGTATGGAAGTTATCGTAGACGAAAATTTTGTTACACACACACACACACACACACACACACACACACACACACACACACACACACACGGACACGGACACACATACATACATACACACACACACACACACACACACACACATACAGACATCATCGTAAAAATAGTAAAATCGTATTGTAGGGACCCTAAAACGTGCTTATTCATCAAAAACTCACCACCGAATTTTTTGACCAAAGACAATACCTTCCTTACCTAAAGGTGACGGAAGGTAAAAATATAAAGTAACACATCTCCCCCCATGCAATTTTTATTCATTTAAATAAATACTTAAAAACAAAGCAAATGTATTTTTTGCATAAAATTATTATTACACAATCTGATTTATTGTAATTAATTTGGGTGTATTAACCGATTAGAGTTACGTGATATTAGAACCCGCAGAATCCGCCGTCGGCGCTATACATTTTGAATGAGAGCTTTCCAACCTAAATTATTGTTGATTTCAGGGTTGTTATACAGGCTGTCTCACAACTCGCGCCCCAGAGCGAATGAGGAAACACGAGACTGCATTCGGATGTGTAATTTTGAAGAAAAAAAAATTTAGCTTATAAGATCTACACCTTTAACGTGTGTTTGCTGTAATTTTACGTTACTAGGGTTTTATACAAATCAAATCTTCTTTAAAATGTGTGGGCGAGTGTAGTTTTTGAAAAATGTCAGTGTCAAATTAAATTTGACAAGGTGAATAAAAAAGGCACCATTTGTTGTTTTAACCCATTTCTTCCCAGGGGTGCGTTTTCGAACCACAACATTCAATATTTTTTTCATTGATATTGGAAAGAAATTTTATTTTAGTTTTTATTTTTTATTGTAATATAGACTTAATTTTGACTAGTATTACAAAAAAAATTCAATAAAAAGTTTATTTAATGCTCCAAATTATATCCTGAATTTTGGTATTTTTGTAGATTCAGACGACATTTATTTCAAAATTTAAAAATATATATTTTTCATAAATTCATTGTATAAACAATAAAACGATTTTATACTAAATGTACTATATTTTCTTGTAATAGTATGAAATTTGACAAAAAAGTAGTTTTATAGTGTTAAAATTACCTTTGAATTTGTCTATTGGTATGATCGCGTATCTACTCAGCGTATTATTGGTAAATTTAATAAATAAAAGTTTTGGTATATTTGCTTATAACTTATCTATTGATGAATACATAGCACCATATTTTGACAGACATTCGTGTAAAATGTTTATAAAAGAAAGGCCAGTACGATTTGGATTCAAAATATTGTCTTTGCTCATCCGATCTTTTTTATTCAATGACGTACGGAGGAGCTCGTCAAAAGCATGAAAACTCAGAGCTTGGCTTAGGTTCTCTAGTAGTTATGGATTTACTGTCAGTTATATAAAATCTGATCAAGTATATTTTATAATTTCTTTTCGTCAAGTTATTTGCCTCTGAAAGCCAAGGGATATTTTGCTACGAGAACAATACGTAAATAACAGGACCAAGAATGTCCATTAGAGAATCTAAAAGTCTTCCAGAAAAAAGACAGGGGAACTATGGTTCAGCTTTTAATAATAAATAGAAAGTAACAATAGTTCGTTGGAATGATAATGCAATTATTAGAAGTTGTACATAGTAATACTTTTAATGTACAACCATTGACTAAGGCTAAATTGGTCATATCTCAATACAATAAATACATAACTTGGGTGGTGTGGTGGAGGTCCACATTCGTACGATACAAATGTAATGGATGTAATGAAGTCTAATGGGTTTGTATTACCAAATGGATAGAGAGTTGAGACATTTCGGTGGTAGGGTTCAATGCTTATGTGTTATTACTGTCATTATACTTTAAATGTATATATATATATATATATATATATATATATATATATATATATATATATATATATATATATATATATATATACAGGGTGTTATATATTAATGGACCCAGCAAATATCTCGCTTATTTATTAAGTTAGTAATTTCTTTCATATAACATGATTTATACAGCAACATGTAAGCTACTTCATGACGGATGTACATTCCTGATACCACTTCCGTTTTATTAGTAATTAATATCTACTTTGAAAGACAGTAGTCTTGTTAGTACTTGGAAAATTTATATCATTGCTAATAATAATAAAATATCCCAGTTATAATTTAAAACCAATATAGCTTTAAGATAAATTACTATATATCAGCTACAAATAAAATTGTTGAAATCAGACTAAACAATCATGAACGTATCGTAACAACAAATAAAAATCAAAGACAATGCAAAATATGCCACATACAAACTATATATATATATATATATATATATATATATATATATATATATATATATATATATATATGTGTGTAAGAGGTGCAATATCCACCTAAATGTATTTAGTTTTGAAAATTATCATAAAAAATTGATATCGTTCCTTCCCAGTGGTGCGTTGTTGCACCATTTTACAACATTAACTTTTAGAGAATGTATGTTACTATTGTTACTATGTATTATTTATATGTTTAGAAAATGACAATAAATTGTATTTGACTGCAATTGTTTTGCTTTTATTTAAAACTATTTATGCACCATCAATTTTTGAAAAACTGAGTTAATTAAAAATATTTTTATTATAATTATTTTCTTTCTACCTTTACTTGAAATAATATACAGGGTGTAAATCGAAAAGTGAAACATAGGAGTTTAACATGGGAAATCAATTTTTCTTTGCGCAAACGTTACCTAATTATTTTATACTAAAATACTTCAAATAAAAGTTATAGAGATTTAAATGCAGCATCTAAATCATGTGAAACGATTATTTTATCTCTTCATATAAACGTAAAAATTAATTACAAAGTTATAGTTTTTATGAGCATTTTTTCTAAGCAGTCATGGATATATGACAAAAAAAACAAATACGTTGTTTTTTGTCATAAATCCATGGTTGTCATGAGTGCCCTCGGGGCTCTGGGTTCGAATCCCACTAAGGCATGTATGTGCGTGTGAATGTGAACCCACTCTGTAATTGGGATTTAATCCTGTTGTGGGGTTTAAAAAAGGTAGTAACTTGGATTAGATTAGACTATATTATAAAATATAAACTGTCAAAATTAGAGTAAAATTCGCTAATCCAAAAATAAGGATTGACTTAATCTTTTTTGTGACTCGGGCTGTAATGGCGGGAGGTATTCTGTTGGCCACACCAGATTTTTTACTAAAATGCCATTATTGACTCTTATAATCAACTGCGTTTTGATGAAGAGAGAGTCGTTGTGTATGCGCATTTAAATGACGAACAAACGGTAGTAGTACATAAGGGTGAATCTTGGTCCACTTTGCGAGGAATATAATTTTATGTAGAAAGGTATGAATGTAAATTTGTAAAAAGCTCTATACAAATAAAAAATATTGCAAATTCAATTCATATTAAATATATATCGTTTTCCAAATATGACAGCATAATTTTATTTTATTTTGTTTTCTCGTTTATTCACACACTAGTTTTTGTAAAGTAAAAATAATAATTATTGATTAAATAATTAATGAAACAAAAAACTCGTCAACATAAACGAACAACCCATTGAATGCTATTAATAGGGTGAAAAGTAATGCTTTAGAAGCGTGTAATTAAGGAATTACTACCAAGATAAATTGTATAAATGCGAGAGAAAAATCAGCTGACGCCGGGGTTCGAACCCGGGACCTCCAAATCTCTAGTCTGGAGCTCTACCAACTGAGCTACGCCAACCCTAGCGTCAACTGAAACATTATCTCTCTTGTATAGTAAAGTCTAATGTGGCATCGTATCAAAGACTTCTCTTTAAGAGCTATTGACAATGATTTTCGTCCACGAGCGACTTTGATAATTTAAGGAGAATTATACCAAAGGTTAAATTGAAAAGTAATGCTTTAGAAGCGTGTAATTAAGGAATTACTACCAAGATAAATGATTTTTCTCTCGCATTTATACAATTCCTTAATTACACGCTTCTAAAGCATTACTTTTCAATTTAACCTTTGGTATAATTCTCCTTAAATTATCAAAGTCGCTCGTGGACGAAAATCATTGTCAATAGCTCTTAAAGAGAAGTCTTTGATACGATGCCACATTAGACTTTACTATACAAGAGAGATAATGTTTCAGTTGACGCTAGGGTTGGCGTAGCTCAGTTGGTAGAGCTCCAGACTAGAGATTTGGAGGTCCCGGGTTCGAACCCCGGCGTCAGCTGATTTTTCTCTCGCATTTATACTATTAATAGGGTATTCTCTCATATTTTTTTTATTTACGTTTCTTAAAGAACAGTTATATCTAAGAATATCTGTGGAAACCCGAGTTAAAAATTCCTTTTAATAAGCGAGATATTAATGTTTAAAATTTGATATTCTTGTGTCACGTGATAGTGACGTACTAGTTGTACAGTACCAGCGGTGTGCTATCACTGGTTCATGCGGCATCTTATCACATTCGAACATGGAGTAGGGATTTCAACTGGTCTCCCATTGGAAGGTCATCTAGTACATCAGCAAAATTTAAATGCTTTATATCTTTTGTAACAATCAATTTATATTATGATTTTTTGTTTTTTCTCTGTTGTTTACCTATCAACCCTAATATTTTAAATAAATTTTTAATATTAGTAATCCTCAGAGAATAGCCTATTATACAGTCAATGCACATTGAAGCCATAAAATGAACAAGAAAGAAGTAAACAGTTTGCTACTGTTTTTATAATATCAAAGCCTCCCTGATGTTGTGAGGGCTTGCCTGTTTCAGAGTCCTTGAGCAGTTAGTACAAGGACATTGCTTTGGTTCTGTTTTGCTGTAATATGTGAACACTTGGAAGGGAAATCAAAATTGCTTTTGAAATAAATGACTTGAACATCGCGCGTTCCGGTACTTTTGCCGTTGCAAACTTCCGACACAAGACATATTTAACGCGAATGTGTAGTAAGCCGTGCAATAATGGCTCTTATGTACCAAGAAATAAACATGAAGATTTGCTTATTTATATCGCAAAAACATAATGTTCTGTGCCAGACTTTTCATAAGTGTTTCAAGTTGTTTCTGTTATGAAGTAACTAACTACAAATATTCTAATATATTTTAATGATTTAAGATATCATTTATATTGTGTTGTTCTGTCATAACGATATTGGTCAGTTTTTAAAATGTGTAGAGGCATTTCTTATTCAGCTAGTCAAGTTATTTATGGTTTGAAAATCATGTTTGAATAAAACATGCCCAAGTACCTATTAGTGAATTTTCTATCAAATTAATTGCGTGCCTGAGTGTCTGGTTGCGAATCTAGAGAACCGGGTTCGATCCCGACCGACGCCAAATATTTCGAATTTTAAATGGCACAAAATTGACCCCTGTGGATCACTCTCCACACCAGCAATGAGTGCCCGTGAGGTGACGCCTGGTAAACGCCCGCACGGTACAAATATGCCATCATTACCTATATTTGCGTACAAAGCAGATTGGCACACCCAACAATGGGTAATATGCCGTGATGATATATTTATTTAAATTTGACATATTTATATCCCTCGAGCTTTCGTTATGTATTTAAAAATGATATGGGAAACAATAATATAATATTATACAACGATGATATATAATGGTTACCTAGTATTATAATAGCCGTTACTTATAAGGCGCGAGCAGACACGTGACTCGAGTGATCTTGACGTGCTTGGAACTAACTGATTTGTGTGCGCATGTCATTTTGACAAGAATGTCACGTTGACAATACCAATGTTTTGACTTAGAAATTAATTAGGTACATTTCATGTCTAATACGGGATGTAAAAAGAGGTATACAGGGTGTCCAAGATAACTTTTCCAACATGAAGATCTTGTATATAAAAATTAAAATTTTGACATCATAACTCGAAAACTAATAGTGATAAGTTGAGCAACGCCAAAATAAAAACGAGCCTTAAAGATATGTAAATTAAAATCTAATATTATTTCACATTTGGAAGATATTTGCAAAAATACATATACAACTGCAAAATTTACATTTTCGCCTATATCTAGTGACCTACGTATTTTTTCTCAAATAAAACAACGCAATTAAAATGGCCTCCTAATGGGGCAACTTTCTTCTAATTTAACCTACTATCTCTTAGTTCTTGAGATACTCATTTTGGAAAAGTTATCGTGGACAACCTGTATACAGTTCGATGTGCTGATTCTCAATCAAAAAGAATTTGTTCAAAATTCGGAAATTTACTTATTAATTTCTATTTAATACTTGGTGTTCATTTTTAGTACCACTGACAGATACGAAATTTTTATTTAAAATAATTACGAATTAATCTACATATTTGCTATTCATTCGTCAGTTATATGATTAGATAATTCATAATTTTTAATAAAAATTTCATGACGGCAGTGACGTATAGTACGGAACAACATATTTGGCAATTGGATTTACTCACAGCCTACAACCATACCATAAACAAAAGATTATCTCTAAATTTATGGGGGCAGAGGCGTAAACTTTTAATTTTGGCTGTGGGTGCACTATTTTTATTTTAGATAAGTGTATATATTTTTATAAATGCAAAGTAAAAATGGCATAGTTAATTTATTATGCACATATTAAATTATACGTATATATGGCTTAACCACAGACTCCCGGTCCATAAACAACATGATTTAACTAAATTTATCTATATCTGAAAGTGTTCCATTTAGCAAATTCTGCTTCAAAGTGCTTCTAAAAAAATAATTTTGTTTATAATAGAACGCTTTGTCCGATTTGAATGAAATTTTGGTATGATAATCCATATGGACATGACATCTTTTCAGATGATATTTTTTGTTATTATTAGTGATCCACTATTCTATGTAATTTAGGTGTCACGACCATGATTAGTTCATTACTTTTTTTTTAATCGACCGACATTATTACTACATATAAAATATAATTAAACTGTTAGAGCAAAATTACTGGGGGTTAGGGATGGGTAAAAATCAAGAGACTATCAATCTAGCGAATCGATACGATTCGAAACTTTTAATATCGATCTACCATCAGATTTAGATGCAAAATATCGATCTGCAATAAATAGATTACTTACAAAATTGAATTTCAGTTATACTTAGATGTTATAAAAAGGCAACGTTGTAAATTAAAATGGTTTAATTTGCTAATAATTCAGATAATACAACACAAACATGATAAATTGCCACAGACCATAGACCATAGAACGACAGGAAGAAGTGAAATAGTCAAGTCAAAAATAAATTTAAAGTATAGATTATAGCCGTACCAAGCTAAGAAATGATACAAAATTATATTTTAATGACTTTTAATAAAAAAAGATCGATTCGTTCATTGAAGGTAAATACCGAAAATACAACTTTCGATCGATATTTTTAAAAATTGGTTCAGAATCGTGAGTCCCTACTGTGGGTGCTGCGCACCCACACTTTTACTTACTGTGGGTGCGCGTGCGTCCGTGCACCCACGTAGTTTACGCCCCTGTATGGGGGTATATAGGTACAAAACTGATTTAATTTTTTTACATATATACAATACAGGTATACACAGCAAACTCTCCACTACATTTCATTTTATTTTTACATTTCACAGTTCTCATGCCAAGGTCACCACATTTACTTTTAAATATCATGACACTAACGCATCTACAGTAAGATTACAACTGAGCAAAAAGATATACTAAAAGCCTATTTGTAATTATATCGTTACGGTAAATTTCAAAAAATTCTTTCAATTATGAATCCTCATTTCAGTTATAAGATTATAAAATGTTTCTTAATACCATTTATGCATATTTACAGCTCTTCATCCGTTGTGAAGATAAACCAAGCTTAAGGAATTAACCAAATCCAATATAAAAATACATATTGCAAGAATGATATAAATAATAAGAAATAATTTTCCAAATTTTGGAAAAATCTTTTTGATTGAGAATCAGCACATCGAGATGTATATACCCTTAAAAATACTCTTTTTTAATAGCCTGTATATCGACATTGAAATCTGAGAATGCATTCTCGATACTTATGGAGATGAAACAAAAGAAATTAAATTTGGAAGTTTATTTCTGTACACATTTATATTTTATGTTTTACACCTTATTCCTTTCGGAATGTTGTATAATCCAACGGATAGTATAGTATTTTACATATTCTCGGTCCCATACTTACTGAGCTTAAGTTTTTCATTTTCTGCTCTCACAAATTTTATATACGCATTAACTTTCTCCACTGTGCTCTTTTTATATACTTTCTTGCCATTTAAAATGAGTAATAGCTTTATTTTTAACCACCTATGCCTGAAGATAAAACTATAAATATTCAGTTTTCAATGGGAGCTCTTTGCATCACGGTATTTTATTTATTCGCTAGTCAATTATTTCTTCATGCTCCATTTACTCTTTTTCTGATGCTTATTTTGTTTTGTTACTTTACAGTTGTGTATACTACACAAAACGACGAGTAGATGACAACAGAAATATTATAAAAATTTTATATCTACGGTTGCGGGGAACAAATGTGCAACTCGACATAGGATCAAAATGAATTCAGTGTACATATCATCACATCACGGACTTTTCTAATTTATTTATTTATTGTACATGTACATTTATTTACTCCTATAAATAATAGGATTTGCAGAAATACATACTAAATACTTTAAAATGAAAATAAGTTTTCCTGAAAGTTGCATTTTCGGACTTAACCACTTATTTCTCCAGAGGATGAATATGAAAACATTCTACTATCTAATTTCAATATTTTAGAAATAGTAATATATGAAACTCATTATTATATCAACAAACGCTTCGCCGGTAAACAAGTAGAAGTACTAAATATTTAGAGATTTATAATCTGTACCTTAGGGTTTATATTAATTTAAACAAAATATTCATAAAAGAAGTAGTTGCAGCTATACTTCTTGTTTCGTACAAAATGCTATTTGTTGAATAACTTTGCATCACAAGAATGGTACTTAGATCCCTTTGAATTTAAATACTTATTTTTAATTTGTCACTATAGTAAATATTTTAGTGTGTAAAAGATGGTATCTACAATATTTGTCCAGTACATAGTTTTTGGTAGGTACTATTCAGGAACAATAAGAGCATTAATATTTACAGGCGTATGCATAAGTGCAAGCTTAAAATGATTTTAGTAGCATTTTACGTAGTGGCCAGTAACATCATATGAAATGCTATTAGAGGGATGGTATGCATGGTTGTACTTTTACTGGTCACTACTAAATAGCCAACTTGCATTATATTTAACCTGGCAGCATTGTAAAATTTGGTTGCTTATTAAGCTGACAGCTGTCAGTTCTATATGTTTTGAGATAGAATATCATTTCGTATAATATTATAGCGTTCTTGTTATTAGATTTTAATTTTTAGTTGATTAGACCAGTTATATTAGGTTATACAAATTAAAAAATAGTGGTTATAAGTGGATATACAGTTATCAAGTGCTGTCATCACATATATCAGGGAGTATGTTTATAAACGGATTGTTACATTTTAATTTGAATAGTCAGGCATTTTATATATAGAACTAAACAAAGTAAAATGGAAGAGGGCTTGTTGAATATACACGAGGAGGTGAAATAAATAGAAGCAATACAAGAATTTATTGGAATCAATGACAAATTGTACCCTTGCCGTAAGGTTTACTAAAATCTAATAATGGTGAAATAAGTGGCAGATAATAGTTATCAATCCCATATTCAAGATACCTATTAACACTCTTATTGAATCCGGTCACATGCAGGACGGCGTTACAATCGAGCGCACATCCGAACATTTGTGTTAATGAAAAAAATCGTGCCTGATGAAGAATTCGCAGATGATGAAGATAAAGAAGGCGATGGCAACATTCCTGAGAGGCATCATTCGAAGGCAATATATTGAAAAACAAATATAATGCAAAAATCTAAAGTGTTAACAAATTACTTATAGTTACATGTAGAACAAAGCTAAAGACAAACAAAATGTGAACTAAAATGTGAATAAATTATTCCTTTACATGTACAAATTCATTGATAAATACTAAATAAATTTAAATATTGACACTATTTACAACTCTTCCCGTTTTTCCTTTAAAGCTGCAATTCTTGCTTCTTGATATTGTTTCTCATAATTTATTTTTAATTGATGCTTTTCTTCGGCATACATGAACACCACTACAACTACTTTTTTATAACTACTAAAACCGTTGTTTAGAGGTTTACCTTAAAAGTGTCTTAAACATGCGTCAGTTGGTTATTAACACTTAGTTGCCAACTAACAATTTAAATCCTACTAAATGTCACTATACTTAAGGTTTTGCTTCGTGACATTTTAAAATGTTTTTAAAATGATCTTAGTGACCACTAACAAATTTATGCATACGGCTGTACTCCGTCTACTACTGGTACTTAAATCCTTTTGAATTTATATGCAATAATTTAGTAGTGAGTATAGGTTATTGGTTAATACAATATTCTAGAGTAATTCCGGACTACACATCACATATAGTTTTGGTAAAACATTTTTAATTTTTAGCCTTAAAAGATAAAATCGGCATATCTTCATCTCAAAATGTAAATAACTAAATGAAAATGTAAAAGGAAATTTATACTTACCAACTAACATCAATGAAGAAGACACACAAGCTATTGGGTCGATTCTGTTCACATCTGTAAATCTTACAGATCTGTAAACTTGTAAAAAATGAACAAAATCGCAACGAAAACTGCACTCTTATGTATAATTTTATATTAATCAACAAAAATAGATGCGCTTTTGTCAGGTTTTTACAGATTTGTAAGTCTTACAGATGTGAACAGAATCGACACATATATTTTTTTACGACTGTAAATTAAGACAGCAGAAATACTTTTTATATAATGACAGCTGTCATATTCTTTCCGAAGCTAACTTTGGCCCGTGTTTAATAAATCAGTTATTAGGCGTTGCTAGCTTCACGCCGAGTACATTATGTTCGACACCATATATTGTCAAGTTGTGTTTAAAAAGTTGTTTAGCGCCATGGATTCCAGTAGGTTTGTTGTAATAAGGAAAATTCGAATTAAATGCGCGTGTCCGGTTATCTATATGACAGCGATGGGCTACAAAGCAATAATTTATATACAGCGTGTGATAAAGTGCTCCATTTCTACTGACAACCGATATTTTACAGCCAACTGACAACTGTAACTTTCGTATCTAACAACGACGACAGTACAACAAGCCCTCGACTATATAATGTGTTTGTCAATCGATAATTAAACATCTAATCGAAAGTTCCAAATGATCCCAATTCCTCTTTTTGGGGTTATATAAACAGGTAGATGTTTGCAAACCCCTAAACAACGTATTTGTCGAAAATGTGGCCATTGTAGGGGAACGGTTTTATTTAGGAATATAAGTACTTATTGTACGTGCCAGTTTGACGTCACTAACTGCTATGTTTGTTGTTGTTCGACAGGAACCCTCTTAGGAGCTGCATTTGACTCACTTCACTGGTTATATAGGATTCATTTCAATTAATACCAACACCGAGTCATTTAAGATTAAATATATTAAAATAACTAACCTTATTAAAACAATCACATAACCAATGGAACATGTCGACAAGCAGTACATGCATGTTAATGCGGTCTTACTTTTTCGAAACTCCTTTATCCCACTTGCTAAGTCTGTATGAAGAATTGTTCTCAGCACAAGCGAGTACATCCTCGCTTGGAACAACATACTAGCTAACTGACGCATCTCACTTCGCGAAGAGAGTTCCTAAGTGATTTTGCTGACTTTACTAAATTTTTATTTCTTAGGTCTTGCCTAAGTTGAATTGCGTCTTTTTACAATTTCATATCACATTTTAACAACGGAAGTAGAAAATCTAATGTGGCCAGCACATAACCTCTCGCCAGATATTTTACCTGGTTGTACGTATTAAACAAAAAATATTTTTATATACAAATACATATACTCATGTCTCACTACAAAATAATTCTCACATGTATTTGCAAAATCTATGGGATATTTTAATATAAATTATGTACAATACATACATTTTCTTTATATTCCATATCCTGAAATTTTCTTTTTCTACTTTCCTTTTCTTTTTCTTTATATTCGTAATTTTTTCGCAAATACCTTTTATATTATTTTTTACGTATATTCTTTTGCGTTGTTGACTTTTTTTTATTTTCATAATCTTCATAATGATGTACAATTTTTTTTGACAGTGGCATACAAAAATTTTGGCAGTGACATTTATGTGTCAATTACAAACATTTGAATTTCTTGCCTTGAAGTAGTTTGATCTGAGAATTTTTACATCATATTATTTTGTATGCATTTCTTTATCTCTAAATCTATAAAGATATAATAATGAATTTATATTTATCGAATAAAGAATTTAACGTTCTTTAATATATTTACATAAATCTAAGGAATGGAACACCCAAGTGTGAAATGGAAGATGTAAAAAGGGGGAAAAAATAAAATTTACAAGTCTTGTTCACACTGTTCAAAAACAAATACAGTATAAGTATTTGTGTTTTGTTTTATAATTTTATTATGTTATTTATATCATGTACACTCTTTGTAGTCTCGCCGGTTGCCTGAAGATGGTCATTTAATGGCCGAAACCGGTCGCAAGTAATTTGCACTAAAATTATAGAACAGTGTGAACAAGACTTGGAAATTTTATTTTTCCCCCTTTTTACATTTACATAAATTTTTGATAAATAATATTTAGATGATTTTTTTCTTGTAACTACTACTTCCGGTTGTCCAGTTGTTACCAAAACTTAATTAACTCTTTCCATTATTGTTAGATTGAGGAATCCGTAGTTAAAAATGTCTTCAGTTTTATAGTATTTGAGAAATCGTGGATCCAACATCTACACACACGCATCCACACACACACCCACACACGCACACACACACACACACACACACACACACACACACACACACACACACACAAAACACACACACAAACACGCGCGCGCGCGGATTTCATCGTATATATGTTATAATCGGACTTTAGGGACCTTAAAACGTGCTTATTCACTAAAATCTGGATATGCGATTTTTAGCATGAAACTCAATATCTCTCTTAGCGGGAGGTAAAAATGTAACTAAAAGTCAAAAATATACTAACTACCCTGTACATTTTGTTGTTATATGCCTACTTTAGATGTAAAAACAATATAAATCTATCTACTCTCATTTTAATATGCTTTTTGTTATAGAATATTATCGTTTATTTAAAAAATAAATAAATAATCTTTATTGTACAGGGTGGGGCAGAAAAACCTATCCGATTTCAAATCCCTTTTTCCCAGAAGAGGGAGCAGGTAGAGTAGTGGGGTAAAAACCGTTAGAAAGCCGGTTTTATGCCATTTGTCAGTAGTCAACATGCCTTGGTCTGGTGAACATCGTGCTTTTGTTATTGAGCGGTTTATCGAATGCGGCGGTTCGATAATTGCTACACAACGTGCTTTTCGAATTCATTTCGGACTCGGGCGTCATGATCCTGTTCCACATCACGCTACGATTAAAGTGTGGGTGTCAAATTTTAGACAGACGAGTTCAGCATTGAAAAAGAAGTCGCCTGGACGTCCCAGGACAGCAACAGGACCTGAAAACGTGGCCAATGTGAGAGCCGCGATTGAACGTTCCCCGCGTCGTTCGGCGCGAAAACATTCGCTCGCTTTGGCGATTTCCAACCGCAGTATTCGGCGCATTTTGCACCGGGACCTCAAAATGCATCCCTACAAAATGGTTGTTGCACAGGAATTAAGTGAAAGGGATTTTGAAACCCGTACGAACCTGTGTCGCGATCTCCGAGAACTCCCAAACGACGATGTTGTGCTCTTCACGGACGAAGCCCATTTTCACCTTTGTGGTGCCGTTAACAGGCAGAATTTTCGATATTGGAGTGACGAAAATCTTCGAGAAATCCATCAGGAACCCCTCCATAGCCCAAAAGTGACTGTGTGGTGTGCTCTTTCCCGCCTAGGCGTCTGGGGGCCTTACTTTTTTGAAGAAAATGGGCAAACCGTAACGGTCAACAGCGAGCGCTATTGTTTCATGCTGGAAAATTTTCTTAGACCCAAAATGGAAGAAAATGGCGTGGAAAATGTGTGGTTTCAACAGGATGGTGCAACCGCCCACACATCGCGACGATCAATGGACATTCTCAGGGAACTGTTTCCCGGTCGCCTCATTTCCCTGAGAGGTGATCTTGGCTGGCCGCCGCGCTCACCGGATCTCACTCCATGTGACTTCTTCCTTTGGGGTTACCTCAAATCGAAGGTTTACCAGCATCGACCAAGGACCCTTCTTGCTTTACGAAGGGAAATTGCTCGGGCAATTGAAGAAATTCCTGTGGAAATGACGGTGAAAGTCATGGAAAGCTACCGCGAGCGCCTAAATCAGTGTATCCGCTCCCAAGGACGACATTTGAGTGATGTGCTTTTCAAAACTTAAATTTAAAAATGGCATAAAATTTGCGATATGTTAATAAAAATTTTTTTTGACAAATTGAGTGGTTTTAATTTTATAACGTTTTGAAATCGGATAGGTTTTTCTGCCCCACCCTGTATTTGAAAGTGTACAACTTTATTACAATTGATAATTATATGAGGTTGAGTCAATTTTGCCTTGTTTCTGTAACCTTGTTATTTATTTGTTCCGTTTGATGGAGATGAGATGATAAAGACGCCACAAACATCCAAGCCCCTGGTGGGAATCGAACCCACGACCCCAGGGCCGAGCGGCGACGGTCGATTCGAGTGCTGTCCACTGCCTCAAGCCGCACGGCCACCGAGGCGGCATATTTTTGTTATAGAATATTATCGCTTATTTTTAAAAACGGATCAAAACTTCTTGTTCATCTTACTGTAACAAATTTAATAAAAAAAATGTATGATTCCTAATACTACCGAATAGATCCCAACAAGCATTTTCCAGAATATTAGCCTTATCACTGACATTCTATTACACGCAATTGTAGCTGATGGTGACGTAGAGACTGTTAAATAATGTATGCAAGGACGTGCGCAAATTCACCCCAAGAAGCGACATTATCATGCATATCTGCCATCTACTCGTAGTCCCACGAAGCACCCCGCCATCCCGGCAACCCCTTGCCGACCGACTGCCGCGATATAACGAACATGGGGTTAAAATTACAAATGACTCCGCGCTACGCTGAATACAAAGTCGAGATTCGTTCGTTATAAGGAGGCACAGGGACAAAGTGATGTTCTACAAGAAAAATGGAAGATGGAGAATGCTGGAGAGAACAGCTCTACTAAATGTACAAGGATGTGGATACTGCGTGGATGAATTAAGGTTGTTTTATTACTCCATAATGTTAAAGTAATCATTTTCACAGTTAATAGGGAAAGAGTAACGTAAATAGAAGTTCTCATTTTGGTATTAGGTTACACAATTCTACAGAATTTAATATTACCTTATACACGAAATAGTGCGAAACGCTTCTGTGGTTACTAGTTGTGCTGGCCAGCCTCTGAGAATGACTGAAAAGTTGACTCAGAAGTTGTAAATTGTGAAGCATGACTGAATTTTGTAATATTTTTACATTCTGTCACCTATAGGTAAGGAAGGTATTGTCTTTGGTCAAAAATTCCGTGGTGAGTTTTTAAGGTCCCTAGAATACGATTTTACTATTTTTACGATGATGTCTGTATGTGTGTGTGTGTGTGTGTGTGTGTGTGTGTGTGTGTGTGTGTGTGTGTGGGTGCGTGCGTGCGTGCGTGCGTGCGTGCGTGCGTGCGTGCGTGCGTGCGTGCTTGTGTGTGTTTGTAACAAAATTTTCGTCTATGATAACTCTGAAACTACAATTTAAAAAATTGTAATTCTTTCGTATTCCTCTTTGTTGCATCCATATGAAGAACTGATTAATTTTGGTTATAATTGATTAACCGGAAGTACCCTCATTTGAAGATTTTAACAAACGATGGTAAATATCATGTTTTCACATGTAATGTTATTATAAATATTAAAGAATATTGTATTCTGTATACGATTTGACTGTTTTTTATACTCCATATTGAATGGATATAGAGTTATAAAATTATAAAGAAATTAAATTTCATAAATTAGCTAGTTATGCTTGAAACATCTACTATATTAAGAAAATTCTGATTGAAAGATGTCAGTGTCAATTGACATATTCGTAGTATATTTGTGTTATAATTTTACTCGAAATATAGGATCTTTTTGCTCGAAACTTTCTGTATGGAATTTGTATAAATTATATACAACTGTCGAAAGGTAATGTACGTACAAGACATTTAGAATCTTTTGCAAGGAACTTTCTGTATGGATTTTATAGAAAATACATAGGCATTTACGAAAATTCTACCGGCAGATACCGCATCTACCGACCGTGTTCGAAAACACGAGTGGTAAAAAGTTACCGTGTTCGAAAATTGTACAATATCTACCAGATTCATGTACCGGATTCATGAAGAATATAATCTCAAAAAAATCTGATGTGGCCAACACAATACCTCCCGCCATTTACCGTCCGAGTCACTAAAAAATTAAGCTAATCCTTATTTTTGGAATAGAGAATTTTTCTCTAATTTTAACAGTTTATTTCTTAAAATATAGTCTAATCTAATCCAAGTAAATACCTTTTTTTAAACCCCTCAACAGGATTAAATCCCGATTAGAGAGTGGGTTCACATTCACACACATCCATGCCTTATTGGGATTTAAATTATAGATAATTTTATAAATTTAACCATAAAATAAATAGAAAAAGTATTAATGCATATCTATAGAAAATTTAATAACATTTAATTTTTATATAGCATTAATCTCGAAAAAATAACATTTAAAGGAATTTTTCGAAGAAAAACTATTTTGATCTTCTAGTAAAGTGCCATTTTCGGTTATCCGATTTTCACCAAAATCTAATGGGCCCTTTCCATTACAGAAAAAGTTCGAAATACAAGGTTTCAAAATTTTCTGAATGATAGTATTTAAGTGAAAGTGAAGGATCCACACACACATACACACAGACATCATCGTGAAAATGTTAAAATTGGATTGTAGGGACCTTAAAACGTGGTCATTTACCAAAATTTCGATATGCGATTTTTAGCACGATCCCTATACCTCCCTTACCAAATTTTGCGGAAGGTAAAAATATAGTGATGCAAAGCGAAGCGCGCGCGGTAAAATTGGAAATGTGTTAAAAGTAGGACTCTGCTGAGTTTGCTAACTACATTATATTTCTAACCTGTTTCAAATTTTCAATTTTTTTATAGGTTATGAATCTACCCCTATTTGCCACTTGCGTTCTTAAAATATCGATTCCAGTAGCTATAACCTGATAAACAGCTGTTTACCGGTAACAGTTCACCTGTAGAATTTTCGTAAATGCCTCATATAATTGATGTAAACTGATGGAAGGTAATGTGCTGGCCACATCAGATTGTTACTATTATGTTCGTTTTACGGAGAAATTTGCTTGCAATTTGCATTTTTATTTATAATCGCGTAATGTTGAATTTACTGTTACGTTTTGAATCACTGCCGTATTTTATTTTTATTCAGATCTTTAAACTTAGCGCTGAAAAATCTTCTTTCATAACTTGATTTATTTAATGCAAAGTTTGCATCGACAACAAAACCAAAAATATAAAACTTTGCTTCTGTTGTACAAAGTAGTTTATAAAGAGGTTTAGGCTTCACTAAAACAATTTGCAATACAATGTAAAAACATAAAAGTAATCATCAACAAGTGTTGCGTTGCACCTGAAAGACCATTCGCCTTCTCCAGAGCAAACTTTTCATATGAGGGCGAAAGTAAGTAACAATTGCAGCGTCGGATGTCGGCTGCGGACGGAGAATTAATGAAGCGAGTGCGCCGCATCGCCGACGCCAACACCGACGCCGACTTCATTGTCTTCGCGTCGGATGCTGGTAATGCGTAAAAGCTTTCAAGGGTGAATTTTTTATCGGTTTTTACAGGGCTGAAGACGTGATTTGTCAGCAGAGAATTCGTACCCAGATGTTGGATGCAGTGTTAATGTCAGCAATATAGAGGTGATGGTGTTAATGAGAAATTTTGGTGTTGTTGTTTCTAAAGAATAACTAGTATTGTATCCTTATAATAGCTTCTGTACATAAAAGATTTATCCAAGAAAACAATTTAAGAATTTTAATAACATAAATTCTTAATTGGAACATAGCCGTCAACCTGTACTTCATTTATTTTCTTTCTCGGAAAAATGAAAAAATCATTAGACATTGGCAAAAATATAGTTTTTCTGACTAATTCTTGCAAATAACTTCTACGTATAAAACAACAATTTTTGTTTACGCATTATTAAGGCTCTTTTTTTATTTCCATCCGAACTGCGATATTAAATTTTTTGCCACTGTTAGTTTTTGATTAATATGCAAACAGACAGGGAGAGGTATATCATCTAATTTTATGCTGGATATATAACCTCAAAATCTAAAAATTGTCAAGTTGTTATTAGTCTTCTCTGTCAAAAACATTAAAAAATATTTGTTTCTTCATCACTCCAAATATTTCGCTTTTTGGACAATTTTACTAATATAAGTTTTATATGGCGACTTTTATAAAACGTGGTAAAAGGTATACAACCAACAAATGATATAAATTTAATAACTCTCCAATATATTGTGGATGTGTGCATGCGTAGGTTACATTATTTGAAGCTTCTTATTTTACAGGCTTGATTTGACATTTTCAAGCGGCTTGAGATATTACTCTCTATCGTTTATTTCGAACAAAATAAAAATTATATGAGAGCTATACATTAAGTCAATATGTGGATAATGTTCATTATTGATTTATTATGCATTTCAAATTTTGAATACGAGGGCTGTTCTCTTTCCGATGAGCCTAGTAAAGTAATACACAATTTACTTGCAAAACGCATTTATTTATAATTTTTCAAGGCATTCCCTTCAACAATCAATACATTTTTGCATCCGTGAAAATCAGTCTCCTATAACCTATAAACGTTTGCACCAATCTTCCCGCGTTCGTTTCTTTATTTCATTTTTAAATGCGTCAACAGCTTCTTCGGCCGATGTAAAACGTAAACCCCATAACTTATCCTTTACACGTGGAAATAAAAAGAAATCATTAGGTCTGGACTATTTCAATGTTTTGGACATTCAAATAATCAGTCGTTCGAGCAGAAGTGTGCGGCCGAGGGTTGTCTTGATTCCTTCCCCGTCGACGTTTTTCGCGAACATTTTGGAGAACTTGAGGTAAACAAACGGTAGTGAACCATTCAGCATTAACAGTGCGACGATCCTCCAGTGATTCAGTGCAAACATGTTCAATAATTCCAAAAAATGTGGCGACCATCTTTTTGTTTTGGCTTTTTTTGCGAATAACTTTTGTTGGAGCCGATTCATTCTCAAAGACCCAAACTGCTGACTGTTGCTTTTTTTTCGAGATCATAGCAGTATACCTATATTTCGTTACCTCTAATAATGTTGTACACCAAATGAGACGATCCATTGTCCAAGTGATCTAGAGTAGATCGGTTTTCTTTTTGGAGTCAAATTGTGGGGAATCCAAAGAGAACAAAGCTTACGTACCATCTAATGTTGGTGTAAAATGGTTTCAATTGCTTTCACACCAATCTTCAATGTTGCTTAAATATTCCTGACAATAACATGCCGGTCCTCAACAATATTCTTTTCGGTAACTGCCGTTTTTGGTTTAGGAGCTCAAAAACTGTCATTTAAGGAAAGTCGACCACGCTGAAATTCATTGTACCATCGCTTTACGGTATCTAAGGAACACGACTTGTCACCAAACACTCGATGGATTTCCTCAAAATATTCTCGACGGCGTTAGACACGCGTGAAATTGTAAAACATCACAGCTCAATAATGCTCTTTGTTCAATTTCATGATTTCTAGGGGAAAGGATTACTTAAGAAATATGTATTTAAACAACATTCAATTATATTTAATAACCGTCACTATAATTAACCTTGTAAACAACTAGATCCAATGTCAATCAAAATTTGTTCCACATATCATAGTCTGCTAGATAGGCTCAGTGGAAAGAGAAAAGGGCTCGTATTTACTTTAAATGTTAGAAAAATGTTGGTTGATAGAAATATTTATAAAAACTACAAAATATTATTTAAACATAAATGATTGTTTTAGAAAAAAAACTAGTTTATAAACAATTAAATAGAGCACTAGTTATTACATTTAAACCCACAAAAGCTTGAGGTTCCTGGACGAAATCTCTGGAGACAAATTATTCTAACGCCCTCCGTGCATTTTCTTCCGTCGCCTGGAACAATTATCAACTGAGACTGACACTCGCGGTAAATAAAGTGTTTTTCTTTGTGTATCGCGCTGGATTGGCGGCCCAGCCCGACCCGCGCTCTTGCAGTATGCTTTCCCGTTTTCTGGATTTATTGTTGGATCCTTTTTGCAGCGACGCTTTTGCCTGTCTAATGGTTTCTGAATAGCTATGTTTTTTACGCGGCTTGAAAAAGATCTAGTGATACTAGCATTGAAGGATTGTTTTGTTTTCCGAGGAGATTGGTCTGCTTTGATCATCTGATATCTGGGTTTAATAAAATGGATTGTCCCTGTATCGGATTTTTGGGTTCTTGATCCGATAACAGTTTTCTAAGTATTAAAATATTGTAAAAGTTCGATTTAGCGTATTTTTTAGCTTTGGAATTTTCCGTAAGCATTGTAGTTTGAGTTTTTTGAGGTTGAAATATTTGCGTGACAGATAGTGATGTTATGTTTCGAACTATACTCTATCCGTTTTAACTATAGATTAGATGGCATTTCGAGCGCGGCCGTTCTTACGTGTATCTATTAAATAAAGAATTCAAATTTTGGCGCCATTCCTGGATTTGAAAAAATTCTTTCTAATTGACATTGACATTGTTTTTATGCATACACTTTATAATCTCCGTACCTTTCTGTACATGTCAGCGAAAGGAGCATGCATAAATGAAAACCACATTATTCAAATAAATTTTAATGAAAACAACGTAAAATAAAAATTTAATTCACCTTTGAAATATAAATATTTACTCTCTGAAATATATACATTATATGTGTATTCTAAACAAATTTCATTGTTCCTGGGGTGATCCGAATAACCCTTTTTCCTCACGTTGGACGCGTTCTGATTTGGAATATGGATTCGTGGCACGATATGTGCAGTATAAATTATACGCCATTTAACCTTTGCCTGATTAAAATAATTTTCAAACTTATGTACCCAAAATAGGATCAACTGTGACCCGATTTTTTTTTGCGTTATTTTGTTATTAACATGACCATATTTATTAATGTTTTAATTTTATTATATTTATTAAACTTTATTAATAATTATGCAAATTTGTATTTGTTTAATAATTAAACTTAATATTAAAAGAAAACATACATAATTATAAAATAAAACATAATTTTTTTTAATCTAAATAAACATTATATTAAATAATTAATGTAATATAAGTAAACGATATATTTCAAAATTTACTCCATCTTCATCATTGAGCAATATAAAGAAATTATTTTTTATTTCTTTATATAAGTATGGTTATTATATGATAACATCGAATACCAAAATCGGGTGATCGTAAACCCAAATAAAAAAAAGTTAAATAACTCAATACTTTTTAAACTTCTATAAACGAAAATTATATGAAACAAAATATTTATATATTTTAGGAGAATTCTCAAGAGGAATTGTTAATAATATTTCTATTACGAGAGTTATTAACAAAAAACAGGAAATTGGGTAAGTCGTGACCCGATTTTTTGGTCAGGCAAAGGTTAATATGAAATTTAACGCCAAAACACTAAGAAAATTATATAAACGAAAAGAACAATAATATAATTAACAAACAGAACTGAACAGAAATTAATAATATGTAATAAATCGTGTACGTGTTGACTTTTATTTATTTTATGTCAGACGGCATAACATAAATCAAAATAATTGATACAGTTGTCAAGTAAATTTAAATTTCGTGTCAATTATTTTTCTGTGTAAATTCGGCTCGCGTTTGAACCAATCAGAGAGCTAGAATCTTAGGCCCTATCTCACCCAACGCTCTATAATTAAAACGGATAGAGTATAGATGTTACAAAAATTCTCAACGTGAGGGCTTTTGGCAGAAGTATGAGTTCTCAAAAGTATTTGTCCGTTGAAGGTATCTCAGTGAATACTGACAGTTTTTGTAAGTAATTGGAAGTTTTCTGTATGAGAAAGTCGAAATTAAGGGTGTGAAAGTCACTGGGTTCATCCCTTCGAGAGTATATAGGCAGAATTTGACTCTTGAGTCGAGACTGACTGGTTGTTTGAACATTTGTTGAGTTGCTGTCTTCGTGACTCCTGCTTGTTGTTTTTAAATACGCTACTTGCGTGGTACTGAAAATCTGATATCTATCACTAAATACCTAAAGTAAAGATGAAAACGTATGTAAAAATATAAATTTTATTTTAACAAAATTATTTGTTTTTTAATAAATTAAGAAAGAAGATTTTCTTTGACGTCATTATTTTGAACTGGAGAAAGGGATGCATATTTAAAAATGTAACCTCTAGATGGCGTGCGAGTTCTAATTTGATTTTGTCATTAGTTTATTTTTCTGTCACTGTCTCTATTCTTTATTATTTACAATTTGCGTGGTTTCTGTTTACGTATTTCGATTTGTTAAGCAGGATTTTGAAGGATGTTAACTTAGCTTATACTCGTACAAAATTAAAATGACAAACCAAAATATTAACATCCAAACTATTACTCAAACGTCAAACAGATGATCTGTCATGTTTAAATTACCCGCACATGCCATTGCTATTGGACGTGCCGTTGTTATTTCTTTACGGCCATTCATTGGTTCGGCGTAATTCTACGTCATACATGGCGGTAATTTAAATATTAAAATTTTATTAATTTTTTTCTGGCCAATTAATGAAAATTTTGCCAAAAGAAAAAATATGGGAAGCAAGTTTTCATCGTCTCTTCAAAAATATTAAATAAAAAAATGGCACGCAAGTAGCCCATTCTTGTTGCTCAAGTTTTTGATTGAGTGTTTTAGACTGAGCTTAGTATTTCTATGAGAAATAACCGATTAGATTGTATTGTGGGCGCTCTCTTCGGGTGTTACTCTGTACAAGTGTGGATTTACTCATGTAAGTAATTTTATATTATTCTTTGTGAATTGGAATACAAAGATTGTAGATCGCCGTAAAAGCCAATTGATTGATATTGTTAATTATAATAAGAATTTAGAGTTTGTATAGAATCATTTGACCGCGTTGTAGTTTTATCTGGATTATATAATTTATTTTGCTCGCGGAGTATTATTAAAATTTATAGAGTTTTGTTATTATTGGAAATACGTGTTTGTTCCTGCCTCATACCCATTTCTAGAGTGTGTGTTTGTGACCGATAAAATAATGCTTATCAAGTGAATTATTACTGATAATGTCAAGTTTGGGTGATTAATTTGTTTAACTCTTTTAGCTCGGGTCCTTCTATCCGAAGACTTTTAAAACACGGATAGTGGTGGCAGCGTTACCTTTGATCTAAGTTAAATTTTTGCGTTAACTAAATTAGTGTTTCACTTTCGGGTCAAGTAAATTTTTATATATGTTCAGGTATTAAGTAACATTACTGTTACAAACTTTTGGTGGCATCGTGGTAGTATATAAAAACACTGCTACCATTGCTGTTACAGTATAAAGAAATAATGAACAGCAAAGTAATTAAATAATGATTATAATCACCTTCTTATTCCACGTTTTTCTTTGTTGTAATCAGACTTACTTTGTTACAATCAGATTTATATTACGTGTATGTATCAAATCAACAATATTTCTCAAAATTAATAGTATGCAACTTCACTTTAGTCATAATTTTTTTTTTGATGCGAGAGGAGCGAGTGTATGAAAACACGTATCTAAAGAGATTATAAAAAGAGTCACATACTATACTTTTTCTACGTCTCTATATTGACAGCAAAAATACAGAAGCATCATTTTTAGGTTACTTATTCTTACATAATGACAGGTGCCACAGACAGGTGCTCTCCGCTTCAGCGTTGTTTATACAATGCACTAGTGATATTTATAACTGATGAAACGAAATCTACAGGTAGTTAACTTCAGCCTTTGCTTAAGGGGCTGTCCTTAAATTACGTAACGCTTCAAGGGGGGGGGGGGTCAAGAGTAGCGTTACGCAGCGTTACGAGGGGGTGAGGGAGGGTTAATGTGTGCGTTACGTAACGATAAAATATAAAAAATATTGCTAAACTTGCTTTAATAGTTTTGAAACATTCAAATTTCGCGGTGCTAATTCGTATATGCAGGCAGTAGTTTGTTTTCAATAACAGTCAACATAATATGTCGGGCACAGTTCAAATTCGGGCCAGTGGTCCTTCATTCGTGCAATGCAATTCATATTAAAACATGAATTCAAGTAGTGTTGATAAGGAAAAAATTTTCAATAGTTTGTTAAAAGCATATGGAAATGCATATGCTTTTAATTTCTGTGCTGTTATTTTTTCATCTTTATGTACATACATTAATTTAATTAGTTTCTGTTTCAAATTTTAACTGAATATTAAGGAGGCCATATACTTTTATATACAGTAAAAAAAATTGGGGTGACAAGCCGTAGGGCAAGAGTAGTACATTATTTTTTATCTTTATGTACATTAATTTAAATAGTTTCTGTTCTGTTCTGTTATTTTTCATCTTTATGAACATTAATTTAAATAGTTTCTGTTCTGTTCTGTTCTGTTATTTTTATCTTTATATACATTAATTTAAATAGTTTCTGTTTCAAATTTTAACTGAATATTAAGGAGGCCATATACTTTTATATACAGTAAAAAAATTGGGGAGGGGGGGGTCAAGTACTGCGTTACGTAATATATGGGGAGGGGTTAATGTTTGCGTTACTGGTGCGTTACAAAGGGGGGAGGGGGTCTCAAAAATTTCCTAATTTTGCGTTACGTAATTTAAGGACAGCCCCTAATGTAATATCACAAATTGAACAATAGGAGTAGAAAATCTATTTTAATCAAAGAAGTTAGGTATTTAAGATTCATGTTTTGTTGAAATGGTAACACAATATAACAATGACGATAAAATAAACATTTTTTACTGTTTTTTATCAAGATAAAAAAATAATTAATTAATTTATCTAAACTATTGATCAACGAAGGCTAACATTATCAGAATGATAGTTCTGTAGCATTATAAACCCTACGTATGTTTTTATTAATACAGTTTTCTTATAGACAGTTTGAACAGTATTTAATTGTTCATTCAGTTATAACCTTTTGTCATTTTAAATCAAATATTGATTAAATTAGTGATTTATTACACTTTTTGTTGAAATCTTTTTCTGTTTATACGCTACATAAATCGTGTTCCTTTATATTACTGGAAAAAAGGTTATTTTAATCTGATAAAAAGCTTTCAAATTTACGTATTTATACGACAATTTGAAAACGTATAAATCAGTAAAACACAAAGTTTAGGAAATAATAAATTTTCGACAAAGATGTTTCGAACTCTCATAAATTTAATGAAAGAAATCGTTTTTTATTGCATGTATTTTGAAGTAGTTACCAATACAGTAGACTCATTTATATGGAAAGTTATTTAAAAATAATGTGAACTAAAAATACAACATTGAATAAACACGCAACATGACTAAAATAACCTAAAACTAGGTATTTAAGTACTTACAACTATTTATAGCACATTTTATCTATTAATCGTTTGTTATATTTAGTTTTTTATACGTCCTTGAGTTTATGAGTACATATGTATAGTGAACACGAGTATCAGTATATAAGAACTTTTTTTTTGACTCGTAAAACTATATGAGGTTATTTACACGTCTTAATATTCTGAAACCAATAAATAAATTATTGAACAAATCATGATCAACGGTTGTTAGCAAAACAGACATTACATTTCTTAAAATCACAACTGACGACTTATATGCAGTGGCGGCTATTCGAGTGAATAAGGTGAAGAGCAACTTTACCTGTTATTTCAGAAAACAAAACATTTTTTAAAATTATTTTCATCACGTTAAATTTTTCATATTACACACTATAAAGCTTGAAATAAATTTTAAATTTAATAAACATATTATCTACTAAAAATTATAATAGCTGATCATCCGCAACTCGCACCACATGAAGAGCAAGATACTTTGGTTGCCATGACAATGACGCTTCCCCTACCACGTACAGAAGCGAATGGTGAATATCACATCTCGAACTCTGCCTGCACTACTGCACTTCACCGTCGCATTGAAATAGACCAGAAAAGTGTAAAGGCGCGAAATTCAAACTCAGTTCATAACGCTGAGAACATAATTTCAATCCTCGTGTATTTCTTACCAAGGAAATTTTTGCTCAACTTTAAAGGCCGAAAAATCTCATAAAACTAAATTTCTTATGCAAAGCATTATATGTATCATCTAGACCGATCCTTTATCTCCAGATTCGTACAATAATATTCACATGAACTCTGCACAGTTTATAATTATTTAAATAATAATACAACACTACAAAATTCATTCAACGTATGTCTTAGTTTGATCGTGCATGCTTCATCTTCTATTGTGCTGTCCTATTTACGGGTAAGTCATCGACATACGGTATCCTTGTTTGCACCAAGCATTTTAATTTCTAATAATTTTCTTACTTTACCTTTTGTACAGGTTTAAACTATTGCAATCTATTACTGAATAAACAAACTATCGAATTCTTAGTAAGAGCTGCTTAATTTCTTTTTTAAAATATCTTTTTTTGTCTGTAAAATTAAATTCCTATATGAAACCTATACTAGGGAATTCAAACTATGAACTCGCGCCAAAGGCAAATTCTAACCTAACTTTTCTGGTCTATTGGTGCATTATTTTGCTACGCTGTTAATAAAACAATTTGAATAGTTTATTATTAATATTATTATTTTAAATTATTTGGAAGGTGATGCTAATATATTTTTAAGTGAAAATAAAATTACATTTATATTAGAACAGTTTCACCAAGTATCGCAATTATTGTACTTTATTGAACCTACATTCATTATCATTTATATATTATTGTTATTACTAATACTTTTATATGTTGATAAGAATTATTTCTACGATTAATACTTGTACAAATTGCATATTTAAATCAGAATCAGAATTAATCTGCAAAATGATTTTAAACCTCTGCATTTTATTGGAGACACCGTTCTCCAGATGACAGATGACAACTCCAATATTAAATTTAAATAAACATATGTTAAAACTGCCAATACAACCCCCCCCCCCCCTTCATAAATATCTCTTCACCTAATTTTCACCTCACGAGCCGCCACTGCTTACATATCTGTATAGTATTTCATCCATAGTTAAAATATAAGTAGTGCGGTGTGCGAAAACTATATTAATTTAAATATGCCATTTAATAAAAAATCCTTTGAATTTATATCTAAATAGATACTTGCTTCTTTGTAAAGCTGAAAAAAATTCGCTCCAATTTATTTTTATATTCTCCTGTCTGCTTACATAAATATGAATGACAAATTCAACAATTTGTATCTCACGCACAAAAAGTTTTACATAACAACTTTACGTGGGATTTACATAACCCTTTTAATACCAAATATAGACTCTCTCAGACGTATTATGAAGTGAAATTCCAAATAAACCTCCACAAAAAAATTCACTTCAGAGGAGAATTTATTTTGTTATTTTTATCCTTTGATATATACTGTAAGATTAGAAAAAAAATTATATAAATGTATGTTTCAACGGTTGTATAAATAACAGATGTTACATATGAATTTATGTTAAAGAAATGTTCAACCGAAATATTTTTTTATGGTACAATTTATTTATTATTCTCATATATTGCTTTTATTATCCATAACATGTATTATTGAACAAAATCAAAATTCAGGAATTCTGAGTTAGTGTAATAATTATTGTAATACAAACGCAAAGCTTCTACTGTTCATATTCTGATGATGTCATTCAAAGATTTATTTTCAACTTAGTTCAAAACTCTCATATTTACACTACTTTTAAGATCAGAAATATAAGTAAAAGCTAGAAAATGTTAGATATACATGCATGATCAAGTATATACAATTATTGAGAAGTCGGACTTCCGTTATATAAAGAGATACAGAGTTGCTTAAAGTAGAACAAAGTTGTTTCATTAGTAGACCATTTTAAAGATGTATTTGTTTTTACCGGAAAATGCAAAGACCATTAGATAAATAAAAAAATTAATTAATTTATAGGGTAAAAAAGTTGTTATGAGAATAAAACAAATGAAATCATTAGTTAGATATTACCATCCGTTTATTTTTAAGTTTTTTTTAATGAGCACTGAAACAGTTTTTAAATTTCGTTATCAATGCGACATTGAGATGACGTCCTATACAATTAATTGGACTGTATAAAATTTTGAAAACTAAATTGGGAAATTAGAATTGAAACAAGTAAATTATGACCTGTGAATAGATTTTGTTTCATTACCATAAATCTAATAATTTCTGCATTGTTGCAACATCGTTGGAAAGCAAAAAAATCTTGTTTTACTGATGTAACTTTTCACTATGGCGTTCATATAAAAATTAGATTTTCGACGTCATAACAAGAAATTTAACAGTGATAAAAAAATGAATCGTCGTTCGAAAGAAAATAAAAAAAGTATTCTTGAGTAGCGCAAATCAAAAATTTATATTATTTTATGCTTATAATTTATTTGTAAGAATAAAAGTAAACAAAATTTTGTATTTATCTAGTGACCTATGTATTATTTTTTGGATAAAATAAAAATGAACACCTTAATTTAACCGACTTCATACAAGTATCTCTTAAGATGGTTAGGGTTAAAGATGGACAGGAGAATAGAGGAGTTTTCGAATTTTTTTATAGGTTGAAATATTTTTGAATTTAAAGGGTTTTTACTTTTATAGTTTGTAAAATATTAAAACATACCGGAGAAAATAAATATTAAACTTTTGCAATATTTTCTTCCCGCCATTACAGCGTACATAACATCAACTATGTGCGAATTAAGTCTCGACATACGTGCTCAAAACGTGCTTCATAAAAAGAGATAAAAAGCAAATACGGCCACCTGTTTATGTTTACTTTTGACAGTTGACAATTTAATTTCTGTTTATATTATATTTTCTAGGTTTTTACAATTTACATATTTAAAGTAAAATAATTTTCTTTTTGCGATTTGACATTGAATTTGACGTTTCAATATCAAATATAGAAGACAAAAGTTAATGTTTTTATTCTAAACTAGCGCTCGTAGCGGACAACTACTGCGAACCAAAGATGCTACATACGTCATCGTATTGCGGGCGATTTAACAAACGATAAATTTAATATCGTTTGTACAAAAAAATATGCTATACTTTATTACTTTTATTGCATTAAAAGTAATATTGTATGTATAATATTGCAGTAATGTGGAAAAATCATTATATTTCAACTTGACTAAACTCCCCCATTGAGCAAAGTATTTTATTGAGAGTGTATAATGCTTAAAATTTAAATTCCTTTATTTTAAAAATTGTACTATTACAAATTTATTAATAATAAATATGTTTTCCGTTGATCGTTTATTAATTACTGTGTCTGCAAGACAGCAAACATGAGCCGAGCCGACAATTTTTGTGCCGTGTGAATCGAACTTAAATTCAGACAGTAGAGGGCAGCAGCAATCTGACCATTGGCGGGTAACCAAATTTTAAACAAATCTTTAAAGAATTTTGACTCAAAAACCAGAAGATTTAAAAAAAAAAATTATTAAGAAATATTGTTGCTGTTGTTATTTTATGATATGCAATGACATTTTTAAAATAGTGTGAGAATCGAATCGGTGTCCAAGTCTTGAACAAATGAACTCGATGTGGGTAGCAATAACAAACTATCCAGCAAGAATTCAATAGAGGATGAGGATAAAATATTCAGAATTTGTTATAAAAATATTTGAATGATAAACGGAACATAAATCTCTAGGCCGAGATGGCGTTCGCGTTCCTCCAACGGTCCCACCCGACGTTTAGCATTTTTATACGAACACGAGGAAAGATATGGATCAAATATCCCTTGTCGGGCACACTTGTCCCAGGATATACGATACGGAACGATAAAAAACAGTAAGATACGTCCGTGAAAACTGAATATTGCGTACGGCGCCGCGCCAAATTTATAGCCACGCTGCCTCGTCGCTTGCGTTTCATCCGTGAATTATTGTTGCGTGCTAAATTAAGTGCTTCACGAACGGGTTCTTCAGGCTGGGCTGCCCATCATTTCTTCTTTGATTTAAATCGCAAAAGATAATAAGATACTCTGTAATTGGACCAAGTGTTGTGTTGCTCACATCGGATCCAATTTGGAGAGTAATTAATTGTATTATTAATCATCGAGTGAAAGTAATTTGGTTTCATTTTATTCACCCTCTTTTTTATTACTTGATTAAATAATGTCTGTGGGTCTCAATTTGTAATTAAAAATCTGATGTGGACACCACACAACTTCGTTGTACGCAAGACTAATATGAAGTATAGACTCAATCAAGCTCAATTACAAAATTGCACGTATTTGACGTAATTTGACATTAACTATTCTATTTTTTATTTTTTTGTTATTTTTTTTCCTAATCCATAACAAGCTTCATTACAAAAACCAAAAAGTATATAAGTTTTAAATTTATATATCTCGCTTATACAAAGGGCTAATTTAAAAATACTTGATGTGCTAGACGCAGAATTTAATTCTCTAAAACTCATATTTGAAGCATTTATTAAAAACAAAATGAAACCATTTTATTCAAGAAAAACTGTTAATAACTTCAGGTAATATATCACTTCCGGTTAGCCTGTTTTAACCAAAGTCTGCTATGTTATTCCAATTGATATTATAGTATTTTATGTACCAAGGGCGTTACTATGATGATAATGCCAGGAGGACGACGAGGATCTAGCCCGAGGGCCTGAGGGATAGATTTCGCCCGATGGGCATTATCATCTAGTAACGCTTGTGGTGCATCATCATCATTTAGGTGCCATGTCTGATGCAGACGTCGGCGGTCATGAACCTCCACAAGTTACGGTCCTCTGCAGTGCGCACTAGATCTTCATAACTACTGATACCAAGTTCTTCTTGCAGGGTCGATATTAGCAACAATGGTCTTCTTCCCCTAGTTCTCGTTCCTGTTATTAAACCATTGCAGACATCCCATTCTATCTCTTTTTCCCGTATTATGTGTCCCAGAAAAGCATATTGTAGTTTTCTTATTTTGCTAACTAACTGTCTATTAGTTCCCATTCTCTTTAGTACTTGTTCGTTACTAGTTCTGCTTGTCCACGACACTTTTAAAGTTTTTCTGTAGAACCACATTTCTGCTGCCCGCAATTTGTTTATTAGTTTCTTACTGATTATCCACGATTCGCACCCGTATAGGAGAACGCTCCACATATAACATTTAATTATGCGCAATTTTAATTTATTATTTACACCATGATTTGTTAATATATTTCTCATTATCCCGAAAGCGATTTTAGCCATTGTTATGCGTGTGTTAATGTCCGTTTCACATTTACCATCCGAAGTTACTACACTGCCTGGTGGTGCATACAAGATTTTATGTCTCACTAGATTATGTGAAATCATCATTATGTTTCACCATGTAAGAGTTGACACAATTGAAGAAATTATGTGAAATAAGTTATCATTTATAATAATTTTGATTACAATAATGCTTAAGCTTTGACGTTGCTAAGGATGTTGTTTAATTGTTTTGTTTATTATCAACATTTATTTATTTTTAAAACACCAATGTTTTAAATCGTTGGAGATGGTGGAATGGGTGAATTTGATATTTCGGACGATATTTTGTCGAAACGATGTAAAGAATTTATTTTGAATATTTCTGTATACTTTGAGGAAGACAAACGTATAAATGATTTCCTAATTATTCCATTTTCGTCTGTAGAAGATGTAAGTATTATATTTTGAGGTTCGTTATCACATGACAGATCTCAGTTCTTTATTTCTTAAGCACTTATTTGTTAATATTATTACATTTTAGAGAGCTTGTACTGATTTGGATGTGTCACATGTGACGGTAAATAATATCAAAAATGAATACAAAGGTGGATAAAAAAAATTAGTGATCCGTCATCTGTCAAAAATGAATGCGAAACATTACAGTCTGCAATTCGACGGACTTATTTCATGTGTGGTGAAAGTAAATGGCTTTTTAAGGTTTTTTTGATAATCAATTTTAAGTATTATAATTAAATTAAAATTGATTTCTGTGTTGTGCTTTCAAAGCTGTTTTATTATATTAATTGTTGTAATCAATTAATGTATTAATTGTTGTAATCAATCCTTATTATTATTGTAATGAATTATAATTAAAAAGAAAATAAATTCATTACATACCGTTCATATTATTTTTAATTTAAAGTCCATAAACGATGATCGGATTATAATGAGGGCATAATGAAATATTATGCCCTCCCATTATGCCCCGGTTGTTATAGATATGTTTATATACACCGTATCCTAGCAATAAACAGTGCATAATACTTTAGTGAGACATAAAAGTCTTATATACCAAATTTGAAAAGTTTTGGAATATATTTTAATATAGTTTTTCATTAAACGCTATAATAGGCTTCATATAAAGCACCATTTCTGGAAATTATGTAATGACCAAAAAGGAAGGTGCACAACTAGATTTCATAGAAGTCCTAAATACAAAATTTCAACTTTCTTTGGCTTACCGTTTTTGAATTATGCGAGATACGTACGTACGTACAGACATCACGACGAAATTAGTCAGAATGGATTCAGGGATGGTCAAAATGGATATTTCCATTGAAATCGGAAAACCGAAGTTTTTCGCGAATACAATACTTCCTTTACTTTGTACAAGGAAGTAAAAATTGGTTATACATTATCAAACATGTATTTTTACCGTGACACATTCACTGGGTTGAGGGTCGTTTCGTCGCCCCCTTGAAAATGCCACCCGTGTGCGATGCACGCATGCTCCTAGCGGGTTTGTTTACTTGTTAAAACAACTAAAACAACTCCAACAACCGGTAGGCTTTTAGAGAAAATAAAATAAAACAGAAAATATTAAATGACTCCGTTAAACTTGTTTTTTTTTCTGCGTAGTGAATCTATTAATACTCAGCAGTTTAAACAATTTTGAAGAGGAATCTAATATCCACACTAGAGAATCTAGAGATTTCCAAAAGTATCAACATCGTTTTCATTATATTGCAAATACGTATACGAGTACAAATAACAATTGCTTCTAGAATTTATTTATTTATTTATTTATTCAAATAATTAAAATACGAGCGTAACATTAATTAATAAATTATTTAAAATACTATAAATTCTATTTTCTATGGAATGATTGATTGTACTGTTTTATTGAAACGATTGATCAAATTTTACAAAACTGGGTTAAGTGTTGAAAATACAAATAATTAAAATACATATTTCATGTATATTTCAATTAGTTTGTAATTTTGTTATAAAAGTTATACATGAATAGGTGTTCATAAATTTTTTTAAATCAATAGCACTTAAAATCAATCATTTATATATTTAAAACCAATTACTACTCAATAGTCACATTGAACAAACAAATATAAAACTAATGATAATAAAATAAAATAATGTTTTGACAAGTACTGTAAATATTAAAATTGTAAATAAAACAAAATAAAAATATATTTTGGTTTCACTGAACTCAGTCCTAAATATTGATTTTAGCACCACGATATCAATAATGTTTATGTGATTATTATTATTGTTAATATTATTATTATTACTATTATTACTACTATTATTAATATTATTATTATTATTATTATTATTATTATTATTATTATTATTATTATTATTATTATTATTCTAGTCATTACTATTATTACTATTAATATTATTACTATTACTAATATTATTATCATTACTCTACTATTATTATTATTATTAATAATAATAATATTATTATTATTACTATTATTATTATTTATTATTATAATTATTATTATTATTATTATTATTATTATTATTATTATTATTATTATTATTATTACAATTATTTGGCAATGGCATATGAAACATATCGACAACATGAATTAAATTTATTGTAATGTACTGCAGATACGATTAAATAAATAATTATTATTATTACTACTATTATTATAAATAAATAATCATCACGGCATTTTATTCATTGCTGGGTGTGTCAATCTGCGTTGTACACAGATTTCGGTAATGATGATAACATATTTGTACCGTGTGCACTATTATTATTATTATTATTATTATTATTATTATTATTATTATTATTATCATTATTATTATTATTATTATTATTATTATTATTATTATTATTAATATTATTATTATTATTATTATTATTATTATTATTGTTATTATTATTATTACTATTATATCATTATTATTATCCCTATTATTATTATTATTATTATTAATAATAATAATATTATTATTATTACTATTATTATTATTATTATTATTTTTATTATTATTACTATTATTATTTTTATTATTATTATTATTATTATTATTACTATTATTACTATTATTACTATTATGATTACTATCATTATTATTATTATTATTATTATTACTATTATTACCTACTATTATTACTATTATTACAATTATTACTATTATTACTATTATTATTATTATTATTATTATTATTATTATTATTATTATTATTATTATTATTATTATTATTACTAGTATTACTATTATTACAATTATTACTATTATTACTATTATTATTATAAATAAATAAATAAATAAATAAATAAATAAATAAATAAATAAATAAATAAATAAATAAATAATTATATCATAACGGCATATTACCCATTGCTGGGTATAAGTATTTTTTGTTTTATATCACGACGTTTGTTCAATGGTTGCTAATTCCTGTAAGTCCCTTCACAGTTAGATTTTGATCTTGTATATACGTACATACGTGCTTAGAGCTTTTTTCATCGATTACACAATCAGTATCATTTTGATAAAAAATTTACAATGGTTATTTTTGCATTAATTCACAGATTTATCTATTTATTTTCACTGATTCAACAGAAATTTCATTTAAAATTACATTTCGTGTGAAGTAGGCCATAATGACCCTTTAAATACTACTTTTGCTCTTTAACAACCTGAAATCTTAAAGCTATGATATAGAGCATCTTATAAATCAAAAATTAATTCCAGAACTTCACACCTGGAACCGAAAATCCACTTTCAAGTCCAGTAAATTTTCACTTATCAAATAAGACAAAATTTAGGAGGTGAACACGCGGTTGGATTTCCTTCACGATCGCAGTTCATTCGATCTCAAACCCTGCTGTGCCGTCTCGGTCAAATTGGTGGTTTGTACTCCTTGGGCAGCAGTAAATTTTATTAGCAGGGCACAAGCTGTGCGAACTACTTGCGGTACCCCGCTGGATTTAGCAGACCCCGGGAAATTTTAACCCACTTTTCTCAACAAATAAATTTTGAGTTTTAGGAGTGAGCTGTGAATTGAAACCGAGTGAATCTGCTTCAAAGGAAGCCAGGGGATGAATTTTTTAGTGTTTGTGTTTACCGCAAGATGTTTGTTCTTGTTTTGGTGAATTTTATTCACTCTGGTTTACGTATTTTACTTCAATTCATTCTGGATTTTATTTTCTACGACTGTACGTTTCAATCTCATTTGGTTTTATCTTTTGATGAAAAATAAGCAATAATATACAGTGTGTTCAAAAAAAATCCTAACTCGGAGTAGGCTATGAACAGAGAAACGTGTGTCTGATCATTATTGAATTCAAAAGTCAAGTTGTCAAAATTGATCTTGAAATGTAATTTTAAAGAGAAAAGACAATAAAGAAGGATACAGTATATTGACATTAGCCGTTTTCTAATTTGTTTCCATTTCTAAAATAAGATACAGGAAGAAAATCTCTGATTTCTTTACAAAACAATTTTGACAATATCTTATGTCAAATTGACATTTAATTAATTGACTTACGTTTCTTTGTACATAGCCTACTCCGAGTTAGGAATTTTTTTGAACACACTGTATAAACTGATCAATAAAATCTTAACGGTGTTGATATTATTAATCCTAATTTAAATTCAAAACTGCCAAAAGTATAATTTTTTTCATGGAAATATTCTTTGAATAAATACCAATGTTTTAGAAATGGTACAATGGGCTACTTGCGTGGTACTGAAAACGTAGGTAAAAATATAATTTTTATTTTTAAAAATTATATATTTTTTAATAAATTAAAAAATCTGATGTGGACACCACACGGCTTCCTTGTACGCAAGACTAATATGAAGTATAGACCGTATAGACTCAATTATAAAATTGCACGTATTTGACGTAATTTGACATTGACATCTATTTTTTTTTTTTTTTTTTTGTCCTAATCCATAGCAAGCTTCATTACAAAAACCAAAAAGTATATAAGTTTTAAATTTATATATCTCGCTTATACAAAGGGCTAATTAATAATACTTGATGTGCTAGACGCAGAATTTAATTCTCTAAAATTCTTATTTCAAGCATTTATTTCTAAAATCAAAATGAAACCATTTTATTCAAGAAAAACTGTTAACTACTTCAGGTAATATATCACTTCCGGTTAGCCTGTTTTAACCAAAATCTGCTATGTTATTCCAATTGATATAAAAGTCTTATATACCAAATTTGAAAAGTTTTGGATTATATTTTAATATAGTTTTTCATTAAAATCTATTATAGGCTTCAAATAAAGTGCCATTTCTGGATATTATGTAATGACCAAAAAGGGAGGTGCACAACTAGATGTTATAGATGTCCTAAATACAAAATTTCAACTTTCTACGGCTTACCGTTTTGGAGTTATGCGAGATACGTACGCACGTACGTACAGACGTTACGACGACATTAGTCAGAATGGATTCAGGGATGGTCAAAATGGATATTTCCGTTGAAATCTGGAAACCGAAATTTTTCGCGAATACAATACTTCCTTTACTTTGTACAATGAAGTAAAAAGAACATTTTCTTTGGCGTCATTATTTTCAACTTGAGAAAGGGAAGCATATTTAAAAATGTAACCTGTAAATGGCGTGCGAGTGCGAGATTTAATTTCAATTTGACAAGTTTATTTTTTTCTCTCTGTCTCTCTTGTTTATTATTTGCAATTTGCGTGGCTTCTATTACTTTTATTACGTATTTCGAATTGTTAAGCAGGATTTTAACTTAGCTTATACTCGTAGAAGATTAAAATGCTAAAATATTAACCTTCAAACTATTGTTCAAAGGTCAAACAGGTGATCTGTAAGTTTAAATTACCTGCACATGCCATTTCTATGGGGCGTACCGATGTTATGGCTTTGTGGCCATTCGTGGTTCGGCGTAATTTTACGTCATACATGGCGCTAATTTAAATATTCATATTTTATAAATTTTTTCTCTGGCTAATTAATGAAAATTTTGTATCGTTTTTATCATCTCTTCAAAAATATTAAATAAAAAATCTGATGTGGACACCACACGAATTCCTTGTACGCAAGACCAACATGAAATACGTAATTTAACATAACATTAATTTTTTTATACTTTTTTGCCCTTTATTACAAAAACCAAAAAGTATTTAATTTTTAAATTTACATATCTCGCTTATAGAAAGCGCTAATTTAATAACATTCGATATGCTAGACGCAAAATTTAATTCTCTAAAACTATTATTTGAAGCATTTATTTCTAAAATCAAAGTAAAATCATTTTATTCAAGAGAAAGTATTAATAACTTCAGGTAATATATCTCTTCCGGTTAGCCTAGTTTAACCAAAATCTACTATGTTATTCCCTTTGACTTAAAAGTCTTATTTACCAAATTTGAAAAGTTTTGGATTATATTTTAAAATAATTTTTCATTAAAATCTATTATAGGCTTCAAGTAAAGTATCACTTCTGGATATTATGTAGTGAGCAAAAAGGGAAGTGCACAACTAGATATTATAGCAGCTCTAAATACAAAATTTCAACTTCCTACGGCTTTCCGTTTTTGAGTTATGCGAGATACGTACGTACGTACAGACATGAGGACGAAATTAGTCAAAATGTACACAGGGTTGAGGGATCTGATAATCGAAATTTTTCACTATTACAATACTTCCTTTATTACATAGTATGAATTAAAAATATAAAAATGATAACAGATACCTTTGAATTCAAATTCTTCAGTTAATTAACAGAACATAAGTAAAATGAAATAAATATATCATCACGGTGTAATACTCATTTCTTATCATGACAATTTACTTTTATTTGTATATCTTCTGTAATGACACATCTGTGTCGCTAAGGGTACTTACCAGTCGGCACATCACCGGCTCTCAAAGCTGTCATGGAGAGAGCACCACAATGGTGTTTATTTTTAATGTTTTGTAATGGTAATACTAAGCAATACTAATACGCTCGGCTTCAGCAATACGGATAGTAGATTATGTTTACATTTAACTATTTCATTCATAAATTTGTAAGCCAATCCAAATTCAGCATTCTACCTAGTTACCAAGTTTCATTTCGACAAAACAACATCAAAGATTTTTTTTCGCATCCTTTAAGCGTTTAAGTTAATAAAATGTATTATTACAAGTAAGTGAGTTTTGATAAGTGAAACATATTGTTTATTCACAATCGGTTAGCAATATGACGATTTCTGACTTTTAAAAAGTTGGGAAGTTAGTTATTGTTAACCTCATATTCCAAGAGGTTGGAAAGTATAACGTGAAGATAGCTGGGGTTGGAAAGTTGACACTTTCCAACCTCAGCTATACTCACTCTATACTTTCCAACCTCAAGGCGGGAAATAGCTGCCCCCCGCTTTGAGAGATCAATGCGAATCAATGATGGGTATTTACACATCAACAAAGCATCTTTACAATTTATATGATAAAAATATTGAATAAACTTGTAAATAATACAAGTAATGAATGAAATCAATATTTAAGGTTAGAAATCAAACTGACAGTTCATGTGACAAATGAACAATCTCAGACCATTCGTTTATTTATGCTAGGTTATTATTATTTAAATATCAAATATTAATTTTTTATTTCAGATTGTGAATAAAATAGTATACAAACCTCGGTGAAAAGTTTCATTGTCTTCGCGCCTTGGTTAACTATCTTCGCCCTCGACAATGAAACACTTTCCACCTCGGTTAGTAATATACTATTACATACCTGTCAAAGTCTGTTTATTTTCAGTTTTTGTTAAAAACGAGTAGATTTGGACAGGAATCTATTTAAAACGTTGAAAAAAGCAAACTGAAACACAATGGCCCGTATTCCGAGCGCACTTTTATAATAAAAGCGATTTTATGGAGCACACTCCTCATACGAATATAATGTAAAAGCGCGCTCCATAAAAGCGCTTTTTTATAAAAGTGCGCTCGGAATATGGGCCAGTACCTCTAAACACAATAAATATAACAATATTTTTGTCAAGAAAAAAATTATATAAATGCTTACCTGAATTTTATTTTGGAAATAGTCATCCGAATACCATTCGTGGTTAAATTTTATCCTGGAAAAATTTTCCGATTGCATTACACGAGCCTGTTGCCAATTTATTTCGTGACATTGATCAAAAATCACTCCTTTGACAACTCGTGATTTTTTTGTTAATGCTACTTAATAAATTGCTAGGCAACCGGCTCTTGTAACAATCTGGAAATTTTTCCGCCAAAAATTTACCACTTATGATATTATATATGAAAATGTTTTGATGGAGCATAGAACGTAGGCACGTACTTATTATTTTGTGTATGTACATCTTCATAATTAAATTTCTAGGTCGACCCAGTTGGAGTTGCAATAGCGTTATGGCTTCACGCTCCAACGGCCCTGGGTTCAAATCCCGGATAAGACATGGCAGTTGTGTGTGTGTCATTCATTATTGCATCTTCATTGGCATCGAATATATAAGACGCAAATAAAATAATACAAAGAATTTCAAAGAAAACTGTCTCATCCCCATCAATATCACATCTTATGTACAAAATGTAAGAGAAGCGTATAATAATACAAAAATCGTTAAGTTATATATGTCACATCGTTCTGCAGCAATGCAATATCACTGATATCGCTATAAATGCTGGTGTAATTGTACATAAAGATAATACCCCAAATTAAACTATTCATCTTCACCGTGCATATTAATATTGGATGAAAGTTGTGAAAGTACGAGCAGTGTACGGCGGTGCACCTTTTCATTACATTCAGCTTCAGTGGCTGTAAAGCAGATCGTTTCACCTGCAGCCGGTGCTAAGCCGTTCCGAGGCCCGGGAATCCAATTTCGGTTAGTTTATTGTTAAAATATGTTAGTGCGAGCACTAACTGGAGATAAGATTGTGAAATAGTGCGATCGCATGAAATGCACGGGCTCATTTGTTTCCTTGGGCCACCGTAGGTACCTACCAGAGATACGGAACTTTCTAACGACTAAATTTGCTTTATGATGATGAAGTGAGAGATAAACGCCTCACTGCTTTTTAGATGTGCTGTTTATGGTACATGATAAGCGTTTACATTTCATGAAAAATTGTAAACGTTTTGGCACAACGCACAATTTATGGAGCTACATTTTTTTTATATTCTATAATAAATTATTTCCACATATGAAAATTAAATAATATATGTATATATGGCTCACTTGTTTCTGATGATGAACTGTGTGGTTTACATTTTTCTAAAAATATTTTTTCTACTCCCATGCGTGAAGTAGGTACTTCACGTATTTTCATGTGTGAAGTTTGATTTTTTGAACACTGTGCGTGAAGTAAATAATTCAGTTTAAACACACACAATGAATATCGGTATATATACGTAAATCATGTGATGGTAAATGATCCGAAGAAATAACAACTTCATGAGAAATGTATAATTAATTTATATAAATAAAATAAAATTTGTAATTCTAAATTTACAACTTTGTGTTAAATATAAATCTAAGTCCAATGCTTTAATAAAACAAAGCTGTTAAACCCCCGTACCGTTGATAAACATGGTTACACAAGTCGATAATGCAGAGGCTTTACGTTAAAAGAATGACAATGTGAAGAAAAAATTATATTTTATTGCAAGGTCGTAGAAAAAGTATAGTATGTAACACGTGTGTGAAGCCTATTTTACATTCGGGTAAAAACTTCAGCTTCACACACTTGCCACATAATATACTATTTGACAATATACTTTTTAATTCAACATTTTTTTTATTTTTTTTAATTAACTTAGTAAGTTTACATTTCCCTGAAGAAGGCATATTTGGTGCCTAAATGTCGGCTATGTAATAAAACAATTTTCAAGCGTTTTCATCAGACTATTTTTTTCCAAGTTTTCCCAGTAATACATGTATAGTTTATTGCCAAATGGATTAAGATTTGTACATAATTTAATATTACCGGCTCATTGTTATGACATGGAGAGTTTTCTAGAAAATATTAGAACACCTACATAAGCGACATACGTGTGTGCGAAGACAAGCAGTCATATACAGTGTTAGTCCGTCAAAAAGACAGTTACATAGATAGTAAGAAGTCAGTAAGTTGAGTAGCGTAGTAGTATCGTGGTGAGCGCGTGCAGTTTGGTGTAGAGCGGAGTTGTCGGGAAATTATTAGTATACTACTGAGGTAGCTGTGGAAGTGAATACTGGGTAGTTTTGAAGAGTATTGGGAAGCTAGGTAAACGGGGACAGTAACGGCGAGTAGAAGTTGATCCTCGGCAATGCTGTTGAGCAGTACTGAAACTGTGACAGTTAAAACAGTTAGTCAGTCAGAAGGACAGTGAGTTAGTTACATAAAAGGCAGTAAGGTGAAAGGTGTGAATTGTGTCCGGGCAGTCGAATATATAGACGCTTTTGAGTCAGTATATAGACGCTGTGGAGGTCGGTAGGTTGGACAGTTGAATGTGATATAAATAAATAGTGACATAAATAATCGAAATAAATAATCAGTAATATCGTATAAATAAATAGGCGTGTTTAACTAATTAATTATTTTCGTAGTCTTAAATTAGTATTTCATATTTGTTTAATATTAGTAATCGTCTTTGTTATCTTTTAAATATTTATCATACACCCAGCAATGGGTAATATGCCGTGATGATATATTTATATTTATTTTATTTATAATTAATTGATTTTTACACTTCACCCAAATAAATAAAAACGTTACAGTTTGGAAGATAAGAACTTGAATAGCAACCAGTGCATCATTCCTGTTATATATGGGGCGTTACCATGAAAAATAACAAACCTATTGAATACATTTTATATCCCAGCGATGGGCATCTACGCGTAATCTATGATAGTTTACTTACATACTTAAACTATGCGTACCAAGGACTCGTCACCAGTGATTATGGTGTTCATGAAGTCCGGGTCCCTGTTTGTGGAGTCCAGGATGTCCTGTGAGACTTCAACACGAAATTGTTTTTGTTCCGCCGTCAGCAGCTTCGGCATGAATTTCGCAGCCACTCTCTTCATGGCCAAATCTTCGGTCATAATGAAATGTGCCGAAAAAGTGCTCATGCCCCCCTCTTCCGCAATTTCTTAGATACTCACACGACGGTCCCGCACCCGCATCACCACAGCGTTCACTGGTCATTTCGTCATGTTGGCCGATCGGAGCGTGTTTTGCTCTCCACCAACGTGCGGCCGTCTTTAAACCGGTTGTACCACTCCTTAATCTGTGTGATGCCCATAGCATCGTCACCGGAAACGGTTTGAATCTTCCGAATGGTTTCCACCTGGCTGTCGCCCAGTTTCAGGCAAAATTTGTTGCAATACCGTTGCTCCAGTTGTTTCGTCATTTTCCTTGCAATGAAAAACCGCGTGCCTGAATGTCAGGTCGCGAATTTGGGGAACCGGATTCGATCCCAACCGACGCCAAATATTTCCAATTTTAAAGGGCACAAAATTAACCCCTTTGGTGCACTCTCCACGCCAGCAATGAGGGCCCGTGAGGTGACGCCTTGTAAGCGCCTGCACGGTGCAAATATTTCATCATTACCGATATCTGTGTACAAAGCAGATTGGCACACTCAGCAATGGGTAATAAGCCGTGATGATATATATATATATATATATATATACCGTGTGTCTATCTTAAAGGTGTACATAGAAGATTAACATGGGAAATCAGTTATTTGCAATTTCCTGCTCGCCTAATTATTTTAAACAAAAACTCGTCAAATAAAAGTTTTAGGGCATAAAATTCTGCATCTAAATCAATAAACAGAATTATCTTAACATGCTTTGTAACGACAGAAATTAATTATGAAAATGTCGAAAATTACGTTGAAAATATCGACAGCCATGGAATTGAACATAAAATATATAAATGCTTAACGTTTTATCAAATTGTCAAAAACGTCAAATAAGTTAACTTACGTTATGACAGATAAAACGTCAAGCATTTATTTATTTTTTGTACAATTCCATGGCTGTCGATATTTTCAACGTAATTTTCGACATTTTCATAATTAATTTCTGTCGTTACAAAGCATGTTAAGATAATTCTGTTTATTGATTTAGATGCAGAATTTTATGCCCTAAAACTTTTATTTGACGAGTTTTTGTTTAAAATAATTAGGCGAGCAGGAAATTGTAAAAAACTGATTTCCCATGTTAATCTCCTATGTACACCTTTAAGACAGACACACGGTATATATATATATATATATATATATATATATATATATATATATATATATATATATATATATATATATATTTAAAAACCGACGAGAGCACTACAAACTACCTTACTCAAATGCTGCTTGCAACAAACAGACGCTGTCGACAGGTGGGAAAAAATTCAAGCGTGCGCACGAAGATTCAAGATCGGCTTATGCAAGCACGCTTGATTCAAATCCATCAGGTTTTCGCAAAAAAATAAGGTCAGATACTTTTCTAACAGACTACTTATGCAACTTCGAATCAAGCTCATAAATAATAAACCCACGATTCATCTTTCTTCAATGAAAATTCGGGACAAAGCTTCATCTTTGTTGTCTCTGCAGAAGGTCGAAAACAGCCGTTATCTTTGAAATCCCGTGTGGTGATAAGTCTCAAAAGTACAAATATAGCGTCACTACTAACACCCAAAAATGAGTAATAAACCTTTATGATATCTTTATATATTTATGTCTCACTAAAGTATTATGCACTGTTTATTGCTAGGATACGGTGTCTGTAAACATATCTATAACAACCGGGGCATTATATGAGGGCATACTAGTTCATTATGCTCTCAATATAATCCGATCATCGTTTATGGACATTAAATTAGAAATAATATGAACGGTATATAATGAAAATTATTTTATTTTTTATTAGAATTCTTTACAATAATAATAAGAATTGATTACAACAATTAATACATTAATTGATTACAACAATTAATATAATAAGAAAACAGTTTTGAAAGCACAACACAAAATTATTTTTAATTTAATAATAATACTTAAAATTGATTATGAAAAAGGCTTTAAAAAGCAATTTACTTTCACCACACATGTAAATATAAGTACGTCGAATTGCAGACTGCAATGTTTCGCATTGATTTTTGACGGATGACGGATCACAAATTTTTTTGGGGACGACATTTTTTCACGTTTGAATTAATTTTTGATATTATTTACCATCACATGTGACACATCCAAAGCAGTACAAACTCTCTAAAATGTAATAATATTCAGAAATAAGTGCATAAGAAATAAAGAACTGAGATCTGTCATGTGAAAACGAACCTCGAAATATAATACATCTTCTAACATTTATGCGTTTCTGTTCCTCAAAGTATCTATCCCGAGGGCCTTCGGCATTATCATCATCGTAGCGCTCTTGGTACATAAAATACTATTCTAATCGGTAGATGTACTACATAGTATTTTTAATAAAAGTTTTAATTTTCTTTACTTGTCTCAAATTTAAAAGTAGTTTTCTTGGTGCACTTCAAAACTGAAGAACTTTCTTCATATAAGTAGAAAGAATAGCTCTAATACCTCCTAACCGAATATTGTTCTCCGTGCTTAGTATTTATAACCACTTCACGGATGAAAATAATATGAATAATAAAATTTGCATAACTGTTACTGTACACAATAATAACTACAATTACAACAATATTCGTTATAATTAACCTAAATACCAGCAGTTTACAAGTGTGAAGTGTGCTTATGCAATTTCCATTTACAACAGTTTAGAATACGCATTATTTAAAATTACACATGCAAAATATGTTTTATTAATAGTACTATAAAGGTTAAGCTTTTAAGTGACTTCATATAAACCGCATATTTTATCACGAAATCAAATGCGACGTTATCACGCTACGAGGAAGTCGCGTGATTGAAAGATAAGTTTAAGACGCTTTTCAAATTAAAATAACGAAATTCGTGTTTCCTTTCGCATAAAGCCGACACGTTAAATTTTAAAATAATGTAGTCAAATATGGAACTGTGTTCACGAAAAATTTTATTATTAGTTCTGAATAAATTTAAATTCAAATGTCATTTTTGGTTTTTGAAGAAATAGTGTTTTCTATTTTCAAAATAAAGGCATGGCAGGTACCACAATACTTCTTTTGAAAACGCTGTATTGGACATGCTAAATTTCAATACCTATTTAATAGTAACAAAAAATAACAAATATTATTTAAAGCAAAATATAGTTTATATTTATTTAAATATATTTTTTTAAAAAAGGTGAAATTAAATATTCAAATTTGGTATTTTTATGACAGCATTTTCAAAACAAGGCTTGTTGTACCAGCCATGTAGCTAATATACATAATGAGCTTCACTCTTCACTATTAACCGATTTTTGGTTACTGGTTATTAAATACACAAAATATTTAGGATAAAATATAATAAAAAACATAAATATCACCAATACAAAGTCATTCTTCTAAATTTTCTTTTAACGGAAAATATCATCTATTTTTATAAAGAAATAATGTTAATGAATGCCGAATCAGAGAAAATAGTAAAAAACATTCGTTACAGAAAGCTATTCAAGGACTGTTTCGGTCGTCCACTCACCGCTACGCGGTTCATGCTCGAATTTCTAACTCGTGCTAGAATAATTTGCGTTCTAAAACTTATATAATTCCTTAAGATAATAAGTTTTTTCTTGTACTAATATTCTTAAGGCCTTATCATACTACAATCATATCTCTAAAGGTGGATTTATGCAGTCTACTTTTTATTTTACTTTTTCTTTTTCTTTTCGCTTTTACTGTTACTTTAAGTTTGGTACTTTATACAGCTACTGTAAAGCATTCAATACACATGCGCAAATGTGATTTTTCTAGCATATAGTTGCAAATGTAAATAAATAAATATATCCTGTTAAAATTGACAAGAATGTAATAATTTGTGCATACAAAAATATTATTACATAGTAAGTAAATATACTAACCAGTTTCATTTAATACAGACGCTATGCTTTTCCAAACATTCTTTTTGGCTACTTTATCCTTGAATAAAATATCTGTTTTATCATATAAGTGGGGATATTTTTGAATTAAATCTTATAATATACAATCTTGTTCTTTACTGATTTTTTCGTTTGCATAACCTAAAACCTACACACAAAAACAAATACACAACACGCTGACGTTGAATGTTGGACCTAAAGTGATTTAACGTAATTCCTAGTATAACTATCTGACAGATAAAAATGCATTGTAAAAGAAAGTCTTGTTTACCGTAGGTATAATTGCTAGGATAAAGTTATACCTCCGATAGCTATACCATAGTTTATCCATCAATTGTAAAAGTGGGCCTGAGACAGACACACGGTATATATATATATATATATATATATATATATATATATATATATATATACAGGCTGGTGGCGGTTAGGGGTGAACATAGGGATTTAACATGGGATTTTAGTTTTTTGCAATTTCCTGCTCTCCTGTTTATTTTACGGCAAAAACTGAAGAGTACAAAATTGTTCAGAATTAAAAATTGCATACAAAAATGTATTTACATTTATTATTATGTTTTTGGTTTCTTCACAATTTTAAAAAGAAATTTCAAAATTTCTGTTTTCTGTAGCAATAGCCATGGAACTTATTTTTTTCTGGTTGTCAAAAATTATTTATAAATGTCAACCATGCGTTAATCTAACTTAAAAATTAAATAAAAACAACTTTTAATTTTAATACGCATTTTTTTATTAGGTATACCATTTAATAACAAACCAATTCCAAATGTATCAAAAGTTTCATAAAGTTAAAAAAAATTGTGATCACAACTAATGTAAGGCGAAAAAAATTAACGAAAATAATAATGATAATAGAAAATGTCCTAACAAAGAGAATGAAGACTTCGTTATGACGTCTTCTAGCTACACTGTTCTCAAATTTTTTAACAAGTTTAGAAATTGTCGCTATTCTTGGAATTGGTGTATTTTCGTACTTTATGGAAAACAAATCACGTATTCTTCTAAAACTATTTTCACCATAATAATTTTTTATTATGAAAACTCGTTCCTCATTCGAATAAACATTCATTATTAAATTAACTTAATTTTTTTCGAAAATTTGACAGAAAATGAATGACATATTATGTTTAAACATTTGAGTTATTGCTACAAATTAACAGAAATTTTGAAATTTCTTTTTAAAATTGTGAAGAAACCATAAACATAATAATAAATGTAAATACATTTTTGTATGCAATTTTTAATTCTGAACAATTTTGTACTCTACAGTTTTTGACGTAAAATGAACAGGAGAGCAGGAAATTGCAAAAAACTAAAATCCCATGTTAAATCCCTATGTTCACCCCTAACCGCCACCACCCTGTATATATATATATATATATATATATATATATATATATATATATATATATATATATATATATATATAAATAAAAAGATTGTATTTTTGTTTATATCTTACTTCGTGTCATTTTGCAATTTCTTCTAATATTATTTGTATTTAACAAATTTGTAAGCTGCGTCCATTTTTCTAAAAAAAAAAAACTAAATATCTGTTTTGTTTCACAGACACAATCAATAATGTTTTTTGTTGTTTGCCTATTCTTTATAACAAGCTGCTAGATGTTATTATAGACACGTTTGAATTTTAAGAATGTGTCAAATAAATTAATTCTACGATAAATTTATCATAGACAAGCGTTTTTGGTTAATCTGTTTCTCACGTCACATCACTTTTTAACAGACCCGTTAAAAATATAAAAATAAACGGACCGCTAAATTATTGTATTACAGAATAGTAAATGTCAACAAAAATTTTAACGGACTGTTAAAATTAAAATTTTTAACGGCATCTAAGTTTTAACGGAAAAGTTACAGAATACACCGAAAAGACTATCAATCCTTCAATGCTTCATCTCATGAGTGCAATTATTTTAGTGCTTACAGTTTTTGCCTTTGTTCAAAAAATTGGTCCGATTTTTAAGTTTTGTCAATGTCTGGAATTTGATGACACTTGTACCATTCCATTCTTGAAAAATTCTGTATAGTGAAACACGGAACTTATAATTCCTTAATATGCAAATAGAGAAACATAAACAAAAATCAAATCCAATTAACTGAAATTTGCGCATCTTGCATTAATTTTAGGAAATTATAACCCCTGTCAACAAATTCAAACGAATTTAATTTAAGCAGAAAACGAAAGACATCCTAGCGAACGAAGTGAGAACTTGTGTTCCTTTTAGGAAAGTTAGCGCCCTTTATCTGACAAAGGTTCGCAAACGAACTCAGCAAACTTGAATTAAACTTTTATACAAATATAAATGTAAATTTGAACCCGAGGTGTGAAGGAAAGTAGAGAGTACAATGTACCTGCGTTCGCTCTGCTCTGCAGATGGTGTCTTGAGTACTTACCTACCAGCATCTTCAGCAAAAATCGTAATTAAGATTTTACTGTAGTTCATGTGTAATTTGCATTTGTCTAGTTTCACTCAGACTGTAGGTACGTCTTTGTGACGTCGGGAAAGTTCATTGTTAAAAGAGTAATTAAAAATAATTTTGCACATAATTTAAACTTTTAATTGCTGTCTTAGATATTTGTATCGTTTCATATGAATAGATATAATTAACCTTTTTTTTATCTCTCGCTGCCCTTGGTAAGGGAGGTATAGGGATCGTGCTAAAAATCTCATATCGAGATTTTGGTAAATGAGCCTGTATTTAGGTCCCTAGAATCCAATTGTAACATTTTCACGATGATGTCTGTGTGTATGTGTGGATCCTCCACTCTAACTCAAATACTATCATTCAGAAAATTTAGACACCTTGTATTTCGACCTTTTTACCTTCCGTCACTTTTAGGTAAGGAAGGTATTGTCTTTGGTCAAAAACTAGATGAGTTTTTAATGCATAAGCACGTTTTAGGGTCCCTAGAATACGATTTTACTATTTTTACGATGATGTCTGTATGTATGTATCTATGTATGTGTGTGACGATTTTTTCGGATCGCATAACTTTAACCACCTTTCCAAAAATTATAATTTTTGAGTATTCATTTTCTTTAGAAACATATGAAGAGCTGATTAGATTTTGGTTTTAATTGGTCGACCGGAAGTACCCTAATTTGAAGATTTTAACAGGTTTTCTTGAAAAAATTCTGTTAAATATCACTTTTACACATTTAGGGCCACTTTTACAATCATTAGATAAACCTCGTATGACGCTATACCAGGTATAAAATTGAAAATTGTATTTTACAAACCTCGGATAAACCTGAGATAGAATAAACACCAATATTTCTTATCCCATGGAAATCGGTCGTATAAACCTCGGATAACTTTATTCCTTGTTCTTATGGATACCACGTAAACACAAACGATGTGTTGTTATTCTTACGTTTGACAGATATCAATCAAGTATTTCATCATCACTGTCAGAATCAAAAATATCATTTATATCATCTACCACTATGAAAATGCAAATTAGAAGGTAGAAATAATAACAATATTGAAGATATGTAGTCTAACAAGAAGATAATTTTATTGTGGCAGTACCAACGTAAAGTGATTTAACGTAATTCTTGGTATAACTATCTGATAGATAAAAATGCATTGTAAAAGACAGTCTTGTTTATCGAAGGTATAATTACTAGGATAAAGTTATACCTCCGATAGCTATATCCATCATTTGTAAAAGTGGGCCTAATGTTATTATAAATATTTAAGAATATTTTATTCTCTATACGATTTGATTACATTTTACACTTCATATTCAATGGATATGGAGTTAAAGAATTATAAAAAAATTAAATTTCACAAAGCAGACCGCTGTGCTATAAACATGGAAACATCTACTGCATTAAGAAAATTCTGATTGAGAAATGTCAGTAAATTTACTGGAAATATGTAGAATCTTAGAAACTTTCTGTGTGAAATTTGTACAAAATACATAGAACTGACTTAAGGTAATGTACTGAAAATATGGAATCATTTGCAAAAAAAAACTTTCTGTGTTCATTTTGTACAAAATACGTAGAACTGAAGGAAGGTAATATGCTGACCACATCAGATTTTTCTAATATGCAAAGAGTCCATTAGATTTAGGTATAAATCTTTGGAAAATACCCTTAAATGTTATTTTTTCGAGATTTATGTTATTAAAAAAATTAAAGATTTTTAATTTTTTTAGTTTTGCATTAATACTTTGTTTTTACATATTTTATGGATAAATTTATAAAATTATCTATAATTTAAATCCCGGATCTTACGCTTTACACAAACAAAACTCCTTGATTACGCAGTTATTCAAATGTATGTAACTAACAGATAAATGTCACTGTCAAAGAACTAATCATTCCAAGCTTAATCTTTTTGTGGCCCGGGCTGTAAATGGCGGGAGGTATTGTGTTACCCCAGATTTTTAATTATAATATAATCTTACATTTGCTAAATTAAAGCGATAATCAAATTTATAGATAAATGTTTGTATTATGGTAATTGTAAGAAAACTGACAAAAACATCTATTCTTGTTGATTAATGTAAAATTATACATAAGAGATGCAGTAGGTAATTATTGTCTGAATAGTCGTTTTTTTGTTCATTATTTATATACTAGTTTAGTAATAGTAGGTATTACTAAAGTTATTGCACGAATTAACGATTTTAACTGCAGTAATATTATTCTTATCGCAGTGGCGTAAATAAGGGGCCCGCATTGCGGGCGGGCCCCCGGCTCTAGAGAGGCCCCAATTTATATGATTTATAATTTTGTTACTACTGCAGAATTTTGAATTTAATATTTTTTGTATCAACATACAAATTTATTTAGTCCTTTATTTTTTTAAATGTCAATTTTCGTAAATAATATTGGCTAAGGGGCCCCTTATCCGCTATGCAAAATCAAGCTCTTCATTTTCTCTCACATTTCGGCCGGTAGAATTTAGAATTCGTAACAAATATTTTCCTGCAACTGATCCAGAGTTTTCCTTTAAAATAACCCCATAAAAAGAAGTCTGGGTCTGTCAAATCAGGATACCTGGCGGCCAGGTATATAACCAAAACGTAAGATTAAATAACGATACGAGATTGATTTTCGCAAAATTGCTACAATTTAAACTGTATGATACTAATCCATCTTGCTAATACCATATTTTGTCTAAGTTCTTTCATTTGGGATACCAAAAATTTATGAATCAATTCCCTGCAACTGTCACCACTGGACTGTGCCATTTTCATTTTCAAAAAAAAAAATGCGGTCCAATCACATTTTCATAGTAAATGCCACAACATACAATGATTTGGTGGGATGTCCTAATCTTGGAATTTCAGGCCTCCCATGTTGGTTATTTTGCTTTTTAACTCAGATGAAAGTGAGCCTAGTCAGAATTTCCACAAGTTCTTGTGGCATATACCTAGTTCCTCATGATAAACGCTACAACTAAAACGAGCCCCAAAAACTTTTTGCGGGCGGGCCCACAAACGCCACTGTCTTATCGTCACATTACACTTTACTTTCAGTTCACCATAAAAATATGATGTTCCCTCAATTGTGAGTATTTTCACATATACGAGTAATATTAGGTACTCAATATTAAAGCGAATTATAAGATTATTTTATTCTTGTTCCCATTTAAATTCCTTTTGTTTTCCAATTTAAAAGTCAAAATACAAGTAAAAGCTAAAAGCCCCTTCCGTGTGTACTTATATCCCGTCTTGAATATTAAAACTGAACGGTTCTTAGACGGAAATTCAAGCATGAACTAACACACAAAGCACAGACTTATTGAATCCAATGAAAAGGAATTTACAAGTTCAATCGCTGTAGCCACTCTACTAGATAACAAAGGGCTGGTAATCTGAAAAAAGAATGTGATGGTGTCTTCAATTTAAATAATCAGGCTCTGAAAAAAGGTTTGACAAGACGGAGGAAAGCAGATTATCTGGTCAATTGCACAGAATAATGCATTTTAATTCGATGCCAAATATTCAAATTAGAAACGGCGCAAAAAGAAAAACTATTTAGTTCCAATACAATTCATTTTTCGTTTTATCATGTCTGTAAATTTCTCCATTAAAAAAATAATGGTCATCATCAAATTCAACAACCACCTACTATGATAGCGAAGTGAAGGCATATTGAATGCCGGCTGCTGGAGGAATCGGCAAACATCGGGACAATTAATAAATTCCAGCGATCGCAACTTTCTCAAAATAGTGGACGAACAACTTACAATAAGCTCCGACACGACAAACACCCACAAACCGTCATCATAACAAGGTTACGAATAGTCCGAACTCGTTACACCCTCGATCTCACAAATACCTCATACAACGCACGGAACGGAAACAGTGTGACGTATACAATATGCCTATATATTACAGTCAAAGACATCCTCACCCAATATACTAAACTAAATACATGAACATGAAGGTTCAAGCACACTAAATGAAGTCCTATTCAATAACAGCACACACGTAATACAATGAAAAATAGATATAGTAAGTACATATAAAATTGCAACCAAGTTTAAAACTACTGTACGAGACAGATGAAATTGAATATCGTATACATATACCATACGTAGTCCTTTTATAGTTATTTGTATATGTGAGAAAAATGTCAGACAACTTTTAAAAAACTTATCGAAATAAGTTGCAAAAGCTTTTATTGAAGCTAAAAGGTCCAATGATACAAATTTTCACCGAGAATACAGGTATTTTAATGACTACAATATTTTTCACGATTCCTTTGACAGCTCAAGTGGCAGTTGTTTGCGCCATTTTCTTAGTATTTGCAACGATAGAGATAGGCGTTAAATTGAAAAGGTCCATTATTAAAACAACCAGGTACCAGAGCCGTAACTAGTGTTTTGAGCGCCTGTGGCAAAATTTTTATTTGCGCCCCTACATTTCAAGAAAATATAAAAATAAACTTCTAATGAGCGGTTCGTGACTTATAGCGTTTTCAGCTTACAAGTCGAGTGCGCACTGGTGCGCACTTTTTTGCACTGAGCGTTTTTAGCTTGTCATTAAGTGCAAAATTTAGTCAGCTGATTCGTTTTCAGCTTAAGAAAAAGTTGCACTGTGCAGTGGCTCAGTGCGACTTTTGTGCACTGACTCCCTAGGCAAGTGCAATAGTGTCAGTGCAAATATGGCAGCTAAACAAAATCGTTTTCAGCTTAAACTGCATTGCCACCGAATGAGGGCAGAACTCGTTCAGTGTAGTCACGTGATATGTTGCACTCTGTCCGCACTTGCACTGTGTAAACTGAAAACGCTATTACTAACAAATTAAACTTACATGAACATTTTCTAAAAATTAAAACATCTACAAATCTGCTTCCTATTTTCATCTAAAATGTTGACACAATTAAAGATAAACAATATTACGTATTTAATACGTGTCGAAATTTTAGAGGAGTTTCATATAAGATTACAGCCCCAGTTGTAAGTAGCCGAAATTACATTGGGTAAACTTGTTTCTTGTCTCCAATTTCAGCCAAAACTATTCCCTATTCTCTACAATCCTGAATGGCTAAAATGGAAAAAGGTATTACATGACATGAAGGATGCTGAATTCAAATTTTCAAACCGCGTAATCGTATCTTTAACTGGGTCAGAGTTGTGGATGAATTTGTAGGAAAGAGCTGAAAATAAATATTCAAAAATCATCAGTAATAAACTGTTATAAATAGTAAAAAATATTATACTCTGTTCCATTTAAGCCATTTAGTAGATGGCGCTGACATCAGCGCTAGTTTTAAGTAGCCGAAATTACATTGGGTAAACGTGTCCCTTGTCTTTAATTTCAGCCAATCAGAGAGTTCATACTATGCCATACTTTCTACAATACTGAATGACTTTAAGTATTAAATACCTAATATTGTTTATTTTTTGACTAATTTCTATCATAAATTGTTATTGCGTTTAGCTATTTTTTAACATAACTCTTTGAGACTTCATCCTAGGCAAAAAATGTTAGAACCCTTTTATGTACAAGAAATTACGAGCTTTAATTTTTATTCATGTAAAATTTTGATACGGGTCACAGTTTTCATGAAAATGGCCCAAAAGTCATTTTTTGCACTTTTGACTCACGATGATGGGAAAATTCGGGGTCGTTAGAACAATAAAATTCACGCCAGCTTGTCACCAATTATTTCCATAATAACCACCTTGCCAACTGGTCTATCTGTCGATCATTATTTGTTAAATTTAGAAAATAGATTTTAGAAATGTTTAATCTAAACCCATATAAATGATTAAAATTTTGCGCCCCTAAAAATTTTGCGCCCATGGCGTGCGCCACCTTTGCCACGCCCTAGTTACGGCACTGCCAGGTACAAAACAATTACGTATTACAAACATTATAAAATTGCTAAACATGTGTCATTCAAACGTCAAAACTAATCATGTCTCTCTCTTTTCCGTCTCTTTCTGATGTCTGTGATTGTGACGTCACAGCTTTCAAGGACATTCTATAAAGGGCAAAAATAATACTTTTCGAAAACTAATAAATATATTAAGAAATTTATATATATATATATATATATATATATATATATATATATATATAAATTTTTTAACTATTTTCGTACATTATTTAGATGTGAACTAATGAATTTTACTATTACAAACACTAAAATCGTTTATGGTAAATGCCCCCATTGTGGAACGGCTAATGTAACTCCGGCTTAATTCTTTTGTGGGGTAAGCTTCGCGTTTGGCCTACCTAGACTTGAATTTCACATTGTGAACAGTTTTGTTAAAATAAATAGGACTCTGAATATATAAATAATTGTACCCAGGTGCTAGTGATTCCATTTATCGCAGAAACCGAAAATAAATTAAATAATAATAAAAAAAAAAAACAGTGAAATTTCCGAATCCACTTTCCCATCGCATGTTGTAATATGAATATAATATACACTTTTTTATTATCAACTTTTGTACTTACATATTCTATAGACACAATAAATTTATATGAAAACATCTATAAAGCAACCCTTCGTTAATAAATCATTTTTGATTTTTATTGGGGCAATTACTGGTTGTGTAATTAATCTCTTATAATTAATTACGTTATTAATGAAATTATGAAACATAAACGTATTGTTTAATATACACAAGTCTGCCAACAACAAACAACGATCGGGTATACCATTATTAATTATTTATCTAGCAAAATGTTAATAATGGGCCCGTTCAATTTTTTAAAAAAAATTTATATGCTAGGAAGAATTTAAAAATAGATATTCCGTAATATTTTCTTGAAGTTTTGCTTAATAACTCTTAAAATAATTATTAAAGTTTTGGCGCGAAAGTTGTGACGTTTCCATTAATATAATACAATAAATGTTGCAAGAATAAAAATACGTATCCATTAAAAACTGTGACCAAAATCTTAGAGCTAATGGTAATAAAGTAAGCCAGATAATTATTATATCATTTCAAAATATATATTTGTTTGATTTACTTGGATGAATATGTATAAATTTAAATGTTTCAGGTTAATTATTCGGTTTAATTAATGTGACTTTAAGATCCTTTAATATAATATTCGAGGTTATCATAATCACCAGGTGCTATTATTATAATTAAAATAGTATTAAAACTATTTTCTATTGATAATTAACAGTACTGATTACAATAATCAAAGCATAATTCATAATAAAAAATAATCCAACATTTACATTCTTATTTATTAAATGATTACAACAATGGCAAGAACAGAGATTACAATAATAAAACATAAATTATACTATTATTCACGAAAGATGACTATTCAAGGTCATTTGCTCGAAGAAAGAATACACATTACTTTATAGCAGTAGCTTAGCAACAATTTATATTAGAAAGAGAAAGATTATTTGACCTATGTCTATTTAATTTATGTGGTGGGGCATTACTTTCTAACACACTATAAATAATAATGACATATGTCGTAGATTTACAGATACCTAATTATAGGGCACCTTTATAACCAGGGTATGGCCATGGTCCAAGATCACCGCCATTGTCGGTAATTCATTTCCCTATTTATTTATAATAAATGTGATATTATATTATAAAAGAATATTAAATTAAATCACTGTGAATTTATAAAGGTAATAAAAATTAATTAATGTAAGAGATACACAATTATTATTAAGACATACATTTAGAGGTTATGTAGAATATATGACATGGGTTGTTATTATCACATCTAATTTAATATCTGTAATTCTTATTTACATAATAATTATATATTCTAAACTTACCTTTTAAAAATTTAAATGATTGTGCTTAATATTGGTAATTTATAGTTGTTTTCAATATGTCAGTAATCGTAGTGGATATCTTAACAAACTACACATGTAAATAAAATAAAATATATTACTTACACTTTAAATACATATTAAAATGATAATTAAATGTGTTTTTCATTAAAATAATACAAATAGCCACGAAAATACATAATAATTTGCGCAAGAACAACACATATAACAGATGGCCCGGTAATGGCGGACGAAACGTGAGCCACGCCATGGCCATACCCTGGATATAAAGGTACCCTATCTAATTATCTACTATACTGCCATCTGTGCTAATGTATACCCAGTGGCGTTGACGTTTAAATCAAATTATTATTCCTTTGTTTGTAAGTTAAGTCTATGTTTTTGTATTTTGCAAAAACATAAGTGAAGGACATACATCTTTCAGAAAGGCATTATTTAGAAGAAACATAATTTTCAAATTAATTACTCTTAGTTTTTCAGTTAAAATATTTCATGTTGCACGCCTATGCATACGAAATGCAATGAAATCTGCAAGTAATATATCAAACGGCTCACAAATGACCTTGAATAGTCATCTTTCATGAATAATAGTTTATAATATAAATTTATTTAATAAGTAAATTTTATTTTGATCTTAATAAAAATTACTCGGATATATTAAATATGTATATGTTAGAGTATGTGTAAAGTCAATCGCTAATATATGGCAAAATATGCATGGTCCACTTTATAGTGACATTTTCACAGGGTAACTGGACGACTGTAATGACGCTGACGTCACAACATGGCGACCATTTAACGCTAAAAACTTTAATTACATTATTATAGGTATAAAAGTACAAAATATATATCAATTTTTATTTCGTTTCCATTTATTTATATTCAAAATTCAAATGCGACATGTCACTTCTACAAAGACTTGGACGGCCCATTATACTGAAAATTGTTTTAAAAATGTTAAATCATCTTCATCCTTTATTTTCTTCGCAAATTTATTTTTGAAATATCTAATACTTGTAATATATTTTTGTCATATTCTCTCCTGAATTTCTGAAATACTATACGACCATCATACGTTGTCATGACCCGTAACTGTGTGCCAGCGAATCTGGAGCACATAACATTCGTTTTACGCGGTAGACTGGACCGAGGCGTTGCTTAAATAACCATTTTTTCCGGAAACCGCAAATTTCACTGTATGCGAAACACATTTTTGCATGTGTCGTGTGATATCTTTTGCGATTTACGACCAACAAGGGGTAAAGTAGCGCAATAAATGCAATACACGTCCTTTGCACTTGATGTTTGAGAATGATAAGAAAAAAATTTGTAGAACAGAATATTTTGGAATATAAATAACTGATAGTAATAGTTAATTCTTGTATATTAACCTATATAATAATCAAATAATGAATAAATTGACATTTAATATATTGAATCATTATGTGATATCTGGCAATTGTAAACCCAAGCAAATATTTATTAATTATTATTTTAACAAAGGGCTATTATATTTTGTCAAATCATGTACCTTTTTATAATTTATATATACATGTGGAATTTAATTTGGTTTCGTAATAAAATTGTTTGCAGTATTAGTTATACAAGTTATTTTAATTAACTGAGAAAATATATTTTTCTACAGTCTATATACAAAGTAGCCATTTGCGCTCTCTTTTGTCATCGCAAAATGTCACTTTACCGCTCATGCGCGACAAAGTAGAAAAACGCTCGCTGTCTAAATTTCCAACTATACAATGTTGAGAAATGCCACTTGTCTACATTCTTAATAGAAACGTTAAGTCCGGAACTAATGACGCTGTAGTTACACATTTACCACCTTCACAAATCAATCTGACATATAACTGATCTGTCGGTATATTACATAAAATATGGCATTTATTTACAAAAACGAAAGTATAAAATGCTTAGATTGGATTAAAGCTATGGCTCAAGAAGAATGGAAAGTAACGATAAATTAAAATTAAATATATAATAAATTGCGTGAAAAGTTGTGCTATCAACTGCAAAAGTTTGGCGTGAACGCTTCCAGTGGACATCACTTTTCCATTGCACTAATTTAATGTACTTGAAACAAATAAATTATACAAAACTTATAATATTCATTACAAAATTGACATTAATTTTTTGTAAAAAGGAAAGCCAAAACAATATCTTAAAGTCATATTTGAATACGTTCCTATCTTCACTACGAAACTGTTGAGTAGTACTGTAAGTACAAAGTGTACATTTTATTATTTTTTTATGGTGGAGGACTGTAAAAAAATCTTGTGTGTGTTTCGAGCGCAAATGGACATTGTCGATTTCGAGAGGTTGTTGCCGCGCGACGCAGGACCAAAGCATTCTCTCGAAATCGACAATGTCCATTTGCGCTCGAAACACACACACAATTTTTTCTACAGTCGCCACAATGGGGTCCTCCACCATGACAAAAATTTATTTTTTATTTATTTTTACTTATCGGTATTTTCCATTCGTCTTGAGCTATTGCTTCAATCTAATCTAAGCATTTTAAACTTTCGTTTTTGTAAATGAATGCCCTATTTTATTTTCACAGCAGTGCGGCATTTTGTTTGGTTATGTAAGTGGGTAATGTGTAACTACAGTGTCATTAATTCCTGACTAAACGTTTCCATTAAGAATGTAACCAAGTAACATTTCTCAACATTGTATAGTTAGAAATTTGAGGAGCGAGCGTTTTTCTACTTTGTCGCTCCAGAGCGGCAAAGTGACATTTTGCGTTGACAAAAGAGAGCGCAAATGGCTACTTTGTATATAGACTGTAGAAAAATAAATTTTTGTTATGGTAGAGGACCCCATTGTGGCGACTGTAGAAAAAATTGTGTGTGTGTTTCGAGCGCAAATGAACATTGTCGATTTCGAGATTATTAAATTTTTTACAGTTTTGCATTAATACATTTTCTACATATTTTATGGATAAATTTATAAAATTATCAATAATTTAAATCCCGGAGCCTACGGTTTAAACAAATAAAACTCCTTGGTTGCGCACTTATTCAAAAGTATGTAACTGACAGATAAATGTCACTGTTAAAGAACTAATCATTTCAAATTAATAACAGTAACGTATAAGTGCCCGTGAGGGGACGCCTGGTAAACGCCCGCACGGTGCAAATATTTTGATCATTACCGACATCTGTGTACATGCAGATTGGCACATCCAGCAATGGGTAATAAGCCGTGATGATATATTTATTTTATTTATTTATTTCCGTATTTAAAAGAAAAAATCTGATGTGGCCAGCACATTACCTTCCGTCAGTTCTATGGTTCTATGTATTTTGTACAAATTTCATACGGAAAGTTCCTTGCTAAATATTCTATTTCTTGTACATTACCTTCCGGCAGCTGCATGTATTTTATGCAAATTTCATACAGAAAATTTATGTCTTAAATTATTATTTTGTGACGTTTTCTATATACAGTGTAATGTATCTGCGGAAATAAAAGATTTATTATTATTATTTCTTGTACATTACCTTAAAGCAGTTGTATGTATTTTATACAAATTCCATACAGAAAGCAAAAGATCCTATATTTCAGTAAAATTATGTCAAACACACTATGTTAATTTCACTTGACACTGACATCTTTCAATCAGAATTTTCTTAATATAGTAGCTGTTTTCATAGCTATAGCTACTTTATGAAATTTAATTTCTTTATAATTTTTTAACTCTATATCCATTTAATATTAAGTATAAAATGCAGTCAAATCGTATAGAGAATAAAATATTCTTTAATATTTATAATAACATTAAATGTGAAAAAATGATATTTAACATAGTTTTTTCAAGAAAAACTGTTAAAATCTTCAAATAGTGGTACTTCCGGTTGACCAATTGTAACCAAAATCTAATCAGCTCTTCATATGGATGTAACGAAGAAGTATACGAAAAAATTATAATTTTTGAAACTGTAGTATTAGAGTTATCGCAGACGAAAATTTTGTTACACACACACATCCACACACACACACACATCCACACACACACACACCCACATACAGACATCATCGTAAAAATAGTAAATTCGTATTCTAGGGACCCTAAAACGTGCTTATTGATTAAAAACTCATCATCGAATTTTTTGACCAAAGACAATACCTTCCTTACCTAAAGGTGACGGAAGGTAAAAAGTAAATAGAACAATAGGATAGGAAATCAATACAGTTTCCAGCATATGTAAATATGTAGGTATGTATTTAGATTAATAAAAATTAACGATTCGCAAAAAAGTTTAAGCTAACTCTCATCTTTATCTCCCGCTACCCTTGGTAAGGGAGGTATAGGGATCGTGCTAAAAATCGCATGTCGAGATTTAGGTAAATGACCACGTTTTAAGTTCTCTAGAATCCAATTTTAACATTTTCACGATGATATCTGTTTTTATGTGTATATGTGTATGTGTGTATGTGTGTATGTATATATATATATATATATATATATATATATATATATATATATATATATATATGTGTGTGTGTGTTTGTGTGTGTGTGTGTATGTGTGTGTGTCTGTGTGTGTCTGTGTGTGTCTGTGTGTGTGTGTGTGTGTGTGTGTGTCTGTGTGTGTCTGTGTGTGTCTGTGTGTATCTGTGTGTGTCTGTGTGTGTGTCTGTGTGTGTCTGTGTGTGTCTGTGTGTGTCTGTGTATGTCTGTGTGTGTCTGTGTGTGTCTGTGTGTCTGTGTGTGTGTGTGTGTGTGTGTGTGTGTGTGTGTGTGTGTGTGTGTGTGTGCGTGCGTGCGTGCGTGCGTGTGTGTGTATGTGTGTGTGTGTGTGTGTGTGTGTGTGTGTCATCACATTGAAATACCATTTTTAGAACAATTTTACTAATACTTTATATTTTATACCTACAGACTATAATATATAAAGTTTGGATGACATTATGATACCTTTTCAATATTTTAATAAAATGTCAGATGACAACAGTTGAATACCGTCATTTTTAATCTAGTGAATTGGTTAGAAGGAACAAAATATAGATAGTTGAGGTGATCTAAATCCTAAAATTACTCGGCGGTAGATTATGTGTTGGCCACATCAGATTTTTTATTTTAATTTTTCACAAATTATCCTTCCAGCTGGGCGTTATCTTACATGTTAGAACTTGTAACGAACGTAGCAACCCTCAACTGAAAGTTCAAGACTAGCAAGCGCTTTACAGCGCTGCTATCAGCTCACAACGTGACAACAGAATAATGTTTGTGACAGAGAAACCCCGGGATCATACACAGCGAAAAGGAGAGTATTTTATTACGTTTTGTTGCGCGCATATATCATTCACAAGATGGAGAATTTTCTGTTCTGTCCTAAGCAAACGAGGAACAGCTTTATCTGGCACAAGTATGTGATTGTTGAAGTAGATTAACAGAAGAGATGTTTTCCAGAACTCCAAAGAAGATACAGAGGATGGAAGCTGTAATTATATTTATGGAAGCTAGTATCGTGGATAAATTATAATTTCAAATTTAGGTTAAAATGTAAATATGATTATTGTAATTAATATTACAAGCAAAATTTAAAGTAGGTCGCGTTTATTCAACCAGCGTGGTGGCAGTGTGGTTTTACAAATTTAGAACGCCGACAGAACACTTGTCATTTTAATATTTGCATGAATTTTTACAAAGGAATTACAAATCATATTTTAGAAACATAGGCGTACATAAATAGTCCAATATACTGGGGTCAAGGATAACATATACGAAGTTGGTTAATTAGACAAGAATTGTTTTAGTGGAAGTTCATTTTAGCGGTGTATTTTTTTAACCGGTAACAATGTCTCTGAATATTGACGAAAATGTATTTTGCAGTTTTTTACCTCCTGCTACCCTTAATAAGGGAGTGTAGGAATCGTACTAAAAATCGCATATCGAGATTTTGGTAAATGACCACGTATTAAGGTCCCAAGAATCCAATTTTAACATTTTCACGATGATGTCTGTGTGTATGTGGGTGTGTGTGGATCCTCCACTCTAACTCAAATATTATCATTCAGAAAATTTTGAAACCTTATATTTCGAACTTTTTCTGTAATGGAAAGAGCCCATTAGATTTTGGTGAAAATCGGATAACCGGAAATGGCACTTTACTAGATGCTCAAAATAGTTTTTCTTCGAAAAATACCTTTAAATATTATTTTTCCGATATTAATGTTATTATAAAAATTAAAGATTATTAAATTTTCTATATATTTTCAATAATACTTTTTCTATATATTTTATAGATAAATTTATAAAATTATCTATAATTTAAAATTCCAGAGCCTACGCTTTAAACAAACAAAAAGAAGTTACGTTTTAAAAAGAAAAAAGTAAAAAGAACAATAGAAAAGGAATTCAATACAGTTTCCAGCGTAAGTAAATATGTAGGTATATATTTAGATTAATAAAAATTAACGATTCACAAAAATGTTTAAGCTAATCCTCATTTTTGGATTAGTGAATTCTACTCTATCCCGGTATTTAAAATTTAATCTTAATTTTTTTATAGCTCCGGTGGCTGAGTGGCTCAATGGTTAGAGCAACGCCTCATGTCAAGAGTGCCCCCGGGCCTCTAGGTTCAAATCCCACTAAGGCATGAATGTGTGTGAATGTAAACCCACTCTGTAATTGGGATTTAATCCTGTTGACGGGTTTAAAAAAGGTAGTTCCTTGGATTAGATTAGAATATATTTTAAGAAATAAACTGTGAAAATTAGAGGAAAATTCGCTAATCCAAAAATAAGGATTAACTTAATCTTTTAATATTTTTTATTTTTGCAAATAAATTCCAAGTACGCTGTGTTAAAAAATTCTAACTAATGGTAGGCTCTGAACAGAGAAACGTATGTCTGATCATTAATTAGTTGAAATGTAATTTTAAGGAGAAAGGATAATAAAGAAGGACACAGTATATTGTCATTCGCCGTTATCTAATTTGTTTCCGTTTCTAAAATAAGATTCAAGAATAAAAGCTTTGATTTCTTTGGATAACATTTTTGACAATATTTTGTGTCAAATTGACATTTACTTATATATTTGAAATTGACATACGTTTCTTTATTCATAGCCTACTCCGAGTTAGAATTTTTTTTTTGAACACTGAAATAATACTAGATTTGAATGTAAATAACAATGCTTAAATTTTTTATCACCGTTGGATTTACAGTTATTATATCGCTAGCAACATTTATTTTTGTCTAATCCTAATGCTCATTTTTGTCTCTTACTTATTTATTTTTTTTATAATTGTGGCTCTTGTTCTCTTATATTGATTAGTTGCATTCGAAAATATTAATAAAGTACACGAGAACGTGTTTAATGTATTGTTTCTTTGTCGAAAGATTGCTTTGGAAAATTGCCCTCTTCGTCATTAGTCTGGGAGTAAAAGTTTAGTATAATATAGGCGTCATAGTAGAAAGTTACACCATTGAAATAAAAATATTTTTTATCTTACAATAATTTATCATGTTCCTTTGTTTCAATTTTTTTCGATAAAACAATGGCCAAGATATGAGAATGAAACAAATAAAATTATCTGTTAAGGATTAACACCTGCGTTTGTTTTTAAATTTATTTTCATCATTTTCATTCATATTTTTAATTAACTCACTTCGCCTTTCGGATGAGCATAAAAAGTGTTCTAAAAATATGTAAACTAAAATCCAATATTATTTCACACTTATTGTATTATTACTTGTTGTAATAAAAAATCTCATGTGATCAGTACAACACCTCCCACCACTTAATTTTTTATAAATTTAACTACATACCTAAGTATAAACGAATTAAATTATGAAATGATCATGTCAGCTACTGGAATTTGAACCCGTGCCTTAACTACGATGTATTTGCTAATGCTGACAATTATATTAAGTTCCTTTACATAATAATACTCGTATAACTACTGTTCCAAGTTTTTTTTTTCTTCAGAGTCTTATCGTTATTAAATTAAAATTATTTTGTTTATTTTCAGTTACAAACATATGAAATATAGTACAGAGTGATAAAAAATAACTGATTCAGTTGGCAGTAAGCAAATTTACTTGAAATTAGTGGGACTGATACAAATTTATTTCCTGTTATTGAAACTAATGTCGGTGATATTTGAAAATTTAAATTTTAGTGCATTTACAATTTTTTATTAAACTACTCGTTGTTTCCCTTATCCACATCCTTTTATATCTTACATTAGCTTCAGAGCAATAATCTAAAGTATTTCAATCATCCTATTAGCTGTCAGGTCCTTGCTCTGATATAACCTATTTGTATTTATTCTAAAAATGACATGTCAAATAGTATTTTTGCCTGGTGTTGTGTAAACTGTAGAAAAGAAAGATCCCCAGAATCGGATTGCCAACTGAATCAGTTATTTTTGATCACTCTATATGAAAGAACGAATGTCATAACGTAACCTTATTTTTGTAACATCAACTATCTACGATATATTTTATTTCTTTCTCACTTTACTATTTTATTTCTTCTCCTCGTCTTATTACTACTTTTAAATTCATAATTATATAAAAATAGTATTCTTAACAATCGTTTGTATTCGTTTATTTAGCGAGATTTGACAATTGATATTTTTTGACATTGATACCCATCAACCTTAAAAAAATAAATTGAACTATACTCTATCCGTTTTAAGTATAGAGTGGTGGGAAGATAGTTGCAGTTTGATCTTGTATTTTGATTGAATAATATCTCGATATTATCCAATCGAACAAACTACACCTATCTTTCCACCACTCTTTAGTTAAAACAGAGTGTAGTCTCTTACAGCATTCGAATGATCTATTAACGAACTCTTTTGGGTGTTTTAACAGCTTTGTTACAGGAACAAAATAGAAAAAATTATTTATTGATTAGGTCCCTGTTTTACAAATTCATATTTTAATATTTTCTTCTTAAGGCACTGCCATTATTAATTTGAAATGTTTAGTTTTTTTTTTACAGTGACATTTATTTGTTACGTAATTTACGTACATTTGAGATCTGAAGTGTGTAACCAAGGAGTTGTGCGTGTTGTTTTTATCTTTAAGTCATGGGCTTATAACAGTTTATTTTATAAAGTTCTCCATAAAATATATAGAATAGTTATTTGTATATCAAGGCCACGAAATCGCTCGCGTACCGAGAGAAAAATTGTCGTCGAGGCCGCTTGCGGCCTAGGCAAGACAATCTTGAGGGCGCTAAAGGATTTCGCGGACAAGGTGTACATAATATTTTTTGTGCAGCCGTAAAAAATATGAATTACAAATTTTAAACAGTTTCATTGTAAATAGCAAGTTTGCTTCCAAGGTGGCTATGGGATTGACATTTGATAAACAAAACCATGCAATTCTCAAGTATCAAAGTGATTGTTTACCTAATTTCGCGGCCGCTACCATGACAACGGCCGCGAAATTCATTTCGCGGCCGTTACCATAACAACGGTCGCGAAATCCAATTTCGCAGCCTGTATTGCGGCTGCGAAATGCTTATTTCGCATCCGGTTGCACAAAAAATGTATTAATACGTTGTTGTAAATAATTTTTTATTTTTATAACATGAATAGCGGATTAATTATGTTTAAGAGTATTTTTCAAAGAGAAACTGTTTAGAACGGTGATCCAATTGACATTAAAATTTAATTTCATTCTTTTATAATTACTTTAGAATAGAGTTAGAATACAAAATGTATTTTTTTTCTTAATCATGGTATTTGAGCTGGAGTTGTAACTGAATCCACACGCACATACATTAGTATGAAACTGATAAAATTTGATTCTACGGATCTTAAAATGTGGTTGTTTACCAAAATTTCGATATGCGTTTTGCAGAACGATCCCCTATACGTTTCCTACCTTCGGTGGCGAGGAGTAAAAACAAGTAATGTATCTCAATTTAATGTGATTTCATTATTTCTCATCTACGAAAAAATTACCCCGTACGACACTGTTCAACTTGCACAACGTCACCCTCCAGCCTTTACCCATTTCATATCGCAGAGTTCAGACATCTCGTAGCAATAAACATGCGGCGTTGTATGCGCAAGCATTTGCAATTTCTCATTGTCATTAAATGTGACGCAGGGAAATCTCTGTTGCCGTCGAATATGTAGCGTTGCCTACCGCATATGGTTGCGTGCCATTCTGTCGCTCACGGTAAAATATTTACAGATCTCAGCTGGGAGACAGAATGAAAAGCAATTTTATTGTTGGTACACTTGTTTTGGTTTTCTGTATTTGGATTTGAATTGGATATTATCCCAAACGAAGTAATTTAACAATTTAACTATTGGAATGGGCAATGGCAATAGGAGATTCAGAAGATTTACAATCAATTAAAATCACTGAACTCAATGCACAAATTGGAATGCGCTATGCTGTTATACGAATACATTTCTGTGGTATTGGCGAAAAAAATCAAAGTGGGTGACGTCTTGTGGCAGATTTGCAGTGGCGTATTATCCCAGAAGCCCGAGAAGCCCGGGCTTCTGGCGCAAAATTATAGGGGGCGCAAAAATATGCAAGGAATTGAAAAAAAGTCACATATTTAAAAAATATAAACGCAGACGCAGGCATGAGTTGAATATTATAGTGAAAAGATGCAATCCAAAACAATTTATTTTAGTCATCCTACGTGTTTGTGCATATAGTCAAAATATTAGATTTTTATTAAATGTGTAGGGATGGGCGCCTGTCTGCAGGCAGAACATTGACAATGTTTTTCCTAACATTGTCATTTTATTACGGATATTTGCTTGCAAAGCAGTGACTACACTGTTCAAAAAAAGAGCACTTTTTTTACTCTTATTAATGTTTATATAAGACCAAGGCCATATAACGCTCTATAATAAGAGTAAATCGAAAAGGGCACTCTATTCAGTAATAGAAATAGGGTAAAATACTGAATTAAACAATTTTAAGCAAAAATGTATACATATTATAGTTTTAAAAAAGAAACTAATACGGGTAAAATTTAATACTTTGTGTTACTATTTTTAATCAACTTAGGGTGCTCTGTTTGCCCAATAATGAATAAAAATTACACTGAAATGGGGAATAAAGTTTTATTTTCAAATTACCATTTATTAATTATTTTAGATTACATTATAATCACAAAAACTATTCTATTTAATTTTCTTTTCAGGTAAAAATTATATACAAAATATATTTGGTACTAATACAATATATATATATATATATATATATATATATATATATATATATATATATATATATATTAATTTTTACAAAAAACGTGTACTAAGACCTAAATATAAATTACTCCTTGATAATCTGTCACCGTGCAATTCAATGGTTCTTTATAATAATTATGTATAATAATTTTCGTAAAGTAAAGCTGTGTCGAAGAATTATCTTTGATTATTTCATAAAGACACATCTGTAACAATAATTAAAACTTCCTCTTTTTAAGTGAGCACTGTATTTAAATAAAATCATTGATAGTTATTTCGTCATGTATTACTTGGACCACGAATATAGAATCACTTACACATCAATAAATCAAAGAACACCTAACTGAAGTCATCAGAGTATAACATGGCGTACTTATGCGTTTCAACTCGATCTCAATCTCAACTCGTCGGGAATGAACATATTTGGGCGAGGGAAATTATCCGTTTATGGTGCAGATTGTGCCCTTTTCAGTGTTTTTGATTAAATATATCCTTTTAAAAAGTTAGAAATACGTACAAAAAGTATAAAATGTACACAAATTTTCGTGATTTATTATATTTATTAGTGTACTCGGAAAAAATTATAAATTAAAGGGTAAAATTAAATGAATTAAAGAATAATAAGTACTCAAAAATAAGTAGATATTAAAAGTCGATAAAATTTTACTCTTGCTCTTTATTGCAGAATATATTTTCGGGTAATAGTATTTTTATAAAGTGTTTTATTGTACACTTATAAGAATAAAAATTGTAACACTCTTTTGAAAGATTATTAACAGGTACTCTAATTTTGAACAGTGTAACTGTACTGGCGAGAGATCCTTTTCAGCACTGAAGAGAGTGAAGTATTACCGGAGGTCCACATTATCCCAAAAACAATTTAAACGCTTTGGCTATTATGTGCATCGAAAAAACTCTTTTCAATGAAATTAATTTTGACGACACAGTGAATATTTTTGCCAGTGCCAAAGCAAGAAAAATGTCATTTTAATTTGTCATTATACTATATTAATTAAAATTAAAAGTTTAATTTCAATGTTTGCTGAATTTTACTTTTAAAAAACTCCCATTTGTCTGCCTATGATTGTCATTTTTGGAATCATTAGTCTATGTCAGTTGTTAGATTTAATTATAATTATTGTATTGGTTTCTTACTAGAAAAGTTCAAGTATGTTTTTTTTGTTTCATTAAAGTTAAACAAAAACCGGTGGGGGGTGCTTGGGGGGCGCAAAAAATTCAAGGGCTTCTGGCGCCAAACTAGCTTAATACGCCACTGCAGATTTGTGAACTAGCAGGGATGGCGAACCTTTACGTATCAACGTGCCATTTTTCTAAAGAAATGTTTAATGAGGTCATAGACGTGCCATCAAAAATTTTTGACTTTGTGATCATTGGGAAAATAATAATAACAAATACTATCAACTCAAAACTATTTATTTACTACAAAAAATTAGGAACATTTTGCAATGTTTCAATTATATGCGTAATTTATATTAAAGTAAAATTAGTGTGACTTCTGTTGTTGCAGATTCGATGACAAATAACATATGTTAGGGTTGTAAGATGTTACTTTTAGCAGAATGCATGCTGAACTGGAGTCGTCTGTCAAACGGTTTCTAACAGAGTCTTTAATGTTATTCGTCTCTGAAAATAATGACTCGCAGGCATAGGTTGATGAAAATATTGTTAAAATAGCATGAGCCAGGTTCTTCAAACAATTAAATGTGTCTGGTAACGCATTCGATGTGTTCAAAATTTAGTTATTAGCATTTTCACTTATATTACTTGTCAATCTTTTTGTTTCAATTAATTCTAACTCTTTCCTTGTTTCATTAAATTTTTGAATCCAACTAGACTGGAAATCAATCAGCTGCATTTCAAATTCTTCAATTTCCAACCAATTGAATTGGGACAAATTCAGTTTATCAAATGACCCGCGCACCGCACCCGAACATTCCGTAACGTAGGGATCACTCGCGTTCGCTCGTCTTATAATACCTACTTCACACTTTTTTTCGTAGTGCATCATAATGAATGTTGTGATCAGTGAGGTGCCCAAAATATTGTGACGCGTGCCATTAATGGCACGCGTGCCATTGGTTCGCCATCCCTGAACTAGAGGAATAAGAAAACGTTGATAGCATACATTGAAACGTATGTAATTTTAAACAGGTTTAATTTATATTCGTTGTAAAAAAAAGTGACATATATAGTGTATATTATATTTTCAGGTTTAAATAATGATCAGTAAATGCCATAGATACTGCGCAGTGCCACAATGCAGTAATTACAAATCAAATATTGTAAGTTTACACTATATCCCAAATGACAAAATATGATCTTGAAATTTTCTTCCCATATAGCTTTGACATCTCTAGTCGGTTCTATTTTTTCTTTTTTAAAACAGGATGGCAAAATTCTTCTAATTTTATAGCCAAACTATACTGTTTATCATCCTTTTTAACAAGTTTTCCCCTTACTTGTTCCAAACCGGTACAACTTAATTTTTCTATTACTTCTGCTCTGTAATACACAAACCCATAAATAAATAAATTAATAGCATAATAATAATGACAAGTTTTGTTGTAAAATAATAAATATAGTTTTGATTTTTACTAACCTGTTTATATGCAACAAACCTGTAACAATATGTTTGCATTTGCCTCCCAATCCTGCTCTACAAATAAATTTTGCTGTCCAATAATTTATATTCTCATTTAATAAAATTTCAATCGTATGAGGAACCCCACTCAAATGACTGGCTTTTAAACAAGAACCCAGTATTGTACCTGATCCATCATCTTTTCTTCCACAAAGCAATACATGTCCTGCCTTAAAAACTGCTTCGCTTTCCTTTATAGGACGTGCAGAAGCAATGTATTTAAAAATATCACCTAACTTTATGTTAATTTTCTCAATATTAAATACTTTGCACTTTGAAATGCATATTGCCAGCAATAAGGAATGAGAGAACTCTCCTTATTCCTCTGCCATCTTGCTACCGTTCGGCCTGCCACCTATAGTTCAGTTTTTTCGCCAATAGTCGCATTCACAATTCACCTGGTAGATGCTTGTTTGTAGTTTTTGTGCGTGTTCTGGTTTTGTTGTTGATAGGATGTTCTTGATTGTTGATGGTGTTTGAAATCTGGTTGATATGTTTAACTTGCTGGCAATCCTTTTGATTTTATCGGAGACTCACTTTATATAAGGAATGTATAATTCATTTCTCTTTCCTTCGTCTCTGTTTACCTGCTTCGCCTTTGTTGTTCGGAAAAACGTATATAAGAGAAACAAAACGACCTTTGGATATCAGAATTAAGGAACACAGACGACACACAGAGAGGAGAGAGGTCAAAATCATCGTATCCAATGGGAGGGAGCTAGGATCCTCAAACAAGAAGAACATTGGTACAAGAGGAAGTTCAAAGAAGCCGACATCATTCAAAAGAACAAAGAACAAGTATTCAGCCAGCCGAGTATGGAAATTCGGCCAATTTGGAGGAAACACATTGTAGCGCACCAGCCTAACCATTGAGACCCATGCAGCCAGAACGCTCGGCCCACCCATTGGATCCGACCAGCTACTACGATATATTATTTCAATAGAATGTTACATACATCAATACTCTAGTCATCGTATCGGTAATGTAAATCAAGACGAATATAAGGGTGTTAAAAAAGATCCTTATTTGGAATTGGCTATGAATAGGGAAACGTACGTCTGATCATTATTAAATTCGAATGTGCATTTGTCAAAATTGATCTTGAAATGTAATTCTAAGAAGAAAAGATAATAAAGAAGGGTATAGTATATTGCCATTCGTCGTTTTCTAATTTATTTCCATTTCTAAAATAAGATTCCAGAATAAAAACTTTTATTTCTTTAGATAACATTTTTGACACAATCTCGTGTCTAATTGACAATTAATTTAAAACTTTTGGATTGTTACACGTTTCTTTGTTTATAGCCTACTCCGAGTTAAAAAAATTTTTAAACACACTGTAGTTCGGAAAACTTTTGGTAAAAAAATGAGGATAGATTTAGATACAATAACTCTATTACAAATTCGGTATAACAAAATTGTATTTAATTTAATGAAATTGTTATAGAAATACTTGTAACTAATTTAACTAATTAATTATCTAATTAAATTGACATATTAGGGCAATAACATTAATTATAATTATAACACATGTATCAATTTCTTTGTATTTACTTGTACACTGTAATTTTAATATGACTAATAATTTAATGGAATGATGGTCAAACAGTTAAGTGCTATTGGCAATCTAGTTGTAGATCTAATTACATAAATATACGCGCGTCTTCCAATACCATAAAAGCTATTTCGAGGAAGAATTACTACCATTTTAAGCTCATAAACTAAGCATATGGCATTTGACTAAAATTTTAGTCACCCGAATATCATAATAAAGCATATTCTTTAGTCTAGTAACTATACATCGTTGGAATTAAGAATAGCGCTAATAGCTTTAGGGAACTTTTCATTTCTCCTTGCATTGAATTAAATAAATTCGTAAAATCAAATTTTGTTCATACTACAAGTATACACTTCGCAAATATTGAAAATGACAAAAACAAAATCAAAACCAAGCAAAAATATCGGTTATTTGAATGATTTTATTTGTTAACTGGCATACCTGACAATTTCCTTGCAATGGTAGCCTCTACCATAGTAACAAATTGGAATATGGGCCATTTGTATTATAACTAGACCTTAAAAGTGCATTATAGATTATAAGTACCTACTATCAAAGATTTAAAAAAGTTTGTAACTTCTGCTATTGTCGTTCTGAAATCCGGAATCCATTTTCAAGTAAATGAATGCAGAAAATAATAAAACAATGAAAGTAAACTAAATAATATTTGTCTGAATTTGTAATGCAATGTCAAGTAACAAACATATTCGTTTGTATGAAAATCAAATTTATGTTGAATGATAGTGGAAATCCAAACTTAGACTATAATATAATATACCTACCTGCAAATTATTTCATGTCTCACTAAAGTATTATGAACTGTTTATTGCTAGAATGCGGTGTATATAAACATCTATAACAACCAAGCCATATTATATGAGGGCATAATAATTCATTATGCCCTCATTATAATCCGATTATCGTTTATGGACTTTCAATTAGAAATAATATGAACGATATATAATGAATATTATTTTCTTTTTAATTATAATTCATTACAATAATAATAATAATTACAACAATAATTAATATATTAATTGATTGCAACAATTAATATAAGAAAACAGCTTTAAAAGGAAAATACAGAAATCGTTTTTAATTTAATTATAATACTTAAAATTAATTATGAAAAGGGTTTTAAAAAGCAATTTACTTTCACCACACATATAAATAGTAAGTACGTCCAATTGCAGATTGCAATGTTTCGCATTGATTTTGGACGGATGAGGATTACTAACTTTTTTGGGGACTATATTTATCCACGTTTGAAATCATTTTTGATATTATTTACCGTCACATGTGACATCCAAAGCAGTACAAACTCTCTAAAATGTAATAATATTCAGAAAGAATTGAGATTTGCAGATTGACACCAATTAGGAAGTTATTTTAAAAATATTTTTCTATTTCGGTGTTCTTAGTTCTTATGAGTCTATAAAAGCACTGTTTATCACTTAAAACACGACGTTTAGAAGATCTATAAACGTACTGTTTTTGGCGCCTTTCGTATTCTATAGGTGGTAGTCATAACAGATGAATTGCACATAACCTCAAAATGGTAAGTTGAAATATTACTTCCACTTATTGATTTTTATTTTATATCCAGGTGATAGGAGTAGAAAAAAGAGAAATTTATTGTTATAGCTGTGTTAGTTCAGAAAGAAGAATCTGTGCAGTTAAAATCTTTCAACTAAAGAATTATGAAACAAGATACAATGCGCTCAGATTTGCTTTGTTAAAACAATTTAAACGGTAAGTTTTACTTATTACAATTTAATTTTATGGTAATATTGTAATTTTCAGCTGATAGTATTGTTATATCAGGCAGGTTTTGAAATGTATGGTGTATGTTACTTGAAATGTTGACACTGTCAACTCAATTTGTGGCTACTTGAAAGCAAATATGAAAATTTTACGATCCTTGATTTCCAGTTCCACGTCGAGGCGAACTGTCGAATATTAAACTTTTAAATATGATTTAGACATAAGTGCCATATACAAATACAACATGTTTTGTATTGAAGAATATAAGAACAACTGTTGCTATTATGTCTGCGACTAAGCAGTCGATGTATTGACAAAATGGTGGAATGTAAAAGTGTAAATCAATAAATTGTTTATTAATATATTTCATTATTTAAAGAGTTTTATTTATAATAATAACTAACACAAACCAGCGATCCCGATTCGTTATTTGATAAATATACCTCTATTACAAGATGTCAAATCAGATGGTTCATTAATAAACCGGTGGAGTACATTGTAAATATTGGTTTTCCTCTTCCATAATTATATAATGCTTGATACAATGTTTTAATGTAAACAGTTGGTCAGAATCACATAATACACAAACTGTCAAAATGTGAAATTTCAAATGTTAGCGGAAAGCGCTACCAACATAAGTGACAAAAAAAAAACACCAAAACATATTTTTGACAAGTCCTTTAAAAAAAAAATAATGTAAAATTACCTCAATAGAAAAAATCTGATGTGGCCAGCACATTACCTTCCGGCAGTTCTATGTATTTTGTACAAATTTCATACGGAAAGTTCCTTGCTAAATTAAATATTCTATTTCTTGTACATTACCTTCCGGCAGTTGCATGTATTTTATGCAAATTTCATACAGAAAATTATTATTTTGTGACGTTTTCTATATACAGTGTAATGTATCTGCAGAAATAAAAGATTTATTATTATTATTATTATTTCTTGTACATTACCTTAAAGCAGTTGTATGTATTTTATACAAAGTCCATACAGAAAGCAAAAGATCCTATATTTCCAGTAAAATTATAAGACACTATGTCAATTTCACTTGACACTGACATGTTTCAATCATAATTTTCTTAATATAGTAACTGTTTCCATAGCTATGGCTACTTTATGAAATTTAATTTCTTTATAATTTTTTAACTCTATATCCATTTAATATTAAGTATAAAATGCAATCAAATCGTATAGAGAATAAAATATTCTTTAATATTTATAATAACATCAAATGTGAAAAAATTATATTTAACATAGTTTTTCAAGAAAAACTGTTAAAATCTTCAAATGATGGTACTTCCGGTTGACCAATTGTAACCAAAATCTAATCAGCTCTTCATATGGATGTAACAAAGAAGTATACGAAAAAATTATAATTTTTGTAACTGTAGTATTAAAGTTATCGCAGACGAAAATTTTGTTACACACACACACACACATCCACACACACACACACATCCACACACACGCACACACACACACACACATACAGACATCATCGTAAAAATAGTAAATTCGTATTCTAGGGACCCTAAAACGTGCTTATTGATTAAAAACTCATCATCGAATTTTTTGACCAAAGACAATACCTTCCTTACCTAAAGGTGACGGAAGGTAAAAATAGTATAAAAAACATGTTAACGCACTCGTCCTTTGTAAAACTTGGACTCTTACGTTAATAGATTGCCTTATGATACTTGTGTTTTAATGTACTATTATATATTTATTGTTGAAATAGATCAATTTATGTGACTCTTAACGAACCTCACTATTTGAGAACAAAATGAACTTAACATCTATGTCATAGAACATTAAAAAAATTAGGGCAATACGAATAACAATTAAGGTTTTCCAGAACTACAAATGGCTTTCAATATGGATGAAGTTACATGAAAAAAAAAATGGAGGCCACATTGCAAAATCACTTTGCTTTTTGACCAATCAATAGACAGAAATCATTTCCCTATCTAAACATGTGGTCCATTCTTTTTCATTGAACCTTTTTTGATTGAGTACTTCAACAACGTTGCTTATTTCAATTCGCAATAAAATATTTGAGGAAAAATATGTTGTTTCGTTTTCCGCGGAAATTAGAATCAGCGCTGACTTTTTTGTTACTCTTGTTGAAGCTTTTGCTGTTGTGTCTTTTGTGTCAAGAATTTCTGAAGTGTGAAGAATTTTCTAAATTCGTTGAAGGAAAATATCGAGTGTGGTGATGCAATTGCACAAAGTGTAAGTAACATGAAAGAGTCAAAGTGTAAGAGATTGAGATTTCAAGTTACATTGTTCATTACATAGAAATGAGGTAAGGAAAGTAATTTTCCACTAGAATATTACTTGCTAATGTTATTGTCATGCATTGAAATTTATTCTAATGAAGAGATAATTGCTGTTAGACATATAATAACGTTTTCTTAATGAGAACATAATTTGTAAGTCATACATATTAATTCGTATTTCTAACATTGGAAATACATTATGTACCGTAATTACATACAACTATAGTCTTAACCAATATTTGAAATATAAGCAACATCTAACGGACCGTTTAAATAGGTACTAAATGACAGAGCATGGATTGAATGATATTGTTATGGAATTATAAATGTTATTAGTTCGCGATGTTTCAAATACATTAATAAAAAATCAGATGTGGCCAGCACATTACCTTCCGTCAGTTATGAGGTATTTACGATAATTCTACCGGTGAACTGTTACCGATAAACAGCTTTTTATCAGGTTATAGCTACCGGAATCGATATTTTAAGAACCCAAGTGGTAAACAGGGTAGATCCATAACCTATGAAAAAATCTGAAAATTTAAAACAGGATAGAAATTTGACGTAGTTAACAAACTGAGCAGAGCCCTACTTTAAACACATTTCCACTTTTACTGCGCGCGCTTCGCTTTGCATCACTACCTTTTTTTGAGATTAGATTCTTCATGAATCCGGTAGATTGATCTGGTAGATATTGAACAATTTTCGAACACGGTAACATTTTACCACTCATGCTTTCGAACACAGTCGGTAGATGCGGTATCTAGCGGTAGAATTTTCGTAAATGCGTATGTATTTTCTATAAAATCCATACAGAAAGTTCCTTGCAAAAGATTCTAAATTTCTTGTATGTACATTACCTTTCGACAGTTGTATATATTTTATACTAATTCCATACAGATAATTTCGAGCAAAATGATCCTAACACAAATATATTACGAATATGTCAATTGCACTTGACACTGACATCTTTCAATCAGAATTTTCTTAATATAGTATCTGTTTCTAGCATAGCTGGCTAATTTATGAAGTTTAATTTCTTTATAATTTTATAACTCTATATCTATTTAATATGAAGTATAAAATGCAGTCAAATCGAATAGAGAATACAATGTTCTTTAATATTTATAATAACATTAAATGTAAAAAAATGATATTTAACATCGTTTTTTCAAGAAAAACTGTTAAAATCTTCAATTGAGGGTACTTCCGGTTGACCAATTATAACCAAAATCTAATCAGTTCTTCATATGGATGCAACGAAGAGGAATACAAAAGAATTATAATTTTTGGAATTGTAGTATTAGAGTTATCGCAGACGAAAATTTTGTTACATACACACACACACACACACGGACACACATACATACACACACACACACACACACACACACACACACACACACACACACACACACACACACACACACACATACAGACATCATCGTAAAAATAGTAAAATCGTATTCTAGGGACCCTAAAACGTGCTTATTCATCAAAAACTCACCACCGAATTTTTTGACCAAAGACAATACCTTCCTTACCTAAAGGTGACGGAAGGTAAAAATAATAAATAGTTGAAAAGAGAAAAAAATGACGGTTTTTATTTTATTAAAATAATTATAGGTTACTATTTGAAAAATAAAAGTTGATAGTCGTAAACCTGACTTTATAAAAAATATCTACATCTGCCATCAAATAGTATATGTAAAATAATGAAACTTTTATACGAGCCATTTTTTTCTATTACTTATAATAAAAAAGTTAAACGGGGGGGGGGGGGCGTCTTCCTAGACTCATTCTGTATACACCAGCTTGCCTACTTCATAATTAGTTTTTCTTCAATCTATAAAGGGTATATATGATCCGTGGATGCATTTTTGCCAGTTTTTTTTTACAGATTTACATACTTGTCAGTCTACATGTAGTTTTTTCAGATTGGAAACAACGTTATTTTTAATGGCGATTTATTATTTTTTGAAACAAGTGATAATTCTTATATTTCCTCCAACCTTCGAAACTTGCGAATAAAAGCATATCCAAAATTGAGTGACAAGCCGAATGGAGTCCGGTACTAAAAAAAAATGCATATATTTTATCATATTATGAAAATAGGACTAATTTTAAATTATTTTGTACCGAAATATTTTTAAAATATTAAACTTTTCATTCATAATTTTAATAAAAACAATTAGCACTATAACGATATGACGTCACAATCCATGTATTTATATGTAGTTTTATTGTACATGAAAATGTATGAAACATTTATTATTTTTATTAAAATAAAACATTTATTTAAAATCTTTATAACAATAGATTTTTCCTTTGACAAGGTACAATTAAAGTTTTCAGTCGCCTTGGTGGTCGTGTGGATTGAGGCAGCGCACAACGCTCGAAGCGACCGTTACCGCCCGACTCTAAAGTCGTGGGTTCGATTCCCAACAGGGGCTTGGGTGTTTGTGAGTGTTTTCAAATACATTATATTCTTATAAAAATGTAAAATGTAATATGGTAAATAATAAATAAAGTATTTGAATAGGGCTATCACATTGGTGTTCAAAAGCCGACAAAATATTATTATTATAAGGTACAACTATAGTTTTCTGAAAGTGACAGCTGTCTCTAGTTAACCCTTCTTGACATCAATTTTTGGCAGAATTAATGACTTGACAGATATAAACAACTTTAGTCAGTAGGCGAAGTAAAATTGCAGACATGACGTTACACAAAATTAATTAAATTTAAAAAAATCTGATGTGGCCAGCACATTACCTTCCGCCAGTTCTATGTATTTTGTATAAATGTCATACATAAAGTTCTTTCCAAAAGATTATATTTCTTGTACATTACCTTAAGACAGTTGTATGTATTTTATACAAATTCCATACAGCAAGTTTCTAACAAAAGATCCTATATTTCCAGTAAAATTATAACATAAACATACTGTCAACTGCACTTGACACTGACACCGTACAATCAGAATTTTCGTAATGTAGCAGCTGTTTCCAGAGTTATAGCAAAGCTGACTAATATATATGATATTTAATTTCTTTATAATTTGTTAACTCTATGTCCATTTAATATGAAGTATAAAATGGATTAAAATCGTATAGAGAATAAATAATTCTTTAATATTTATAATAACATTAAATGTGAAAAAATGATATTTAACACCGTTTTTTCAAGAAAAACTGTTAAAATCTTCAAATGAAGGTACTTCCGGTTGACCAATTATAACCAAAATCTAATCAGCTCTTCACATGGATGTAACGAAGAGGAATACGAAAGGATTATAATTTTTGGAATTGTAGTATTAGAGTTATCGCATTAGAAAATTTTGTCACACACAGACACACACACACACACACACACACACACACACACACACACACACACACACACACACACACACACACACACACACATACACACACACACATAGAGACATCATCGTAAAAATAGTAAAATCGTATTGTAGGGACCCTAAAACGTGCTTATTCATCAAAAACTCACCACCGAATTTTTTGACCAAAGACAATACCTTCCTTACCTAAAGGAGACGGAAGGTAAAAATATATATTTCAAAAATTATACACATTTGGAAAGTGTAACAAACGCAAAAATTCATCAATTTATTAAATCTTTCAGAAACAAAATAAATTGAAAAATTAGTACCTGGACCCCATTGTTTTACTTATTTAAAGTAAAGATATACGTCATTATCAAAATCTGCAAATAAAATCACCCAGAAATGGATTAATAAACAGTGATAATAATAATAATAGTGAAAATAATAACAATTTTGAACTATAGTTATCAGGGACGCACACAGTTTATTTTTTTAGGGGCGGTCCGGCTGACCACCCAGGAATAAATGTCCGCTTTAGTGCTATTTTTTTAAATTCGTGACTGTTTTAATCTTTTGTGAAAAGTAAAGTCAGATTTGGTGGTTTTTTATTATTTATTTATACTAACGTATGGTTCTAAAGTATTGAGAAATTTTTCAGATGTTTTTTATTTATATCAAATAACATTTAATCATATTGTCGCTAGAAACAAAATATCACAATTAACTTGTTTTCATTTTGACAGTTTAGTTTTTTCGATATGATGCAGCAAAATGTCATATAAGCTAGATATTCGCAAAGGAATTTACAATCTTGTTGGGCGAATACCTAAGTGTGATATTGTTGCATTTTATCACGAGCACAATATCTCTGTGCCAACAATTTATCGGACAATAAAACATTATGAGGAAGGTATACCCTGTGTTAATTTGCCTAAAAGTGGTCGACCAAAAATTTTGAGCCACGTGAGAGACAAATATTAATTGCAGCCGTTAAAGACAAAGTTGGAGTGTCACAACGAACTGTAGCCAGAAGATTCGATGTTTCGAAGACCACGAAGACACCAAAATATACCGTGGCCCAATTAGATGTCGTGCTTTAAGGCGCATTCATTTTGTCATTAAACTTATTGTAATGGATGCCGAGAAATATTTTACTCTGTTCCATTCAGAGATGAAAGGAAACGATGGTTTTTGTACTGACATGGAAAACACACCAGACAATGTCAAGTTCAAAGGTAAATCTAAATTTGAGGATAAAATTTGAGTATGGTGTGCCATTTCTGAAGCCGGATATATCTCGCAGCCGTACATTGGTCGTGTTCGAGAAGAAGCCTTAACTGCACAACTTTATATTTAAAGATGCCTCTCTACATTGCTTCAATTTTTAAATACACATCACGCCAATAATGATATAATGTTTTAGCCTGATCTAGCTTCATGCCATTACGCCAAAATAACTAGAGACTGGTATAACGAAAACAACGTAGACTTTGTTCCGAAATTGGATAATCCTCCCAATGTACCTCAAACTCGACCAATAAAAGAATTTTGGTCAATATTGACTAGAAAAGTGTACAACAACGGATGGGAAGCTGCAAATGAAGAACAATTATGACGTCGCATTTACCAAAAGATTCGAGAAATCAATCCAGATGTTGTCCAGAGGATGATGGGGCAAGTCAGAAGAAAATTAAGGGCCATTGAAGATAATGGTCTACTATAAATAATTTAAATGTTAAATATTAATTATTATACTTACTGTTAATTGTTGTAATAATTAGTTTAAAAAGTAAAAGTTTTAAAAAAGTTATCAGTATCTAAAAAATTTCTCAAAACTTTAGGACCATACGTTATTTAGCAGTTTTCCATATGTTTTATAGTTTTTATATAATAGTTGTCAAATTTTAGGGGCGGTCCGGACCTACTGGACCCCCCCCCCCTGTGTGCGCCCCTGATAGTTATTTAGGATACTGATAAAATTACATTACATTATATTAAATTTCTGGCAATGATTCCTTCCATTTTCGCTCAATATTTTCTATCAGTGTGATCCTTTGAAAAAAGCATCACCGTTCCATGATACATAAAAAGGAAAAAAGGAATTTAACATGGTTGAAACATGATAAAGTGCAGCACATAAACAGTTTTCTCCGCGAACGACATAAGGGAACACACGACACGAAATAGAATCATTCGAAGCTCATTTGATTCACAAAATGCTTCTGTCACGTTCACATAGTCGTAGTCCAACATCCTTAGCAAATTCAAAACTCTTTGACGACTAAGTTCTCTTTTATTTCATACACTTTGCTAGAGCGATTTCGACGGATGCTGTGCTGTCATCGAGTTTTAAATTTGTTTTATAAGATAATGAATTCATTAATATCTCGTTTGAGTAATTCGTTTTCGCTCTATTGTAGTCTCTCTCCAATTGCCGCATAACGGCACTGGAAAAATTAGCCGGCAAGTTGACAGATTAATTCAAAAATTGTTTACCAGTTAAGCTTGTGAGTCTCGCATCAACGGATTTATACAAATGGTAATTTCATGTTTTGTGATTGTATTGTGAATGAAAATTAAAAGTGATAGCTATATTGGAATTTGATTCGCTAGCTAGCTTGCTTTCATTATTTTATTTCACGGAATTTATTCAAATTGTATTCACGTGCGTTATACTGGGTAATGTAAACACATTGTGCATCACGCAATATAATTTTTATATTTATTTATAGGACCTGTTTGGAAAATTCTATTAAAACTAGGTGAATAAATTTTAATTAATTTCAATCATATTTTGCATATACTCCTAATTGGAGATTGAAATGAATTGAATTAGCCAAGACCACGGTGTAATATATACCGTTTGTCTATTTTAAAGGTGTACATAGGAGATTAACATGGGAAATCAGTTTTTTTGCAATTTCCTGCTCGCCTAATTATTTTAAGCAAAAACCAAATAAAAGATTTAGGACAGGGGTTCCCAAAGTGCGGGCCAAATGCGGCCCCGCAAAGCCTGTGAATTCGGCCCGCGATATCGATACGATATATTATATTTTTATTAAAAAATAAATAAATAGTAAAATAAATATTACATATAAGATACAACAAAATACTTTAATATTTTTAAAAAATTCTTACAGAACTTTAACCATAAGCGTTTGTATTAATAAAATACTGTTTAGTTTATATTTAAAAAATTATTGTAGTATGTCTAGTCTAGTTATTACACATTTGTACAGAAATATAATATAGTAGTCTCAAATAGATACAGAACTGTTAATCATTTCTGGCGCATCTAATGCAACACACAATTTCAAGGAGTCAGTAACGAATTTATCGTTTTTTTCAATGATGTGCGCTGTGCCGCACACTAAAACTGTACCACCAGACCTTGTCCTGTGTACCCAGTTGCCCTGAGCAATACAGGTATGCCATATTAATGAATATTCAAAAATGCACTGCTCCAACTCACTAGAGGTGGGACGAAAAATAGGAAAACGTGCAAGCACAAACAGATCGTCTTTTCTTATTGGTAGTTCAAATTAGACACGAAATGCGTCTTTCGCGCAGTTCTATTTCTATTTGAGACGACAATGCAGTAGTGTTTACATGTGTTAAAATAAGAAATAGTTCAATATATTTAAAACAAAAAAAATCGTGGTTATTGTTTCATTTTATTCCGTTTCTTTTTTTTTGGCCCGCCAAAAAATTCGGTAATATTAAATTGGCCCGCCTAAGAAAAACTTTGGGTACCCCTGTTTTAGGGTATAAAATTCTACATCTAAAATAATAAACAGAATTACCTTTACATGCTTTATAACGACAGAAATTAATTATGAAAATGTCGAAAATTACGTTAAAAATATCGAGAGCCATGAAATTGAACAAAAAATAAATAAATGCTTGACGTTTTATCTGTCACAACGTAGATCTGTAGTCAAGCTGTAGTTCATTATTTTGCCACCAGATGTCATATCGCTTAGCAATACATGCCAATAGGAAAATATATATATATATATATATAATATAAATAATGGACCTTTCCAATTTAAAGAGATAGAAGATATGCGCAATGGGGATCTGCGCATAGTAAGAACAACTGAGATCTATGACGTTTGATTCTAAAACATTTAGACGTAAAATGTGAGAATATCTCGGATAACTTTAAAAAATCTTATCGAAATAAGTTACAAAAGCTTTTATTGAAGGTAAAATGTCTAACGATGCAAATTTTCACTGAGAATACAGGTATTTTAATAACTGCAATATTTTTGACGTTTCGTTTGACAGCCCAACTGGCAGTTGTTCGCGCCATTTTCTTACTATTTGCAGCGATAGAAAGAGATAGCCCTTAAATTGGAAAGGTCCATTACATTTAATGAATTTTAATAATAGGTATAATGTACAAAACTAGGAACATACAAAAATGAAATCATATACATATAAGTAAAAGAAAACAGTTCGAGTTCGTGTCACAAAAAAATTACAAACAAAATAAAATTCTTTCAGTTTATGTACTAAAATAAATAAGCCGGAACCACAGGGGTGAAGGGGGCAGTTATCCCCATTACCCTTCCCTTGTATGTGCACCTGACGCTATTACTACAAAATTTACACAACTTTGAAACATTATGTACTGTTTCATATAAATGATGTGTTTCGTTTTATATTATTTTGATAAAATGTTTTATAAACTTTGCGATATACATCGACAAACTATTACAAAACGCTTTACAAATAAACCAGATATTATTTCCCACATTTGCGTTTGTAGTTTGAATTTAATTATATTTGTGTAAATGTAAAATGAAATGATTTTATAAATTATTTACTAATGTTCAAGTGGCTCGCCAAGTGCATTAAAAATTCAGTATCTAGAGTGGTATCGTATGCTCTATGAGTAATTAAGTTCCGATCTTGTATCCCCAGCGGGTAAATATCATTAAAGCTACATTTGCGTGGGTATTCAATTATTGATAACGTACTATACTTAATCAATATTACTAATAATACTTCCGCACAATGTGTTTCTAATAAAAACATACAAGTATAATATAGCATGTATTATTTTAATAGTAAAACGACAAGATACATATATAAATCATTTTTACCTTCCGTCACCTTTAGGTAAGGAAGGTATTGTCTTTGGTCAAAAAATTCGGTGGTGAGTTTTTGATGAATAAGCACGTTTTAGGGTCCCTAGAATACGATTTTACTATTTTTACGATGATGTCTGTATGTGTGTGTGTGTGTATGTATGTATGTATGTGTGTCCGTGTGTGTGTGTGTGTGTAACAAAATTTTCGTCTACGATAACTTCCATACTACAATTCTAAAAATTATAATTCTTTCGTATTTCTCTTCGTTACATCCATGCGAAGAGCTGATTAGATTTTGGTTAGAATTGGACAACCGGAAGTACACTCATTTGAAGATTTTAACAGTTTTTCTTGAAAAAACTATGTTAAATATCATTTTTTCACATTTAATGTTATTATAAATATTAAAGAATATTTTATTTTCTATACGATTTGATTGCATTTTATACCTAATATTAAATGGATATAGAGTTAAAAAATTATAAAGAAATTAAATTTCATAAAGTAGCCATAGCTGTGGAAACAGCTACTATATTAAGAAAATTTTGTTTGAAAGATGTCAGTGTCAAGTGAAATTGACATAGTGTGTTTGTCTTATAATTTTACTGGAAATAGGTATAGGATCTTTTGCTTTCTGTATGGAATTTGTATAAAATACATACAACTGCTTTAAGGTAATGTACAAGAAATAATAATAATAATAAATCTTTTATTTCTGCAGATACATTACACTGTATATAGAAAACGTCACAAAATAATAATTTTCTGTATGAAATTTGCATAAAATACATGCAACTGCCGGAAGGTAATGTACAGGAAATAGAATAGTTAATTTAGCAAGGAACTTTCCGTATGAAATTTGTACAAAATACATAGAACTGACGCAACTGACGGAAGGTAATGTGCTGGCCACATCAGATTTTTTTTAGTTAAAAAAATATTTTAAAGTAAGCTCGACCAAGTTTTTTGGTTTTTTGCGTATTATTCAATATTAATTTTTACTTGTACATAGTAAAGGAAGTATTATAATCGCGAAAAATTTCGGTTTTCAGATTTCAGCGGAAATATACATTTCGACCATCTCTGAATCCATTTTGACTAATTTCATCGTGACGTCTGTACGTACGTACGTATTTACGTATGTACAGGATGTGAATTGAAAAGTGGAACATAGGCATTTAACATAGGAAAGCACTTTTTTTTTGCGCAAACGTGCCATTTCCGGTTATGCGATTTACACCAAAATTTAATGGGATCTTTCCAGTACAGAAAAAGTTCGAAATACAAGGTTTCAAAATTTTCTGAATGATAGTATTTGAGTTAGAGTTGAGGATCCACACACACATACACACATTCTTACACACATACATACACACAGGCATCATCGTGAAAATGTTAGAATTGGAGTCTAGGGACCTTAAAACGTGGTCATTTACCAAAATCTCGATTTGCGATTTTTAGCACGATCCCTATACCTCCCTTACCAAGGGTAGCGGGAGGTAAAAAATAAATGTTTGTCGGAAGGTGAGTCGCACATATTAATGTGTATTTTTATAAACTAAAATCGTCATCAGCGTTTAAAAAAACTGGTTGCATCCTGTGTTTTTTTTTTTAATATTCCATACTTTAATCTCACACTGTATCAAATTTTTATATTGAATATTTCTATAAGTTGGCACTAATTTGAAGACCATGCACATATGACAAACCGTCTGCTTTACTCCGAATATATTGACACTGATTTACGTGGTTAGCCTCTGAATAAAACAAAATGTATTTTGTTATTACTTATTTACGATTACGAATAATTGTTAACATCGTCTTTATATTAAAAATCTGACGTGGACACCACACGACTTCCTTGTACGCAAGACCAATATGAAGATGAAGTATAGACCCATTTATGAAATTGCACGTGTTTGGCGTAATTTGACATTAACATCTATTTTTTTTTTGTCCTAATCCACAGCAAGCTTCATTACAAAAACCAAAAAGTATATGTTTTAAATTTACATATCCCGCGTATACAAAGGGCTAATTTAATAATACTTGATGTGCTACACGCAGAATTTAATTCTCTAAAACTCTTATTTGAAGCATTTATTTCTAAAATCAAAATGAAACCATTTTATTGAAGAAAAACTGTTAACAACTTCAGGTAATATGTCACTTCCGGTTAGCCTGTTTTAACCAAAATCCACTATGTTATTGCAGTTGACATAAAAGTCTTATATACCAAATTTGAAAAGTGTTAGATTATATTTTAAGATAGTTTTTCATTAAAATCTATTATAGGCTTCAAATAAAGTACCATTTCTAGAAATTATGTAATGACCAAAAAGGGAGGTGCACAACTAGATGTTATAGCAGTCCTAAATACAAAATTTCAACTTTCTACGGCATACCGTTTTTGAGTTATGCGAGATACATACGCACGTATGTACGTCACGACGAAATTAGTCAAAATGGATTCAGGGATGGTCAAAATGGATATTTCCGTTGAAATCTCAAAACCGAAATTTTTCGCGATTACAATACTTCCTTTACTTCGTACAAGGAAGTAAAAATACATATGCAGTTTTATATAATTTATATACCTAATCGATAAAGTCAAAGTCTGTATCACAAATTTTTTATTTCCCTAATATTTTACATTATTTTTAATGAATGTAGAATTTTACTGGTAGATGTTGACTACAAAAATTGTTGAATATATACATATTACCGTGTGTACTTCTACAATTCTGTTTTCGCTTCTTATTTTCTAGAAAGTTCGTTAGAAGAAAATTACCAGAACTCTTGAAATATTTATGATCCAATTAAAATAAGCACAAAACAACAGCAAACTGATACCTTCCTGCAACTTAATCCCAAAGTCCCTACCTTGACTGGAAATATAAATAAATTTCAGTTCCGCTTATACTTGTAGAATTTCTTGTCAGTTAATAAATATTCGGTATCTCAATTAAATTTATCCGCAGAGTCATTTAGAAATGGACGAAGAGTAAAATAACAAAGTTTTAAACGACAAAGCGGTTCCATTTTGTTTATCTGACTGTCATTTTTAATTGCTTCTCCATCTTGGGATCTTATTATTGCGAAAACAAAACTTCAATCTCGATTAGTCCACATCCTTCCATAAATTCCATTTTCTCCCGATCCTGGATTCTGATTACAGCGCCGGATTAGATATAGTTTTTTTTATTGAGTTTATCTCGGAATTAATCTTTGAGTTATTACTGCGTTGTTTGTACGCTGCTGTCCGCAATTTGATTTTTTCTGATGATGTCTGGATAAAACAATATATCTGACATCTCATTTTTCACAGGCGCTATTGGGGTCGGTCAACCGAGAATGTTCACAATGAGTTGGAAAATATCTGCTGAGTTGATCCTGCGAGATTGCATCAAGTTTTCATGGAAATGCAATCGGAGAATTATGGAAGAGTAGTTTGGCTCGACTCGGCTCGGCTTGCTTTTGTTTGGGAAATAAATGAAACGCGGAAAGGACTATCAACCTAAGGATTTATTTTCTTGCTCTCATTTACTTTTTCACAATATTGCCAAGTAGAATTTTTAATTATTAACCTACTTACGTTACTTTCAGTTTTTTTTTTTTAATTTGGCTGAGTGCGTTATATGATCGGTTTTAGTTTTTCCGGCTTAAATTCGAATCCTATATTATACAGGGTGTAAATGAAATAAGTGCATTAAATTTAACCAGTAATATAACTCGGCAACAATATTTCTTAATAACTTTTTCTCGAAATCGCATATTTTTTAGCATTTTTACCACCCCGTAAATTGACGAGTCGTTCCAAATATTTTGTGATAATTGAATGCAGTAGCAATAGCTATGAAAAATTTTGTTTTAGCAATTGACAGTCCTGTCAATTGTTGCAAATAAATTTTGACATTAGTAATAAACTGGTTTATAAGGTAAAATTCTGTCAAAATGCGAGTACACAGACATTGTAATTACTTACATGGTTTATTTATTTATTTTTTTACTCGTATCTGTACTACATTTTACTTGACATCACGGTTGACATAAAGACAGTGTCATGGAGTTGCTAACGCATTTACACGGAGTGTTTCCAAATCATCACAAAATCATTCTGTTCTTAATATTCGCACATTTGTTAATCTTGTACATCTTTATCACATCTTAATACGGAGTGTCACATATGACAATTTTTTAAAAAGCGACAGTTATATCCATAACATGTGCAAAAAGTTCTATGTTTTCAGCACATAACAGACTTCAATTTTGGGAATGGCTCATAATGTTCATTAATGAGACTGAATTTACTTGGGAAGGTGTATTTATTATGCACAATACACATCTCGACAGACGAAAATGCTGTAAAAATTTTCATTAAAACATTTGAGCGGGAACAATAAATGGACGACTAATTATTGGTACTCATGTACCTCTTTTAAATGTACAAAAGTTTGTACTTATATTTTTTGAATAACGTTATTAAACTATTATGATTTATCGACAATAAATAATCATCTCATAACCTAATAACTATGCTTTTGCTCTTCCTGTCGTTACCTCACCTCGCCCCTCCTTGTCGTCCACTATTCACAGGTGATTTAAAAGCCTGGTTTAATACACAACTTTATAATTTTGTTATCCAAAATTATATTTCTTTATTTTAAAAATTGTACTATTACGAATTAATAAATAATAAATGTTATTTCCGTTGATTCGTTTATTAATTACTGTGACTGCAAGTGTAACCGATAACCGACAATTTTTGAGCTGTTTGTATCTCACTTGATTACGACAGCAGCCATTTGTTCTCCATGGGCGCGCGCCGAAATATGCAGTAAATCTTTAAAGAATTTTAACTCAAAACTAAAAGACTTAGGGCCGGTTTATCAATGCAAGGATAAAAGTGCCAGATAACAATCTAACAGATAACGTTAACTGTCAGATAACATTACACGATTGTTTCTCAATACAAAGTTATCTGCCAGTTAACAAACTTACATTTAATTATATATTGGTAACACTGAAATTGTAAAACCTTTAATGATTGGTTTGGGACTCATGTGTCAAATTTCAAAATATTTTGACAGATCAAGAATACAGACCTGACAGATCTTTATAGGATTATCTAGTCCTTAAGAACGGGGAAATAGCAACTTCCAACTATCCAACTGGTTGATTATATCTTCATTGAATTCAACGCTTTCCTTATATGAAATTCTGGAAATCTATATCTCTCTGGTCTCTTTTTCTTGTATAATGTCCGTAGTTAAAACTATAATACACAATACAAGGGTAATACAGCATTTTACATAAGGGATATAGAATCGATTTAAAAAATTCTGCAACTATACATTTTAGGTTATAAAAATTGTAATATTTGAATAGAATTAATACAAAATATCAGTATAATATACTTACCACATTTTAATTAATTAATTAATTGTTTATTGTATTTACTAATATTTGAGGGTAAAAATTTCTACTTATATTTTAACTGCCAGATAATAGATTTATCTGCCAGTTGAAGTGACGGATAAATTTTGGCAGATTTTATCTGACAGTTTACGTTAACTTTTGTTTGATAAACGCTTTCTATGTTTTAGCTGGCAGTTAAAAAGTTATCTGACAGTTAAATTATTTATCCTTGCATTGATAAACCGGCCCTTAGAAAAAAAAGTTATTAAGAAATATTGTTGCTCTCATCGAGTTACACTACTGGTTAAATTTAATGCACTTATTTCATTTACACCCTGTATATTATGTTATAGATGACTGACAATTTGGTTCTCCAATGTAAAAGTGCGGTCTGCCAGTTGCTTGTGAATATGGATCTTATACTCTCTTTTGTTAATTCCAGAAACTTCATCTAACATATATATCGATATCGAGAAACTGATGGACGAATTCATGCTAGTTGCAGAGGATATTTGAGTCGAAACAAGAAATGTTAAATAAAGTACTTATTCTACACAGTTAACATGTTTTTCTTTAAAAAACCTTAAATCTAATTTAAAAAATTACAGTGGACTCACAAACCACCATTTATCATTAAACAATGCCCCATTCTGTTGTCATATTCTTGTCTGACATTTGCTAATTGTTTATGTGATATTTGTTTAAATTTTTATTCCATGGCATTAATGATTTTTGCAAAAATGTTATTATTGTTTTTCACAATTTTTACGGTTCCGGAAATTGAAAAATTATAAACAATATCATATTCGGCTGCGGTATTTTTTTCTGTGGCAAAAACTTAAATACAATTTTACTCTAAAATAATTAGGGGAGCAAATAACTGCACATTAAGATTTTACCATTGAAACCCCCATGCTGCGTCTTCCAAGTCACCACCCTGTGTGTGTATATATATATATATATATATATATATATATATATATATATATATATATATATATATATTTGAATTAATTAAAATTAAATAGCGGGAGGTATTGTGTTGGACACAGATTTTTTCTAGAATCATTTTATGATTCCGACGATTTCAGAGATGCTTTGTTTATTATACCATTTTTCAATTAGGTTTTGTAAATATACGTTTGTTTATTTCATTTATATTGAATGTGTTATTTATTTTTTTAAATAAATATGTTTTTTATATTTTGCGTTTTGCAATTTTTTGTTTTAGACGGTTGGTACTAGATAATGTTGCTTTAACCCATTTTTACCTAATTTATTTTTAGTTAATTGACAATTCATTTTAATAATATAATGGCGAAATTATTATTATTATTATTTTATTTAGGGAAGATTATTTACATGAAAATGTACAAATGGTTACAAATATAATTACAAATTGAGTAAGTAAATGTTATTGTAGAAGGCGCAAAATATAAAAAAATAGTATAAAGAACTCATTTTATAAGACTTTCTTTCGCACTTATCAATTAGAAAACTCGCAAAAGGTCGTTTTCTAAATTTTGACGCGTGCGAAAAAAAAACATGTCTTATAAAACACGTTTTTTAATATACTATTAGGTATAGAACCACTTTATGGTGTATCTATTTTATTTTGAATGGAACGTAACCGTGTCTACTTTGGTTCTGTCGTAGAACTCAAAAAAGCATATAATCAGTGGATCAAAGCAGATACAAAAGCAGACACACATCATAAAATCATAATCGTACCTAAGTAATAGGCAACAATGTACTGTCGTTAATGGCTTCACCTCGTCCTACTTTCCTGTAACTTCTGGGGTACCACAGGGGTCTCATCTGGGGCCTTTATTATTTATTATTTTTATCAACGACATCAAAAAATGCTTTATAAATTCTAAATTTCTTATGTACGCTGATGATTTAAAAGTATACACCCCAATTAAATCTTTAAATGACTGTGTAGGTCTTCAAGCTGATTTGGTTAGACTTTCTGACTACCTAATTAACAATGACCTGTCACTTAATTTTAAAAAATGCTCTTGCATTACTTTCACTCGTAACCATTATGTAATTAATTTTGATTATAGAATAAGTAATGTTATTGTTAATCGAGTTACTAAAGTTAAAGATTTGGGTGTAACATTAGATAGTAGGCTATTATTAGATTTACACATTGATTTTATTGTAAAAAAGGCTTACAAAATGTTAGGTTTCATTCTGAGAGTAGGAAAACATTTCAATAATCCTAATACCTTGATATCCTTGTATTATTCATTGGTCCGCTCTCAACTTGAGTATGCCACAGTTTGTTGGTCACCTTATTATCAAGTGTACATTAATAGAATTGAAGGTATTCAACGCAAATTTTTATCAATATTGCAGTGGAAATTTCCAACCATATGTATTTCCCTGCACACACTTCAACAGAGAAGAATTTATCTTGATATGATGTTTATATTTAAAATACTACTTTATCGTATTGATAGTCCTGTGCTACTTAGTAGATTCTATTTTAGAATTCCATCTTTCTCTACCAGAAATGCTGAGCTTTTTTCACTGCAAAGATTTAAATCAAATTATGCGATGAACTCTCCAGTACATAGAATTGCACGTACCTTTAATTATTATTCCTGTGTTTCTAACTCTCCAGACATTTATTCATGCTCTTTACATGTTTTCAAAATATTTATCAAAAAGTTTTTCATTGGTACTTTTGTTATGTTAGTTTAATAGGTTTTGTCTGATTGTTGATTGTCAGTTAAGTACGTTTGTATGTATTATTATTATAATGTTAACCTTCTCTTTATAAATTATTTTTGTACTTTTTATGTATTTAGTGTTGTACTGTTATTAGGACTTGTCCTGTTGTACAACTTATTTTGTTTAAAATAAAATAAAAATAAAAATAAAATAACACGCCGCGGCCAAGCTTGCCCATTTATAGGGGTATTTGCGGACGGTCAGAACAGACACTCTTCCTTTGGAAATCCTGATTGAATGTGCCTGTTTAGCATACTTGGACAAATACTGAAGCAATCATCGGCGTCTGAGTTGGCCCTGTGATTAAAACTACGAACAGACACCAGTATATGTCTTGACGCTTAACATGTTAATTAAAAAATGAAAATACGCCTCATTCTTATTTACTGAAATACTCGCGAGATTCCATTATAATACAACTCCATTCCATATCAAGTCATATATTTGGTTTCCCTAAATTAAAAAAATGCAAATTTCCATTAGGAAATGTAAATAATAGATTAGCATAGGATATGAATCCGGAACATATTTTTTCACTTGAACATATTTGGTGGTGCGATTGCCTCGCTTTGGAGCTTTTGTCTTTGAGCTCGACCGCAGACCGCAGTAATGAAGGCAGCAGCCCGCGGCAGCGGCAGCAGGAATGATAAAGGGAGAGCAGGAAAAAATAAATCTCGCTTCGGTGGAGGGGCAAACGGAATCTTTCAACTTTTAATTAATATGCAAGAGGACAAAGGTTATGGCCGGTTCACATGCATGCACTTCTCGGACTTGGAATTTACTGCTGTGTTTAAGGGATGAATGATACTGATATGAGGACATTGTATGAAGTTAAAAAAATGTGAAACATTGTTTTGAGCGTAGCTTTAATGGGCAGAATAAAAAATAAAAAGCTCTTTTCTTTTACCACTTGGAGTAGCGTGTACCTACCCCAAGTACTGTCATCAACTTTTTACCTTCCATCACCTTTAGGTAAGGAAGGTATTGTCTTTGGTCAAAAAATTCGATGGTGAGTTTTTGATGAATATGCACGTTTTAGGGTCCCTAGAATACGATTTTACTATTTTTACGATGATTTCTGTGTGTGTGTGTGTTTGTGTGTGTGTGTGTGTGCGCGTGCGCGTGCGCGTGTGCGTGTGCGTGTGCGTGTGCGTGTGCGTGTGCGTGTGCGTGTGCGTGTGCGTGTGCGTGTGCGTGTGCGTGTGCGTGTGCGTGTGCGTGTGCGTGTGCGTGTGCGTGTGCGTGTGCGTGTGCGTGTGCGTGTGCGTGTGCGTGTGCGTGTGCGTGTGCGTGTGCGTGTGCGTGTGCGTGTGCGTGTGCGTGTGCGTGTGCGTGTGCGTGTGCGTGTGCGTGTGCGTGTGCGTGTGCGTGTGCGCGTGTGCGTGTGCGCGTGTGCGTGTGCGTGTGCGTGTGCGTGTGCGTGTGCGTGTGCGTGTGCGTGTGCGTGTGCGTGTGCGTGTGCGTGTGCGTGTGCGTGTGCGTGTGCGTGTGCGTGTGCGTGTGCGTGTGCGTGTGCGTGTGCGCGTGTGCGTGTGCGTGTGCGTGTGCGTGTGCGTGTGCGTGTGCGTGTGCGTGTGCGTGTGCGTGTGCGTGTGCGTGTGCGTGTGCGTGTGCGTGTGCGTGTGCGTGTGCGTGTGTGTGTGTATGTGTGTGTGTGTCTGTGTGTGTCTGTGTGTGTGTGTGTGTGTGTGTGTGTGTGTGTGTGTGTGTGACAAAATTTTCAAATACGATAACTCTAATACTACAGTTCCAAAAATTATAATTCTTTCGTATTCCTCTTCGTTACATCCATTCGAAGATCTGAATAGATTGTGGTTATAATTGGTCAACCGGAAGTACCCTCATTTGAAGATTTTAACAGTTTTTCTTGAAAAAACGATGTTAAATATCATTTTTTCACATTTAATCTTATTATAAATATTAAAGAATATTTTGTTCTCTATACGATTTGAATGCATTTTATACTTCATATTAAATGGATATAGTTAAAAAATTAAGTATCATATATTAGCCAGCTATACTATAGCAGCTGCTATATTAAAAAAATTCTGAGTGAAAGATGTCAGCGGCAAATGCTGTTAACAGTATGTTTGTGTTATAATTTTACTGGAAATATAGGATCTTTTGTTAGAAACTTTCTGTATGGAATTTGTATAAAATACATACAACTGTTTAAGGTAATGTACAAGAAATATAATTTTTTGCAAAGAACTTTCTGTATGACATTTATACAAAATACATAGAACTGACGGAAGGTAATGCGCTGGCCACATCAGATTTTTACCTTCCGTCACCTTTAGGTAAGGAAGGTATTGTCTTTGGTCAAAAAATTCGGTGGTGAGTTTTTGATGAATAAGCACGTTTTAGGGTCCCTAGAATACAATTTTACTATTTTTACGATGATGTCTGTATGTGTGTGTGTATGTGTGTGTGTGTGTGTGTGTGTGTGTGTGTGTGTGTGTGTGTGTGTGTGTGTGTGTGTGTGTGTGTGTGTGTGTGTGTGTGTGTGTGTGTGTGTGTGTGTGTGTGTGTGTCTGTGTGTGACAAAATTTTCTAATGCGATAACTCTAATACTACAATTCCAAAAATTATAATTCTTTCGTATTCCTCTTCGTTACATCCATGTGAAGAGCTGATTAGATTTTGGTTATAATTGGTCAACCGGAAGTACCCTCGTTTGAAGATTTTAACAGTTTTTCTTGAAAAAACGATGTTAAATATAATTTTTTCACATCTAATGTTATAAATATTAAAGAATTATTTATTCTCTACACGATTTTAATGCATTTTATACTTCATATTAAATGGATATAGAGTTAAAAAATCATGAAGAAATTAAATATCATATATATTGCTTTGCTATAACTCTGGAAACAGCTACTACATTAAGAAAATTCTGATTGAAAGGTGTCAGTGTCAAGTGCAGTTCACAGTATGTTTATGTTATAATTTTACTGGAAATATAGGATCTTTTGTTAGAAACTTTCTGTATGGAATTTGTATAAAATACATACAACTGCCTTAAGGTAATGTACAGGAAATATAATCTTTTGCAAGGAACTTTCTGTATGACATATATACAAAATACATAGAACTGACATTTAATTAAATACTTTAAAATTGACATACGTTTCTTTGTTCATAGCCTACTCCGAGTTAGGATTTTTTGAACACACTGTATAAATAAATAATATACGCAGCCTCTTTCTCTTTTATCTAACAAATGTTTATAGAAACTAGTATTGAATTTAGTGAAAATGTAGATAATGTAAAACATACTTTACCAGGTGTCATCTTACGGATTCTTAAAGCTGTCATAAAGAAAGGACCATAGGAGTTACTTCTGTGGCATTTCAGGATGGAAATAATTTTAACATCTGGTGTCGGTTATAAATATATTATATTGTAATGTGAAGACACTTAAGGTGCATTCACAAATGAAATGAAGTTTATGGTTTTTGATTAGGTTTAAGTAAGTCATTCATAAATGTTAGTTTAAATTAGCTTAAAATTAGTTTTGATATGTACAGACATCTGTGTAAATGCTTTAAAAACAATATCGGTAGAGCAGTACTCAATGACACATATGTGCGTCCTGAAACTGTCATTCGCTTGGCATTATTGGTTATATTTCTGCAATTAAGTTATGACAGTCTCCAAGTTCTTCTCACATTTGTTTAAAAAGCCAAATCCACCAAGTAGATACTAAATAAAGATGGGTGTAGATATATCTATATCATTTCAGTCTTATTCTCATTGGTGAAGTTTGTGACGTCAAACTAAATCATAAACCTAAAGTTTGGACCTTTCAATAGCCGTGTTCCTTCGGGCTGTGATTTGCAATCTAAATAATAAAAGTGATCACGATTAAGAAGAATAATGTTTTTACGTTTCCTATTCGTATCCCCACTTTCTCATTTTGGGATCACTAGACAACCTTCCCCTTTCCCTTCGGAATCAACCATTTTGAGTGATTCATACGGATTCATTTCAGAGCAAATTTTAAAAAGGCTTTTCGAGCGTAGAAATTTATGAATGAGGGATTTGTGGCATCATGGAATATGTGATTTTCCTACAAAAGAATGTAATGACAGTAGATTATTTATAAAATAAAATCGGTTAGTTTGCATTTGCCTGCATATGACATTTGACATCTAAGCATTTGACGCTAGTTGATGTTTTATTGTTTTCTTGATATAATTTTTAGTTCATGATTCAAAATGATCACGATTAGACCAATCAGGATTCACAAAATCACAATCATAGCCCAAAGGAACACGGCTTATGTTTAGCTTTATGATGTGGATATAGAGACCCTAAATTCTGAAGTGTGAATGGAGTCATTACATAATATGCGGCCAAAGTCTTTAAATCTAAAGTATAAACCATAAATCTAAACCTAATTTTCATTTGTGAATGCACCTTTACTTAAACCTAAACAAAAACCTTAAACCTAATTTTCATTTGTGAACGCACCGTTAAGGTATGTATGTGCATACGAAATGAAATACATATATTAAAAGTTATTGTCCTTATAGTTACAATGATAATATTTTTCCGATATTCTCTGAAAATGTAAAATTAGTTGAATGAAAATTTGAAATGCTTGAGGTAGTTGCCAAGTCCATAAAAATAAATTCGTTATTGGAGTGGTGTGCGCGAAATGAATCCATCAGATTAACATAAAAACAGAGATTTACAACATAGTTAGCGAATCCTCTGCGGAAACATTTCCAGAAGAATGGTGGGAAATAGGTCAGAGCAGACAAAATATCATTCCACCTTTATTCACGAATCCGAAAATTGTTTCTGTGCGAATATCTAGCCCGAGGGAGCCCGCAAATATAACTTTGTTAAACGCTCTTTCGATACCATTATCAGATCGGGCATAAAAATAAATTGTATAATATTTTACTGTCTTTGATCTGATAAAAAGAAGTTTCATTGTAATTCGGATTCGGAGTTTTGTAGCGATACAGATATGCAACAGCAAAACGAAATTACCTGTTTTCTTTGAAAATGCGACCTTTCTTCGTTAATAGAATTCTTTGTTCTTTGTATGTCGTTTATGATTTTTCCTCGACAAATATATTTAGATGCTGAATTGAAATAGAAAACGAAGCATATAAATAAATACAAGATGTAATATACGATAATAACACCAATGTATTTTTAAATCTCTCAAATGATAATATTACGAAAGTAATAATTCAAGCTCTTCATCAAAAGCTTTATTGGCATATAAAGCATTTAAGTTCAAAGTGTCACAAAAATATCGTCAGTTTTATTTAACTTGGGGATTTGTCATATCCATAGTTACCATAAAAGATCGTTCCATTTAAAATAGAACATAGCAAATAAAGTATGTATTTTGATTGAATCATTTTAGAAATGAAAAAGATTGCAAGGAATTTAAACACTTAATAAATGTACTGTTACCCACAACGAATTCTTGATGGTTTTGAAAGTGGTACGATTTAAAATGTTCTTTCCTTAGTAAACGATGTACACTGGTTTTGATTACACCCGCAGCTTGCCCTATCGTTTTCGTAGATAATCTATTATTATTTCGAAACCAGCGTAATAATTTCCGCCATTTTCACCTCCATTACAGCATTATTTCGTCTTGTTTTCTTTATATGTTTACCTTTAACGCAACCATTTCTCTTACAATTGTTAACAATTCGTAATATAGTTGCACTTGGTGTCGGTCGATCAGGAAATGATTTACGAAATAAATCAGATACCTGTCTGAGGCTAACGTGTGCATTATACCATTGAATTATTTGTACTTTTTCTTGAACTGTATACATTATATTTAATTTAGAAGTAACAATACAACCCAAATTGACAGGTAATATTCAGTTGACAATGACAGTTTATGTTCTCGTTTAAATGGAACGCTCTTGGCTCTTATACATTGCTGTCATTAGTTACCATGGAAATGGCAAGTCATTTGTTTCACGTTAAAAAACACGGTATAACGGTTTCACTAGCATTATAAAAATAAGAAAATCAAGAAGGCCGCGGAAAACAAAATTTTTACTCCCATTTTAAACAATTATTTATCTGTCATTTGAAATAAAGTTGCAAAATTTAGTTAGAATTTACTTAATCATTTATTTAATGTATCGATGTTAGTAAAAATATGGAATTAACCAAAGAGCATGTTCGAATCTTGATTTGACAGTTGTTTTGAAGTCAGCCAGAAATTAATTTGGCAGTTTTAAGTCCCACGGTGTATAATTTGACAGTTTTAAGTCACCATAAATTAATTTGATAGTTTTTAAGCCTTCCAGAAATTACATTGGATACAAAGCATTACAAAAAAATATTGATGATGATAAAGTGGAAGGAAAGAGTAATCAAGTGAACTGTATTGTTACGAACTACATAGGTTTTATTCTCAATAATTTTAGCGTGACTTTCGAATTACATATAGGTACTATATATACATATGTATATATATATATATATATATATATATATATATATATATATATATATATATATATATATATGACGTCTCGTGGTCGCGTGCCTGAATGCCAGGTCGCGAATCTGGGGAACCGAGTCCGTATCCGACCGACGCCAAATATTTCGAATTTTAAATGGCACAAAATTGACACACTCTCCACGCCAGCTATGAGTACCCGTGATTGGTATACCCAGCAATGGGTAATAAGCCGTGATGATATATTTATTTATTCGAATTACATAACGGTTTTATATGAAAATGTTTTATGAGCAAAGCTTAATATTTTAAAATTAGTATGTGATAAAAATTTCAGATGTGATTGAAATATAAAGCTAAAGATGGAACTAATATTTTGATTTGCAATTCAAAGGGTCGTAACCTTAAACACTTTGTGATGAATAACATTAAAATATAAAATGACACATAGATCTAGTTTATGTGCTTCAGTTATTATAAAAATAAAATATAATAATTATTATTAAATTTGAAAAGTTGACGTGGAATAAAAATAATAAAAAACTGTCAAAATTTTCAAATTAGGGTACTTTCGGTCGACCAATTATAACCAAAACCTAATCAGCTCATGATATGTATGTAAAGAAAAGGAATACGCAAAAATTATAATTTTTGGAAAAGTGGCACTGGAATTATGCGATCCGAAAGAATCGGCACACACACACATACATATATAACATACAGGATGTAAATCAAAAAGTTGAACATAGGCGTTTAATATAGGAAATCAGGTTTTCTTTGCGCAAACGTTACATATTTATTTTATGCAGAAATACTTCAAATAAAAGTTATAGAGATTTAAATTCTGCATATAAATTATGTGAAACGATTATTTTAACACTTCATATAAACGTAAAAATTAATTATAAAATTACAGGTGTCGGAAGGTAAAATAATGAAAACAATATAATATACATTTTAAAAATAAATGATATAAAGTAACAAACGTTTAAATCTCGTATTTGATTATGGGTCATAGTCTAATAACGTATATCTGGTCCAAAGTAATTATGGCATTACAGTAATTAATTAACACAGATCTTATTGATTGTGGGTAAACAATGTTACAGATATTTGTTTGATAAATGATCATCATCTGGCTCTACACTAATGTCCTCCGTAATCAGTATCATAATTACCTTGTCTTTGATAATATACAAAATTGATACTCGACATTTATATTAAATTGACTAGTTATTTTATTAACATAAAACTATTTTATTATTTCTAAATTCAAGGTTAGAAAAGTCATGTATATAGAATCGAATTCGTGTTCTACTTTTTTCAACTCTTATTTTGGAGGAACTTTTTGTTTTTAACTTACATAAAAACAGAATAAAGGAACAGTGAATTGGTAAAAGTTATAAAAAGTTT